>CM041216.1:14954184-15554184 GCA_023065735.1 Coffea humblotiana
GGTCCCATGCATATGCAGCCACATTTTTATCGTACAAGCTTACTGTCACACGTGCTGGTAGAATGTACTCCACTGACCGCAGAACGGTGCTCTTTTTTGTTGCACGTGTAGACTTGTGCTTTATCTCAATGTCAAGGCCTCCTAAAAAAAAAAGAACATGCATTTCATATGCAATTTATTTGTTGTGTAACAAATTGTAAACCATTTTGTAACAGTCTTCAAACACAGTGTAACTAACAGTCTTCAAACACCAATCGATTAATTTTCAAACACACTGTAACTGTCCCAATAACTATTTTGTAACACTCTTGAAACACAGTGTAACTAACACTCTTCAAACAGTTTTGTATTAATTTCAAACACACTATAACTTGCGAATAACTAGTTTGTAACAGTTTTCAACCACACTGTAACTGCTACAATAACTATTTTGTAACAGTTTCAAACACTAACTTTTCCCAATAACTTTTGTAAACAACTACAAACACACTGTAACATGCAATCATCAATAACATTCAGTTTTGTATTAATTTTCAAACTCTAATTTCCAATTAAGTATTTTGTAACAGTCTTCAATAACATTCAACTTCCAATAACTATTTTGTAACAACCTACAAACACTCGTAACCAACAGTCTTCAAATATGGAGTTTTGTTATAATTTTCACTGTAACTTCCCAATTAACTATTTTTGTAACAGTCTACGAACACACTGTAACTTTCCAATAACTAATTTGTAACAACCTACAAACACTTCGTAACTAACAGTCTTCAAATATGGAGTTTTGTATTAATTTTCACTGTAATTCCCAAATAACTATTTTGTAACAGTTTTCGAACACACTGTAACTTCCCAATAACTATTTTGTAACAACCTACAAACATTTTGTAACAAACGGTCTTCAAATATGAAATTTTGTATTAATTTTCAAACTGTAACTTCCCAATAACTATTTTGTAACCAACTACAAACACACTGTAAACAGTCTTCAAATACGGAGTTTTGTATTACTTTTTAATCTGTAACTTCCAAATAATTTTTTTGGTAACAATCTTCAAACACACTGCAATTTCCCAATAACTATTTTGTAACAGTCTTCAAACACAATGTAACTAACAGTTTTTTCAAACACACTGTAACTTCCCAATTAGCTTAACATGACATTAGACTTATCTGGATGTAACTTGAATAAAGTCACACTTAATAGTTATACTCAATTCAGTTTGTCAGGTCTGCTTCATATGCAGCTGACATTGGTGTGTTATGACAGTATGCCTACAAGTTTTCGATGATGACTAGCGAGAATTCAGACCCATATAGGTAGCATCATGATGGTATAAACACAGTTACCGTATGTGTATATAGCTTTACAGTCATGTTACTTCAATTAGAACCTTATGAATAATACAACTGTACCAACCTTTCCGCTTTCGACCGTATGACCGCAACCTACGTGGTGTTTCTGGCTCATGCAGATGTGACGTCGATGCACTGGCTTCAAGGGTGGTTGCACCGTAGATTGACCTTCTTCGGTAGGTTCTATGACATTTGACCTATATTGCTCCTGCTCTTGCTCTTGAAGGTGTATAATGCTTCCTTGTTCAGTTGTTGTCATGGTGGCCCTTGTTGCAATCCCTGACTGATGTTATCGGGCACGACTGATGAGGTAGGAATTGGATTCTCCATGTCCATTGCATCTTCATTCAGCTCTGGGTTTGGGATGCCTTCAATATTTGTCCTCGTATTAGCATCGTCTTCTTCATTCTGCGCTGCATTATGCTCGTTTCTTCAGACCCTTCCGCATCAGTTTCATCAGCATCATCATCATCGTTGCCCCTTCTTCGGCAGATTGAAATTCCTGCTCTTCTTCGGTATCAGGACTCTTGTGCATTGTATAGTCCTCCTGTATAGGTTTTTTTCCTTTGTCCAATGCTTCAGGCCCAGAAGTGGAAGCTTTTGTCTCTCGGCTGAGAAGAGAGCATTTCTGCAATCTTGAATATCCTTCGTTGGCTACTAACAGCAATGTTATACACTCATTTAGCTCACCTGCAGTTACATGACGACATTACCAATCCATAAATGAGCCACATGCTCTCAAGAATGGAATACAATACAGGCATATACAAAATAGTACATTTAAGTGAAAGTTCTTAATTTAACATTTGTACTACTGGCATAGGTTCTATAACTGTAAGTTCTATGGTAATAAATAAAATCATCACCGCGAACATTGAATTTTCATTTATTTATAACATGATTATCCAAAAGATCACTACATTTATGTATTTACAAGCATGTGACTTAATCCAAGATAACTTATTTGTTCAATGTAATATTGGGATTGGTTTCGTATATTAACATGTAACTGTAACTGTATGTAGAATGAAGCTGATAGGCCTATCAATGACCCATAATGTTGACAATAATATGCAGTAATTACGTCAAACCAAACAATAAATTTCGTTAACCATGGAACAGACCCACTTACACCGATATCGGCATGCCCGCTGTTCATCAGCATCCCTACCAAATCAGGGGGTAGTTCAGTACTCTGGCACCATATTCATTCTCTTCCGGATCATGTCGTCCAACCTTTAACATCAAATTAAACCAACCATTTCAATAGCAAAGCCACGTAATACATACACCAATACTTTTTATATGAAATGAGGTAAACAATAAATAACATGTTACCAGTTTTCCTTTTCCATAAGCTCCAAGATTCTTAATCTCCAATACATCCCTTTCAGAGATCAGAGCATCTGTCCATGCTTTTGCTCGTGGAGTAGTCCTTGGCACTTTATGTTTCAGTATTTGCACCCGGTCAAGATAATGAATCTGTAATACAATAGAGCAATTAATTCAACTACAGATAAACTTGACCCCACATGAACATCGTTGTAGACACATTCATTTGAGCATAATCTAATCAATCCGTCACACTGAATTCGACAGAACATGGAAATGCAGACAGTAGTTTACATACACGCAAAACTGATTACTCTCTGGTGCATTATCTAACCATTAAAGCATACTTCAATCATGACTACAACTACCTAATCTTACCAGCAGAACGAAGATGCAACCGCCAACGTATTGGTGCTGTTTTTCACTTTTCTTTTGCACCTCTAGCACCTTATTGCATAATACGATTCTGACATACTCAGCCCAGTTCAATGTAGCCACCCTATCAACCAATTGCGTACAGGTCCAAAGCTTTATTTTGTGCTCGGCTCTAGTGCTTGGAGCCAGTAGACATCCACAAGAAAATTCCACAAATAGTCGTATGAATTCTTCCCCTGCATTCATGGCCACCAACTCATTCGGCAGCTCTTTCCATTTGTATGTCCTGCGACTTGGTCCGGTTCCCCCAACCTTGGTTGTATCGGTGTCTTCAACTGGAACGGGACCTTCGTTTGGGATCCCCAGGATTAAACTAATATCCTTTGATGTTAAAGGCAGCACACCATCTCCATGTACATTCAAACTGCTCAATGTCGGATTAAAGTTATCGACGAGCCAGGTAGCTATGCCACTAGGAATCCAGTGACACTGTATGTCTAGCAGCCCTCCAAACCCTATGTCTCTAATCTGCTGCTTCTTAGTTTCATCGATTCGTGAAACTAAGCTTGACATCTGCTTTGGCGAGCAACGGATAGTGTACTTCTGATTCTACACCATTTTTAGATATATGCATTAGAAAAATATACAGTTTCATTAAGTGTTTGACGAATCATGACGTGTATTTACCTTTATCTGAACCCGTGCTTTTCGCACTATCGGCTTTCCTAGACGTTCCATTTCTTTCTCGTACTCTTCTTTCTCTTTCAAATACTCCTCCTTTCGCTTCCTCATTTCTTCCTCGCTCAACTTCTTATATGCTGCCCGGGCAATGTCATTGTACTGCATTCAATAAACAAAGTCAAAAGACACGTTAAACTAAACACAAAATAATTTGTTTCACTATTTTTTCCTTAAGGCAGCCCATCAGTTCAATGATTGCAGTGTTTGTTTTTCTAGGACAGCATACCTCTGTCAACTTAACACCCTTCGCCGAAACCGTGCGTTGATACTCTTTCCTGTCCACATAAATAACTCCAAAGTTATTTGTGCTATTTAGTAGCATTATTTTTTCCTCAAATTCAATAATCTTACCTGAACTTCATCCATGGATTCAATGGTGGGACTGGTTCTGCGATCTCGCTTGTTCCCGCTGTAACCATTTCTTCCTCTCCACCTAAATGATCATTCCTTTTATTGCTTCTTTTCCTTCCCATCCGGCCCCTGAATAATCAACATTGTAATGCATTATAATCATGACAAATCTAACCTGCCACGACCATACACAAGCACTGGCCACTTACCTATTCAATGAATTGGGTGGTGCCCCGTGTTCTATACCACCACTTGTTTCGGCGAGTTCTTCTTGTCTGCTCCCTGAAGTGTGCTTCCTGCTCGCGTTCTTGCCATGTAAACTAATGTTTTTAACAAATAAATTGCACTTCAGTTCCAAAATTTTATTTCCAGCCACAGGCATAACATCTCATGAAGTACTACTAAACATAATATATGAGCATCAAATATTAGTCACACTAGTATAGTACAACTTGTAACATTTTTTTCACACTGAGTAAGTCATTCTTCACAGTTTGTTATTTATTCCAACTACCACTAATCTACATAATCTGTTGTTCTACCTATCAGGTTGTACTTGGGATCAACTTCTTCTTCTATTTATCATGCTATTGTACAATATCAATGCAGTAGAAATAGGGGGCAACCAAATTTATAGTATCTTCATGGAATTTTACAGACCAGTCCTATTACTGTAACTTCTGACCTACTGTGTGTAACAACTATCAAAGATGATGTCCAACCACAACAATTACTGTACTGGTAATCTTCCTTTTCGCAATTTGTTTGCCTCAATACCACAGTTTCTGGTTAATTATGCCTCATTTAATCATTTCATAATCTATTCTCCTACCTATCAAGTTCGATGCAATCACATTCTCCTTTATTTATCACCCTATTCAACAATACGAATGAAGTAACAAACCCGTGGAACAATTTCAAAGTATGTTCAGCCAATTTTACAGAACACTTCTACTACTGTCACTACTGAATGACTGCGTGTAACAATTATCCAACATGATGTGCACCTACAATAACTAGCAAGATTCGTAACCGTTTTTTCACACTGACTATGCCAAACTTCACGATTTGTTATTCCTTCTCTCACATTGTCAACTTATAACCTACTCTCATACTTATTCACTTCCAACCCAGAAACTTGTCTCTCTTTATGCAACTAAACCAATAATCATACACCAATGTAGTAGAAAATATGAGACGCACAACTGAGTACAAAACATTTGAACTCTGTTATTTCTCTGTACCTGTTAAAACAACATGTAACACTTATCCAACACTGTGTTCATGCACGCGAACTAATACAATAAACATACACCAATGAAGACCCAAATACAACATCCCAATTTCAAACTAACATTTCTATTCTGTTTCTGTCCTGTTCCTCTTAATCCACAACATGCATTAGTTCTCCAACATTGTGTTTATGCATAACAATGAATGTAGCAGTGTATGATACACTCAACACGTTGTACTATCTACTTACCACATACTAATTATAATCTACACCCATTTTTTACACCTACGAACTCCCAAACCCATGCACACATTTTCTCAAGCAGTTGTGCGCAAGATTTCCCCCTCCTTTCCCACTCTCCTGTTTCAACGCTCAAAGACTAACACATAATACTCTATTCCGCTGTACTTATTAATTACTATACACAAAATCGTGAAGTAGTGACATCCCTCTAAGCAATCATCAAACTGTACCCAACAACATCCACAAGTAAGTCCTTCCACTTTTTTGTCAAATTACACATTACTACATCATCCTAGGACTCAAAATTGTTTTACCTGACTGATTTGCGGTCGTTCACTACTCCGATCCCACGATCTTCCACTCTTCAAACTTGGGTTCACCTTTCTTCTTCTTTTAAAAACCCGAATCATCAAAAATTTGTCCACGGCTCCACCACTTTTGTTTCTCCTTGCTGAGATTTTCCTTCAACAATGCCGCACTTCCACAGCTTTTCGCAATGTCACATTGGAGAGTGTTGGCCAATCTCCTATTTTTCTCTGTTATTTCTCCTCTCGTAGCTTTTCGCAAGCATTGTGAATTTCAGCAACTGCTCTCGTTTGGTTTGGGAGGGAGTCTAAGTGCGACTCTTCATTTTCAACCTTTAGTTTTGGGCGGGAGGATGCTTACTAATGGTGCTGACGTTCCGTAAGTTGCCGTTACCCCAAATACGTCTATAAATTTTTTTTCCCTTCTCATTTAATAAAACGATGTCGTTTTGGGTTCTGCTTGAGCCTTGCTGACTTGGCTCATTTGTCTCCTCACGTTTTTGATTGTGAGGAGACCGTTCGGGAGCGGTCGTCAGACGACCGCTCCTGCCCCGTATCCCCCGATGTAGTGCTTGACAATGTTCCCAAAATTTGAGGCTATCTGGTAGGCCTGGGTGGAAGAGAAACAATCCTATAGCTCACCACAAGTACAAGTGGCAGCATGACCCTTGCACGCTTTTCTGTATTTTTATTTTTTTAAGCCCAAAATTTAAATACCGATATCTTTTACATTATAGATCCAAATCAAGCATATAATATGTCATTGGAAAGCTTATTTAATGTACTTTCAAATGAGATCTATATTCACATATTTTTTTGATGACATATCAATGCAAAAATTTGGTCTAAAGTAATGAACATAATTTGCAATTTGAAAAAAATATGGGGATAATTTCGGAAACTTTTCTTGAAGTTTTTAACAATTTCACTTAGCATTTCTAAACTTTAAAAATATCATTTGTCTCCCTTATTTTTAACTTTTAATGACATTGCCAACCTATTTTAAAATATATTATTAAAAAATTTAGTTATGGATAAAGAATATATTTTCATTTCTACATTGCCCTTTTCTTTTGAACCATTTTGTTTACATAAGAAATATAGTTAATCTCTTAACTTTTGAACACGTGACCAATGTGATTTTTTTAATTCGGAATTATAAAGTGTCAACAAGGTTGAAAGAAAGACATTTTTTTGGCAAACCCTGTGCACGGGGGAGGGATGCTAGCCCTCTTATTTTATTGAATGGTAATGAGACATTATATCAGTTTTCGCGAGCACTAGCTTAGTAACCGAACCTAACAACCCTAACTTACACAAGTGCGGACTATGGGCCATCCACGTCTATCCGACGTAACAGCTTTTTTAACTTCAAATGGGGGTTGGGGAAAACTAGAAAAGACGGTGTCCACAATCTGTAAACCAGCCAACCTATCCACCACCGTTTTCATCTCCCGGTAGGCATGTCTAATGGATGCTCCCATGCCCTTCAGTAAAAATCTTATGTCGCGAATAACATTGCATAATGGCCAACTAGCTATAGAATTGTTCCTTATTAACCGCACCAACACTCTAGAATCGACTTCCACTAACAAGTTCCCCAGAGCCGAATCAGTACATAGTTGAAACCCATAACGTAGTGCCATTGCTTCTGCCATAGGAACTGACAGTTCCCCAAATTCCTTAAAAAAAGCAAAACGTACCTTTCCTTCATGACCCTGAACCAAACCGCCCCCTTGCGCTCTTCCTCCTCTCATATTGGCATCCGCATTTAGCTTTAGATACCCTAGAAAAGGTCGCGACACCGTAACTATCCTGCAGTCCGTGACAGGTCGTTCAACAAACCCTGCCCACGGGCAGTCCAAGTCCCCTTGGAAATGCGAGAACTGAAGCGTTTTGGCATGCCTAAGTTGGTCCAATAGCCTTTCCACCCTCCAGATCACTTGTGTCGCCATAAATGCTGCACCCTAAAAAACGGCCCTATTATGCTGCTTCCAAATCCACCGACAGATGACCAGCGGTATCATCGTTCGCATATGTACTAGCGATATCATAGGTGATGAGTAGTACCAAGACATCACCATTGTCGATACGCTGGAAGCCATGATCTATAGGAGCCCCATTCACACTTGAAAATGCCTCTAAATCGAGGATGCCACTGGGCCTTGTATGAACACATGATTAACCGTCTCCTCCACCTGAGAGCAGAATCTATATTTGGACGCCATCTGAACCCCACGCTACCTTAAAGTTGTCTCTAAAGGAACAAGCTTTCGAATAACTCGCCATACAAAGAAGGAGACTTTAAGAGGAAGAGCGGGGCACCAAACTACTCTATTTAACATCGAAACATTTCTTCGTTGCCTCCATTCCTCCCATGCAGATTTAATCGAGAAGCCCCCATTAGAAGAAGGGGTCCAAACCAGATAATCCTCGAGTGATGGATCTAGTTTGACTTCCAATATCTTGGACACAAGATCCATTGGTAGAAATTCCCTCAATTTCCCCATATCCCAGCCATTACCTCCATAAAATTTAGCTAGAAGCATATGAGGCGGATTCAACATGTGCACAAGCTCCACTAAAGAGGAATAAAAAAGCTATCGATCATGCCAGAAATCTACAAACCCCTGTCCTAAACACCACCTCATACGATCCTCCACAAAATCCCGCACATCCATCAGTCTTTTCCACAAGGAAGAAGATCGGGAGACCATCGCATGGGTAAGGTGTGAACCTTTAAAAATTTCGCATGCATGAACTCCGCCCACATAGAGCTCTGTTGGCGCAGCCTCCACCAAATCTTGTAGGAAAATGCCGCAATGACATCCTCTAGTTTTCTCATCCCTAATCCTTCTTCCTCCTCCAGAAAATAGAGCTTATCGCAAGACGTCTAGTGGACTTGTTTCTCTACCACATTCTTATCCCATAGGAATGCATTACATAGCTGCTTAATTTTGAACAAGATTGCCTTTGGCGGCTTCAACACCTGAAGCAGATACATTGGAATAGAGGCGAGAACATGCTTAATGAGAACCAATTTTCCCCTTGTCGACAAAAATCTTGTGCTCCAATGTTTCAACCGATCCTTCATCTTATTTACTATTCCATCATAATGCATACAAAGCCGCCATCCCTGTAATATTGGAGCTCCCAAATACGTGAAGGGAAAGAACTGTTGTTGGAACCCTAATACCGATGACACTAGCAAAACCTGCTCCTCGGTTGCATAATGCGATATAAAGAAGGAACTTTTTTGGGAGTTTTTCTTCTAACCTGAAATCCTCTGGTAATGTTGAAATACCTCACGTAAGGCCTTCAAACAATCTCTGGAAGATCTAGTGAACATCAACATATCGTCCGCATATGCTAGGTAAGGCACTCAGACGCCTGGGAACCCATAGAATCTACGCTTGCTTTGTGAGGACACATGTTGAATACCTCTCCCCAAATATTCCACTACAAGTAGGAATAGGGCTGGAGATAATGGGTCTCCTTGTCTCACTCCCCGTGACGATCGGAAGAAACTTGACGGCTCCCCATTAATTAGAACTGAGAACCATGTATTGGATATTGTACGAAATATCAAATCAATCCCCCATTCTCTAAAGCCAAACTGACACAACATAAAAATAAGAAACAACCACTCCACCCTGTCGTACGCCTTCTTCATGTCGAGTTTCAACATCACATTGGGATGCTTCAATCTTCTATTGATATCCAATGCAAACTCTTGCGCAACTAAGATATTATCGGAGATGCTCCTTCCTAGGACAAACCTTGTTTGCCATTGCGCAATGAGCCTCGGAAGGAACTCATTAACTCTATTAACTAGGATATCGAAATAATTTTGGAGTAGACGTTGGACAAGCTAATAGGATGAAACTCCAGCCAGCTAGTAGCACCTGTCACCTTCGAAAATACAATCAGGGTACTGGAAGCTCCTTGGCTGCTGCCCTCCCTTAAAATAATATGTGACTACCTCCAAAAGATCAGGACTAATTGTTACCCAGCATTGTTGATAAAAACCAGCTCCAAAACCATCCGGGCTTGTTTCACTTTCTGAACTCAGAGAGAAAACCACGTCTTTCACTTCATCAAGTGAAGGAATTCGAATCAATAGCTCATTATCTGCATCTGAGATTGACGGTAACTCCCAAGGCATAGTTAGCTGCCCCCGGGGCTGACCATCAGAGGCATATAACCCTTCAAAAAATTCAATAGCTGATTCTTGAATACTACCTGTGTGAGGACTCGAGAGAAAAGTTTTCCCTTTTACACATTTTATACGCTCTACCTGCATTTCACTTTACTCATTTAATACTTAATTTGATTGTCTATTTATATATTTGTCTAAAGATTTGATCGTGATTAGTAGTCTTCATGATTTTTTTATCGATGCATGTGGGAGTTAGTGAGCACGGTGATAGCGAATTTTAATGAGGTGTGTGAGAAATATAGTGGAGAAAAAAGGGGTTTAGTGCAATAAGAGACAATGGAGATATTTCAAGCAAGAAACTAAGAGAATTGGACATGTGTCACAATAGGAAGAAGTTTTATCTCTTTAAGACTTCATTGACCAAGCTTTCTTGCCATTTTTCATTTCTTGTCTTCCAAAATTAAACACTAAGAGAAAGAGACAGAGAGAGGGCTGAAATTTGGGGAGGAAAAAGGGGAAGAAAAACTTCATCCAATATAGCTTTCATCTTGCTTAGTTTTGTGGGAAAAGGAAGGAGAAATCTTGGATTGGCCATCAACCTTGGCATGAGCTTGGAAGGGAAGAAGAGTTGGTGGATTGTGGGTTGAGTTTCATCTTGGTTTGGAAAGCAAAAGAGGCAAAAATACTTGATCATCATTCTTTTTTTGTCTTATGTTTAAGATAAGTGAAATCTTGTGGTACTTGAACTTGATGCTTGAGTTCTTAGGGTTTGGATGGTGTATGTACTTATGGTGATTTTCTTGTTAAGATTTTGGCTATAGATACCTATTTTTATGTTGGTGATAAAACCTTATGGATGTGTTAGCTAAGTTTGCTTGAAATTGTGGGAATTTAGGTGAAGGAATGATTGGAAAAACAATTGAGAAACCATGTGCTTGTTGGCTGAAAACAGGGGTTGGATTTTTAGCTTTGATTTCCAAAATTTCATGATGATTTTAAGTTCAATTTTGTTCAAAATACACTATGAGACTTTATACTACAAGTGTATGTTGAATTTGAGTCAAGGGAGTGAAGTTTTTTTAGTGAAAGTTGCATTTTTTATTATTAGCAATCTGGAAATTTTCGCAGGAAGCTCTGCGCAACTTTGGGGAATTGGCTATAACTTCTTATAGAAAAGTTGGAATTGAATTTTGTTTGTTGCGTTTGAAACTAGATTCATAGAGCTTCCAGTGGTATAAAATTCAGGGTTTGGTTCAATTTCTATAAAGACCAGAAAATCTTTAAATTTTCTTGAAAATCATGACTGTTCTGTTTCTGCACTTGTGGTAATAGTGATTTATAACCTGAAATTTGACTAATCTATGAATTGAATTTCATGAAGGTGTCTTCTAGAGCCTGTTAGTGCTTTGAGTCTATTTTACAACGGTGTAAGTTTTGTGATTTTCTGACTTACGGAACTCAAGTTATACCTTATCAAAGAATGTCACCAAAGCTGGAAATTTGTTCAAAGCTGGTTGAGAGAGAGAGCAATTGTATTTGGCTTTTCTCTTGGTTTTGTATGGTGAAATTATCTTATTAATGCCCTAAATACTTGATTATACATAATCCTAGCATGAGAGCGAAAAATGATAGGTTTTAGGAGGTAACAACCTCACTTTTTCTTGTTTCAAGTGTTGAATTTCCGGCCTAACAACCAAACTATTTTGGACAGTTTTAAGTTCAAATTCGTGGATGAAAAGGAAATATTTTTGCACTATCTTTTACTTGAATCATTGACCTAACATATAACTTTCCCCTTGAATTGAACTGGAAACTATATGATTTGGGGTGAGCTTACTTAGTTGACTTGGAAGTAATTTCCTTTAAATGTTGTGGCTAGGAATAGTGTGGCATCTTTAAGATTGTACTTTAGTATGACTAGGTGAGAAGGTGGTCATTAATATGATTACTTGAACTAGCTTTGAACCTTGAGATTCTTGTCCCATTTTCTTCACAAGTTTTGGCTATCATTGACATGTTCCTGATTCATATGATCCGTGAAATATATTACTCTATCATGCATGAAATTTACCCTTAGATTTGAATAAGAAAACTTTGCACTTTTGACAGCTATATAGGGGTAAACCTGCAAATTGCTTTATTGGCTAAGTGAAGTTTCGAAATTCATAGTTTGCATTTATATTGACATGAATTGGCTAGACTCTTGATGTATTATCTGACCATAGGATTTGAGAGTGACCAAGAGAAAGAACCAGGGGTTTGAAGTAAAAAGATTGTGATCAATGGGTGAGTGTTCCAAATGCATGTTCTATGCTACTTGTTGCTAAAATTGTTAGGCACTTGATTTGTCATTTTTTAGGCGAGTGTGTACTTTGTCGTACTTAACCTAACTCGACTAAACTTTTGATATCTTGTTCATGCATGTACAAGCAATTTGATTTACAAGTGACCTGTATCTTGACTTGAAATATTTGATCTTGCGTGTGGACTTGCATGTACATGTGCATGATTGTAGACCGGCTGTATATCTTCTTGCAGCGGTTGAACTAGGCCCTTGGACCCTTATCCGAGACCTCGGGTAAGTGGGAACTTGTGTTACTCTTGTGTATGCGTGAATGTAGGTCGGTAACGGCTGAACTGAGCCCTCGTTGGACCTCTTGCTTGAGACTAGCCTTAGAGCGGTTAGGTAAGTTGGACAACCTTGGGTAAATAATGAAGTTCCTAACCTGTTTACTCGTGACTTGAATTCATGACTTGAACTTGTGACATGCTTGAATATGGAGCGTTAGGTGACAGCTAACATCTCCAATCATTACTTGCGTGAGCGTTGGATGATAGCTAACGACTCCACTTGTGAATACTTGAATACTTGGGGTTTTAAACCCAGATCATAAATACTTGAATACTTGGGGCACAGATCATGAATACTTGAATACTTGGGGTTAGATCATAAATATTTGAATACTTGGAGCTGTAAGTCCATCCCATGGTTAGTTGGTCGAATTGAGCCGGCAAAGGGCTTGGTCAAGGAGATTGACGAACCTTGGGTACTTGATTGGCGTTCGGGCCTGGTAGGGGGATGATCGGTGGACGGAGATGAACGTTTAGTGGTAATCTACGGACATTATAATTCCATGGTTGACAGAGTGTCAACAGACCTTGGACAAGCTACTGTGGTACCTGCTCTTGAGAGCAGACTATATCCTTTGATAGCAGGGGCGGATTTACACTGGGGGCACGGGCTCCCACTGCCCCACTTAAATTTCTATAATATACATAAAAATTTGATATAATTTTAAGTGTGCCCCCGGAGTTTTGTGTATTCATTCATTTATATGCTCCTAAAGTTACCTTTAATTTTATCTGTTGTTACAACTACCGTAGAAAAGGCTTTTTTAGTTATGAATATAGTGAAAAATTGGTTACAAAATAGAATAGAAGACACTTGGAAGAATGATTTTTTAATTACTTTTATTGAGAAAAATATCCTTCGTGAAATTCAAAATGAAAAGGTTGTAAACCGTTATCAAAATATGAAAACTCATCATGAGCAATTGTAAATGGTTTAATTTGCTTTTTGAAATAAAATTATTATTACATTAATAATTTTGAGTTTGTCTTTTTATGTTTTTCATGGAATATATGCATCATTTGTACTTACTGGTAAATATTTTTTTTCTTAAAAAACTAGAAAAATAGTAGGTAAAATTTTTTAGACTTATTTTTGCCCCCGCTGAAAATTTTTTCTAGCTCCGCCACTGTTTGATAGGAATGTGATCTTTACTATACATTATTACATGATCTATCTGGTTACCTGCTTTGCTATCCATTATATCATGCCTGCTAGCTTACTTGCATGTTTTCTTGGAATTTCACTGGGCTTCTAGCTCATTCCATAAATTTGTTTTCCTTACAGGGATAAGAACGTGAGAGTGGGAATTGGAGAAGACATAGACTTTGTCTAAGTTTTGTTAGTTACTCGTGTAGGTACTCCTTAGCTCTCTAGCGGGCTTATTTGGTTTTATTTTGTAAGTTTAGTTCCTCGACTGTATTTAGAGATTGTATGAGCATTTGATGTCCACGATTGTATATGTCTAGGGTTGTAATTGATATTGCCCTTATTGTTGAGATTGTTACTTTGTAAATTTCGTGACAGCGTGAGTGAGTCCTGGCGAAAGTTGGGCAAACGGTTCGCCAAACCCTTGGGTGCACCTTAGGTGAAGGTGGGGTCGTCACAGCCTGCATCCTCCAACCACTGTCCCGACTCAGCTCGTATTCTTGCTATGAAATTCATACTCTTCCTTTGTCCTACGACGGAATGGAAGTACCTCGAAAAATAAATTTTTGTGTCATTCATCTTCACATGAAATATAATAAAATATTTAAATTCTAAATAATTTATAAATTTCTAAAAAACTGCCCAAAATTTTTACAATGAAGATAATAACATTTTACACCTTGAAAACACCTCAGATGAGTTTTTAGTTTATAGTTAAGAATTTTATCTTATTCAAGTTTTCAATCAATTGATCTCTTCAAGAATTAGAAAACTCAAAAAATTTGTACACAATTCGTAAATCCTTAATTTCATCCATAAATATTTTTAAATTAAAATAAATAACTTTTTGTCTTTGAGAAAACTTCAAATGAGTTTGTGAACATAAACATTTTGCGTTTTTTATGATTTACAACCCATCAATTTAGAAAAGAAAATTAGAAAATTTTAAATTTTGAAAAACTTCTCAAATTGACCAAAACACTTTACAATAAAGGAATAATCTTTTTTTGTCTTGAAAATTCTTTGAATATATTATTAATATAAATTTTTTGTATGTTAAATATCTACTGATATATTCTGCCCATAAAAGGTACACATTTGTATAGTTTGTCTTTATTTTAGCCATTTATTACATGCTTATAATTTTTGAAAAAGTAGGACAATAAAGGGCCCTTTTGCAATGAAAACATCTGTTCTATCTAAAAATGAGCTCTTAAATATTATATTTTGAAATGGGTTGACAATATTACTACAAAAAGTTAAAAGTCAGGGAGGTAAGTGTATGAATAAGTTCTTTCGTTCAGTTGTTGTACCATTAAGTATCTTTATGTGGATATGAATAAGTATACACCATACACTTTAGTGAAGTGCACCACTACATTGGAGGAGAATACTAAATTCACCTAAAGTATCCATTTAGTACAAATTCAAAATGTTTAGTGCCCTCTTTGTAATATCTCACATCGGATGCCAAGAGTAGAAATGATATAAGTATAATCTTGGACCTATGGGCTACTGAATAATTTGGATTAACCATTTTGAATCCATGATTTCACCTCAAACGTTATTTAGGCAAACCTGGGGATTTGGGACATTACAAATGGTATTAGAACAAATCTCGTGTGGTCTCTACATGCAGGGTGAGAGACTAAAACTAAGTAGTGTTATGGTTTCGACTATATAAGGGAGTGCAAGGAGATAAGTTCTATGCTAGAATAAGTGCCTCGTAGGGTGAGAGACTAAAACTAAGTAGTGTTATGGTTTTCGACTATATAAGGGAGTGCAAGGAGATAAGTTCTATGCTAGAATAAGTGCCTCGTTTGATGGGGACCGCATCTAGAATCTGTTAGACTAAGTGCCATACTGGATAAGAGTCATCTCTGGAGCCCGCATGAGCCACCTCAAGAATCCATGTGCGATTGAGTGAACAGTTTGGATCAGACTTTGTGTTAGTTTGGATTGTGACTAGGCTTTGTGAGTTGAGTGAACAGTTGATTGTAACAGTTAGTATCTTTTAGTAAATATGGTTGTTAATACAACATACAATATCATAAAATACACCACTGTTTCAGATTAGAACACCTACTTAGTTGATATTAACTGCTCCCGAATTTTGGGAGCGATTTAATAAGAGTTTAAAATATTATGAAACTTGGTTATGCATCTAATTGATCTTTTCATATCAAACATATTTGAAGTTGAGTTAGTTGCTCTTCCAAAAGAGTACCTTGTTGGATGTCTCACGTTTCTTATCTTCTTTCTTTTAGTTGTCGTACCATTTAGTGTCACTAGATATGAATAATAGTACACCATGTAGTATAGTAAAGTACACTATTATATTGGAGCAATTAATATCAACTAATTCGATATTCCTTTCTAACATAGTAGTTTATTCTATTAGATCGTATGATGTACCAATATTCAAATCTGCCAGAATACACTAAACAGTACAATAAAAAAGTGAGTTTTCTCGCTTGGGCTGCTTTTACCGTTGCTAGTGAGTTTTCGGTCGGACATGGCTGCCCTCTGGCCACCTGCTGGAGGGCATCAACTAGCGTCCCCCACCTTCCAGCGCAAGTCTTTCTCTGACCTGTTCACGCAGAATTCGTCCCAGCCTACCTTTTCAGTTCAAGCTGCGTCTGCTACCCATAAAGGGGAACCAGCGGTAATATTCTCTTAGGCGGCGGTGGATTCTCTGGCCACCCCTTACTGTTTTGCCTTGGTAGGGAAGTTCCCTAGAGGGAGGCCGAAGATGGAGGAGGTGCGTAAATTCCTCCTGGCATTGGATTTGCGTGAGACACCTATGACTGGGTTGCTTGATGCGCGACACATTCTGATTCAGTTTCACAATGAAGCAGATTTTCACCGTTTGTGGTTTAGGAATATTTGGTATGTTTCAGGCTTTCGAATGCAGGTCTTCAAGTGGTCGACGGCCTTCCATGTTGATAGGGAATCATTGGTGGTTCCATTGTGGTTCTAGCTTCCCAAACTTCCGTTGCACTTTTTTAACAAAGAAGTGCTGTTTTAGATTGTGTTGGTTTTGGGCACTCCGCTACTTGTTGATGCGGCTACTCTTGCTATGTCGTGACCGAGCGTTGCTAGGGTGTGCGTGGAAGTAGATTTACTGAAGCCAAGGCCTTCGTGGGTTTGGATTGGGAATGGAAGTCATGAAGGTTTCTGGCAGGAGTTAACGGCTGAACCCCCCCCCCCCCCAAAATATTGCTCCCATTACATCCGTCAAGGACATGATGAGGAGTCTTGCCACTTCTTGAAACCTGAGTTATGGACATCCAAGGAGTTGAGTAACAAATTGGGAGAGCCAAAGAGGAGGATGGTGCTTCGAGCAAAGAACATGGGTATCTCTGATGTCAATGATGCGGTGCCAATGGAAGCTGCGGTGGATGCAGAAACCTCGAGTCGACAGATGGTGGGGGCTGGTGACCAACCTAGGACGGTGGCGTTGGATCCTAAATTGTATGAAACGGCTGTTAGTGAGTAGGGGCAAGCTAAGACAGGTCTGATCAGGGTTACCATGGTTGGACAGGTGCAATAGCCTGCTTCGGATAGGCAGCAGTCTTTGACTGCGGCAAAGAGACAGGATGATGCGTAGCTTACTATGATCGGTGTAGAAGTACAAATGTTGCTCGGGACAGGTGTGGGGATAACCGTACCTGGTGGGCACGAGGAAGTAGAAGAGGTTCTGGTTGCGCAAGGTGGGGAGAGGGCATTGGAGGTCTCGGATGTTGTGGTAATGGCTGAGGATTTCCAGGAGACTCGAAGACGCGTGGGGAACCTGTCTCCTAGAGGAGGAGCAAATAGGAACCACGACCAAGAGGAGGTAGTTTCATTGGCAAGACTGAATGTAGACCCGTTGATGATACCTAGAAGCCAGTCAGATAAGGATATGGGTATTCAAGAGAGCTCTATTGCAAAATTACAAGGTATTCGTGTTAAATTCCCATCTGATAGAACTTTGCAATCTATGGCTATTTCCTCAAAGAATTCTTTCTCTATCTTATCTGATGATTAATATGCTATTTTGGAATATTAGGGGTGTGGCTCGCACTCCTAATTTAAGAAGACTTAAAAAGCTAATTAAGACTTATGCATTACAATTGGTGGCAATCATGGAATCAAAGGTGGGGTGGAGAATATTAATTCTATTAGGATAAAGTTGGGGATGGACTGTTGTATGGCTAATCAATGGGGTTCTGTATGGGTATTTTATCGATCTCAGTTTAAGTGTCAGAGTGTGGGAGAATCGATCCAACATTTGTGTATTCATATACAGTCACATTTATTTCCAGTGTCTATTTGTTTGTCGTGTGTTCATGCTAAGTGTACAACTCAAGAAAGGGAATGTTTATGGAATGACTTAATGCTAGATAAACCGGATTTGATGCCTTGGTTTTTGTTGGCGATTTCAATGTCATTGTGCATGGGGAGGAAAAAAGGGGCGGCTTGCCATTCAGGCCATCTAAGGGAGTGGATTTCTTGAACTTTATGTCAATGGCGGAAGTGAGCGATGGGGGTTTCTCTGGATCGAGGTATACCTAGTGTAACAATCGTTTAGGCGCAGCTCGAGTTTGGAAGCGTCTTGATAGGTTACTTATAGATGTGTTAGCCTTGAGGATGGTGCAGCAGGTCTCTATCCAACATCTAGGGTGTGACCCATCTGATCATTCCCCTTTATTGCTTTCAGAGGAAATGAGGTTAGATAATAAGCCCAAGCCGTTCCGCTTTTTGAATGCTTGGACGACAAAGGAGGACCTTTTGGAGGTAATTATGGAATGTTGGTCCCGCTCAGTCCATGGCTCCTCTCTGAATGTTTTGGAGCAGAAATTACGGAGTGTTAAACAAATTCTCAGGCAATGGTCAAAGGATTCCTTTGGTGATATTTTCGGGGCGGTTCAAAGCACAGAGCAAGATGTTCAGAATGCCGAGATTGCATTTGACCTGAATCCATCGGACCAGTTGCTTTGTGAGTTGCAACATGCACGAGCTTGGCTGCGGTGATCACTAGTTGTCGAGGAAGGTTTTTGGAAACAGAAAGCAAGAATGAAATGGTTATCCGACGGTGACAGGAACTTGAAATTCTTCCACTCAGTGGTTGCGGAGAGGAGGAGAAGGGCTGTTATTCATCGGGTTCAAAAAACGGATGGGGTTTGGATTGAAAATGAATCGCAAATTTGTAGTGAAGCTGTGTCATACTTTCAAGGGTTGTTTACGGTCGAAGGGGTTGGATATCAACTGATATTCTGGACGTCATACCTAAGTTAGTGGCTGAGCAGGAAAACTCGATGCTAACGGCGGATCCTTCTCCTCAGGAAGTAAAGGACATAGTTTTCACATTGGATGAGGAGAGTGATGCAGGGCCGGACGGGTTCATAGGCAAAATTTTCACCTTTGCATGGAAGGTGGTGGCTATGCATGTATATAAGGCAGTATTGAGTTTCTTCTGCGGCGAGGAGTTACCAAGGAGCATTACGACCACGACAATCGTTCTACTGCCAAAGGTGGAAAATCCTTGCGATTTCACTCAGTATAGGCTAATAAGCTTGTGCAACTTTGCAAACAAAGTCATTTCAAAGTTGTTATCGGAGAGATTGGCGAAAATTCTACCTCAGACTATCTCTCCACAATAGAGTGGCTTTGTACAAGGTAGACAGATCTCGGATAATTTTTTGCTGGGCCAAGAGTTGTGAACTGATATTAAGAAGTCAAATCCAGGGAGGGGGGCAATGTGGTACTCAAGTTGGATATGATGAAAGCCTATGATAGAGTGTCATGGTTGTTCCTTTTACAAGTGTTCCGTCACTTTGGATTTAATGAAACACGGATAGACATGATTTGGTGGTTGATTTCTAATGTTTGGTTCTCGGTAATGGTTAATGGGGTGCCCCAAGGTTTTTTCAAGTCTTCATGGGGAGCGGAAGTGCTCTCTGTGACGACCCCACCTCCCCTTAGGGCGTACCCAAGGGTTTGGTGGACCGCCTACCCAACTCTCGCCAGACTCACTCACGTGCCACGAAATTTACAAGAAAATAACCTTAATGATAAGAGCGATAACAGTTACAATCTGCAATGCATACACTCCTGGATCTCAAATGCCCATACAATGGATAAATACAGCCAAGTAGTCAACCTTACGAAGATCAAACCAAGCAAGCCAACTAGAAACCTATGGAGTGCTCATGCAAGCAACTAGCAAAATTTAGACAAAGTCGATGCCTTCTCCAATTTCTACTCTCATGTTCTCACCCCTATAAGGAAAACAAATTCATGGAATGAGTTAGAAACCCAGTAAGGTTCCAAGAAAATAGGCAAGTGAACTAGCATACATGATACTATGCAGAAGAAATCAGGAAACAAGTCAAACTCAAGCAGACCAAGACATAAGGTATAGTAAAGCAGGTAGCCAGATCGGTCATGCAATAGTGTACGGTAAAAAAAAACACATTTATTCCAAAAGGATATAAGCTGCTCTCAGGAGCAGGTTCCACCGTAGCTTGTCCGGGATCCGTTGACTCTCTGTCAACCATGATATTATAATGTCCGTAGATCATCATTAAACGTCAATCTCCATCCACCGATCATTCCCCTGTTAGGCTCGAACGCCAATCAAGTACCTATGGTTCGTCAGTCTCTCGACCAAGCCCTTTACCGGCTCGATTCGACCAACTAGCCATGGGGTTGGGTTTATAGTCCCAAGTATTCAAGAATCAAGTATTCATGATATGGCTTAAAGCCCCAAGTATTTAAGAATTCCCGAGTGGAGTCGTTGGTTATTACCCAACGCTCACGCAGGTAATGATTGGAGTCGTTAGTTGTCACCTAACGCTCTGTATCAAGCAAGTCATGAGTTCAAGTCACGAGTTCAAGTCAGGAGTAAACAGGTTAGGAAATTCTTCCTTTACTCCAAGGTTGCTCAACTTGCCGACCGTTCTAGGGCTGGTCTCAAGCAAGAGGTCCAACGAGAGCTCAGTTCACCCATTACCAACCTACATTCACGCATACGCATGAGTAACCCAAGTTCCAACTTACCTGACGTCTCGGATAAGTGTCCAAGGGCCCAGTTCAACCGCTGCAAGAAGAGATGCAGCCGGCCTACAAACATGCACAGGTACGTGCAAGTCCGCATGCAAGAGTCAAGTATTTCAAGTTCACAGAGGTCGAGTGCAATTACGGACAGACTCGCCTAGACTGTGACGCCCCCACTTCTCCTAAGGGCGAACCCAAGAGTATCCGGGGAACGCTTGCCCAACTCTCGCCGGAACTCACTACAATCCATATTTCAAAACTAGAAATACTTCAAATATTTTCAATATACATTGAAAGAACTCTAAAACACAATTAGTTAACCTTCAAGCTTAATACAACTCAAAAGAATATGTACTACAGTCATCTGCCATAAAACAACTAAAATTTCCAAAAGAAAACAACTTAGTACTATTCGCGAGTACTCTCGCTCTTGAACTCTGTTAAGGAAAACAAAAGCGTGGAATGAGCTAAATAGCCCAGTGAGGTTCCAAGACACACTAGCAGTTCTAATAAATCAAGTAAATTGAGCATAACGCACATACGGTTCAAGGTTGCACATTGGCACATTAGAATGAAACAGTTATCATTGTACAGAAATAAACACACATTGAAAGGATACGGTGTTCACTTGGAACGATTTCAGTCCACTTCACCTTATAACTCCAGTTGATCCCCTCGATTTGTCTGGCCATCACCTTATCCCTCCAGTGGTAATACTCGAGTGCACCGAAACGGTGGCCTAGGGTTCCAACCTACCCGACCGAGCCCAGTCCTGGCTTGAGCAGGTTAGCAACCAAGGGCAGGCCCCAATTCAGTTTAGAGCTTACAACATGCGCAAGTAATCAAATAAATCGGTAACTGTAGAAATTGATGGTTAAACGGTAGAAATTTATCATTTTAGTAGGTCGAGTGAGATAAAGTACACACTCGCCTTAAAAACGCGTGGACAGTTACATTAAGAGGCAATTATAGGGTGCACTTAACACTTAAGTACACATAACTATGAAGTAAACATGTAGCAAAACTATTCAAGTCACGTACACCTATAAGGAACACTCACCGAAATCAAGAGTGTAAAACAAGAGCGAGGCAAGATCAAACGAGTTTCTCGGGATCTTCTTGATCACCTGAGACATGTACAAGTACAATTCACCTAGGTATTTCAACCAAGATCTAGTAGTATTCCCACTACTCTCACTTAAGAGATAGCGTTCAAATCGAATACAAATATCACTTAATAAACTTAATCCATGAGGGGTAGCATTTTAAAATATCTAAGAATACATTAATCCGAGTCAAATCATGTCCAAGATTCTCCAAGTTGAAGATTAAACAGATCTCTAAGTTTTGGCACGAAAATCGAGGAAGATGGATATATTACTTTGAGCTTGGCCAAAGCATTCCAGCATTACTAATTAAGTTCACAAGAAACCTTTCAAATCATTCTTTTTAAAATACTTGTATAATTGCCAACTCTAGTACAATTATCAAGGCCATAAGAATAGGGGTTGAAGTCCCTAATTTGAGTATGAAGAGAAGTACCATTAACCAAGAGAGTTATATGACCAAGTAAATACATCAAGAGAGCTTTAACCTTCGGAAACCAAGATTGGAAATGAAAGTTCAAAATTCCAAAGAGACCTTGTATTAAACCATGAAAACAAACTTAAAACAGTCCAACAATCACAAAGGAAGGTGGAAAGTTCTTAAAATGTTCAAATCTTAAGAAATCAGAAATTTTCAGTTTTACTCAACAATACTTGAGAAATCATATCTTGAGTTTAGCAAGTCCAAAAATAGAAAACTTTATACCGATGGAATCTAGGTTCGGAGTACTAAAAGTTCTTAGAAGACACTTTTCCAAGAATCTAAACAGAAAGCATTCATTTTTCAGCCCAAAGTTGCTGTTTTGAACAAGCAAGACAGATTCAGTCTTGTTTTTCGACAAAATCTGGAAATTCGGCAAAATTCACAGAAAGCGAATCATGCTCTGAAATTTACAAAAAACAAGAGTTCTAAATAAGGTTTCAAACACAACAAGTGGAACTAAATTTGGAGTTTTGAATATCGAGATACATTAGTTCAAAGTTGGTTGAATTTCATGACCTGTTCTGTAAAATTCCAGATTCGAGAAGGCATATTTGAGATATCATTTGGCCATCGAAATGGTATTGAAAATACACCAAATTTGGTGCATTAAATTTCCATATGTCAACTACATCTATACCAAATTTCATGTGAAAACTCACATGGGAAGGCAGTTAAACAAAATAACCAAAGTTCGTGAAATTCCCAAAGCAAATCTGCCATCTCACCCTTTTCTTTCTTTCCAAAAGCTTGGTACTATGAAATCAGTCCCAAGTCAGTCCATTTTTGAAACCAAGGGTCCATAAACACTTAATAAGTAGTTTAGAGGTAATTTACATCAAGATTTTCGAAATATAACTTCCAAAACAAGTTTGACCATTTGGCCAGCAAGAGAGAAAGAAACTTCCCAGTTTTCCAGTTTGTCACAGTTTGGAAATTGAACCATATCTCACTCAATACAACTTGAAATTGAGAATGGTTTGTGGCATTGGAAACTATGTTCCAAAAGCTACATTTCATCAGAAGCAATCATTTTCAAAATCAGTTCACAAGTAGTTCAAATTCAAGCCACAAGTTACAACTTTTCATCTCCATTCGAATGAACAGGCTGAGCAGAACAGCCGACTTTATCAGTTCACTGCAGTTTCACACAAAACGAACTAGACAGTGATTTTTATATTGTTGGAAATCTATGAATGCCTAGTTTCAAATGCCACAAATGGAACTTGATTTTGAATTTTGTACAAAGAGATATATTTGATCAAAGGGGCACTGTTCAGCTGCCCAGAACACGTTTTCCAGATTTCTTCAAGTTTCGAAAATTCAAGTTTTGCTCAACCAAATCAAATGATTTTTGGTAGAAACTTTCTACACACAATATACAATACAACATATATCTACCAATTTCACAGTCCAATAACCAACAAATTTTCGAAATTTAAGTAAGAACAACAACAGGGCAGATTCGGCCTCTTACTCCCTCTCACGGTTTTCTCTCTTTCTTTTTCCTCTTCTAGTTTCTTCTAGTAAAACTCATCACAAACACACTAACACACACATAAACATCATGGAAGCCCTCATTTAACCAAGGTGGGAGTTCATAGAGCCCATTTCAACCAACCAAATCCAAGCAACAACAACAAAAGGAAGCTACAAGCTTCAAAACCAAGAAATGAAACAAGAAAGTAAAAGCTTTGGTGGAGGTGTTTATACCTTCAAAACTCAAGATGAAACCTTAGATGAAACCAGAAATTTTTAGCCGAAACTCTCCAAGAAAAGTCCTCAAGATTGCTCCTTACTCCTAGATGAAGTGTTACTCCAAGTTATTTGCGATTTGGTGGAGGTTTGGTGAGTGAAATCAAGCTAAACAAATGGAGTTTTTTCTTCCCTTTTTCTTTCTTGTTGGTCTGGCCAAAAATGAGGGAGTGAGGAGAGAGAGAATGAGGGTTTGTTTGTGTGATGAAACTTGGAGGAAAAGAATGAAATAGTAGCCATAAGTGTTGGGCAAAAGTCAACTCTCACTAGTGTAGCACGCGGGTTTTGTATCGCCGTTTTCTCTGGGGTTTGTTTCACTTGTACACTAAACCTCCAATATAATCCTTTAATATTATAATTATTCACTCCTAGTAGTCTAGTATTAAATTCTCAAATCTCTAATTAGTCACGCGGTGTGACTTTTCGAGAAATCTTCAACGCGCGCGCGGTAAAAGTTTACTTTAAATTTACTCACATCTAATCCTCAATTAATTTTTCTTAGTCTACTATTGATCATTCTTAATTCTCCAGACTAATGTACCTCTCGGATCGGAATTTACCTCGAAAAACGTGTATTCGTTATTTCTCGCTAAATGAGCCGTAGAAAAATTAAATTTGCTAACTAAACGTTTTAAATTATAAAAGAGACATTTTTGCATACAAATGGACTTGACATGGATGAAATAAATTATTTGGGGTAAACGGATGAATAAATAATTAAATAAACAAGTAAAATAAAATAAAAATAAGAAAAATTTTGGGTCCTCACATAGACAAGATTAAGTCACAAGTCACATGTTTATCAAGTTACTTGTTCATGCATAAACAAGATGTCAAGTGTTTAGTTAAGTTAGGTTGAGTGCAATAAAGTACATACTCACCTATGGAGTAACAATTCAAATGCTGAGCAATTTCTAGCAATAGGTCATATTTAGTCAGGTAACATGGAACATGCAATTGGAACACTCACCACGGCAACAAGCTTAGGTGTTTGCCTTAGGAGCACTTCCGGCTTCACCTTCAAGTCCAAAAATCAAGTATGTGAAGTGTCATGAGATCCACTACTTCAAGCTACAATATTCAAAGGAAAACACTTCCAAACCAACCAAGTTATCTCAACTCCAATCATAAAACCAAGCTCAAAATGATTCTACAACTCCAACTTGAAGTTGGAAATGAAAGCAAGAACAGCTTTTGAAGAACAGAATTTTCTCCAGTTTTGCGCGATGCTATTTGAAAAATCATATCTCAAGATTCTTAAATCCAAAATTTATAAACTTTATACCTTTGGAAAATAGACTAGAAGATACATTTGTAAGATTCTATCCACAAATCAGTCAAATTCCAGTCTCAAGTTGCTGCTTTGTCCGGTACAAAAACAGAATAGGTGTGAAACTTTAGTCAACTTTGGAAAATCACAGATATTCATAGGAATTGAGAAAAATTCTGAAATATTTGCGGTAGAAAGTACTCTGAATCTAGTTTCAAACGCAATAAGTAGAACTCAATTTGGATTTTTCTATACGAAGTTATAGCAATTTTCCTGAAACTGTGCAGAGCTCTCTGTGGGAAATTTCCAGCAAGCCAAAGAATGTTTTTTCCAAACTCTCCTCTATCCAAACTCCCCAACTTTCTTTCATGTTTATATAACAAATCCACAAATTAAACTAACCAACATGTTATAAGGAATATAGTGTCAATTTCTAACAAAGAAATTGCTTACAAAACTAACTATGTCAAGGCTGGAAATTTTTGCCCTAAGCTAGAATTACAACCAAAGTTGGAAAATTCTATAGCAAAGCTAAAAATTCATACTAAAACTGGAAATTCCCATGTCAAGACCTAAAAGGCATACAAAGTTGAAAATTACATTCCAAAGCTCAAAATTAGCATAACAAGGCTGAAAATGAACTACTAGAGCTGGAAATTCGTATAACAAAGCTAAAAATGCATCTCCAACAAGATATCCAAGCCCACAAGTCATATCAAAGCTAGAAGTTTTCATCTCAAGGCTGAAAAATTATAAACTCAAAGCTGGAAAATTGAATCAACCTCACAAAACCATGAAATCTTTCTCAAACCTTCCATAATCAAGTCATATATCCATCAAAAAGAAAGATAAGAAAGAAAAGAAGGTTTCTTAACTTGATGCCTTCAAACCCTAGGAAGAAATGCAACCAAGAGCTTCCTTTTTCCCCAAATCTCTCCACAAGAGCCTTTCTTCCTTCCTTGTTACAACTTTCTATGGATTGAAGTAAGATTCTTAGGATATATTTTTCAAGGATTCAAGCAAGGGGTCAAGTTGAAATTTTGGAGTTTTCCCTCTCTTTTCTTACTAGGAAGTTTGGCCAAGAAGTAGAAAGAAAGGAAGGGAATTTTGACCAAACTTCTAAGAGAAAGTTCAAGAGAAGTCTTGGTCAAAGTTCCATAGATGAGTGACAATTGGCAAGGCAAGAAAGTGACACTGGGCAAGGCAATGATTAGTATCTAATTAATGACCTAATTATCTTGGTTGGATAAGAAGAAAATTTGGTCTTAGTCAAAGTTAAGATTCTATGGTTTTATGACAAATGGTAAACCAAGAGCTAATCCTTATCTAATTATCTTTAAAGCACTAAAATATCTAGCCAACTTCTAATTATCTCTTGACTCTTTATAAATAATATCCCTTTGCATCCAACTCCTCCTAATCTTCCAAATTTATCACACACATCTCACTAGTGGGTCCCACTTTCATAAATGCACTAACTTATAGAAGACAAATAATAAAATCTTGACTCACTTATAAAGTATCCAAGAAATTAAAGGCAAATAAAGTAAAGTAAAAGAAAATGTATCCAAGAAAATAAGATACAATATAAAATAAGTTTTCCGGTCCTCACACTCTCCAGATCTCTAAATGCTTTAGTTACACAGGGGTGGTTTACTCCTTTCAAGGTACCTGCTCGTTGCTTGATGGTCTCCACGCTTGGCGTATCCAGATGACGTGATAATTTTTTCTAGTGGTCTTAAGTCATCACTAAAGTTGATTAAGAGGGTGTTGGAGGATTATTGTGAGGTAGCGGGACAGCGGGTTAATCAACAGAAGAGTTGCTTCTTGGCTCACCCGAGACTTCCTACACAGCGGCTAACATTGGTTGGACAGCTGATTGGATACCCGTTGTATGTGGGTAAATGGAAGAAGGTCTACTTTGTAGATATATACAATGCGGTGGTTACTCGAGTCCTGTCATGGAAGAATCGGATTCTATTGCCTAGGGGTAAAATTATTTTGATTAAGAGTGTGTTATCCCCAATGCTGATTCACTTGTTAGCAGCCTCCTCTCCTCCAAAAGGGATCTTCGTGGCGCTGGAGAAGGTCTTCGCTAATTTTTTTGTGTGGCTTGTCAGACTTTGGGCATAAGTTCCATTGGATACAGTGGGAGGATTTGTGTCGTCCTTAGGCTGAGGGCAGTATTGGACTTAGGGGAGTAAAGGAGGTGTACGAAGCGTTCTCTATTAAGCTTTGGTGGAAATTTAGGCAGCAACTGTGAGGACTTGAAAATTCACTTATATTTTCTTCTAATTCTCTTTTATTTTGAATAAGTTAATTTATAATTCCTTTACTACTAATTTACTGCTCTTAATAGTTGTAATAAATAATAGAGTCGAGAGTTTTACTTTTGCTTTTATAGATAGTGTATGTTAGGGTTTTGGATGATTGCGGTAGTGTGATCAATTGGTGAGGTGTGTGTACTAAATTTGGTGGATAAGAACGTGGGTTGAGTAAGAGGAAGTATGTGATTAAAAGTGCTAAGAGTTAGTTAGTGATCACAAGTTCAAACAAAAGTACAAGGGAGGCAAAGATATAGGCTTGAACCGACTCGCGCCGTTTTGTTATCGGTCGAAAACACCACTTGACCAAGACTTTCTTTCCCTAATCTTCTTATTTTTCCTTCATTTTTCTTTCCCTAATTTTATCCTAGGGTTGGCCCGAAATTATTGACCAAGAAAGAGAGGAAAAAGGAAAAAAAAGAGAGGAAAAAAATGAATGATTGCTGTTCGCGCCCCATTTTTTTAAATGAAAAATAAAGTGTTTATAAAAATGAACTTTGATTAATTTTTGATTTTAAAAAAATGAGTTTTTTGTTTTTAGAAAATGAATAAAGAAATGGGCCTAAATGGGACTAAAAGTGTGACGATTTTGACACAAAAATAAATAGTTTAAAAGGGTTTTTAATGAAAAATAGGAGTCACCATTTGGTATTGAGTTAAGGTGTACTAAATCACCTAAAATGAAATTTTAAAGAAAAAGTAGAGAAAGGGGTCGGGAGTCACATTTGATGAAAGGGGAAGGCAAGGGGATAAAATCCAAGACACCCTTTCAATCTAGCCAAGACTAGTTGCGTGATTTAGTAAAAAATTTTCTTATTTTAACTTAAGAATTTATCATAGTTTGGAGGTCACTATATGGATGCAAAATCTAAACCTAGGAGGATATCGAGGGGTCGGAATATCTCTTCAAAATTTAATTGGTGCAAATCACATTAATTGTGACGCCCACGAGTGACTCTTTGAAGAAGTCATGAATATGCAAAAATATGAGATTCGAAGAAAAGAAAAGAAAATAATAATTATACAAATATACATGACTTAAAGGAATGCATCATAACGGGTGCGGGGGCCTAAAATTCGTGACTTTAATTTTCCTTTTAATAGAGGGAATACGAGCGTGCTAAGGTTAGAGAACCATACTCGTCCATATCCCATATTCGAGGGGTTATTTCCTTAGTTTAATCTAGCAAATGTACTAATCTACTCCTAATTTTCCTTAAATGAGATGCAAATATAAATGTTATGTTTTAGACATAGGGATAGGGGATATACATAGGGAAATATTACGCAAAAGTGATAAGGATTCTAAAAAATGGGAAAATATGCATGAAATGCAGTGATTTGTCACACAAACATGATCTAACGTGTGGACGATCCCTAAGGGTCTAGCGTTGGACTAGCCCATGTCTATAAGTTCTCACTAGCGTTGGACTAGTGAGAAATGAAAAAGGTGCCACAACTAGCGTTGGACTAGTGTATGGAATCGGAAAAAAGTGCCACAACTGACATTGGACTAGTATGGTGACGTCATGCATTTATTATAATCAAGTAAATCATACAAAACATAATAAAGCAAATAAACACATAAATCATATAAAACACATAGCACATAAGAATGATATCTAGATGCAAGATTCTAAGAAAACGAGTAACACGTAACACACAAACATGCAAAACACACAAAGCAAATAAAGCAAATAAAGATCTAACTATTACATTTGGGGGCCCTAATCACAATCTAAAGGGGGAAGGAATAAAATAAATACCTAACTATTACATATTCTATCTAAATACATGTCTTGAATCCCCTAACTATTACAATTTGGCATTTAAATGCCCCTTAAATAATAAAAAATTAAATGAAAATAAATATACTAAATTAAAAAAATAAAGTGACTAAATAAATAAATGAAATAAAAACATTCAAAAAGCATGCAATTACACACATAACATTTTTTTTTTTTGGAAATATAACTTTTATTGTAAACATAGGCAAACAGAAAAGGAGGCTACGAAGCCTTTACAAGACTCACAATCCCCTGCTCTAATAAAAAAAACTGTCGCTCCTATGAAGAACGGAAGTATGGGTAGTGGACCTTATCGAGACAAACTATTCCTTTGACCAGGTGCTGCAGATTGTGTGCAAGATAGCGGGAGGAGGCTTGAGTGGTGCTGGGGAGGCGTGCGAGTGCATCCGCCGCTGCGTTGACTTGTCGGGGCCCGTGAAGAAAATGGAAATGCCCGGTCCGAGCGATGGACTAGATCTGGCAGACAATATTATCAATGCGCCAGGGGCATTTAGCTCTCGCCTGAATCACATCCAGAAACACTTTGGAGTCCATTTCTATTGGAACCTGGGAAGAGCCACGCGCTTGGCAGATTAGAAGGCCTTCTAACAAAGCCCGTGCCTCTGCTTCTAAGCTTGTGCAATGTCCAAAGAACGTAAAAAAAGCCGCTAAAACTTGCCCTGAATGGTCCCGAAGGATACCCCCTCCCCCGGAGGGCCCGGGGTTGCCCAGTGAGGACCCATCCACGTTTAGCTTCGTAAGTGGGAATGAGGGTGCTTGCCAACAAAAGGCTTGCATCAAGCGGGGCCTTCGTGGGGCAAAGAAAGGAACCAAGTGTGAAGACTCGCAAAAATTTATTATTTTTAAACTCCTAATTTTAGCTTATTTAATTATTTATTTGGCCAAATATTTCGAATATTATTTTCTAACCTTTTTAGACCTAATTAAATGGATTTATAGTTTAGTTATATTTTTAAAGTGATTCAAATCAAAATTTAATTTTTGGAAACTCGTTAAGTGTGAATAGTGAATGCACGTTTGGATATAATAATCGATTCGAGAATACAATAAGTTTGGAAAATTTTAGAGACTTGTACATTAGCCCTAAAGTGGTTAAATTTAAGTTTAAATATTCAAGTGATAGTTAGTTATATTATCGTTATAAGAATTTCTTAGAGATTTCGCCTTATAGCGCGCAAATCGGAAGTTCGCGTTTTCGCGCGCGCGACTAATTGGAGGACTTTAGAAATTGTTTCTAGACTATTAAGAGTGAATCATATTACTATGAATATAAGTGCATTAGAGGTTTAGTACACAAGTGAAATGAACTCGAGAGGAAACGATTGCGTGCGCGCGCGGGGAGAGAGTTGACTTTTGTGCACATAAAGCCATCAACCATTAAGCTTCCTTGAGAAGCTACACACTCTCTCTCTAAGCTTCAAGAACAGCTGGCCAAGAGAGGAAGAAAAACACTCCAAAGCTCAACAAATTTCCTCTTCATTTCTTCACCAAATCTTCTCCATTTCACCTCAAAATTTAACCACACTTAGCTAACAACTTGGTGAACAACTTAAGCTACAAAAGGAGCCTCATTTCCACGGATTTGCTGAGCTTCAAGAGGGCCAAAATTTCTGCTTGAACCACCAACCAAGGTAAATAGCGATCAACTTTGAAAATCTTAGTTTATGGAAGTAGTATTGCACGTATAAACTCATATGATCATGTGGGTAGTTTTATTTATGGTGAAAATTGTTGTGTGGGCTCTATGAATTCCCACTATGACTTGTTGGGCTGATTTGATGAGTTTTAATGTTTTTAATGTTGGTTTAGTGCTTAAATTGGTAGAATTAAGTGAGTTTATGAAGGATAGTTCAAAGGTAGTGAAGGGAGGAAATTTTCCGATTCTGCCCTTGTATTGTCCGTGGCCTTTAGGGTGAATTTTTGTGGTTCCGATGGCTTAGTTATGATGCTTATATGTTGTAGGATTGTGTAGAAAGTTTCATCAAAAAATTCCATGAATTGGTTGGCCAAATGTTGAATTTTCGTAAGATAGCAGAAATGGGAAATTTCCCGTCACTGCTCTGGCAGTGTTTTTGTATCTGCTATAACGTTTTGCTCCGATGTCAAAATCGAGTGCCGTTTGTGGCACTGGAAACTAGACATTCCCAGATTTCCAAAGGTATAAAATTCACATTCTGATTCCACCTGAGTGATCCGTACCAACCATTTGAACCGGACTGTCCTGTTTCACGTTTTCACAGAGAGCCCTGTTTTGAGCAGCAATTTGATGTTAAAAAATGAGCTAGTTGTGGACAGATTTTGAACATTATTTCTTCTAAGAAATTCTACCCTTATGAATCTAGTTTTCAACGTCACTGACCACGCTCAATTCCGAGTCGAATTGAGTGAGTTGTGGCCAAAATCCACAACTGACTCAGAGGTTAAAAACCCTCTTTTTGGCTAGTTGACGCCTTCACTTTGTTTGGGACTTGTTATTTCGAATTTCTTGGTGTTAATCACCTACCAAATTGCACTTTGGATGTTTCTTAGACCTCATATTCATAAATTAATGATGTTTGAGAAATTTCATTGGCCAAATGTTTGGAAAAGAGAAAAACACAAGTACAAGGCAGATTGTCTTTGGAATTTTAGAAACTTTAGTGGCTTTGTTCACTAGCTTCCCGAATGAATTTTTCCATGAAATTTGATAGAGAAATAGCTCTCATATGGTAGTATTATACTACCAAATTTGGTGCCATTCTGAGTTCATTTCGATGCCTAAACAAAGACCCAAAGTTTGTGACTTCAATCTGAAAATTGCCTAATGCTTCAATTTTTCAGCAACTTTGAGCTACTATATCTTGGTGCTCAAAACTCCGATTCTTGTTCTGTTTGTTGGATTTTAAACCTTGTTTTGAAATCTAATTGAGTTCCAAATTTCAGAGGTTAGATCGAATTCTGTGATTTTTTCCGAATTTTCAAATTGGCTAAAAACCAACCTCAAAACTGTCTCGCAAGCTTAAAACAGCAACTTGGAGCCAATTTTTGAATATCTTCCGTTAGGAATCATAGAAAATTTTCTTCTAGGAACGTTTAGTACTTTGGAAGAGGTTTCCAACGGTACCAAGTTTTCCAATTTTGACCTACGGAGAACGAGTTATGATTTTTCCAAGAATACCCCTCAAATCTGAAATTTTTGAAACTTAAGGAAATGGAGTTTTTCGAATTCTCCTTTCCTCTCGATATCACTTGAATGTTTTACACCTGATTTCAAAGGTGAAAACTTGATTTCTCTTGTGTTTTAAAACCCCACCTTTGACTCTTGATTTACGTATAAATAGGGCTCATTTCACGAGAATTTTCTTAATTGTGCAAGTGTACAATCTTCCTCGATAATTAGGGTTATAAGTGATGGATTATTATTTAATTGCTCAGGCACCCATGAGGACTTCAAGAGGATCCCACGGTAAACGCTTGAACCTCTAGTGACGTTCTACTTGAATTCCTTGGTGAGTGTCAAGTGCATGATTATTGAACTCCTGTGAACTTGATACATGCTTACTTGTTATCCATGAATTGAGATTTGAAAATGGAGCCGAATGTGTACTTTATCGCACTCGTTCTCATTTGAAATAAATGACTCATGCTTGAAATGCTTGAAATTGCCAAATGCTTGGAAATGTCAAATGCTTGAATGACATGAATTGTATGCTATGGCTGTATACGTTGTTGGAGTGAATCTCCTCGACACTCAAATGTTACATGGGGGATGCCCAAACTCATAGGCCGACCTTGGGACTCGAGCCGGCATGGGCTTGGTCGGGAACCTCGGTGAGCCATGAGAATTACATGATAAGATTGACCTATTGAGAGGTTTTGCTTGGCATACTCGTGGAGTATCGCCTTATAAATGTCGTGCGGGCCCGGTGCAGTGTACGGTGGACGGATGAGAAGTAAGTGGAGATCCACGGATTGGAAATACCGACCTGGTTGACGGAGAGTCATCGCGGGAAGGTATACGAATGACCATGGCAAAACAAGTGGAACTTAATTCCTGAGAGCTACTGTATCCTTGAATTGTTTATGTTTACATTTTATTGAAATTGTTTATTTCTTGTATTTTATCGATTGACATATCATTTGGCTTGTTACTTGGTCTATGTGCTTGCATGTGTGTTCTTGGTCTCACGAGCGTTTTGCTCACCCTTTAGATTTGTTTTCCTTAACAGGAATGGATTGGAGTGAATTCGAAGAAAACCCCCTTATGATGTACTTTTGTATTAGGGTTTTTAATGTACTTGGCTAGACTCGGGATTTTTGTATAAATTGGGATTTGATGTAACTTTTGGAAATCGAATGTAAGATTTGGATGATTGATGCATTTTGTACTCGTGGTGTACTATTGGATGTTGGCTATGGAAGCTACTTCCTTTATTAGTCTTGTATCATTAGTTATTTATAGCTAAGCTTAAATTGTACTACCTTGAGTCCTGGCGAGAGCTGGGCAGGCGCCCCTCGGATACCCTCTGGTTCGCCTTAGGGAGAAGTGGGGGCGCCACACCAAGCCCGTGGCCGGAAGATCGGCGTTCAAACTTTTGCTTGGCGGGGGTCAGGCACGCACAATCGCGTACACATTCGCCATAACGAGACGATGGAGTTGAGTAGCCGAGGTGACTATACCTTCAAAAAAATGGAGGTTCCGAGCTTTCCAAACCTCCCAACAAACAATGGCAGGCAGAACCTGTGAAAGGCAGCCTCTTATGGACGATGCAACAGAGTAAGACCATAGGCCCTGCAGGCGAGCTAGACTGTCGCCATTCATAGATCGCAGAATATCGAGAAGCCGTTCAAAGAAGGACCAGAGTTTATCAGCCAAAGGGCACATGGAGAATAGATGGTCAAGTGTCTCACAATTGGGGCATAAGGGGCATTTTGAAGGCATGCTGAAACCTAAGCTCTAGAGGATATCAGGCAATGGAATCGCATGGTTCAAAAGCCACCACATGAATATTGAAATGCGCAGTGGGATATGTAGGTTCCAAATATAGCGCCGTCGATAAGGTCGTAGGCAGACGAGGGGAAGAAGCGGCCGGAGGCGACATAAGACCACAGCAATTCATCCTTCATGTCGAGGAACAAAGAGAGCTGTCGAATCGTTGCCTGCTGGGCAGGGGAGATGTGCTGGCTGAGTGCCTCAAAGTTCCAGCCCCTATCACGGAAGAAATCGAAAATGCGAGCCCGAGGGAGGGGATGGTTGTCGAGGATACCGCCAAAGGGCCATTGCCGAGCCAATTGTCGTACCAAAAAGACGATGACCCATCCCGTACCAGTATACAGGAGTTAGCTTCTACGACGTCGCGCGCCCAAAGCATTCTTCGCCAAATTTGTGAGTCCGCCTGCCGCAATGTCGGGATGGAGGCATGTGCCGACTATTTGACGTATTTGGAAGCCATAAAATCTGCCCAGAGGGTCGCTCGGGATCGAAACTTCCACCAAAGCTTGTAGCCAAAGGCCAAACAAACATCATCCAGTTGTTGGAGCCCGAGTCCATTTTCCTCGACTGGATAACATAGTTTGTCCCATGAGAGCCAGTGCCGCCTCGATACTCCATCGGAATTGCGGCTAGAACATGCTTAATAAGTATAAGTTGCCCACCTGCTGTTAAGAGCTTGGCCTGCCACCCAGCAAGGCGCTGGGAAACCTTCGCTACAAGAGGTTCGAAGTAGATCCCCTTGAGGCGGCCCTTGAAAAGCGTGCACCCCAAGTAGTCTATTGGAAGGCGTCTCCTATTCATACCTATGTTAGAAGAAACAAATCTTGCCCCGCCCGGAGGGCTTTTCTCCGAGAGGATGAAGAAACTCTTTGTCAAATTAACTTTTTGGCCCGAGCCCTTCTCGTAAAGGGTCAAGAAGTCCATGAGACCCCTGACCGATCTCCCATCCGCCCTGGTGAATATCATAATATCATCCATAAAGCTTAAGTGTGAGACACTCAGGCAACCCCGGGGCACCCCATAGCTAGCTATCAAGCCTGTCGCTACCAGATGATTGAGCCCTATGGTTAGAGTTTCTGACGCGAGGATAACAAAAACGGAGGAGAGTGGTCGCCCTACTTGATCCCTCTCGAGCCTGAAGAACCCACAGGCTTTCCCATTGATCAGCAGTGATAACTAGCTAGGCAACCAAATTATGCATGGACAAGAGCAGTAAAGTGGGAATGGAAAAACCGAGCTTTGACATCAACATGGCCAAAAAGGCCAGGAGGACCCTGTCAAAAGTCTCATCATTGTCCAACTTAAAAATAACATTGTTCCTCGCACCTTTTTATCTAAAGAGCCCACCAACTCCTGGGCGAGGAGTATGTATCTGAGATTCGTGGCCTGATAAAAAGCTGAATGCTCCTGCGGAGACCAGCGAGGGGTAGCAGAGGCATTTAACCGGTTGCTAACACTTTGGTGAAGATCTTGTTGACAAAGGCGTGCACAGGGCTTATTGGTCTGAAAGTCAGCAAAGGAAGAGGCATGGCTCCTTCTTTGGGATAAGTACTATGAGTGTGCTGGCAATAGCCTTGGGATGGGCACCCCAATGAAGAATTCTCCTATCGCATTAAAGACATCTAGGGCAATCAGGTTCCAACAATTGACGGAAGAAGCACCCTGAAAACCCGTCTGTATCAGCGGCACTGTCTCCATCGAGCCCGAAAACCACAGCTTTAACCTCATCCAAGGACACCTCCCTAATCAGAGCCTCGTTTTGTTGCGTGGTGACATGGCAAGGAATGTGTTGGATATGTTGGTGAGTAGCACTACTGCCCTCTGCATACTGTTCATTCCTTGTCAATAAGTTTTGGAAGAAGGTCACCCCCGCCCTCTTGATGGCTTCCAAATCATCGACCCACTCCCCGTTCGGGTCCTTGATGCGGGTTTATACTTAGTCGCCTTCTCTTTTCCCGTAGCGATGAGTGGAAAACTTTGAGTTGGATTCACCCTCCTTCATCCATTTAACTCGGGCTTTCTGCTTCCAATAAAGTTCCTCGATCGCCAGAGCATGGAGGAGGGCCGCGTGAGCGTGGCTCCACTCCACGCGGGCTTCATCCATGTTGACTCTCTCAAGGAGGATGTCCTTCTAGTGAACCAGTTCTTCGGCCTGAGTCACCTTATCAAATATATTGTCGAATGTGGATTTATTCCATTCTCGTAAATACTGCCTCAAACGTTTCAATTTGCTCGTTTAAGGCATACATTCCGTAGTCTTCGACAGGTAAGCTCCAGTTCTGACGAACGGTCTCCATAAAAGTGGGGTGTTTAACCCATATGTGCTGAAACTTAAATGACTTTGGGTCGGACCGATAATGGTTGCCAAAGAAACAGAGGAGCGGGGAGTGGATCTGAAGTTGCGCGACTCAGATGATAGATGGTGAAGCACGGGAAAAGCTGCTTCCTACTCATGGTTGTAGAGCACACGGTCGAGCCTTTTCCATATGCGGCGCTCATTGCGAATACCCGACCAAGTAAATGGACTACCGGTTACCTGGGCCTGCCTGCTTAAGTGAACAACCATGGATGAACGTGTTGAAATCAGCGATCGCACGAGTATCTTGGGGAGAGTTTCCAGAATATTCTTCTAGAGAGGATATGACATTAAAATCTCCTCCCACAAGCCATGGTCGTTGCTCTAGAGACTAGCAAATACTAGTTAAAGAGCCCCAGAGCGCTTGCCGTTCCCACCGTGTACACTTAGCGTAAATAAAGGAGCAATAAAAAACTGCGGAAAAGGATTCATGCGTAACAGCCAAGTGGAGCAGTTGCTCATCATTCTTCACTATGTTGATAGCAAAGGATGATTTCCAGCAAACCCAAATTTATTCGACACATTGAATAAGCCTAGGTGAAATCCGAATCTCTTAACAAAGCTGGCAAGAGCTGAGAAATCTAACATAGGCTCGAGAATTACCAGGAAGGAGATGGAGTTGGAGTGGAGCATCATTCTAAGGCGATGAGAGGTAGCTGGATTGGCCACACCCCGTACATTCCAAATAAGCGCCTTAATCATTTAAAAGAGGAGGTTGTTGAGCTTGAGAGGCTTTGATAGCTTGTCGGGTAAGGATTGTCCGTGGTTGTCGCAGGTAGCGTTTGGTCCCCGCCCGTGCTATGGGACGAGGTTTTATGGAGGAACATTGAAACATCAGGGCAGCCAGGGGTGGAGCGGCTCCAAGCTTTGCATCTAACTAAGCCTTGAAGGTATGCAAGTCCTTGAGTTGAATGGCTGTGGTTGTGGGCTCGTTAGAGTCGAAGACCCAATCAAAACACAATCGTGGCTGCATTGGCAATTGCTTCTTGGAGGAGTTGTTACGCCGATAGAATTGACAATCGTCATAGAAGGAGAGGGTGAGGAGTTTCGCATTGTGTTGTTCCGGAACTGCTGCTACACTGTCGTGGGTTGGTGTCCAGCGGCTGCTGTTCGAGCGGCAGGTCAGAATTTGGGGGTTGATGAGAGCAGGCGGCCTGGGCATTCTCTGGGTGGATGCGGGGAGCCGCCACCGCCATCGTGACGGCCTGCTGAGAGCGTTCAGCCTCCTCAGCAGCACTAGTCGCTACCTTGAGGTGCTAGTTGCAGTGTTTTTGGGAGGAAGGTTCAGTTTCTGTCCCGTGGCCGCCAAGCTCCGATAAGAAGTGGAGAGATGGCCAAGCCTACGGCACACCGAGCAATACCCCGGCAGGTTCTCGTATTCCATTGCTTGCCAAAAACTAGACACGCCATTCCCAATCCAGATCTTGTCCGGCAAAACCTGCTGTAGGTTCACTTCGACGCAAAATCGCGCAATGCTGGGGCGATTGAGGGAGGCTGTTGAGGCATCAATTTTCAGCGGCTCACCTAGTAGTCATGTAATGGAAAAAAGGGGGCCTTTGTTGAAGAGAAGCACTGGAAGTTGCGGCAAGGAAACCCAAATTGGGGCCAGGGGCGATTCGGCATCGACTGAGAAGGACGGAGTCCACTTAAAAATATGCAGGACAAACCCTTGGAGAGACCACACACCCTTCAACTAGCAGCGTAGGTAGTCTTCCTCTTGGTCGAAACGAATGAGGACATGGCGATGGTCGATCAAACCAAGCGAGAAAGCTCCCTTGAAACCTAGTGCCTGGAAACTTTTGCGCAAAGCCTCCATGTTTGGCTTGCCCTTGGAGAATTTGCCAACCAGTGAGAAACGGAAGAACTGGGAAAGGGCGGTGATATCCTCCTCAGAGAAGAAAACTGCTGGCTTTCCTTCGAAGGAGGAGGGCTCACGGACTATTCATGGCTGTTGAGGCGTGAGGTTGAAGGTTCGCGAAAGGTTTGGTGTGGCAGTCCGTGGATGCTGGGAGACGATGTCTGTGAACGACTTGGTGCGAGAGGAAGTTGACTCTTTAGTAGGCGGTTGAAGGGCTACCGCAGCCGTGGCCGAAACACCAGGGAAGTTTTCCTTGGGTTTAGCAGACGGCAACTTTTGGGTGTTAAGCTATTTGCGGTACACACATAACATCACACAGGAGCACATAGGATCAAGTAGAATCAAAATAAAGAGTAGAGTGTACCTCCTTTGAATTGATGACCTAATGAAGTGGAATTGTTTCTTATTCACCCTCCAAAACAAAGAAAAAGGTCAAGGCATCACTTTAAATAACAAATCATCACAAGAAATGGAAATAAACATGAAATTGAATCCATCAAAGCATTCAAATGAAAGTAAACAACCTATATTCAACAAATTTAAAACAACGGGGACCTAATCGAAACAATTATAAAAGTTTGAAGGGTCAAATTATTATTGTGGCTAAGATTAGAAATCAAAGAATAAAGCTTTAAAAATTAATGGAGTTCTACTAATTATCTCCTAAAACCAAAGAAACAAACTTATTTAAAACATGGTTAAATCATGAAAAGATGATTGAATTCCAAAAGGGCAAAATTGATTGGTTTTCCATACTTTTTGGGCCAGAGTGAGACAAGGGGAAACATGAGGGGTTAAAATGCAATTTTTGGAAGTTCCCATGCAAGCTTTCGAAGAAGCTTTTTGCAACTAAAGCTTGATGCAACTTTTGTTGCTTTCTTGCTATAGTTTTCTTAGCTGCTTATTGAATACAGATATTCATGCAAACTCAAATAGAATCTATGAATTTGTCAACTAAAACCTAACAAGAATCCTAACCCAACAAGGAAATAACACAAAACAAGAGATTAAAGCCCAAAATTCTCCCCGTCTTCCTTTTTCTTCTCGGATTTGCAAGTAAAAAAGAAACAGAATACCACTTTCATTTGTACATTCAAAACAAATCCCCAAAAAACATGTCTTGCCCTCTCTTTTCTTTATAATGAAAGCATCAAATTTAGACTTATTAGAACGCAAATCCTGATCAAACTAAGAAAAACGCAGCCCATATAGTCAAGATAACAAACCTAGCAGATAAACAAGAACCCAACACTCAGGTTTAGAAGATCTGATTCTAGGTAGGGAGTGAAATGAACAAGAGAAAAGTTCAGGTTACCTCTTTTGCTGCTTTTGGAGTCAAAACTTCAACAGGAAACCGCAAGAGGACGACCGAAGTGCACCAAAATTTACGGAAGATAGATTGCAGATTTTGGTGGAAGAGTGCGAACCTAGGGACTTTGGGCTCGAATTTGAAGCTGTTGTGGTCGTTTTTTCTCAAAAGTTTCTACACAAAACCTCTTCCCCTACCAACATAGATTATCCAGAAAATGAAAGCTCCCCAAAACAAGCGCTGATGAGTTCAGAAAATGGCCGGGAATCCCCCTGAATATCCAACCTTGGCTCACTTTTTTTTTGGAAAATTTTTTTTGCAACTTTTCTCTCCCTTTTCCTCTCGATTTCTCCCCCTTTTCTTTGCTGTTTTTCTCCCTTTGATCTCTCTGATGAGTTCAGAAAATGGCCAGGAATCCCCCTGAATATCCAACCTTGGCTCACTTTTTTTTTGGAAATTTTTTTTGCAACTTTTCTCTCCCTTTTCTTCTCGATTTCTCCCCCTTTTCTTTGCTGTTTTTCTCCCTTTGATCTCTCTGATTTTCCCCAGAACCTTTCCCAGATTCCCCCTTCCTGATTTCTTCCCTTTTCTCTTTCTTTTTCCCTCTCTTTTTCCCTCTCTTTTTCCTTCCTTTTTCTCCTACAAAACCCTCTTTCCTTTCCTTCCTCCATTTCTTCTTTCCTGATCTTGCCTGAAACTCCCCCTCTCCTTCACTCTCCCCAGAACCTCTTCCCTTGCTCTTGTTTTCCTCTCCCTTGCTTGTTCAGCCACCCTCTCTCTATCTCTCACTCTCGGTTCCTCCTTATCTCTTCCCCTCCTAAACCCTTTCTTTTTTTTTCTGGTCTTTTCTCTTGCTTCCCGTAGCCTTTTTTTTTTCCCTTTGCTTGGCTCCCTTCGCAACTCTCTTCCTTTTTTTCCTCTCCTCCCAACTCTCGGTCCCTTTCCCTTTTTCTTTCTTGCTTTGCTTGTAACTTCCCCCAAGCTCTTTCTCTCTTTTCTTCCACCTTTTCCTTGCCCCCGTAGCTTTCTTCCAACCCCCAGCCGCCAAGCCTCTTCTTTTTTCCCTTTTTGTTTTTAGTTTTTTTTTTAAAAATTTTCGCCAATCAACAAGTGTCATCCTACTTATCTAGCAAGTGTTGTGATGTCAAAAGAAAAAAGAGCCACTTGTCTATTGCCTACCTTACACACTTAGCTAATTTGCATGTATTCCAAATATTTTTCTTTTTTAATTTATAATTAATTTTTTTCTAAACAAATTTAGGATAAATATCCAATGTACATTCCCCCATTTTTTTGATTTTATCTTGCAAAATTTCATTTTATTGAAAAACAAAAATTGAAAACATAAAAAGAATAGAATTTTGTAAGAATTTTCTTTTTCTGAAATTTAGTGCAAGAAATGTTTTAAAAAGAAAAGAAAATGATGAACCATAATGTACCAAAATAAAACAAGCACTGATTACTATTTTGCAAACTTAAATCAATTAAAATAAAATAATAAAATAAAAACAAGAATAAATAATAATAAATTAAATTAAAATAAAAATAAAAGAATAAACCTAAAATTGAATTAAATAAATATTAAAATTTTGGTGTCTACAACTTGCCCCTCGAAAGTTTAAACAAAAACGTAGACACCAAGTACTTACCCGTAGTTATTCTGTCATGAACTGAAACCTGTAAACATAGAAAGGTCAGTGGGATAAGAAACCTGAGCCTGCCATAAATAACATTGGTCAGTGGGATAAAACCTGATCCTGCCGTAACGTCGGTCGGTGGGATAAAATCCGATCTTGTCGTAAAATTGGTCAGTGGGATAAAATCCTATCCTGCCGTGAATAACATCGGTCAGTGGGATAATACCTGATCCTGTCATTCCATTGGTCAGTGGGATAATATTCGATCCTGCCATACCATTGGTCAGTGGAATAATATCCAAACCTGCCATTCATTGGTCAGTGGGATAATACCCGATCCTGCCACATCATTGGTCAGTGGGATAATACCCCTGCCAAATCATTGATCAGTAGGATAATACCCGATCCTGCCATACCATTGGTCAGTGAGATAATACCCGATCCTACTATTCTATTGATCAGTGGGATAATATTCGATCCTGTCATACCATTTGCCAAGTATCCAAGAAAGGAGGTAGAAGAGTGCGCGGCGGACACTGAGACTCACCCATAAGAAATTAAATGTGATTGTCAAGAAGGAGGATAGAAAGGTGCGCGGCGGATACTGAGACTTCACCAATAAGAAATTAAATTTGATTTTTTTTTATCGGTAGAATCTTTTCAAAAAGTTTTGCCCTAATTTCAACCAATTATTGTGCAATCGATCATTTGCTTTACATTATGGCATTGTCGCTCCTCCTTAAAACTTTGATTCACACCTCTTCCTCGATCTGAACCATGAATATTCAATTTTTGGGTGATGTTCCACAATTATATAAAAAATTTACCCTAGTTTTGTTATTTAAAACACGTATGGACCTGCAAGAGAAATAACAAATAATGCTACCACCATTCGTCCTGTCTAGCTTTCAAGAAATGTGTAAATATGAGTACTTGATATTTTGCTCTTGATGCTGCAAAACCCAACATTGTACCGCAAACCCCATCCAAACTGTCTTAGGTTCCAATGCTAACTCAACATGAAAATTTATACATATGCATTTTCGATAAATCGTGAAAATTGTTATTTGATAAAATCCAATGAAACCATGGAACACCTAAAAATTTTTTTATACAAAATGATAAAAGTCAATGTAATGCCAAAAATAACCATCGACTTTTATTGAAGGAAAAATGATATTAGACAAATGAATCACAAACTCAACAATTTATGTTTGATGACCAAAATACTTTGGCCTCTAACAAATTGTCCTGTTTGACCCTTTGGATATCGTCCGTCAGAATTCAATGCTTGGCAACAAAACCACAATTTAAAGAGAAATTTCAATGAACTGAGTCACTAGCCCTTCAAATCCAAGCTCATTTATCCTTATAAAACCCTACCTTAGCGCCCTTTCGGGTTTTCGCTAAAACTATCCCCTCCTTTTTTATTTCCTTTTTCTTTTATTTTCATTTTTCATTTGTCTTTTTTCCTTTTTCTTTTTATTCTTCTCTTCTCTTCTTTATTTCTTTTTCTTTTTCTTTTCAAAGATGCCCTTTTGGGTTTTCACCTGATGAATAGATCATGCCGATAGTCTTTATCAACTTAGAAATGTGTTTTAAGAAATGGTGACATCAGTGCGACAATTCTTCCCTTACAAAATTGGTGAAGGCATATTGACATTTTTTGCCATGTGATTTAGAAAACTTCCTGAAAGAGGTGATGCAAAGAACGGAAGTCAGAACTTGCAGTTTTTGTAATGTGGTCAGGTGAGGTGTTAAGAAAAGGTTAAGATTTGAAGGCAAATTTTATAAGTGTTTAAATCACCTGAAATCGCCTCTTCATATTAACCCTACTTAGGATCAAACTAAAATTGCCCCAATTTATTCGCAACTGAGGTTCTTTTCTTTAATTTTTCTTTCCTTTTGTTCTTTTAACACTTTTCACCTCTTGAGGCTTTTCTTTCCTTTTTCAACTCAAACTTGCCCCATTGTGGGTTTTGCGATCCTCAGGGGTTGTCAAACGAAATAATTTATTCTGAAAATTCAAAAGAGATAACTAGAGATAGAATGTCTAGTTGGAAAAGAAGAAAACCTGACTTTCATTCCATTCCTCGCCAATTTACCCTAAAAGGAAACTTCCATTTATCAGTTGAAGAATATTTTACACATATCCGAATTGATCGGTTGAGGAAAAACTTGTTCATCCATTTCTGCTAGAACAAGTATTCCACCAAGCAATACCTTTTTGACAATAAAAAACCTTGCCAATTTGGGCAAACTCTTCTTTTGGCCTCATCTTGCACCAACAAAAGCTACCTCAACGCTTTGTCTTCTCGTCTAAATAGTCATGATTTGACCCTTTGATAGTAAACACGGACCAATCCTTTTGATAATATTGACCATGACAAACTGCATTTAGCTGCTTCTTATCAAGTGACCACTGATTTTTATTTCCTTAATCTCAATCCCAATTCGGTTTGAGTTTCTCTTTATACCATTCGAGCCTCTTTGAAATATTTACGGATGTCTTTTCGCTACTCCTCTCATTTTGAAATCCAAATTCACATTCGTGAGATATCGAGATTGCTGCCATCAAATTTCAGAACAGTGATATCTAAACGATCAGAGGATTTTATTCTTGGCCATCTAAAAAGAATGCACAAGTAACACAGTATATATAAAACTGTACATTTTATTGAATTTCAAGATAAATACCAAATTTAATAGCATGTTACTTGTTAAATAAGACGTGTCTTTAAAAGCTACTTGATTCAAAACTATTTACAAAAACAAAAGACACATGCATAAATGATTTTCATAGATTTTAACCAAAGACAATTCCCCAAATTTATCGAAACTCTCTTCAAGAGGGAGGGATCTCACTAGTTCAGGATTTTCAAATTTTCTCGTTGGGATAAATGCCTCAAAAGTGCTGTGATGAGGTACTTAAGAGTCTGGGTAATTTTGAGGCATTTGAATGCTGGCCGGGTTGACTTGATTGTTATGGGGGTAAGTATATGAAAAACTGGAAGCGGGGTAGGTGAAAGTCTCTTCGGGTATGTTTGTAAAGGACGGTGCAAAGGTAACTTGGGTATGGGATAGAGGAGGTGGTTGGTATTCTATTTCAGATTGGCTGATAGGTATAGGATCATGTTGGATACAGCCACTGCTAACAACCAGTTTGTCAATTATGCGCCTTTAGGTTGTCATTTCCATGCTCAATTCATTGAATTTGTTTAACATCTAACTCAATTGAACTCCCAGATTTGCAAGGTCGACTGGAGGTGCCGTGGTGCACTTGTCAGATGATTCCGGACGTGTACTCATGTTTACACTATTTCTCAAATCTCGGCTATGTGATTGTGTAATGATAGGGTTTCTTTGTGTAGCTATATTTGCAATTACCTGAAAATGTAGGAAAAATCCTATTTAAATTCCTCTCTTGACTAGCTGTTGACAAAGTAAGAAAAGAAAGAAAAAGAAAAAGACACGAGTTAGTATATATTGAGGTAATTCAGATGCATGTCCTATTGGGAGACCCTTGTATGCCAAGGGTTGGTCTAGCATGAAAATGCAATCCTTCAGAGCAGGCAATATACATTACCTGATGGATCCGATCAACTTATTGATATTCGAGTGAAAAGCAATTTGAAAAATTTGGTCGATTAGTGTGGCAAGAGACATCTGTCCTCACAAAATGAGAATGAAGTCCGAATGGATTGATCACTTTGATTAACACATAAAATGATGTGTGAAAGAACTTACTCTTGAAAGGATTGCAATGTCTCAACTAGTTTATTCAGTGAACCTTAGATCCAAACCCTAAAAGAGAATAAACGGGTTAAATGGATCGAATAAAATTGATGATTTATTCAAAAATTAACTGGATCGCCCTAAAAATAGGTAAATTGATCAAATAGTTTGAATGAAATTGATGATTTGTTCAAAATCGAATAGATCACCCTAAAAAAGGGTAAACTGATCAAATGAAATTGATGATTTATTCAAAATTGACTGGATCGCCCTAAAAACGAGCAAACGGATTGAGTTAATGATTTATTCAAAAAAATGACAAAATTGTTCTAAGAGTGAATGAATTGATCAAATAGATGAAATGGAGTTAATGATTTATTCAAAATGACTGGATTGTCTTAAAAATGAATGAATTGATATAATAGGTTGGATGAAATTGATGAACAAATTGGTTAAATAGATTAAATTAGATTATCCTAAAAAATGAATAATCAGTTCAAATGGATTGAATGAAAGTGATGATTTGTCTATTTTGATGATTTATTCAAAAATCGATTGAATTGTCTGCCCATTGGTAGTTTAAAAAAAATTCATTACGATGCATTAGTCTATGATTCTTTTAAAATCAAGATTTGGCCTCAATATATTTACCATCTCAACAATGAGAAATTATTTGTGGATTTCTTCAATTTAATGTCCTTTACGCAAGGAATTTTTACCAATTCTGATAAAATGGCCAAAAGATGATTGTTAAATGCTTATATTCTAATGTGCAAAAGTTGCTCTATCATCTTTGAGACTAATGTCATCATGGAAGGGACCAGATTCTACTTTACCTTGTGCACTACCCCTTTGGATGGTACAAGAAATATAAACGTGCAAGTCTCATTAGATTACATATTCGAAACACAAGGTGATTTATTCCTAACATGGGATTCCCTATGTGGCATTCCCTCTAAGCTTTATGCATGATGCCAATTTATCAAAACAATTAAATATGCAATTTAAAATGAACATATGACCTAAGGGACCCTTTGTATGCTAGGGTGGGCCTAAAATGATGTGCAATTATTAACCTACGAATGCAATACATCGGAATTTAAACGTGCAATAACTTATCTAAGAGGGTAGGTTCTAGAAGAGTATCATGCTAGAACTCTTATTTCTAACGTTTGTGAATGTAAAAGATGAGAAAACAAGGAAATGTTAGTTTAACACATAACACGTTGAGACAATTAGATGATATAAAAGCAAAAAGGAAAATAACGAAAGAGGGGTGGAATCCCTCTCTTCATGCATAGTGTTCCTAGTTGGGTACGGTCGACTCTTCCCTAGGCAATTTCTAATATGCATGCATGAGATTGGGCTTACTAATGTATCTAGACTCAACAAAGTTTCAGGTCCCCAAACCTTCAGACCAAAGGCGAAGGGTCATCAATCCCAATGCCTAAGAGTCGATGGTTCGAGTGATCCCTCGGACATTGCTACGCACACATCGTGCCACGGCCACATGTTCAAGTGGATCGATCCTAATTCTAAATAGGAAAGAGTGGTGTGACAACCACTAAAAGTAAAAAAGAAATGAGGGGATTATAAAATAAAACGTATGCAAGCATGAAGTGCTCCTTTTGAAGGGAGGGATTAAATATCATTAAATGCGAGTAAAGGTTCTAGAGTGGCTACCCCCCTCCCCAAGATAAAAGCGTGATATACAAACATAAGTGAATGAAAGAAAATAAACACATTATTTATCACATACATGAACGTCGAGACGATTTGTGCGTGTGCAATGCAAGAAACCCTAAAAAGGAAAAATGCAACCTAAAACCTCCAAATGTGATATATAAAAAGGTTAGAAAAAGAAAAGAATTGACTAATTTAAATGCTCGGACTCTCTATGTCCCCAGTGGAGTCGCCAAGATGTTGCGCCCCATTTTTTTAAATGAAAATTAAAGTGTTTATAAAAATGAACTTTGATTAATTTTTTATTTAAAAAAAATGAGTTTTTTGTATTTAGAAAAATGAATAAAGAAATGGGCCTAAATGGAACTAAAAGTACGATGATTTTGACCCAAAAATAATAGTTTAAAAGGGTTTTTAATGAAAAATAGGAATCGCCACTTGGTATTGAGTTAAGGTATACCAAGTCACCTAAAATGAATTTTTAAAGAAAAAGTAGAGAAAACCCTTTTTAAACGACTCCAAATCTACGAAACTCAAGAGAAAAGGGGTCGGAAGTCACATTTGAAGAAAGGGAAGCCAAGGATAAAATCCAAAACACCCTTTCAACCTAACCAAAATTAGTTGCGTGATTTAGTAAAAAATTTTCTTATTTTAACCTAAAAATTTATCATATTTGGAGGCCACTATATGGATGTAAAATCTAAACTTAGGAGGATATCGGAGGGTCAGAATATCTCTTCAAAACTTAATTGGTGCAAATCACATTAATTGTGATGCCCACGAGTGACTCTTTGAAGAGGTCACGAATATGCAAAAATATGAGATTCGAAGAAAAGAGAAGAAAATAATAATTATACAATTATACATGACCTAAAGGAATGCATCATAACGGGTGCGGGGGGCTAAAATTCGTGACTTTAATTTTTCTTTTAATAGGGGGAATACGAGCGTGCTAAGGTTAGAGAACCATACTCGTCCATATCCTATATTCGAGAGGTTATTTCCTTAGTTTAATCAAGCAAATATACTAATCTACTCCTAATTTTCCTTAAATGAGATGCAAATCTAAATGTTATGTTTTATACATAGGGATAGGGGATATACATAGGGAAATATTATGCAAAAGTGATAAGGATCCTGAAAAGTGGGAAAATATGCATGAAATTTAGTGATTTGTCACACAAACATGATCTAACATGTGGATGATCCCTAAGGGTCTAGCGTTGGACTAACCCATGTCTATAAGTTCTCACTAGCGTTGGACTAGTAAGAAATGAAAAAGGGGCCACAACTAGCATTGGACTAGTGTGTGAAATCGGAAAAAAGTGACACAACTAGTGTTGGACTAGTGTGGTGACGTAATGCATTTATTATAATCAAGTAAATCATACAAAACATAATAAAGCAAATAAACACATAAATCACATCAAACACATAGCACATAAGCATAAAGCGAGTAACACGTAACACACAAGCATGTAAAACACACAAAGCAAATAAAGCAAATAAAGATCTAACTATTACATTTGGGGGCTCTAACCACAATCTAAAGGGGGAAGGAATAAAATAAATAAATAAAATAAATATCTAACTATTACATATTCTATCTAAATACATGTCTTGAACCCTCTAACTATTACAATTTGGCATTTAAATGCCCCTTAAATAATAAAAAATTAAATGAAAATAAATATACTAAATTAAAAAAATAATGTGACTAAATAAATAAATGAAATAAAAACAGTCAAAAAGCATGCAATTACACACATAACATCACATAGGAGTACATAGGATCAAGTAGTATCAAAATAAAGAGTAGAATGTACCTCCCTTGAATTGATGACCTAATGAAATGGAATTTTTTCTTATTCACCCTCCAAAACAAAAAAAGAGGTCAAGGCATCACTTTAGTTAACAAATAATCACAAGAAATGGAAATAAACACAAAATTGAATCCATCAAAGCATTTAAATGAAAGTAAACAACCTATATTCAACAAATTTAAAACAACGGGGACCTAATCGAAACAATTGTAAAAGTTTGAAGGGTCAAATTATTATTGTGGCTAAGATTAGAAATCAAAGAACAAAGCTTTAAAAATTAATGGAGTTCTACTAACTATCTCCTAAAACCAAAGAAAGAAACTTATTTAAAACATGATTAAATCATGAAAAGATGATTGAATTCCAAAAGGGCAAAATTGATTGGTTTTCCATACGTTTTGGGCCAGAGTGAGACAAGGGGAAACTTGAGAGGTTAAAAAGCAATTTTTGGAGGTTCCCATGCAAGCTTTCGAAGAAAATTTCTGCAACTAAAGCTTGCTACAACTTTCGTTGCTTTCTTGCTGCAGTTTTCTTAGCAGCTTATTGAATACAGGTATTCATGCAAACTCAAACAGAATCTATGAATTTGTCAACTAAAACCCAACAAGAATCCTAACCGAACAAGGAAATAACACAAAACATGAGATTAAAGCCCACAATTCCCCCCCTTCTTCCTTTTTCTTCTCGGATTTGCAAGTAAAAAAGAAATAGAATACCACTTTCATTTGTACATTCGAAAACAAATCCCCAAAAAACATGTCTTGCCCTCTCTTTTCTTTATAATGAAAGCATCAAATTTAGACTTATTAGAATGCAAATCTTGATTAAACTAAGAAAAACGCAGTCCATATAGTCAAGATAACAAACCCAGCAGATAAACAAGAACCCAACACTCAGGTTTAGAAGATCTGATTCCAGGTAGGGAGTCAAATGAACAAGAGAAAAGTTCAGGTTACCTCTTTTGCTGCTTTTGGAGTCGAAATTTCAACAAGAAACCACAAAAGGACGACTGAAGTGCACCAAAATTTCAGGAAGACAGATTGCAGATTTTGGTGAAGGGGTGCGAACCTAGGGACTTTGGGCTCGAATTTGAAGCTGTTGCGGCCATTTTTTCTCAAAGGTTTCTACACAAAACCTCCTCCCCTACCAACGTAGATTATCTAGAAAATGAAAGTTCCCCAAAACAAGCGCTGATGGGTTCAGAAAATGGCCAGGAATCTCACTGAATATCCAACCCTGGCTCACTTTTTTTTTTGGAAAATTTTTTTGCAACTTTTCTCTCCCTTTTCCTCTCGATTTCTCCGCCTTTTCTTTGCTGTTTTTCTCCCTTTGATCTCTCTGATTTTCCCTAGAACCTTCCCAGATTCCCCCTTCCTAATTCTTCCTTTTTCTCTTTCTTTTTCCCTCTCTTTTTCCTTCATTTTTCTCCCACGAAACCCTCTTTCCTTTCCTCCCTCTGTTTCTTCTTTTCTGATCTTGCTTGAAACTCCCCCTCTCCTTCACTCTCCCCAGAACTTCTTCCCTTGCTTGCTCAGCCACCCTTTCTCTATCTCTCACTCTCGGTTCCTCCCTATCTCTTCCCCTCCTAAACCCTTTCTTTTTTATTCCGGTCTTTTCTCTTGCTTCCCGTAGCCCTTTCTTTTTTCCTTTGCTTGGTTCGCTTCGCAACTGTCTTCCTTTTTTTGCTCTCCTCCCAGCTCTCGGTCCCTTTCCCTTTTTCTTTCTTGCTTTGCCTGTAACTTCCCCCAACCTTTTTCTCTCTTTTCCTCCATCTTTTCCTTGCTTCCGTAGCTTTCTTCCAACCCCCAGCCGCCAAGCCTCTCCTTTTTTCCCTTTTTGTTTTCAATTTTTTTTTAATTTTTCCCAATCAACAAGTGTCATCCTACTTATCTAACAAGTGTTGTGATGTCAAAAGAAAAAAGAGCCACTTGTCTATTGCCTACCTTTTACACTTAGCTAGTTTGCATGCGTTCCAAATATTTTTCCTTTTTTAATTTTTAATTAATTTTTTTCCAAACAAATTTAGGATAAATAACCAATGTACGTTCCCCTTTTTTTATTTTATCTTTCAAAAATTCATTTTATTTAAAAACAAAAATTGAAAAGATAAAAAGATTAGAATTTTGTAAGAATTTTCTTTTTCTGAAATTTAGTGCAAAACATGTTTTAAAAAGAAAAGAAAATGATGAACCATAATGTACCAAAATAAAAACAAGCACTAATTACTATTTTGCAAACTTAAATCAATTAAAATAAAATAATAAAATGAAAACAAGAATAAATAGTAATAAAATAAAATAAAATAAAAATTAAAGAATAAAACTAAAATTGAATTAAATAAACAATAAAATTTTGGTGTCTACAATTGTCAAGTGTTGGCAATCAAAGCAACATTTGACCAAAAGCTTTCTTCCATTCTTATCTTTCCTAGCGCAGAATTTCCTTCACTTTTCATCTTCTTTGGCCGAATCTGGAGAGGAGAAAAGAGGGAAGAAAGCTTTAAGTTACATCTTGATTTTTGCCTTGCTTGAGTGAGAAATCAACAAGAATCACTAGTTTAATCCAAACAAAGTTGCAACAAGGAGGTAAGGAAGCTTGTAGTGGAGTTATTTGGAGAGAAAAGTCTTGGTTTTTCACTTTCTCTTGGAGGTTTGAAGGTATTAAGTTGGAAAACTCCCCTTCTCTTTCTTATCTTGCAATTTATTAGGTAGAATGACTTGAAATTGGAACTTTTATGGAAGATATCATGGATTTGTGAAGATTGGTGAAATTTCCAGCCTAGGGTTTTATTTTTCAGCCTTGTTTTATATTTTTCATCCATGATATGATGGTATCTAGTCTTGTTATGGGCTTGTATGAAGATTTGTAACTTTAACGTGACTTTTTAGCTACTAAATAGGAATTTCCAGCTTTAGTTCTAAATTTCCAACTTTAGTAGAGAATTTTCCAGCTTAGACATTTGATGTTTATATGCTAGAGATAACCTTAAATTGGTTGGTTTTGTAGCCTAGTATAGGAACCCTTTTTACCTTATAACTTGTGGAGTTGATTTGGCCTGTTTTTCCATGAAGTTTAGCTTGGGAAATTTGAGAAAAAGTTAAGGAAAAATAGGGGAGGTGCTGCCCAATTTTTTTTTCTAGAAGGGTGGGTGAGTGAAAATGGAAGTAGAGGGTGATTTGAGATCGATTTGGACCTAGATTGCTTAAGGATATTTAGGTCGACTTTGGAGGTGATTCATAAGCTGAAATTTTGCTAAAAGTATACATTTCTCAAAGACAAAGTAACGGTCACTTTAAACGAGATTTTCAAGTCGCATATCACAAGCTGAAAACTTAAAGGCTTCAATCGTTTCTTTGTCAAAACCAAAAGAGCGGGCATGTATTTTCTTAGGGTTTATCAAGTATTATAATGACTATTTGTGACAGCCCCACCTTCCCCTAGAGCATACCCTAAGGGTTAGCCAACTGCCTGTCCAACTCTCACTAGAACTACTGAACCGAAAACACGATTACCAAACCATATGCTTGCATAAAAATATACATTGGAGTCATTACAAGCCAAAATGTTATATTGGATCAAAATACAATTAGGATTTTCTATTACAGAGGAGCTTAACAAAAGAATATCTATACTAGCTCGATTCTTTCTTCCAAAAATCATGATTCTAAAATATTGATCCCTGTAAGAAAAACAAAGGTAATGGGGGTGAGATTTCGCTCAATAAGGTACCAACAGGTCAAGCAATCAGGAATCAAGGAAGTACACTTGAAATCAATCGAATAGAGACATCAAATAGATAGAAAGGAACATCACAGTTAAATAGGAAGTAAAAGGATACAGATGGCTCTCAAATGCCAATTTCCCCTTTTGCATTACTTGATCCAAACCTGTTGACCCTCCGTCAACGTTTGAAGAAACGACCATGACCGTAAACTTCACTTTACACCAATTTCCATCCACCAAACATACCCCTTACTGGGCTCAACCACCTCACAGAAATAGAGGGGGTAATACTCGAGTATGCCGATTAGTCGAGGAGATAACACTCCACTCGCTAAAACAGAAGACCCAGGGTTCGTTACCTAATCGACCAGACCCTTGTTGGCTCGACTCGAGTAACTAGCCACAGGGTTTGAGCTCAGAAGTCACAGCAAGGTCGTTGGATACAAGCCTCCAAACGACATCAAATCATATACAAGTAACAGATTCAAATGTATACAACAACCAGTCAAACAGGCGAGAGAAACGAGTGTGATAAAGTACACCCTCATTTCGTCCAGAACAAACAGAAGTCACAAATTGCATGTACAAGTAAACTGGGATTTGCATGCACAAATTGCTGGTGATCCTGGAACAGTGTTTTGGTATACTCGAGTATGTCCATGAAGGTTGGTGGAGAACTGGCCAGTGAATTGGCTAGTGGCAGGAAATGAAATGAATGAATTGAAATGTTGAAATAAAGGGAAGAGATGAATGATTGAATGAAGAAGAATGACTGGCAGAATGAACGAATGGCTCCATGTGAGCATGTATCCTTTTGATGAGTGTGTTCTCATTGCTTTTATATTGTGAATGTTTTCTCGATTGATTGTTATTAAATGACTAATGTCCTTGTTTCAATTGCTTGATTATATGTATGGGAACCTCACTGAGGTTTAGTTCATCCCTCTATTCTGTTACATTTGTTTTCCTTACAGGATTTAAGAGCAAGGACGAGCGATTAGAGGAAGACTAAACTTTTGACTAGAACTTCTGATGTGTAATAGTAATAGTATTAGTGGTTGGTTGGATACTGAACTTTTGTATTTAACCTTAAGGATTGTATATCTGTATTAGTGATGGTATATATGTTAAGTTTGATTGGCGCATCTTTACTTGCTCTGAAGTGATAAGTGAGTGAGCTCCGGCGAGAGTTGGGCAGGCAGGCGGTTCGCCTTAGTTGGCCTTAGGGAAAGGTGGGGTCTTCACAGGTGGTATCAGAGCTTAGGTTTCAGATCTTTGTAGTGTATCCCAGGCTTAAAGTTTAGGATGCCAGACTGTGGGATATTGTGAATTTTAAGTGCAATATTAAGCATCTGTGTTCCTGATGGATAGTAAGATTTGATATTTGAGGCTTTTTATATTGGGTTGGTGAGAAGAGAAGAGAATTGTGCAAGATTGATTTGAAGATTAAAGGGTCAGTTTCTTGAACAACGATACTAGTTGATACCTATGGGACTGACTTTGACTTTGCATTTGTAAGGAACTAGGTATAATTCTTGGAGCGATTGCTTAAGTAGGGATCTTTTGAACTATTTTTTACGGATGAACTTGGGGTTTAGAATCTACCCTTGGAGAAATTGGAAAACCGTTGTCTCTTGTTTTGTTCTGCATGTATGTATGTGTTTGCCATGCTAAGCTAGAGTATACTCTTTGGATCAACAACCCGTTCCAAAATCTTATGAAGGTGAGAATTTCGAGGACGAAATTCTGTTAAGAGGGAAAGAATGTGAGAATCCGAAAAATTAGGTTGTATTTATTTTCTTTCTTTGAATGCATTTTCTTTACTTTAAATGATTGCCTTAATTTCCTCGATATTTTTATAAGTGAGTCAAGCTTTTAAATTATTTTTCTAATATAAGTTAGTTCATGTTACGTTAGTAGCGTATTATGGACGTGGGACCTGCTAGCACGGTAAGTGCGATAAATTTTTGGACAACTATGTGAATTTCACATAAAGGGATATTAGTTATAAGATGATAAGGGATAATTAGAGGTTAGCTAGATAGATTAGTTTCGGAAGACAAAGAGATGAGATCAAAACCCTAAAGAGCCAAGTGTTGTGAAATCATTGGATGTTGGACTTTGACCAAGTCTTCTTAACTTTACTAAAATCACATTTAACCACAAATTGTCTTCATTTTGCACCTCTTGGCCGAAATTCTTGAGAGGAAAAAAACAAGGGAGAAAACGTCATCTTCAACCTCCATTTCTTGCTTGAATCTTAAGTTTCAATCATAGATTTTGCAAAATACTCTTTAAAAGTGGTTCACTAGGGAAAATTAAGGGTTTGAGTTGAGAGATTTTTGGAGGAAAAGCACTAAGCTTCCATCTTTCTTGGAGTTACAAAGTATTTATGGCAAGAAACTCTCTCTACTTCAAATATTTGTCAATTAGTGGTTTAGGGTTTCAACTTTGGTAGTTTTATGAGAAATATTATGGTTTGACGTGATGTTATGGAAAATTTCAGTTTTTATGGTGAATTTTCTGCCCACATATGATACTTAAGTGTTGGCTATGGTTTGGTAGCTTTGCTATATGAAATATCTAGCTTTTATATGCTAGTTTGATTTGCCTAAAGAAAATTCTAGCTTGTGATTAGGGATTTCAGCTTAGGGTTTCATTTTCTAGCTTGAGTAGGTGATGGTTATATGCTTGATTTAGTGAGTTATTGACTTGATATGCATATGCTTGAGTTGAGGCTGTTTTGTGGTAAGAATGAAGCCTTGAATTGGCTAGAAAAGTAGTAAACACAAAGGAGGTGACGCTGAAAATTTTGTCCGCAGGAAACCTTGGGCAGCTTTAGGATATCTGTTATATCTTATTGTAGAAAAGTCAGAATTTAGTTCTGTTTGTTGCGTTTGAAATTAAAGTCAAAATACTATCAACCGTGAAACTTTCAACATTTTTCTCAATTCCCATGAATATCTGTGATTTTTCAAAGTTGACTGAAATTGCATACCTGTTCTGTCTTTTGCTGGATGAAGTAACAACTTAAGGTTCGAATTTGACTGACTTATGGACTGAATCAGCTTTTGGACAAAACATGAAAGTTATATGGATTTGATTTAACTTTCTACCTACAAAACTTTAGATCAATTGGATCATTTAGCTTATGATTTTGCTAGAGCATTCTTGACTGTACAAAAACTCTAATTTTCCTGACCAGTTTTTCATGTGCTTCTGACTGTCCATTTTTTACCCTAAAAATGCGAGAACTCGATGTCAATGTCTTCATAGGAAATGTAGGTATATGTTTTAGCTTTGAAACGCCATAAAATTTGCCTCAATCCGATAAGTGTAGCTTCATTTTTTATCAAAACACCAAAGGATGGCAAAACTACCATCTTCATTTTTTCTCGTTTCCTTTCTCTTGTTTTCCGTTTTCTTGGTCCAACTTAACATGTACTTCTCAAGTGTTCTAAACCTGATTTCTAACATTCTAAACAAGTATTCAAAACATTATTTTTAGTTGCACATATTGGCTTTGAACTTAACCATTTTTGATCATTTTCTTTTACAAATTATGCGTGCACCTTGCCTATATGACATACTATACTTTTCACGCCTTTTTCCTTTGATATAGACATAAAAGTTATGCAGCTTGCACTCGTGTATGATTGGCTCTTTGTGGATAATATTTGACTGCAGATTTCAAGAGTGGCCAAGGTGTCGGCCCTGAACTGAATTTTGATAAAACGTGACTTGTTTAGGGTGGGTGTTCCTTATGTGTTTGTACAATAAGTGACTATGTGACTATTTGTGAATGTTTGCTTGAATGTTAAATGCTTTCCAAGGATTGCTAAATGGATTTTCGATGGGCGAGTGTGTACTTTATCGCACTTGACCCAAGCCAAAGTGAATTTTCAATGATTGAATGCTACTTGTGCATGAATGTAAGTCTTTTGGCTGAACTGGACCCTTGCCCTTCCTTGCCAGTCTACTCGAGCCAGAAGCGGAGCTGGTCAGGCGGCTGGTGATCTTGGGACAGTGTTTTGGTATACTCTAGTATGTCCACGAAGGTTGGTGGAGAACTGGCCAGTGGCGGGAAATGAAATGAATGAATTGAAATGTTGAAATAACGGGAAGAGATGAATGATTGAATGAAGGAGAATGGCTGGCAGAATGAACGAATGGCTCCACGTGAGCATGTATCCTTTTAATGAGTGTGTTCTCATTACTTTTATATTGTGAATGTTTTTTCGATTGATTGTTATTAAATGACTAATGTCCTTGTTTCAATTGCTTGATTATATGTATGGGAACCTCACTGAGCTATAGCTCATTCCTCTATTCCGTTACATTTGTTTTCCTTACAGGGTTTGAGAGCAAGGATGAGTGATTAGAGGAAGACTAAACTTTTGACTAGAACTTCTGATGTGTAATAGTGATAGTATTAGTAGTTGGTTGGATCCTGAACTATTGTACTTAACCTTGAGGATTGTATATCTGTATTAGTGATTGTATAAATGTTAAGTTTGATTGGCGCATCTTTACTTGCTCTGAAGTGATAAGTGAGTGAGGCCATGCGAGAGTGGGCAGACGGTCCGCCGAATCCTTTGGTTGGCCTTAGGGGAAGGTGGGGTCGTCACAATTACAGTAAACTCAGGAAACCCTAGATTTTCTGCAACCTTATCTAATAAACATATAGACCATCTTTCCAGATTATAATGGTCGTAATTTTTGATTTGCCCCCGTCTATTCTTTGTTTAGCAAATCAATGAGTTCACCTCCATTCTAGAGCCTAATGGAAAATTAGTTCATACCATCTGCCAATCATTTAGGTGACAGTTAGAAAAAAAAAGATTATCCTGGGATTGACCATAATAGAGACAACAATAGAGACCACATAGATCTATGTAAAGTGACAATACAAGAAAAAGGACCATATCTTGTTGCAACAAAGTAAGGCATAAAATTGACCAATAGCAACCCTAATCAATATAATGATAGTTCTTAAGTGGACTGATCATGATTATTACAAATCTGTTTAAACTATTAACGCAGCATATTTTAATCAAACCACAAATATTTTGGTTTAAGGTTTAGAAATACATACTGTAATTTGGGATCCATTCAATGTCTTCTTCGTCCATTACTTTGGTCCGCCTTTGTCTTCTTCACTTCAATCTTCAATTTCCTTGGGATCACGATCAATTTGCTGCTAGGATATTGTAATTAGGTTTCTTTTTCAAGTGAGAGCGATATCAAATGAAATGGTGGATTAGTGTGACTATTAGTGTTTGTGGTCCTAAAATGAATTGTTTAACTAAGTTTTGCGCTGTTAGTCACTTACATTTTTGGTAACAGATAAGTAGTCTGCTTTTTTACCTTTAAAAGTTGGGCATGTGATGTGCTCGTGACACATTACGGCCAAAAATCGTTTACAAAAGTGCAAGGGACTAAAATTGATCCTTTTTGTTTGATAGGGACTAAAATTGATCATCTTCATTTTGAGGGACTAAATTTTCACATTTGCAATATATGAGGGACGATTGGTGCAATTCTCCCAAAATAAAATCCAAAATTTATTAACTTCTCTTAATCCCTAATTATACTTGAAAAGTCTAAATTAATTCACCAAATCAATCATAAGCATGATAGGGAAGATTCAAGAAATCAAATAATGAAATATTCACCATTTTCACAAGTTTTGGGCCTTAACAAAATTATTTAAAAGATAAGGGTTCATATTGCAAATATTTATTATTATTATTATTATTATTTAAAGGCTTAAACACAAACTAGAAAATATTTAAGGCCATGGTGGCATAATGAATTGTTAGCAAAAATCAGAAAATGCAAATGAAAACCTAAACTACATATCTTAAAGAAATGAAAAAGAGAAAACAAAAGTCTTAGGCCAAGTTCTCTTAACCCAACTTCTAATGTAAACAAATCCTGTAACTTGGGTCTAGTTTTCTAGCCCAAATGAAAATTGTCAACAACACAAGCAAAAATCCATCCAAGTTAAATGCAAGACCTAGCCCGAACAAAATTAAAGAAAACTAGCAACTAAGTGGCTATGAACCCGGACAAAGGTAGTAACTAGCTCAAAACAAACAAGTGCAAGAAACAGCTAGTAGGTAAACCTAACTAAAACTCAAATTGTGACAGCCCCACCTTCTCTTAGGCCGTACCCCAAGGATTAGCGAACTGCCTGCCCAACTTTCGCCAAAACTACTAAACGAAAATTCACAGAAAGTACTAAAACACGCAATTTAACTTCCATTCATCAACCCAGAACTATATACAATGGAGTCACTAACGATTCAAACTTAAAGTACAAGCCAGAGTATCCAAACTTATACAAGTACATGTGAGGTTTACTAATACAGAGGAGTTTGAACAAAAATAAAAAACTATAACTAGCTCAACTCTTTTCCCAAAATCACGGTCCCAAAAGTTTGTCCCCTGTAAGGAAAACAAAGGTAACAGGGTGAGCTTTCATCCAATGAGGTACCAAAAGGTCACGCAGTCACAAATCACATAGTTAAAATTTTAATCTATCAAATATAAGTATCAAATAATGGAATAAGTAAACACTACAACTTATACAAAGCAGTTCAAGTAAAAGGATACAGATGGCTTTCAAGAGCGATATTCCCCGTTGCATTAACTTGATCCAACTCGTTGACACTCCGTCAAACGTTTAAAGAAGTAAAAATAATGACCGTAGATCTCCACTTTACACCAGTTTTCATCTACCAAACATACCCCTTACCGGGCTCGAACACCAAACATAAACAGTGGTGTAATACTTGAGTATACCAAATATCAGAAGGGTTCAGTATTCAGTGAATCAGTGATAGTTTCCTCATGGTTCGTCCATTTATCTCAACCAAGCCCTTGCTGACTCGATTCGATTAACTACCAATGAGGTTTGAGGTCAAATTTCACAAGATGGTCGTCGGATATTAGGCTCGAAATGACATCAGATTCATGCACAAGTAACAGATTTCAATTGAACAATAGACTAGTCAAACAGTCAAGTGGAAGTGAGTGTGATAAAGTACACACCCGTCCCGTCCAAGATAAACTAAAGGCATAGTCATTCAAATCATGAAATTCAATCACAAGTATATCATTTAAGCAACAAGTCATGCGAGTGGTACACTCACCAGTTCAAGCAAAGTAACATCAAAAGTTCGTCCCCAGGTTATGCCCTTGATCACCAACAAACCCTAAGAACAACCAAGATAAAGTATTATGGTTCAACCATCCAAAGTTTAGGTGAACCAAGGAAGATCCAAGTAACTACTAGGGTAAAGATTCAAATATGGTTTTGCAGTCAAAAGAGAGCATTTGGACTCAAGGGATATGAGTAATCAAGGAGTTCCTCATTCCAAATCATGGCTGGAATTTCCAGCAGCAAGATAATAAAGAAACAACCAAATCTCGAGCTTAAAGTGGAACAAATGCAACTAGAAGGCATGCTAGAAGAAACCATTACTTTCCCTCTTATTTCACACATGGTTTTGTCAAAATTTTAGCTTATACAACACCAACAATGTGAACTCAAATAATCACATGTAACCTAAGTCCAAACCAACCCAAAATCACCCCTCTAACATCACTTATTTCACAAGAGAGGAAGTAATAAAATTTCAGCAGCACTTCTGAATATAAGTGTTGTGATTTTGAAACCACTTGTTTAAGGCCAGAAAACCATCCAATATAGCCAATTTTCTAGCTCAATATCAACCACAACAAATCTGAAATTTTGAAACCCTAAGCTGAAATTTTCAACTACAAGCTGAAATTTTCCATAAGCAAGCCAAAATAACATATAAAAGCTAGAAAATTCACATGGCAAAGCTACTAGATCATAGCTAAACTCAAACCATCATGTCGAGGCTGAAATATCACCATCAAAGCTAGAATTTTTCAATCACCACTTAAACCATGAAATTTTCCATATAAACTACCAAAATCAAACCTTAAATCCACTCATGTGCAAGTAATAAAAGAAAAAGGGCTTCTTGATATAGTTACCTTAATACCCTAAGAAGAAATGGAAACCAAGTGCTTCTTTCTTCCAAATCCCTCCACCAAAGTCCTTAATCCTCCCAAAAGGTCACTTTTTATTGTTTGGATTGCAAGTTTATGGTGAAACTTCAAAGATTCAAGCAAGATTAGAAGGTGCAAGATGAAGTTTTTCTCTCTTTTTCCTTGCTTAAGAATTCGGCCAAAAGAAGGTGAAAGATGATAGGATTTTGGCCAATTTTTTTGTTAATAAAAGGTTAAGAAAGGTCTTAGTCAAAGTCAAAGAACCATGGCTTGTGTGACAAGTGGCTTTCTATGGTTAATCCTCATCCTATTGTCTCCCAAATGCTAAAATATCTTACCAACCTCTAATTATCCCTTAGCACCTTATAAAATAATATCCCTTTGCACAAAACTCCTCCTAATCTTCAAAAATTTATCTCACATACCGCATTAGTGGGTCCTACTTCCATAATGCATTACGAACTAAACATTTACTAACTTATACAAGGAAAATGATTTAAAAACTTGACTCACTTATAAAAATATCTAGAAAATTAAGGCAATAAAGTAAAGTAAAGCAAATGTATTCGAAGAAATAAAATAAAATCAAATAATATAAAGAAATTTTTTTCGGGTCCTCACACAAACACAAATCATCCACAAAACCTCAGCCCAAAACTAATTTTCAAGAAAAGAAAGTTTGGGGGGAAGAAAAGGAATATAAAATGGAAAAGAATCAGAAAATCGGAAGAGAAGAAAAAAAGAAAAGAAAAGAAAAGGTATAAAGAGAAAAATAAGAAAATCCAAGTGGCAGGAAATTGGAGTCATTAGAAGCTGGAAAATTTTTGATCAACTGGCCAAAATCTTTTCTTGAAAATTTTTTTAGTGAATTTTTAACCCAAAATTTTAGACAAATCTCCTTGCGACATCCCAAACATTTTCAAATAGTCAAAATTAGCCTGGAATAATCATATTCATACAAAAAAGAAAACCAAATTTTAAGAACAAACCCATCCTTAAAATTACGTTTCTTGCCTTGAATCTCAACTAAAATGGGAAACAAATCCATCTTTAAACTTACATTTCTTGCCCTAAATCTCAACTAAAAGAGGAAACAATCACACTAAACATTTTCTTGGGCCTAAAAGAGCAAGATTGAACTGATATTTCAAGCAAAAAGCCATAAACAAGAAATCACCATTTTTGGGTAAAAGTTGTAAAACCAATAAGACCATGGGTGTGTTTGTTTTGGACGTACAATGTTTTCCTGAAAATGTTTTCCAAATTTTCTTGTGCTTGGTAATCATTTATCTTGGAAAAAGATTTACATGGAGAAAATATTTTACTTCACTTGGTGGAAAATAACTTCCCCTTTTGACTTACTGAAATTATTTTCCATCATTGAAATGCACAGCTCCTCACTTTACAATTAGGGCTAGTAATTCTCAATACGATCTGAAAACACAACTCAAAATTAACACGAAATTAGCGGGTATGGATTTACTCTTCACAGGTTCAGATCAAATTCAAGTTAGACCCGAATGACCCGCTAAGCAAACGGTCCAATGCGGGTCAACCCATGGGTTGACTAGTTTGACTTGTCTGACCTATTTAATATAATTTTATAATTTAATTAATATTTTAGAGGCATAAAGTAAATAAAAAGAAAACTAAGTAAGACTATAAATTAGTATTACAAGAATGGAATCATGACTATTATGCAAAAATAAGGTATTTTATTTGTGCAAGTGTCGTTGTTCATAATTTTTTTGTACAAAAAGAAAAATAAAAAAATTACTATGAGATTGGGCTGCAATTTTGTATATTCTTATGGAAACTCCATTATAAAAAAAAATCCACCATACTACCAAAGTGAGAAGGTTAAAAAAATAAAAGAAAATTAAGCAAACAGGTTATTCAGGTCGGGTTCGGGTAACCTGTGAAATTAACAGTCGTGTTTGGGTCAAGAAAGTTGACCCATTTAAATTTTCAAGTCGGGTTTGGGTTGACGTGTTGGCCAAGATATCTTAGTCTCAACCCGACCCGCCAACCTGCTACCCAACCTGATTGCAACCTCCATTTACAATAGAGCTCGCTACTCCCACATTCTAATAAAAACAAAGAAAGGCTTTGCGACTAAAGATACAGAGAGTGAGTGATGGATATTGAAGAGACTAAGAAATCACCAACAATAGAATCATTTCTGATGGCAACCATCTCCAACTCTGGCGAGGTGCCTTGGGTGAGATTCTTATTTAGGATTTTATCCTGAATATCTTTTATTTTTTTCCAAAAATCTAATAAAATTGGTTTCTCCAGCCTATCAATTTTTTTTATTTTGTTGTTATAATTCTTGAGAATTGTGGCACTAGTCTCATGGAGGAATTTGGGTTTTTTTTTCTTAAAAATGCTTCTTTTGTTTTTAGTTTTCTTTTTCTATAACTATACAAAGGTCTAGGAATTCTGGCAAACTTCATTGCTCCACTTCCTTTTTCTGACGATTCTTATTGAGGTAAGGGTTTGAACTTGCATGATTGTTTTTGAATCAATTGACTGATAGGTTAAGAAACCTTAGCAGTTTTTCTGTAAATTATCATTCCATTGGTATCCTTAGAGTTTGATTTTACCTTTCTGTTGAGACTCAGAGATTGAATTTCTACATGACCCAGAGATTTAGCCTTGGCTCAACAATAAGATTGATCCATCATATTTACCAATAAGAATTTTATTTTTGGATTTTATGTAAGGTTCTAAACTCATGTTCAACTTTGAAACATGTTTGAGCAACTAGTGCACTTTCGAATATTCCGTGCATATTGTTGGAGAAGAATTGGATATGGCAACAAGTATCAAAGCACTATATAGCTTAGATTTTCTGTCTTATTTTCTCTTGTTAGAGAATAGTATTTTGTGCTTTTTTTTATGAGTAGTCTGAATCGTTTGCAATATGTTTTTACAAGAGAAAAAAAAAAGGATTAGTAGTACTTTAACAACAATCTTCTGGTGCATGGTCACTGATGCATGTTCTATTGTGCTATACCTGTCTGCCAACTAATTTCCTATTTAATTAACAGGGGAGAAATTGATCACTTGTTGCTTATTCGGATTGTTGATGTAACTATTCGGTACAAGTTCCTTAACTAGGATCATTAGGATCCTGACTTAATGGCTTGCCTTCCTCTTGTTGGTAACCCCTTTTCCATTATTTGGATTTTTCCTTTCCTAGATTTAATAAACTTTTATCTAAGTAGGAGTACTAGCAGTGCGCGACGAGAGAAGAAAGGCTAGCTTTAAGAAGAAGAGTACCGAAGCTAGTGATACAAGCATTTGAAAAGGTGGGTATCGTTGTAATTTAGTTCTTCTGGCTTTGCCATAGAAATGGTTACTTGCATTTGCTTCTTGCTTGATGAATTTCTTTCTCTTCCCTTCACAATGTAAGCTAACCATTTGTGATTCCCTTGCCTCAATTAACTTAAAAGATTTTGAATTTCCTTGACTTTGAGAAACTGAAGGCTTTCCAACTGTGAGCTCATTGGAAATCGCCATTGCAAGTTGCCAGCCCAATGTTTAGTGTTGAAACTATTAGGAGATTTAGGTCCTTGAAGGGTTATAAAGGTTAAACAAATGCAGTTTTATGAAGAGTTGTAATTGTCAATTGTATGTCTCATGTCATGGGAGAACATCCTTTTTATCTTATTGGTAAATATGACAGATCAATCTTATTGTTGAGCCAAGGCTAAATCTCTGGGTCAATCTTGTTGTTTAGAAATGTTGTCTGCTTGAGTTGAATAATATACATGATTCTATTTTAATTTTCACATAGATCTAGATTTTCACTTCTCATTTGGAGAGTCAAGGCTATTACTCATGCTTATCTGTTTTATCTAAAATTATGGGGCTGTTTAAAGATGCTATGCTTATGCTTTTTTTTTTTTCAATTTACTAGTCTATGCACAATACCTTTGACTTCAATTGGTATTTAATTTTGTTGATCACCTGTACTTAGTTTGTTGGTCGAAGTCTGTGTATATGTGGAGAGCAGTTAGCCTTTTCTAGAATGATAAAAAAATGAAGTAGCAATCTATATCTAAGTAGCAACTAAACAAACAAATCTAGTATGAAAGAAGTGGACAGAAATGACCGAAATGCGAGGTTCATAAATTCGCCATGATTCTGACTCCATTTTGGTGCTGGGAATAAACTTCACAAGCTATTCCTATTTCACGCTTTTAATCTCGTTAATGTATCCCTAGTGGTTGAATATATTTTGTAGGAATTGTTAGAGCAACTCCTGATCTGTACCTCAAGCTTTTCAACAAAGTTTTATTCTTTGTCTAGAATTGAAACTTCATTTTGCTGGTGAAAACTTTTAAATGGGTATTGCACTAATGGTGACTGAGAGCTTTCTCTGAATTCAGATATTGAATTCCATGTCTTCTGATTCTTGAGGAGTTTTGGCTAGAAAAATGTACATGAAGTAGTAGAAGCTTCAATTTTGTGACGCCCCCACCTCTTCCTAGGGCGAACCCTAGAGTATCAGCGGAACGCCTGTCCAACTCTCGTCAGGACTCACGCACTCGTTCAAACTTAATATAAAGCCACAAAAACAACCATTGACTTAAATAAAAGTACTTCGAAAATACAAGCCATAACTTCAAAGTTAAAAGTTACGATTACAATCCATCAACCAACAATAACAAAATTACACTTAAAGAGCCATCAAAAGTTCATACAAAAGGTATACTAGCATCCACCAAGTCGCTAGTCTAGAACCTCCAATCCACCTCCAAAACCTGTTAAGGAAAACAACTTAAAAGGGTGAGTGAACGCTCAGTGAGGCCAAAAAATAAACAAGCAAGCAAGAAACACCAATCGATCAAATAACATGATTAAAAGTAACTTTAAACATGACATTTCATTTAAGTGCACAAATAGGAATTTAACACACAAGGAGGATACAGGAGCTCTCAAGAACTATTTCCACATCTCGATCAAGTTGAGCCATCTGGGGTTGACCCTCCATCAACCCAAGTAGTAACACGACCGTAGTGCTCCACTTACCTCCTCCACTCACCTAACACCCGCTCGAATCCGGAACCAAACATGTATAAAGCGGTGATACTATTCGAGTATGCCTAGTGAGATTTCAAAAGATTAAACAATAATATTTTCCAAGGTTCACCAAATTCCTTGACCAAACCCTTGTCGGCTCGAGTTACAAGGTTAGCCAATGGGTTGGGGAGTCCTCCCACGTGTATTTGGTCGACAAGATGTGACAGCCCCACCTTCCCCTAGGGCGTACCCTAAGAGTTAGCGAACTGCCTGCCCAGCTCTCGCCAGGACTGCTAACGGTCGCATACACACAATTCTAACCTTTTCGAAAGGTATACCGAAGTAAGGTTAACGATAAGCGCGCAAAACGAAAACGGAAAAACGGAACGAACGTGAACAGTACTTGCCACGTCACAATCCGGCCGGATTCTTGGCCGGATTGGAGGCAGAGACCAACTCAAATTTTTTTCAAAAGTCACCCCAAATCCGGCAGCACATCCGGCCAAGATCTGGCCGGATACCTGGCCGGATTCTGATGAACAGTGTCCGGCCAAAATTTTTCTTTTCCCGCGATTGACGTCCGAACTCGTCCGAACGCGTCCCAAACACGACTAAACTTTAAATCAGCATAAACAAGTACATTTCCAAGAAAGTACATCATATATACATGAGAAAATATGTACACATAACCCACTCTAGGGTTTTCCAGTCCAAAACAAATGTCCAAGTCCCACATTAGGGTTTCTAAAGTCGAGGAGCTATACAAAATTACAAAAGAAAGTCTAACTAGCTCTACTCGCTTCACAACATTTTGATTTCCCAAAAACATGCCCTGTAAGGAAAAACAAAAGGAACGACTGTGAGTTTTCGCCCAATGAGGTACTAAAATCATGCATTCAAAGCGCACAAAGGTAGCCATGCTCAGTTATACACAACTAACACACATATGGGAAACACCAAACCCATTTCAAAAGTGAAAGGATACGGGTGGCTCTCGGGAGCCAATTTCCTCTTGCAACTCTTGATCACATGCCGTTGACCCTCCGTCAACGCTCAACGGACAAGTACGACCGTAGATCACCACTTTACACCCAGTACCTTCCACCGTACCTTCCCCTACCGGGCCCGAACACCTCACAGAAATCAGGGGGTAATACTCGAGTATACCACAAAGTCGAGGAGCTAACGCTCCACTCGACACACAGTAACCTCATGGCTCGTTACCTAATCGACCGGCCCTTACCGGCTCGACTCGATGAACGGCCATTGAGGCTTGAGCTCAGTTATCACAGTAAAGTCATAGGGCTCATGTCCCATACGACATGAAGCCAGGCACAAATCCAATTCCCACGTATTCAGTCAAATTCACAAATATTCAGAAATCAGTTGTACACATAAGAGAACGAGAGCGATAAAGTACACTCTCGCCTCGAGCACAGAAACCACAGTTATCCAAATCAAGGATTCAAGTACACAATCAATTAAACACAACTCATGCATAGTACACTCACCACTTAAGTAAATAAATCACAAGTTTTCGCCCAACGGGTGTCCGGAATCACCGGCTCGACCTACAAGAAACAAGAAACTACAGTTGAGACTCGAACACGAGTCAAATGCTTCTTAAGTGAACTACTAAAGCAAAATGTGAAAATAGCTCAAAAATGGAAAGTACTTTGATTTTAAGGCCAAAGGTGTAAACAACCCCAAAACCTCACATTTTTACTCAATCACAACTTAAACGCACGAAACCCTAATTTTCTCGACACTCGGACAGCATTTCCCTTAAAATTCAGCTTTTCCATCCTACAATCAAACATCAATTTCCATCCAATCCAATCACAATTGCTACAATTCAACCACAAACCAATCAAGGACTTCCATTAGGGCCACAATGCCCCTCATTCACAACCAATTGCAAGAGTAATAACCAACTATAGAAAAGCCCCAATTTCAAAACCCTAAAACTGAAATTTTTGTTCAAAGCTGAAATTTTCCGCAATTAACCGCAATTCATATACAAGAGCTCCAATTGGCTCAATACTAAACCTTCAATCCAAGGCTCACTAACATTTATGATGTACCAAAAATCAGAAATTCACCCAACTTCCAAATAAACCATCAAATCATTCATAAATCAAACTATTAAGCCACCATAGGCCACTAATTTAACATTAAGAGGAACAAAAGTCAAGTTTCCAAGCAAGGTACCTCAAATCTCAAGAAAGGTTGTAACTTAGGAGCTTAGCCACCAACTCAACTCCACCAAGAGCTTCAAGCTTCCTTAGCAAGTGGATTTTATGGAGTAATTTGAGATTTCAATGGTTGGATTTCAAGATTGAGCAAGAAATGGAAGACACAAGGTTGAAGCTTTCTCTCTTCTTTCTCTCCAAGAAAGTCGGCCAAAGGGGAGCAAAGTGAAAGTGATTTGGGTCAAAATTAGCTTTTGGTAAAGGTGATAAAAGTTAGGCAAGTCTTCATCCAATGAAATCGCGACACGTGGCACCTTTTAAGTTTCATTCCTATCCTCTTACTTACCAAGATTAATCCATTTAGGTAACCTCTAATCACCCACTAACACCTAGTAATTAAATCCCTTTACGTAAAATTTAACCTAATTGGCCGAATTTCTCTCACTTAACGCACTAACGGGTCCCACGTCCACTATTCACTCCAAAAATCTCGTAAATTGACTTATACTAGAAAAATATTTTTAAAACCTTATTTACTCATAAAATGTCCAGAAAAGTTATAAAATAAAGAAAATGTGGAAAACGGGTGCAAATAAATAAATTAAAGCCTAGAAATAGAGAAAATTCACGGGTTCTCACACTCTCTCCCCCTTAAAGAATTTCGTCCTCGAAATTTCTCACCTGGGTTACCAAACAGCTCAGGATATTTCTTTTGTATTTCTTCCTCCACTTCCCAGGTTGCCTCTTCTATACCGTGATTTCTCCATAAAATCTTCACCAAGGGAATGCTTTTATTCCTCAGCTCCTTCACCTTTCGATCGAGTATTTGTACAGGTTTCTCCTCATAGGTTAGGGCTTTATCTACCTCAATCTCTTCTGGTCGTAAGATGTGGGTTGGATCAGGATGATACTTTTTGAGCATTGAAACATGAAAAACGTCGTGGATCCTGGCTAAGCTTGGAGGTAACTCGAGACGGTACGCCACTTTTCCAATTCTTTGGAGGACTTTAAAGGGTCCTACAAATCTAGGTTGAAGTTTCTTCCCTCTACCCACCGTGATACTTCGCAATGGCGTGACCTTAAGAAACACACGGTCTCCAACTTCAAACTCCAAGTCTTTCCTTCGGTTGTCTGCGTAGCTCTTTTGTCGGCTTTGAGCAGTTTGGAGTCTTTGGTGTATCAGTTTAACCTTTTCTCGTGCATCCTCCATTCCATGGAATGATTGTTGGATCTAAAACTTTCCTTTCTCCTACTTCATCCCAATAAACTGGTGAACGGCACTTACGGCCATAAAGAGCTTCGTATGGTGCCATTTGGATTGAAGAGTGGTAACTATTGTTGTAGGCAAACTCTACTAACGTCATGTGTTGACCCCAATTACCCCCGAAATCCAAAATACAGGTTCGTAACATGTCTTTAAGGGTCTGAATGGTTCGCTCAGATTGTCCATCGGTTTGGGGATGGTAAGTGGTACTTAGGTTGAGTTTGGTCCCCAAGGTCTCCTAAAATTTCTGCCAAAACCTAGACACGAAACGTGGATCCCTATCCGAGACTATACTCACTAGGAATCCCGTGCAGTCTCACAATTTCACTCATATACAGTTGAGCCAATTTCTCCAGAGTGTATTTCATGTTTATGGGCAAGAAATGGGCCGATTTAGTGAGTCTATCCACGACCACCCATACGGTATCATGTCCTTTTTGGGTTCTTGGCAAACCAGAAACGAAATCCATCGTGATGTTTTCCCACTTCCATTCAGGTATTTCTAAGGGTTGCAACAAACCAGAGGGTTTTTGGTGCTCTGCTTTTACTTGCTGGCAGACGAGGCAGGTTTGCACGTACTGGGCTATTTCCCTCTTCATTTTATTCCACCAATACAATTTCCGCAACTCCTGATACATCTTATTACTACCCGGATGAATCGTATATTTCGATCGATGGGCTTCCTTTAAAATCTCCCTTTTCAAGGTTTCGTCCTCCGGCACCACTATTCGATTTCGATATTTCAATACTCCCTCAGAGCTCGAATTAAAGTCAGGTAATTCCCCCTTCTCCACCTTGTCTCTCCACTTTCGGACCGTCGGATCCTCCTTTTGGGCCTCTTTGACTCGCTCCAGAATAGCAGAGGTTATTCGGATATTTCCTAAAATTACCCTTTGATGCTCTAATCTAGGGTTCCACTCACTCACTGCTTCTAACATCTCCCACTCTCTGACCCTCAACCCAGCTATTTGAGCCTTTCGACTTAAGGCATCAGCTACTACATTCGCCTTTCCCGGATGGTAGTTAATTGTACAGTCGTAATCTTCTAAGAATTCCATCCATCGTCTTTGCCTCATGTTCAACTCTTTTTGGGAAAATAGGTACTTAAGGCTTTTGTGGTCAGAATAAACCTCAAACGTCACCCCGTACAGGTAGTGTCTCCACTTTTTCAGGGCGAAAGACAACTGCGGCTAACTCTAGGTCATGGGTCGGGTAATTTTGCTCATGAGATTTCAGTTTTCTAGAGGCAAAGGAAATCACATTCTTATTCTGCATCAATACACACCCTAAGCCTTCCCCGGAAGCATCAGTATACACAGAAAAACTATCTTTTCCATTAGGTAGGGCTAGAATAGGGGCTACGGTTAACTTTCGTTTCAACTCCTGGAAACTACCCTCACACTTAGCATCCCATAGAAAACGCCCATTCTTTTTCGTCAAATTGGTTAAGGGCTAGCAAGTTTCGAAAAATCTTTGATGAACCTCCGATAATATCCAGCTAACCCTAGAAAACTACGAACTTCAGTAGGAGTTTCGGGTCGTTTCCACTTAGTTACCGCCTCTACTTTCGCCGGGTCTACGGTAATGCCTTCCTTCGAAATTACATGCCCTAGAAACGAGATTTTCTCCAGCCAAAATTCACACTTACTAAATTTGGCATACAACTGGTGATCTCTTAGGGTTTGTAGGACTAACTTCAAGTGTTGCTCATGCTCCTCTCGGGATTTAGAGTAGACCAAAATGTCATCAATAAAAACGACGACAAATCGGTCCAAGAAGGGTTTGAAAACTCTATGCATCAGATCCATAAAGCAGCAGGGGCATTGGTCAAACCGAAGGGCACAATGGCAAATTCGAAATGCCCATACCGAGAATTGAAGGCAGTTTTGGGTACATCCTCCCTCCTAATCAACAACTGGTAGTATCCCTGACGGAGGTCTAACTTTGAAAAGACTACTGCTCCCTGTAGCTGATCAAATAACTCATCAATATGGGGCAGTGGGTATTTGTTCTTAATGGTTATCTTGTTCAATCCCCGATAATCTATATACAACCTCAATGTCCCATCCTTTTTCTTCACAAACAGCACAGGGGCTCCCCATGGGGACCCACTCTCTCGGATAAACCCTCGCTCTAACAAATCCTGCAACTGTAACTTCAGTTCCTTAAACTCGGCAGGTGCCATTCGATAGGGGGTTTTAGAGATAGGTGACGTTCCTGGTATCAAGTCGATCTTAAACTCTATCTCTCTTTCCGGAGGTAGGGTTACTAGTTCATCTGGAAACACATCTGGGTATTCACTCACAATAGGTACATCCACTACTTTCAACTTATCAACAGGAGTGTTTATAAGAAAAGCTAGAAACCCTTGCGCTCCTCTACTCAGCAATTTCCTAGCTCTAATGCCCGAAATCAATGCAGATGAGGCAAGACTAGCCCTCACATCTAGCCTCAAAGTAGCTTCCCCAGGTATACGAAATTCCACTATCTTTCTCTTACAATCAAGTTGGGCATCGTACTTAGCTAACCAGTCCATACCTAGTATGACATCGTACCCCTTAATAGCTAAACTTACCAAGTTTCCCAGTAATTTTCTCTATCCTACCCAAATCTCACAATTTACGTATATCGTGCTAGTAATCAACCGTTGGTTCCCCGTAGGAGTACTAACTTCCAAATCATAGGATAAACTAACAGGTTTTATATCAATGCCGCACATAAAATCGGGGTTAACAAAAGAATGGGTAGCACCGGGGTCAATCAAAATCCTAGTTAGACGATGGAAAACAGGGATGGTACCTTCTACGACTCCAGATGGGTCAGGGAGTTGATGTTGCTCAAGAGAGTACACTCGAGCGGGCACTTTCGGTTTCGACCCCTCTACTTTAGATTGGCCGGAGCTGGCTCTCGAAGACTGTGGGGTCGCTCTCGGTTCACGGGGTAGTACAGGACAAGTGGCTATCTGATGCTCCGCACTTCCACAGCGCAAACATTTCCTCTCCTTTCTCCAACAGTTGTCCTCCGTATGGTTTGGTTTCCCGCAAAATCCACAAGATCCTCGGGAAACGGAAGCTGAACTCCCTTGTGAGGCACTCCTCTGCTGGCCTCGTCCGAACGAACCACCCCTCGATTGCATCCCTCTCGACATTCCCGTGAACCTCCCTCCACCGGACCCTCGTCCATACTTAGGAGGGTTACTCCGTTCACCCTGACTAGAACTACTTCCAGGGAATCCCCGTTTCCTCACCTGGAAGTTTCTGACTTGAAGCCTAGCATTCTCTACCCTTAGTGCCTTTTCCACCGCTTCACTAAAGGTAGTGATCTGGGCAACCGCCAGATCCTTCTGGATTTCTACGTTCAACCCCTGAGTAAAACACCGAATTCTCCTCTGCTCCGTCACTATAAGTTCAGGGGCGAACTTCGATAGTCGAGTAAATTGGCTCTCGTACTCGGCCACCGATTGCGTGCCTTGGCGTAGTCTGAGAAACTCATCCTCCTTCTTTTCCTTGACTAGGGGTGGGAAGTATTTTGCGTTGAATTCCCTGATGAAGTTTGCCCATGTCCGTGGTGTTTGTTCTCTCTCCCATTTAGTGCGTATAATGTTCCACCAGGAACGGGCAGTTCCTTCCAATTGAAAGACAGCAAAAGTGACCTGTCTTTCCTCCGAGTAGTGCAAGGCTGCAAAAATATCTACCATTTTCTCCAGCCACCGTTCGGCCACGTCCGGCTCAGGTCCTCCCAAGAATTTCGGAGGGGAGAACTTTTGGAACTTTTGGAACCTTTCGAGGGCTCGATCCTCGCCAGGGTTCCCAGGGTTATGGACAGGGTGCTGGCCTTGATGTTCTACTACGTGGGCCAATAAGTCGGTCATTCTTTGAATCGCGGCGGCCACTTGAACGTTCGGGTCAACCCTAGGTTCAGGATTAAGCTCAGGTGTGGGTTCCCGATTTCCCCTATCAGTTGAAGGTTGCCTACTACCGCGACCACGGCCTCGGCCACTACGAGTACCTTCCATGTCTTAAGTTCACAATCTAGGCCGAAACACAAATACGGTATCAAAATAAGAAATAAAAGGAAATAATAAACAAGAATTAAACACCAAACAAAGACATTCACGCAAACAGCACATAGACATATTAAACAAGTTGTACAGTGGCAGTCAGTCAAATATATACAAACAATCCCATGAAAATATCGGGGTCAATCAAAAATACATATACAAAGTTAGGTCAAAAACAAAAGTAGCTAACGAGTAGCTTTCCCCTAGCTAATCCCCACATGGGATCAAAACACTGCTCAAAGGAGCCCTAGCCTAGTTCCCCACGGAGCACACAGACTCTTCCCCATCACTAGAGCTAGGCGTGCTCCCCTCATCCGACGTACTATCACTAGGCGCCCCTACTTGGACATTGGCACCAATTACCCCTTGGATTAGCGCCTCGCATTCGTTTATAATGCCTCCTGACCGGTCCCAAACTACCCTAATCACTCTCGTAAGGCGTTCGGTAGCTACATGTAACTGTCCTCTAAGAGCGTCGGTTCGCTCTTGCTCCTCAACCACGTCTCCTTCAAGCTCACGGATCCGATCCGCTTGCATGCGCATTATACCCCTCAGCCTAACCATCTCAGTATGGTCCCTAGCGGTGGCTCGCCTAAGCCTCCTACGTTCGTCAAGAACGGCTATGACTACTCGATCTATATACGAGCAGTTCTGGCATCGGGTACAGCGGTGAGTCCGACTAGCGGCACTCCAACGACGAATGGGTCCTCCAGGTCTCTCCTGGTAATCCACAACGCGAAAGCGTCTCTGCGGTGGCACACCTCCGCCCTCGGGGCTCGATCCAGCCACAACCTACAAGAACGAGTTAAGATTCAAACCTTAGACGAGGAAATCATACTTAAGGGTGCCCTAACACGATCCTTAAAGGTACTAAAACAAATTTCTAACTTGCCCAAGTTATTTCTAATCTAGGCTCTGATACCACCTGTGACAGCCCCACCTTCCCCTAAGGCGTACCCTAAGGGTTAGCGAACTGCCTGCCCAGCTATCGCCAGGACTGCTAACGGTCGCATACACGCAATTCTAACATTTTCTAAAGGTATACCGAAGTAAGGTTAACGATAAGCGCGCAAAACGAAAACGAAAAAACGGAACGAACGTGAACAGTACTTGCCACGTCACAATCCGGCCGGAATCTGGCCGGATTCTTGGCCGGATTGGAGGCAGAGACCAACTCAAAATTTTTCTTTTCCCGCGATTGACGTCCGAACTCGTCCGAACGCGTCCCAAACACAACTAAACTTTAAATCAGCATAAACAAGTACATTTCCAAGAAAGTACATCATATATACATGAGAAAATATGTACACATAACCCACTCTAGGGTTTTCCAGTCCAAAACAAATGTCCAAGTCCCACATTAGGTTTTCTAAAGTCGAGGAGCTATAAAAAAGTACAAAAGAATGTCTAACTAGCTCTACTCGTTTCACAAAATTTTGATTTCCCAAAAACATGCCCTGTAAGGAAAAACAAAAGGAACAAGTGTGAGCTTTCGCCCAATGAGGTACTAAAATCATGCATTCAAAGCGCACAAAGGTAGCCATGCTCAGTTATACACAACTAACACACATATGGGAAACACCAAACCCATTTCAAAAGTGAAAGGATACGGGTGGCTCTCGAGAGCCAATTTCCTCTTGCAACTCTTGATCACATTCCGTTGACCCTCCGTCAACGCTCAACGGACCAGTATGACCGTAGATCACCACTTTACACCCAGTACCTTCCACCGTACCTTCCCCTACCGGGCCCGAACACCTCACAGAAATCAGGGGGTAATACTCGAGTATACCACAAAGTCGAGGAGCTAACGCTCCACTCGACACACAGTAAACTCATGGCTCGTTACCTAATCGACCGGCCCTTACCGGCTCGACTCGATGAACGGCCATTGAGGCTTGAGCTCAGTTATCACAGTAAAGTCGTAGGGCTCATGCCCCATACGACATGAAGCCAGGCACAAATCCAATTCCCACGTATTCAGTCAAATTCACAAATATTCAGAAATCAGTTGTACACATAAGAGAACGAGAGCGATAAAGTACACTCTCGCCTCGAGCACAGAAACCACAGTTATCCAAATCAAGGATTTAAGTACACAATCAATTAAACACAACTCATGCATAGTACACTCACCACTTAAGTAAATAAATCACAAGTTTTCGCCCAACGGGTGTCCGGAATCACCGGCTCGACCTACAAGAAACAAGAAACTACAGTTGAGACTCGAACACGAGTCGAATGCCTCTTAAGCGAACTACTAAAGCAAAATGCAAAAATAGCTCAAAAATGGAAAATACTTTGATTTTAAGGCCAAAGGTGTAAACAACCCCAAAACCTCACATTTTTACTCAATCACAACTTAAATGCACGAAACCCTAATTTTCTCGACACTCGGACAGCATTTCCCCTAAAATTCAGCTTTTCCATCCTACAATCAAACATCAATTTCCATCCAATCCAATCACAATTGGTACAATTCAACCACAAACCAATCAAGGACTTCCATTGGGGCCACAATGCCCCTCATTCACAACCAATTGCAAGAGTAATAACCAACTATAGAAAAATCCCAATTTCAAAACCCTAAAACTGAAATTTTTGTCCAAAGCTGAAATTTTCAGCAATTAACCGCAATTCATATACAAGAGCTCCAATTGGCTCAATACTAAACCTTCAATCCAAGGCTAACTAACATTTATGATGTAAAACAGAAAAATTCTCCAAAAATCAGAAATTCACCCAACTTCCAAATAAACCATCAAATCATTCATAAATCAAGCTATTAAGCCACCATAGGCCACTAATTTAACATTAAGAGGAACAAAAGTCAAGTTTCCAAGCAAGGTACCTCAAATCTCAAGAAAGGTTGTAACTTAGGAGCTTAGCCACCAACTCAACTCCACCAAGAGCTTCAAGCTTCCTTAGCAAGTGGATTTTATGGAGTAATTTGAGATTTCAATGGTTGGATTTCAAGATTGAGCAAGAAATGGAAGACACAAGGTTGAAGCTTTCTCTCTTCTTTCTCTCCAAGAAAGTCGGCCAAAGGGGAGCAAAGTGAAAGTGATTTGGGTCAAAATTAGCTTTTGGTAAAGGTGATAAAAGTTAGGCAAGTTTTCATCCAATGAAGTCGCGACACGTGGCACCTTTTAAGTTTCATTCCTATCCTCTTACTTACCAAGGTTAATCCATCTAGGTAACCTCTAATCACCCACTAACACCTAGTAATTAAATCCCTTTACGCAAAACTTAACCTAATTGGCCGAATTTCTCTCACTTAACGCACTAGCGGGTCCCACGTCCACTATTCACTCCAAAAATCTCGTAAATTGACTTATACTAGAAAAATATTTTTAAAACCTTATTTACTCATAAAATGTCCAGAAAAGTTATAAAATAAAGAAAATGTGGAAAACGGGTGCAAATAAATAAATTAAAGCCTAGAAATAGAGAAAATTCACGGGTTCTCACACAAGACATCACTCCAATCGACTTTGAGTCGATCATAACACTGAGTCGAGGTGAGCGGTACCTCCTACTTGAATAAGGCGTGATACTTCTAGCTGCTCAGTGCTCACAACTTAGAACATGTTCATGTACAAGTTTAAATCATATATATTTTCAAGTACAAGTATCATGTAATCGGAAAGAGAGAGGACGAGGGTGATAAAGTACGCCCTCGCCTCAACAAGCTCACTTATCATGTATAGCACTTGTACAAATAACATTTAAATCACATCAATATTTAACACGCACTTGACACTAACCACAAATCAATGGCAAAACAAGAGTGAAGCAAGAAGTCAGACGAGCTCTTCGGCGTTCTCGTGACCGCCTGAGACATGTACAATCATAATTACCTAGGTGCTTGACCAAGGTTAAAAAGAAAAATATTTTCTCGCTACCCACTCTTCAAATCACAAGTTCGAGTATAGGTCAAGAAACTTTTCTAACTAAAACGTTGAAATAGTACTCAAAGAGAGCTCAAAGGTTGTTTTTGATTCAAGTCGTGGTAAGAAATCTCAATTCCAAAAGAAAGTACCATTTGCACTTTCGGCACGAAAATTGAGGAAAAAGGTAGATAGTTTTCATCTCCCAAAACTTCTAATTTTATGTCCCACAAGTTAAAATATAAAGAACATTCACATTTTCCAAACTACTGGAGTCAAAATTCATCCAAAACTCCGCTCAAATTCATAGCAAATGTTAAAGCTAAAGGCTCCAAGTTTTGAGTAGAAAACTAGTGAAATTTCTCCAAAATTTACTCTAGTCAAACGCTCCCTTTTAAAAGTTCAAACTCATGGAAATCGAGGGCATAAAACTAGGGTTTGAAGTCCCTAACTCAAGTATGAAGAGAGGTGCTATAAATCAAGGGAGTTATATGACCAAGAAAATGCATCAAGAGAGGTTTAACCTTCGGAAACTAAGATTTGAAATGAGAGTTTAAAGTTCCAAAGGAACTGTGTATTCAACCACGAAATTATACCTAAAACAATCCAACAATTGTAAAGGAAGGTGGTAAGTTCTTAAAATGAGTATTTGTTTGAAAACAAAAAATTTCCAGGTTGGTGTGACACTACTTGGAAAAATCGTATCTCGAATTCCGTAAGTCCAAAAATTGAAAACTTTATACCGTTGGAAACTAGACTCAAAGTATTAAAACTTTCTAGAAGACACTTTTCTCAGACTCCAGTTCGAAGTTATCCAAATTTTAGGTCAAAGTCACTATTCTAGACAGAACAGAGCAAAACAGGCTTGCAAATTCAGTGAAATTTGGAAATTCGGTAAAATTCGTAGAAAAGGAATAAGACCTTGAAATTCATACCACAATTAAAAATCTAAACTTAGTTTCAAATGAAGCAACCATAACTCAATTCAGAGCTTTCTACACCAAGATACAACAGTTCTAAGAAAACTAATTTTTAGGACCTGTTTTACGAAATTCTAGTTCTGACGTACTGGACAGAGTTTCAAAATCTGATCAAAACTAGAGCTACACAACTCAAACTTTAGTGTGGTTTGTGGTGTTGAAAAATAGATTCAAAATGATACAATTCACTAGAAGGAACTGTTTTAAAATTAGGTTTGTAAGATAGCCAAAATTGAGCTACAATCTGCAGTTAGGACTGTTTCTCAGATGCAAGCAGGGAGGAATTTCAGTCGTCTTTGCAGGTTCACTATGGCTCATAGGAAACGAGTTAGGAGATGTATTTTATACCGACGGAAATCTATCGGAGTCTAGTTTCAGATGCCACAAATGGCACTCAATTACAACTACCAAACAGAAAGTTATGACAAAAAACGTGAACACTGGTTGGGGTTTCCTGCTCAGAAGATTTCCAGAATTCATCCTCACTTTAACCCTACTTAAACACAATCAAATGGAAGGTTTTTGGGAGATATTCAACACACATAACCACCAACATGTATCAAGTATTATTGCACCAAATAACATCAAAAATTTGAAATTAACATGAAGGTATCAACAGGACAAAAATCGGACAGCATGCACTTTCATTCCTCTAGCTTTCTTTCCAACTTTTCCAACTCAAACTACACCATATCTCATCAAAGCAAGTAACAAACAAGCAAATAAACACACAAAATCCTCAAGGCCTCTACCTATCAAACCACCTCAAGTCCACTACCTAATGTCAAGGTTCTTGTGAACCCATCAACAACCCAACAACTAAACTAACTTACTACTAAGATTTGAGAGAAAAAGTTGAGGGTTTCTCAGATGATTACCTTGCTGCCAAAATGAAGACTAAACACTAGGATATGAGCTCTTAAATCACCAAGTTTCTTCCTTGATCAAGTCCTCTTCCAAGCTTGTGTGAAGACCCAAGACAAGAAACAAATTTGGAGAGCTTTTGTGGAGCAAAATGGAAAACAAAAGCTGAAATTTTTTTGAGGGGAAATGGAGGGAAGGGGATCGGCCAAAGCAAGGAGAAGAAGGAAGAGTTTTGGTTGGTAGGTAAGTGATGTGATAGTGTGTAAGAAGGATGGACATAAAGGTGGTCTTAGTGCACAAAAGTCAACAACCGATTAGTGTGCAATTAGTGCTCCTCATTGAACTTAATTTAACTCACTCACATCTAATCTCTTAATTAACTTTTCTTAGTCTACTATTAATCATCCTTATTTCTCCAAGATTAATGTACTCTCGGATCGAATTTACCTCGAAAAACATGCATTCACTATTTCTCGCTAAATGAGCCGCAGAAAAATTAAATTTGCTAACAAAACGTTTTAAAAATATAAATGAGACATTGTTCCATGTAAATGAATTTAAAATGGATGAAATAAATTATTCAGATAAAACGGGTGAATAAATAATTAAATAAACCAACAAAATGAAATAAAAGTAAGTAAAAATTAAAATTCGAGTCCACACATCTTTCCTCCCTGAAAAGAATTTCGTTTTCGAAATTCATACCTTGATTCAGAAACAACTCCGGATATTTCTTCTGGATTTCCTCTTCTACTTCCCAAGTCGCTTCCTCCATTCCATGATTTCTCCATAAAATTTTCACTAGAGGGATTTGCTTGTGTCTTAACTCCTTCACTTTTCGATCTAAAATTTTTACCGGCCTTTCTTCATAGGATAAATTCTCATCAATCTCTGCTTCTTCCGGTAGTAACACATAGGACGGGTCGGAATGATATTTCTTAAGTATGGAGCCATGGAAAATATCGTGAATCCTAAACAAACTCTAAGGCAATTCCAACTTGTTAGCTACATTTCCTATGCGCTGGATAACCTTATAGGTCCCACAAATTTTGGTTGCAATTTCTTCCCTTTTCCCGCCATTAGACTTGCTTTTAAGAGTGTAATTTTAAGGAATACTTTATCTCCAACCTCAAACTCCAAATTTTTTCTCCGATTATCTGCATAGCTCTTTTGGAGGCTTTGAGCTGTTTGAATCATCTGACGTATCAGTTTCACTTTCTCACAAATTTTGGTTGCAATTTCTTCCCTTTTCCCGCCATTAGACTTTCTTTTAAGAGTGTAATTTTAAGGAATACTTTATCTCCAACCTCAAACTCCAAATTTTTTCTCCGATTATCCGCATAGCTCTTTTGGAGGCTTTGAACTGTTTGAATCATCTGACGTATCAGTTTCACTTTCTCAAAAGTTTCCTCAACCCAAGGTACAGTAGTGGGTCCAAAATTTTCTTTTCTCCAACTTCGTCCCAATGAATCGGAGATCGACACTTTCGACCATAAAGAGGTTCGTAAGGAGCCATTTGTATTGAAGAATGAAAACTATTGTTATACGAAAATTCCACCAACATAAGATACTGGCTCCAATTTTCTCAAAAATCCACAATACACGACCTCAACATATCCTCTAGAGTTTGGATTGTCCTTTCCGATTGTCCATCGGTTTGCGGGTGGTAAGTGGTACTAAAATTCAACTTAGTCCCTAAGCCCTCTTGCATCTTTTACCAAAATCGAGACACAAATCTAGGGTCCCGATCTGAGACTATACTAACCGGTATCCCATGCAATCTTATAATCTTGTCCAAGTACAACTTAACCAACTTTTCCAAGGAGTATTTCATACTAATCGGCAAAAAGTGAGCAGATTTGGTCAATCGATCCACTATTACCCAAATAGCATTATATCTTCTCTGAATCCTTAGTAGCCCTGATACAAAATCCATTGTGATATTTTTCCACTTCCACTTAGGTATCTCCAATGGCTGTAATAATCGAGACGGTTTCTGATGCTCGGCCTTAACCTGCTAGCAAGTGAGACAAGTTCGAACAAATTGAGCAATTTCTCTTTTCATATTCTCCCACCAATAAAGGTTTTTGAAGTTTTGATACATCTTATTGGTTCCAGGGTGCACCGTATACTTAGAACGGTGAGTTTCGTCCAAAATTTCCTTCTTTAGACTTTCATCCTTGGGTACCATTAGGCGATTTCTAAACTTTAACACTCCATCGGTCCCCAAATTGAATGTAGACTTTTTTTCTTTTTCAACTTTCTCAACCCATTTTTGCACTTTAGGGTCTCCTTTTTGAACTTCTTTGATTCGATCTAACAAAGTAGATCTCACGGTAATATTTCCAAAAATTACCCTCTGTGGTTCAAGACCTGGATTCCAAACACTAACTTTTTCTAGCATGTGCCATTCTCTCACCATTAAACCGGCCACTTATACTTTACGACTTAGGGTACCTGCCACTACATTAGCTTTTCCAAGGTGGTAGTTAAGCGAATAGTCATAATCTTCCAAAAATTCTACCTATCTACGTTGTCTCAAATTCAATTACTTCTGGGAGAATAAATACTTAAGACTTGTGATCCGTGAAAACCTCGAAAGTCACTCCACATAAATAATGTCTCCACTTTTTCAAGGGAAACACTACTGTCGCTAACTCTAAGTCATGGGTCGGATAATTCTGTTGATGAGATTTCAACTTACGAGAGGCATACGCAATCACTTTTCAATTTTGCATCAATCCACATCCTAAACCATCTTTTGAAGCATCTGTATAAACCACAAAATCATGTCCTCCGCTCGGCAATACTAACACAGGTGCCTCAGTCAAACACTTTTTCAACTCTTGAAATCCTTTCTCACATTTAGAATCCCAAATAAACTGACCATGTTTCTTAGTCAACTCAGTTAAGGGTTTGGCAATCTTAGAAAAGTCCCTGATAAACCGACGGTAATATCCGGCTAACCCTAAGAAACTCCTAATTTCGATAGGGTTTTCTGGTCGTTTCCACGTAGAAATAGTTTTGACTTTAGTTGGATCTACAGTGATTCCTTCCTTGGAGATTATATGACCTAAAAAGACTACTTCTTCTAACCAAAACTCACATTTATTTAACTTAGCAAAAAGTTTGTGCTCTCTCAAGGTTTGCAAAACTATTCTCAAGTGCCGTTCATGATCTTCTCGGGACTTAGAGTACACTAATATGTCATCGATGAATACTACCATAAACTGATCCAAGTACGGCTTAAAAACCTGATGCATCTAGTCCATGAATGTTGTGGGTTGGATTAGTTAATCCAAATAGCATAACTGCAAATTCAAAGTGCCAATATGTTGAATTAAAAGTAGTTTTAGGCCACATCAACTTCTAGAATCCTCAATTGGTAATATCCTTACCTCAAATCTAACTTGAAAAATACCACTGCCCTTATAAACTGATCGAATAGTTCATCTATGTGAGGCAGAGGGTATTTGTTCTTAATGGTCATATCAATTCAAGTCTCGATAGTCTATGCATAGGCTCAAACTCCCATCCTTCTTCTTAACGAAGAGCACTGGAGCTCCTCATTGGTGAATCACCTTCTCTGATGAACTCTCCTCCTAATAAATCTTGCAACTGCAACTTCAATTCTTTTAATTCAGCTGGAGCCATCCTGTAAGGTGTCTTAGAGATAGGGGCCCGTCTCGAAACCACATCAATCTTAAACACTATTTCCCTCTCCCAGAGGTAACGTCTCTAATTCCTCGGAAAAGACGTCGGGAAACTCCTTTACTACCGACACGTTTTCCAACTTCATCTTATCCCCAGGTGTATTGTATAAGGAAAGCTAGATATCTTTTGGCTCCACTGACTCAATAATTTCCTAATCGAATTCCCAAGTTAAAGCAGAGCGATGCTAGTTTATCTCTCACATCTAATTTCAAAGTTTGCTTTCCCAGGAATGTGCAACTCTACTAGTTTCATCTACAATCCAATTGACATGGTAACGAGCTAACCATGCCATCCCAAGTATCACATCATACCCCTTAACTGCTGAAACTCATCAAATCTGCTACCAATCTTCTCTCACCAACCCAAATTTGTCACAATACCTATAAATTTTATTAACAATCAAGCATTGGTTCCCCGTAGGGAGTTTTAAACTTCCAAATCAAAGGCAATAAATCACACTTTATATCTATACCCTTCATAAAGTTTAGGATCTACAAAAGAATGGGTTGCCCCGGGATCAATTAAAACTCTAGTTAGGCGATGAAAAATAGGAATCGTACCTTCCACCACCTCAGTTAGGTTAGGGATTTGCTGATTGTTTAAGGCGTAAACCCTAGCTGGGAATTTCCGATCGGCTCCCTCCAGCATTTGACTGCTTTGAAGCAGACCAAGCAGGCTGTTGGGTATTTCCTCCTTTCTTGGAGGCATTAGGGCAACTCGAAATCTGGTGCTCGGAACTCCCACAGATCAGACATTTTTCTTGCTTCCTCCAACACTCGGCCTCAGTGTGGTTAAACTTGTTACAATATCCACAAATCACATGATGAGGTCACGGCCTGCCTAGTTTTGAAAATTTTCTTTTTGCTGACCTTCTTCCACTTTGATTTCCTTTTGGCAGGGCTCCCTTTGACGGAGCTCTTACTGGTTTTCCAGGCATTCTCACTCCTCCAGCCCCTCTTCCCATTTTGAGGAGTTGGGTAGACTCTCAGACGATCCAGGGGTGTTACTTGGGTTACCCCTCTTTCTAGCATGAAAAGGTTTAGATTGGGACTTAGCAGTCTCTACCCTCTGTGTCTTTTCCAAAGCATCCGTAAAGTTGTGATTGGGCGGCTGCTAGGAGATCTTCGGATTTCTACATTTAACCCCAGAATAAACTTCCTGATCCTCTTTCGCTCCGTGACCACAAGCTCAGATGCAAAAATTGGAAAAGTTTAGTGAACCGCTCCTCATACTCAAACACACTTAGTAACCCTTGTTTCAATTTCAGTAAAGTCATCCTTCCTCTTTTCTTGTATCATAGGTCGGAAGAATTTGCATTAAACTCCCTCTCAAAGTTTGCCTAAGTTTAAGGGGTTTTGTTTCTCTTTCCCACTTTGTCCCTAAAAACGTTTCACCACGAGCGGGCTGCCCCCCTCCAAATTGAAGAATGACAAAATTCACTTGCCTTTCCTCGGGCATAGTCTAAGGCAGCCAAAATCTCCACCATCCTTTCAAACCAAGTTTCCGCTACTTCTTGATTAGACCCTCCCATGAAATCTAGGTGGAGCGACCTTCAAGAATCGCTCTAGGGCTCTATCCTCACCCCTCTCTTGGTTCCTAGGTTAGTTGGCCTGGTTTCAGAACGTTCGGCGCCCAAACGTAACACCGCCTTAAAGGGACATCGGTTATACCGATTAACTGGCCCGTAGCCACTTGTTGTCACCCTCTGTCGCTTACCTAAGATTTTGGTTTGGACCAGTCGCAGATCCCTCACTCTCTCCTCGAGAGGTGCAGAGTTGCGAATCCCACGCCCACGGCCCCCGTCACACGTTCTCCGGCCAGATCCATATAGAACATTCTAAATGATAATAAAAGAGAAAAATAAAGCGTATAAATTGAAAAGCGACGACAACCGTTGCAAAGAACACTTTCAATCAAAGCTAAGATATTTATAAAGATTAGAAGCCATGTCACCATGTTTAAAGGTGCATACAATGAGTCAGTGACATCAAATACAGGACATAGACATCCAAGTGCCTCAAATAAAGGGGTACATGCACAAAATACAAAAAGCCTCACAACGAGCTTCATCCCTTCTAAGTCCTAAACAAAAGTCAAAAGATCAAGAGGTCTCTAATACAGGTGGACCGAACTAGAAGATCCTACAGTCTCAGAAGGGTCCTCTCTATCGACTCCACCCACCTCCACCTCCACAGCAGGTGCAGCCTCTCCAGGTACATCCCCAAGTAAAGTCTCCTCCATGTGCTCGGTCAGGGCCACACACTCGGCCATAATACCGTCCACGCGGGCCCCCGCCTCCTTGACAATCCGAATAAGGCGCCCTTCGGCCTCCAGAAACTGTGCATGGGAGCCGTCATCCCTCTGACGCTCCTCTAGTACTCTAGCCTCTAACTCTTGGATCCGAGCAGTCTGGGCCTCCATAATGGCCTCCATCTCCTCTACCTCAACTCGCGCTATTCGGAGATCACGAGTCAAATGGCTCCGCTCCTCGGCTACTCCTAACACCAAGCAGTTAGAGTAAGAGTATCTCGCTCGGCATGGGCACAACCTACTCCACCTAGCAGGTAAGTATCACAAAAGGGGGCCGCCTTCAACCATGTGATACGGGATCACGGGGAGAGATCCCTCAACACTATTGTCATCACTGTTATCCATATCCTACAAATAACCCACAACTAAAGGTTAGGCCCTTACATTCACTGATATCATTTAAGAATTTAACCAAAGGTCTACCACAGTTTTCTGTGACCAAAAGTTCACGACTAAGAACTCCTAACCCTATTCTAGGTAATTCAAACCTAGCGCTCTGATACCAACTGTGATGCCCCCACCTCTCTCTAGGGCGAACCCTAGGGTATTAGCGGAACGCCTGCCCAACCCTTGTCAGGATTCACGCACTCGTTCAAGCTTAATATAGAGCCACAAAAACAACCATCGACTTAAATGAAAGTACTTAGAAAATACAAGCCATAACTTCAAAGTTAAAAGTTACGATTACAATCCAACAACCAACAATAACAAAATTACACTTAAAGAGCCATCAAAAGTTCATACAAAAGGTATACTAACATCCACCAAGTCACTAGTTTAGAACCTCCAATCCACCTCCAAAGCCTACTAAGGAAAACAACTTAAAGGGGTGAGCGAACGCTCAGTGAGGCCAAGAAAACAAACAAGCAAGCAAGAAACAACAATCGATCAAATAACATGATTAAAAGCAACTTTAAATAAGACATTTCATTTAAGTGCACAAATAGGAATTTAACACCAAAGGAGGATACAGGAGCTCTCAGGAGCTATTTCCACATCTCAATCAAGTTGATCCATCTTGGGTTGACCCTCCATCAACCCAAGTCGTAACATGACCATAGTGCTCCACTTACTTCCTCCACCCACCTAACACCCACTCGGATCCTGAACCAAACATGTATAAAGTAGCGATACTATTCGAGTATATGTCTAGCGAGATCTTAAAAGATCAAACTATAATATTTTTCAAGGTTCACCAACCTCCTCGACCAAGCCCTTGCTGGCTCGAGTTACATGGTTAGCCAATAGGTTGGAGCGCCCCCCCACCGTGTATTTTGTCGACGAGACATCGCTCCAATCGATTTTGAGTCGATCAAAGCACTGAGTCGGGGTGAGCGGTACCTCCTACCCGAATAGGGCGTGATACTGTGACAGCCCCACATTCCCCTAGGGCGTACCCTAAGGGTTAGCGAACTGCCTGCCCAACTCTCGCCAGGACTGCTAACGGTCGCATACACGCAATTCTAACATTTTCGAAAGGTTTACCGAAGTAAGGTTAACGATAAGCGCGCAAAACGAAAACGGAAAATGGAACGAACGTGAACAGTACGTGCCACGTCACAATCCGGCAGGATATCCGACCGGATTCTTGGCCGGAATGGAGGCAGTGACCAACTCAATTTTTTTCAAAAATCACCCCAAATCCGGCCGCATATCCGGCCAATACCTGGCCGGATTCTGATGAACAGTGTCCGGCCAAAAATTTTCTTTTTCCGCGTTTGACGTCCGAACGCGTCCCAAACACGACTAAACTTTAAATCAGCATAAACAAGTACATTTCCAAGAAAGTACATCATATATACATGAGAAAATATGTACACATAACCCACTCTAGGGTTTTCCAATCCAAACAAATATCCAAGTCCCACATTAGGGTTTCTAAAGTCGAGGAGCTATACAAAAGTACAAAAGAATGTCTAACTAGCTCTACTCGCTTCACAAAAGTTTGATTTCCCAAAACATGCCCTGTAAGGAAAAACAAAAGGAACGAGTGTGAGCTTTCGCCCAATGAGGTACTAAAATCATGCATTCAAAGCGCACGAAGGTAGCCATGCTCAAATATACACAACTAGCACACATATGGGAAACACCAAACCCATTTCAAAAGTGAAAGGATACGGGTGGCTCTCGGGAGCCAATATCCTCTTGCAACTCTTGATCACATGCCGTTGACCCTCCGTCAACGCTCAACGGACCAATACGACCGTAGATCACCACTTTACACCCAGTACCTTCCACCGTACCTTCCCCTACCGGGCCCGAATGTGAGAACCCTCACTTGAAACCCTAATTTTCTTCAAGTAAATGCTTTATTCCAAAATCTAGACCACCTATTATATACCATTGCATGGCATATCCCATGTAGTACAACATTTTTCATGCATGACATTTTATTCCTTTTACTTGAAGAAAAATGGTTACTTGAATTGAATTTTTAATGATCCACCAATTAGTTGTTTCCAAGTGGCTTTGATTTGGATTGAGGACTTTAAATGATAGTTGAGGGGTGTTAATTAGGAATTGTATAAGTGTTTGGGTGGAATTAGCATTGGTCAAAAGTTTGGAAGAGATTATGGACAAGAAGGTGTCCATGTGGTTAAACCCTAACCAAGCAAATTGTTGACCAAAGGTTAGCTAGTATTTTAAAACACCTTGGCCTTCTTACTTCACCACCTTGGCCGAACTTAGTGCAGCAAAAAGGGAAGAGAAAAAGCTCTCCAATCTTGCCTAATAACCATAGAAATCTTAGCCAAACAAATCAAAGTTAGAGTTTGTGAGTTGGTGAGAAACTTTCCCTTCAATCCTAGAAGTTGATTCAAGCTTGAAGCTTTCATTTTGGTGGGTTGATTTGGTGATCTAAGCTTCTTATAAGAAAGGTAAACAATCATTAAATCTTGGTTTTATGATGTTTTATCATGTGCTTGAAGTGTTAATGGTGAAATACATGTTGATTGGTTGTGATTTAGAGTTAATCTCTTGAAGTAAGCTGAAATTTTCCAGTTCAATTCCAGTTTCTGTGCCTACTTCAACTGCATGTTCGACCATGATAATGGCCAAACTAGCTTTTGGACAAAACATGAAAGTTGTAGAGAATTGGGTGTAGAATATGCCTGAAAATTTTCAGCTCAATCGGAGCAAGATAGCTTGTGAAATGACCAAAATGCCCCCGATGTCCTGTTTCTGTCCGAACTGATATTTTGCCTCTGTAATTGGTCATTTTGACCAGGAAGATGACTGATTTAGCTTTTGATGTCTTCTTAAGAATTATAACCCTGTAACTTAGCTTTCAAATGGCTTTGGAATCACCTGAATTGGAGTTGTGTGTGCTGAGATATGATTCAATAAGTCAGAACTGCCAGTTAAATTTCCCAGTGAGCTGCGAACTGGGAACATCTGAGAATGTTTGGGTTAATTTGACTAAGTTAGGTTGAGAACTGGGTTGAGGTGTCTTCATAAGAATTGTAGAGCTCTGTCTTAGCTTTAAAATGGTATAAGGTTTGCCCTGATCCAATAGACATAACTCCAGTTATGACTGAAACACTATGGGATGTCAATCTGCCATTGTATGCCTGCCAAGTGTTTGATGAAAAACGTGCACACCAAGTGTTTGATGAAATGGTTACTCCTTGCTCATGATTGTTTATGATAGGTTTACATGTTTTTAACCTCTTTTAGGCTAGATTTATACTTGATATGTGAATTGGGAGCAATTCATTAGAAGAAGAAGATTGAATGACTAAAGGCAACATTGGGACTGATTTCAATAAGCTTGGCTGACCAGCTTTTAAAGGAAGAATTTCTCCTTGACGTTTGTGGTTATTTTGCACCTTACTCATGCCTAAACAACTTGGCTAGAGGTTGGTTAAACTTGTGTGTGAATTGGAGTGAGATTGAAACAAGTGAAGTGGTAAAATTGAACCTTAGTGGACTGGTTTAGGGTTTATGGTGATAACTTATTTTGGTAACTTTTGATCATGTGGATGTGTTATATTTTGAGCTCAAATGATACCAAGTGACTTAAGCTTCTGTATATGATCATTAAAGGACTGATTTGGGTGAGTTTGAACCAAAACAAATAAGGTTAGCATAAGGAATGGGTGTGCACAAGTAAGAGTTGGGACTGATCCAGGTTGGCAAAATCAGCCAACTTTCCCGAGCCACTGTTTCTGCTAGGGGACGAACTAGGAACTGTGTGAGGTACCATTGGAAAGCCCTTCGAGTCTAGTTTCCAACGCCGCCACGGCACCTGATTCCGACCTACCTACAGTGAGATACGGCCGTTTTACCGAGACTGCACGAGCGCGACTGTGCACCCGCGAGAAACCTTTAAAAGCTTGAATGAATCTTTCTTTTTACCCAACCTTCATACATTTGTTAAACTTGTTTATTCATGAACTTTTACTGCATTTTGGGCCTAAAGCTTAGGGTGAATTGAGTGGAGTTAGTCACTCACTTAGGCACCAATGAGCTCATTTTGCTTGGAATTAGACTGAATCGCTAACGTTTTCACTCGTTGCCCTAGGAGGGGGAAACGGTGGTGCACGAAACCGCGCGACTTGACGCGACTGCCACTTTGCTTATCGGGTGAGTGTTCCACTACCTGTTACCTGCTTATGTGAACTAACTGATTGGTTGAACTGCCACTGCTTGAGCCAAACCTTGTTTTAATGAAATGGAGACGAGTGTGTACTTTATCGCACTCGGTCTTCCCATTTTTCACTGTGGCTCTAATTACTGTTATTATGAGATATAATCTCTTTATATGTGACTGCATGAGATATGAATTCTCTATATGTGACTGTACTTGAGTTGTTTGGGTGATACCCCATCAACTACTGCTACTGTTTGGGTACCCAACCTCATAGGTGAGTCGGTTGGATCGAGCCAGCAAGGGCTTGGTCGAAACGACCGATAAACCCTGGGGACTGTCTACTGTTCACTGGAAACTGGTATACTCGAGTATTACCGAACCATGCTTTGGAGTGCGGGCCCGGTAGGGGGTTGGTTGGTGGACGGAGATGATAGAAAGTGGTGTTCTACGGACGGTATACTCCTTAAATGCAAATGTTGACGGAGAGTCAACGGACCCCGGTATGAACAAGTGAGGGGAGTTTGGCTTTTGAAAGCCACCTGTATCCTTAAATTGAATTGTGATTTAATAAGTATGGCTTATTCGGTTAATTTATCCTCTTATTTGACTATGTGCTTACTGTCTTATTTGGAACCTCACTGGGCGATAGCTCACCCCATTCCCTTTGTTCTCCTTAACAGGTTTGGGACGGGCTTTTGGGGCAAGAACTTTCTTAGCTTGTATTATTTAAGCTTGTAACCTTTTGTTTAAGAGATTCCCTCTTGTAGCTCTTATAAGTTTGACCTGTGTTATGAAACTGTAATATGGCTTGGCAATTGTACCGTTTGCTTGAAGTTTCTACTGAATGTTTTGAGTTACTAGTTCTCTGATCGACCGAGTCCTGGCGAGAGCTGGGCAGGCAGTCCGCTGATACCCTAGGGTTCGCCCTAGGGAGAGGTGGGGCTGTCACACCGAACACCTCACAGAAATCAGGGGGTAATACTCAAGTATACCACAAAGTCGAGGAGCTAACGCTCCACTCGACACACAGTAACCTCATGGCTCGTTACCTAATCGACCGGCCCTTACCGGCTCGACTCGATAAAGGGCCATTGAGGCTTGACCTCAGTTATCACAGTAAAGTCGTAGGGTTTATGCCCCATACAACATTAGGCCAAACACAAGGCAAATTCACATATATCCAGTAATCAGTTATACACATAAGAGAATGAGAGCGATAAAGTACACTCTCGACTCGAGCACAGAAATCACAGTTATCCCAATTCAAGGAATCAAGTACACAACCAATTAAACACAATTCATGCATAGTACACTCACCACTTCAAGTAAGCAAGTCACAAAGTTTCGCCCAACGGTTGTCCGGAATCACCGGCAGGACCTACAAGAAACAAGAAACTACAATTGAGACTCGAACACGAGTCGAATGCCTCTTAAGCGAACTACCAAAGCAAAATGCAAATATAGCTCAAAAATGGAAAATATTCTGATTTTAAGGCCAAAGGTGTAAACAACCCCAAAACCTCACATTTTTACTCAATCACAACTTAAACGTACGAAACCCTAATTTTCTCGATGCTCGGACAGCATTTCCCCTAAATTTCAGCTTTTCCATCCTACAATCAAACATCAATTTCCATCCAAGTTAATCACAATTGCCACAATTGACTCATAGGCTACTTAATAACTTTCATTAGGGCCACAATACCCTTCATCCCAAGCCAATTGCAATCTCAATGATCAATTATAGAAAAGCCCCAAATTCAAAACCCTAAAACTGAAATTTTCGTTCAAAACTGAAATTTTCCGCAATTAACCGCAATTCACATACAAGAGCTCCAATTGGCCCAATATTAAACCACCAATCCAAGGCTAACTAGTATTTATCATATAAAACAGAAAAATTCCCAATAAAATCAGAAATTCACTAAACTTTCAATTAAACCATCAAAGCATCCATAAATCTTGTTATTAAGCCACCATAGGTCACTAATTTACCATTATTGCAAGCAAAACTTGAGTTTCTAGGCAAGGTACCTTACACCCACAAGAAAAATAGTAGCTTAGGAGTTCCACCACCAAAGTAGCTCCACCACTCACTTCAAACTACCTTAGCAAGTTGATTTTATGGAATAATTTGAGAATCAAATGGTTGGATTTCAAGATTGAGCAAGAAATGGAAGACCAAGATGAAGCTTTTCTCTCTTCTTTTCTCTCCACTAAGCTCGGCCAAGAGGATGAAGAATGAAGATGATTTTTGGTCAAAATTAACCTTTTTGGTAAAGGTGAACAAAAGTTAGGCAAGTCTTCTCCAACCGGGTTGCGACACGTGTCACCTTTTTAAGTTTTAAACTTATTCTCTTACTCACTAGGGTTAATCCATCTAGGTAACCTCTAATCACCTACTAACACCTAGTAATTAAATCCCTTTAAGCAAAACTTAACCTAATTGGCCGAATTTCTCTCACTTAATGCACTAGTGGGTCCCACGTCCACTATTCACTCCAAAAATCTCGTAAATTGACTTATACTAGAAAAATATTTTTAAAACCTTATTTACTCATAAAAATGTCTAGAAAAGTTATAAAATAAAGAAAATGTGGAAAACGGGTGCAAATAAATAAATTAAAGCCTAGAAATAAAGAAAATTTACGGGTTCTCACACTCTCTCCCCCTTAAAGAATTTCGTCCTCGAAATTTCTCACCTGGGTTACCAAACAGCTCAGGATATTTCTTTTGTATTTATTCCTCCACTTCCCAGGTTGCTTCTTCTATGCCGTGGTTCCTCCATAAGACTTTCACCAAAGGAATATTTTTATTTCTCAGCTCCTTAACTTTTTCGGTCGAGTATTTGTACAGGTTTCTCCTCATAGGTTAGGGCTTCATCTACCACAATCTCTTCTGGTCGTAAGATGTGGGTTGGATCAGGATGGTACTTTTTGAGCATGGAAACATGGAAAACATCGTGGATCCTGGCTAAGCTTGGAGGTAACTCGTGACGGTACGCCACTTTTCCAATTCGTTGGAGGAATTTAAAGGGTCCTACAAATCTAGGTTGAAGTTTCTTCCCTCTACCCGCCGTGATACTTCGCAATGGCGTAACCTTAAGAAACACACGGTCTCCAACTTCAAACTCCAAGTCTTTCCTTCGGTTGTCTGCGTAGCTCTTTTGTCGGCTTTGAGCAGTTTGGAGTCTTTGGCGTATCAGTTTAACCTTTTCTCGTGCATCCTCCATCCATGGAATGATTGTTGGATCTAAAACTTTCCTTTCTCCTACTTCATCCCAATAAACTGGTGAACGGCACTTACGGCCATAAAGAGCTTCGTATGGTGCCATTTGGATCGAAGAGTGGTAACAATTGTTGTAGGCAAACTCTACTAACGTCATGTGTTGACCCCAATTACCCCCGAAATCCAAAATACAGGTTCGTAACATGTCTTCAAGGGTCTGAATGGTTCGCTTCAGATTGTCCATCGGTTTGGGGATGGTAAGTGGTACTTAGGTTGAATTTGGTCCCCAAGGTCTCCTGAAATTTCTGCCAAAACCTAGACACGAAACGTGGATCCCTATCCGAGACTATACTCACAGGAATCCCGTGCAGTCTCACAATTTCACTCATATACAGTTGAGCCAATTTCTCCAGAGTGTATTTCATGTTTATGGGCAAGAAATGGGCCGATTTAGTGAGTCTATCCACGACAACCCATACGGCATCATGTCCTTTTTGGGTTCTTGGCAAACCAGAGACGAAATCCATCGTGATATTTTCCCACTTCCATTTAGGTATTTCTAAGGGTTGCAACAAACCAGAGGGCTTTTGGTGCTCCGCTTTTACTTGCTGGCAGACGAGGCAGGTTTGCACGTACTGGGCTATTTCCCTCTTCATTTTATTCCACCAATACAATTTCCGCAACTCCTGATACATCTTATTACTACCCGGGATGAATCGTATATTTCGATCGATAGGCTTCCTCTAAAATCTCCCTTTTCAAGGTTTCGTCCTCCGGCACCACTATTCGATTCCGATATTTCAATACTCCCTCAGAGCTCGAATTAAAGTCAGGTAATTCTCCCTTCTCCACCTTGTCTCTCCACTTTTGGACCGTCGGATCCTCCTTTTGGGCCTCTTTGACTCGCTCCAGAAAAACAGAGGTTATTCGGATATTTCCTAAAATTACCCTTTGATGCTCTAATCTAGGGTTCCACTCACTCATTGCTTCTAACATCTCCCACTCTCTGACCATCAACCCAGCTATTTGAGCCTTTCGACTTAAGGCGTCAGCTACTACATTCGCCTTTCCCGGATGGTAATTAATTGTACAGTCGTAATCTTCTAAGAATTCCATCCATCGTCTTTGCCTCATGTTCAACTCTTTTTGGGAAAATAGGTACTTAAGACTTTTGTGGTCAGAATAAACCTCAAAGGTTACCCCGTACAGGTAGTGTCTCCACTTTTTCAGGGCAAAGACAACTGCGGCCAACTCTAGGTCATGGGTCGGGTAATTTTGCTCATGAGGTTTCAGTTTTCTAGAGGCAAAGGAAATCACATTCTTATTCTGCATCAATACACACCCTAAGCCTTCCCCTGAAGCATCAGTATACACAGAAAAACTATCTTTTCCATTAGGTAGGGCTAGAATAGGGGCTACGGTTAACTTTCGTTTCAACTCCTGGAAACTACCCTCACACTTAGCATCCCATAGAAAACGCCCATTCTTTTTCGTCAGATTGGTTAAAGGGCTAGCAAGTTTCGAAAAATCTTTAATGAACCTCCGATAATATCCAGCTAACCCTAGAAAACTACGAACTTCAGTAGGAGTTTCGGGTCGTTTCCACTCAGTTACCGTCTCTACTTTCGCCGGGTCTACGGTAATGCCCTCATTCGAAATCACATGCCCTAGAAACGAGATTTTCTCCAGCCAAAATTCACACTTACTAAATTTGGCATACAACTGGTGATCTCTTAGGGTTTGTAGGACTAACTTCAAGTGTTGCTCATGCTCCTCTCGGGATTTAGAGTAGACCAAAATGTCATCAATAAAAACGACGACAAATCGGTCCAAGAAGGGTTTGAAAACTCTATGCATTAGGTCCATAAAGGCAGCAGGGCATTGGTCAAACCGAAGGGCATAACGGCAAATTCGAAATGCCCATAACGAGAATTGAAGACAGTTTTGGGTACATCCTCCTTTCTAATCAATAACTGGTAATATCCCTGACGGAGGTCTAACTTTGAAAAGACTACCGCTCCCTGTAGCTGGTCAAATAACTCATCAATATGGGGCAGTGGGTATTTGTTCTTAATGGTTATATTGTTCAATCCCCGATAATCTATACACAACCTCAATGTCCCATCCTTTTTCTTCACAAACAGCACAGGGGCTCCCCATGGGGACCCACTCTCTCGGATAAACCCTCGCTCTAACAAATCCTGCAACTGTAACTTCAGTTCCTTAAGCTCGGCAGGTGCCATTCGATAGGGGGTTTTAGAGATAGGTGACGTTCCTGGTATCAAGTCGATCTTAAACTCTATCTCTCTTTCCGGAGGTAAGGTTAATAGTTCGTCTGGGAACACATCTGGGTATTCACTCACAATAGGTACATCCACTACTTTCAACTTATCAACAGGAGTGTTTATAAGAAAAGCTAGAAACCCTTGCGCTCCTCTACTCAGCAATTTCCTAGCTCTAATGCCCGAAATCAATGCAGATGAGGCAAGACTACCCCTCACATCTAGCCTCAAAGTAGCTTCCCCAGGTATACGAAATTCCACTATCTTCCTCTTACAATCAAGTTGGGCATCGTACTTAGCTAACCAGTCCATACCTAGTATGACATCGTACCCCTTAATAGCTAAGCTTACCAAGTTTCCCAGTAATTTTCTCTCTCCTACCCAAATCTCACAATTTACGTATATCGTGCTAGTAATCAACCGTTGGTTCCCCGTAGGAGTACTAACTTCCAAGTCATAGGGTAAACTAACAGGTTTTATATCAATGCCGCACATAAAATCGGGGTTAACAAATGAATGGGTAGCACCGGGGTCAATCAAAATCCTAGCTAGACGATGGAAAACAGGGATGGTACCTTCTACGACTCCAGACGGGTCAGGGAGCTTGGTGTTGCTCAAGAGAGTACACTCGAGCGGGCACTTTCGGTTTCGACCCTTCTACTTTAGATTGGCCGGAGCTGGCTCTCGAAGACTGTGGGGTCGCTCTCGGTTCACGAGGTAGCACTGGACAAGTGGCTATCTGATGCTCCGCGCTCCCACAGCGCAAGCATTTTCTCTCCTTCCTCCAACAGTTGTCCTCCGTATGGTTTGGTTTCCCGCAGAATCCACAAGGTCCTCGGGAAACGGAAGCTGAACTCCCTTGCGAGGCACTCCTCTGCTGGCCTCGTCCAAACGAACCACCCCTCGACTGCATCCCTCTCGACAATCCCCGTGAACCTCCCTCCACCGGACCCTCGTCCAGACTTAGGAGGGTTACTCCGTTCACCCTGACTAGAACTACTTCCAGGGAATCCCCGTTTCCTCACCTGGAAGTTTCTGACTTGAAGCCTAGCATTCTCTACCCTTAGTGCCTTTTCCACCGCTTCACTAAAGGTGGTGATCTGGGCAACCGCCAGATCCTTCTGAATTTCTACGTTCAGCCCCTGGGTGAATCGCCGAATCCTCCTTTGCTCCGTCACTATAAGTTCAGGGGCGAACTTCGATAGTCGAGTAAACTGGCTCTCGTACTCGGCCACCGTTTGCGTGCCTTGGCGCAATCTGAGGAACTCATCCTCCTTCTTCTCCTGGACCAAAGGCGGGAAGTATTTCGCGTTGAATTCCCTGATGAAGTTTGCCCATGTCCGTGGTGTTTGTTCTCTCTCCCATTTTGTTCGTATAACGTTCCACCAGGAACGGGCAGCTCCTTCTAATTGAAAGACGGCAAAAGTGACCTGTCTTTCCTCCGAGTAGTGCAAGGCTGCAAAAATATCTACCATTTTCTCCAGCCACCGTTCGGCCACGTCCGGATCAGGTCCTCCCAAGAATTTCGGAGGGGAGAACTTTTGGAACCTTTCGAGGGCTCGATCCTCGCTCTCAACATGCTCGCCAGGGTTCCCAGGGTTATGGACAGGGTGCTGGCCTTGATGTTCTACTACGTGGGCCAATAAGTCGGTCATTCTTTGAATCGCGGCGGCCACTTGAACGTTCGGGTCAACCCTAGGTTCAGGATTAAGCTCAGGTGTGGGTTCCCGATTACCCCTATCAGTTGAAGGTTGCCTACTACCGCGACCACGGCCTCGGCCACTACGAGTACCTTCCATGTCTTAAGTTCACAATCTAGGCCGAAACATAAATACGGTATCAAAATAAGAAATAAGGAGTAAGCAAGAAACAAGAATTAAACAATAAACAAGAATATCAAGACAAATAACACATAAGCATATTACACAAGTTGTACAGTAGCAGTCAGTCAAATATATACAAACAATCCCATGAAAGTATCGGGGTCAATCAAAAAACACATATACAAAGCTAGGTCAAAAACAAAAGTAGCTACCGAGTAGCTTTCCCCTAGCTAGTCCCCGCATGGGATCAAAACACGGCTCAAAGGAGCCCTAGCCTAGTTCCCTACGGAGCACACAGACTCTCCCCCGCGACTAGAGTTAGGCGTGCTCCCTTCATCAGGTGTACTATCGCTAGACGCCCCTACTTGGACATTGGCACCAATTACCCCTTGGATTAGCGCCTCGCATTCGTTATAATGCCTCCTGACCGGTCCCGAACTACCCTAGTAACTCTCGTGAGGCGGTCGGTAGCTACGTGTAACTGTCCTCTAAGAGCGTCGGTTCGCTCTTGCTCCTCAACCACGTCTCCTTCAAGCTCACGGATCCGATCCGCTTGCATGCGCATTATGCCCCTCAGCCTAACCATCTCAGTATGGTCCCTAGCGGTGGCTCGCCTAAGCCTCCTTACGCTCGTCAAGGACGGCGACTACTACTCGATCTATGTACGAGTAGTTCTGACATCGGGTACATCGGCGAGTCCGACTAGCGGCACTCCAGCGACGGATAGGTCCTCCAGGTCTCTCCTGGTAGTTCCACAACGCGAAAGCGTCTCTGCGGCGGCACACCTCCGCCCTCGGGGCTCGATCCAGCCATAACCTACAAGAACGAGTTAAGATTCAAACCTTAGACGAGAAATCATACTTAAAGGTGCCCTAACACGATCCTTAAAGGTACTAAAACAAATTTCTAACTTGCCCAAGTTATTTCTAACCTAGGCTCTGATACCACCTGTGACAGCCCCACCTTCCCCTAGGGCGTACCCTAAGGGTTAGCGAACTGCCTGCCCAACTCTCGCCAGGACTGCTAACGGTCGCATACACGCAATTCTAACCTTTCGAAAGGTATACCGAAAGTAAGGTTAACGATAAGCGCGCAAAACGAAAACGGAAAAACGGAACGAACGTGAACAGTACGTGCCACGTCACAATCCGGCCGGATTCTTGGCCGGATGGAGGCAGTGACCAACTCAAATTTTTTTCAAAAATCACCCCAAATCCGGCCGCATATCCGGCCAATATCTGGCCGGATACCTGGCCGGATTCTGATGAACAGTGTCCGGCCAAAAATTTTCTTTTTCCGCGTTTGACGTCCGAACTCGTCCGAAGCGTCCCAAACACGACTAAACTTTAAATCAGCATAAACAAGTACATTTCCAAGAAAGTACATCATATATACATGAGAAAATATGTACACATAACCCACTCTAGGATTTTCCAATCCAAACAAATATCCAAGTCCCACATTAGGGTTTCTAAAGTCGAGGAGCTATACAAAAGTACAAAAGAATGTCTAACTAGCTCTACTCGCTTCACAAAAGTTTGATTTCCCAAAACATGCCCTGTAAGGAAAAACAAAAGGAACGAGTGTGAGCTTTCGCCCAATGAGGTACTAAAATCATGCATTCAAAGCGCACGAAGGTAGCCATGCTCAAATATACACAACTAGCACACATATGGGAAACACCAAACCCATTTCAAAAGTGAAAGGATACGGGTGGCTCTCGGGAGCCAATTTCCTCTTGCAACTCTTGATCACATGCCGTTGACCCTCCGTCAACGCTCAACGGACAGTACGACCGTAGATCACCACTTTACACCCAATACCTTCCACCGTACCTTCCCCTACCGGGCCCGAACACCTCACAGAAATCAGGGGGTAATACTCGAGTATACCACAAAGTCGAGGAGCTAACGCTCCACTCGACACACAGTAACCTCATGGCTCGTTACCTAATCGACCGGCCCTTACCGGGCTCGACTCGATAAACGGCCATTGAGGTTGAGCTCAGTTATCACAGTAAGTCGTAGGGCTTCATGCCCCATACGACATTAGGCCAAACACAAGGCAAATTCACATATATCCAGTAATCAGTTATACACATAAGAGAACGAGAGCGATAAAGTACACTCTCGCCTCGAGCACAGAAATCACAGTTATCCCAATTCAAGGATCAAGTACACAACCAATTAAACACAATTCATGCATAGTACACTCACCACTTCAAGTAAGTAAGTCACAAAGTTTCGCCCAACGGTTGTCCGGAATCACCGGCACGACCTACAAGAAACAAGAAACTACACATTGAGACTCGAACACGAGTCGAATGCCTCTTAAGCGAACTACCAAAGCAAAATGCAAATATAGCTCAAAAATGGAAAATATTTTGATTTTAAGGCCAAAGGTGTAAACAACCCCAAAACCTCACATTTTTACTCAATCACAACTTAAACGCACGAAACCCTAATTTTCTCGATGCTCGGACAGCATTTCCCCTAAATTTCAGCTTTTCCATCCTACAATCAAACATCAATTTCCATCCAAGTCAATCACAATTGCCACAATTCACTCATAGGCTACTTAATAACTTTCATTAGGGCCACAATACCCTTCATCCCAAGCCAATTGCAATCTCAATGATCATTATAGAAAAGCCCCAAATTCAAACCCTAAAAACTGAAATTTTTCGTTCAAAACTGAAATTTTCCGCAATTGACCGCCAATTCACATACAAGAGCTCCAATTGGCCCAATATTAAACCACCAATCCAAGGCTAACTAGTATTTATCATATAAAACAGAAAAATTCCCAATAAAATCAGAAATTCACTAAACTTTCAATTAAACATCAAATGCATCCATAAATCTAGCTATTTAAGCCACCATAGGCCACTAATTTACCATTATTGCAAGCAAAAACTTGAGTTTCTAGGCAAGGTACCTTACACCCACAAGAAAGATAATAGCTTAGGAGTTCCACCACCAAAGTAGCTCCACCACTCACTTCAAACTACCTTAGCAAGTTGATTTTATGGAGTAATTGAGAGATCAAATGGTTGGATTTCAAGATTGAGCAAGAAATGGAAGACCAAGATGAAGCTTTTCTCTCTTCTTTTCTCTCCACTAAACTCGGCCAAGAGGATGAAGAATGAAGATGATTTTTGGTCAAAATTAACCTTTTTGGTAAAGGGTGAACAAAAGTTAGGCAAGTCTTCTCCAACCGGGTTGCGACACGTGTCACCTTTTTAAGTTTTAAACTTATCCTCTAACTCACTAGGGTTAATCCATTTAGGCTAACCTCTAATCACCTACCTAACACCTAGTAATAAATCCCTTTACGCAAAACTTAACCTAATTGGCCGAATTTCTCTCACTTAACGCACTAGTGGGTCCCACGTCCACTATTCACTCCAAAAATCTCGTAAATTGACTTTATACTAGAAAAATATTTTTAAAACCTTATTTACTCATAAAAATGTCTAGAAAAGTTATAAAATAAAGAAAATGTGGAAAACGGGTGCAAATAAATAAATTTAAAGCCTATAAATAAAGAAAATTTACGGGTTCTCACAGATACTTCTAGCCGCTTAGTGCTCACGACTTAGAACATGTTCATGTACAAATGTAAGTCATATATATTTCATGTACAAGTATCATGTAATCGGAAAGAGAAAAGACGAGGGTGATAAAGTACGCCCTTATCTCGGCAAGTTCACGTATTATGTGTAGCACTTGTACAAATAACATTTAAATTACATCAGCATTTAGCATGCACTTGACACTCACCACAGGTCAAGGGCAAAACAAGAGTGAAACAAGAAGTCAGACGAGCTCTTCGGCGTCTTCGTGATCACCTGAGACATGTACAATTATAATTACCTAGGTACTCTGCCAAGGTTAAAAAGAAAAACATTTTCTCGCTATCCACTCTCTGTGAGAACCCGTAAATTTTCTTTATTTCTAAGCTTTAATTTATTTATTTGCACCCGTTTTCCACATTTTCTTTATTTTATAACTTTTCTGGACATTTTATGAGTAAATAAGCTTTTAAAAATATTTTTCTAGTATAAGTCAATTTACGAGATTTTTGGAGTGAATAGTGGACGTGGGACCCGCTAGTGCGTTAAGTGAGAGAAATTTGGCCAATTAGGTCAAGATTTGCGTACAGGGATTTAATTACTAAGTGTTAGTAGGTGATTAGAGGTTACCTAGATGGATTAATCTTGGTAAGTAAGAGGATAGGAATGAAACTTAAAAGGTGCCACGTGTCGCGACTTCATTGGATGAAGACTTGCCTAACTTTTATCACCTTTACCAAAAGCTAATTTTGACCCAAATCACTTTCACTTTGCTCCCCTTTGGCCGACTTTCTTGGAGAGAAAGAAGAGAGAAAGCTTCAACCTTGTGTCTTCCATTTCTTGCTCAATCTTGAAATCCAACCATTTGATTCTCAAATTACTCCATAAAATCCACTTGCTAAGGAGGTTAGAGGTGATTGGTGGAGCTATTTTGGTGATTGAACACTTAAGCTACCAAACTTTCTTGAGAGTTGAGGTATTTTGCTTGGAAACTTGACTTTTGTTCCTTTAATGTTAAATTAGTGGCCTATGGTGGCTTAATAGCTTGATTTATGAATGATTTGATGGTTTATTTGGAAGTTGAGTAAATTTCTGATTTTTGGAGAATTTTTCTGTTTTATATCATAAATGTTAGTTAGCCTTGGATTGAAGGTTTAGTATTGAGCCAATTGGAGCTCTTGTATATGAATTGCGGTTAATTGCGGAAAATTTCAGCTTTGGACAAAAATTTCAGTTTTAGGGTTTTGAAATTTGGGGCTTTTCTATAGTTGGTTATTTGGTTGTGAATGAGGGGCATTGTGGCCCCAATGGAAGTCATTGATTGGTTTGTGGTTGAAGTGTAGCAATTGTGATTGGATTGGATGGAACTTAATGTTTAATTGTAGGAGGGAAAAGCTGAAATTTAAGGGGAAATGCTGTCCGAGTGTCGAGAAATTTGGGTTTCGTGCGTTTAGGTTGTGATTGAGTAAAAATGTGAGGTTTTGGGGTTGTTTACACCTTTGGCCTTAAAATCAAAGTACTTTTCCATTTTTGAGCTATTTTCACATTTTGCTTTAGTAGTTCGCTTAAGAAGCATTTGACTCGTGTTCGAATCTCAACTGTAGTTTCTTGTTTCTTGTAGGTCGAGCCGGTGATTCCGGACACCCGTTGGGCGAAAACTTGTGATTTACTTACTTCAGTGGTGAGTGTACTATGCATGAGTTGTGTTTAATTAGTTGTGTACTTGAATCCTTGATTTGGATAACTGTGGTTTCTGTGCTCGAGGCGAGAGTGTACTTTATCGCTCTCGTTCTCTTATGTGTACAACTGATTTCTGAATATTTGTGAATTTGACTGAATATGTGGGAATTGGATTGTGCCTGGCTTCATGTCGTATGGGGCATGAGCCCTACGACTTTACTTGATAACTGAGCTCAAGCCTCAATGGCCGTTCATCGAGTCGAGCCGGTAAGGGCCGGTCGATTAAGGTAACGAGCCATGAGGTTACTGTGTGTCGAGTGGAGCGTTAGCTCCTCGACTTTGTGGTATACTCGAGTATTACCCCCTGATTTCTGTGAGGTGTTCGGGCCCGGTAGGGGAAGTACGGTGGAAGGTACTGGGTGTAAAGTGGTGATCTACGGTCGTACTTGTCCGTTGAGCGTTGACGGAGGGTCAACGGCATGTGATCAAGAGTTGCAAGAGGGAAATTGGCTCCCGAGAGCCACCCGTATCCTTCACTTTTGAAATGGGTTTGGTGTTTCCCATATGTGTGTTAGTTGTGTATATCTGAGCATGGCTACCTTTGTGCGCTTTGAATGCATGATTTTAGTACCTCATTGGGCGAAAGCTCACACTCGTTCCTTTTGTTTTTCCTTACAGGGCATGTTTTTGGGGAAATCAAAATTTTGGTGAAGCGAGTAGAGCTAGTTAGACATTTTTTGTACTTTTGTATAGCTCTTCGACTTTAGAAAACCCTAATGTGGGATTTGGACATTTGTTTTGGATTGGAAAAACCCTAGAGTGGGTTATGTGTACATATTTTCTCATGTATATATAATGTACTTTCTTGGAAATGTACTTGTTTATGCTGATTTAAAGTTTAGTCGTGTTGGACGCGTTCGGACGAGTTCGGACGTCAAACGCGGGAAAAGAAAAATTTTGGCCGGACACTGTTCATCAGAATCCGGCCAAGTATCCGCAGGTATCCGGCCAGATCTTGGCCGGATATGCGGCCGGATTTGGGGTGACTTTTGAAAAAAAATTTGAGTTGGTCTCTGCCTCCAATCCGGCCAAGAATCCGGCCGGATATCCGGCCAGATTCCGGCCGGATTGTGACGTGGCAAGTACTGTTCACGTTCGTTCCGTTTTTCCGTTTTCGTTTTGCGCGCTTATTGTTAACCTTACTTCGGTATACCTTTCGAAACAGTTAGAATTGCGTGTATATGGACCGTTAGCAGTCCTGGCGAGAGTTGGGCAGGCAGTTCGCTAACCCTTTAGGGTACGCCCTAGGGGAGGTGGGGCTGTCACAGGTAGTATCAGAGCCTAGGTTAGAAATAACTTGGGCAAGTTAGAAATTTATTTTAGTACCTTTAAGGATCGTGTTAGGGCACCCTTAAGTATGATTTCCTCGTCTAAGGTTTGAATCTTAACTCGTTCTTGTAGGTTATGGCTGGATCGAGCCTCGAGGGCGGAGGTGTGCCACCGCAGAGACGCTTTCGCGTTGTGGACTTCCAGGAGAGACCTGGAGGACCCATTCGTCGTTGGAGTGCCGCTAGTCGGACTCGCCGCTGTACCCGATGCCAGAACTACTCGTATATAGATCGAGTAGCCATAGCCGTTCTTGACGAGCGTAGGAGGCTTAGGCGAGCCACCGCTAGGGACCATACTGAGATGGTTAGGCTGAGGGGTATAATGCGCATGCAAGCGGATCGAATCCGTGAGCTTGAAGGAGACGTGGTTGATGGAGCAAGAGCGAACCGACGCTCTTAGAGGACAGTTACATGTAGCTACCGAACGCCTTACGAGAGTGACTAGGGTAGTTCGGGACCGGTCAGGAGGCATTATAAACGAATGCGAGGCGCTAATCCAAGGGGTAATTGGTGCCAATGTCCAAGTAGGGGCGCCTAGTGATAGTACGTCTGATGAGGGGAGCGCGCCTAGCTCTAGTGATGGGGAAGAGTCTGTGTGCTCCGTGGGGAATTAGGCTAGGGCTCCTTTGAGCCGTGTTTTGATCCCATGTGGGGGACTAGCTAGGGGAAAGCTACTCGTTAGCTACTTTTGTTTTTGACCTAGCTTTGTATATGTATTTTTGATTGACCCCGATACTTTCATGGGATTGTTTGTATATATTTGACTGACTGCCACTGTACAACTTGTTTAATATGTCTATGTGTTGTTTGCGTGAATGTCTTTGTTTGGTGTTTAATTCTTGTTTATTATCTCCTTTTATTTCTTATTTTGATACCGTATTTGTGTTTCGACCTAGATTGTGAACTTAAGACATGGAAGGTACTCGTAGTGGCCGAGGCCGTGGTCGCGGTAGTAGGCAACCTTCAACTGATAGGGGTAATCGGGAACCCACACCTGAGCTTAATCCTGAACCTAGGGTTTGACCCGAACGTTCAAGTGGCCGCCGCGATTCAAAGAATGACCGACTTATTGGCCCACGTAGTAGAACATCAAGGCCAGCACCCTGTCCATAACCCTGGGAACCCTGGCCAGCATGTTGAGAGCGAGGATCGAGCCCTCGAAAGGTTCCAAAAGCTCTCCCCTCCAAAATTCTTAGGAGGACCTGATCCGGACGTGGCCCGAACGGTGGCTGGAGAAAATGGTAGATATTTTTGCAGCCTTGCACTACTCGGAGGAAAGACAGGTCACTTTTGCTGTCTTTCAATTGGAAGGAGCTGCCCGTTCCTGGTGGAACATTATACGCACTAAATGGGAGAGAGAACAAACACCACGGACATGGGCAAACTCATGAGAGAGTTCAACGCGAAATACTTCCCGCCTTTAGTCCAGGAAAAGAAGGAGGATGAGTTCCTCAGACTGCGCCAAGGCACGCAATCGGTGGCCAAGTACGAGAGCCAGTTTACTCGACTATCGAAGTTCGTCCCTGAACTTATAGTGACGGAGCAGAGGAGAATTCGGCGTTTTACTCAGGGGTTGAACGTAGAAATCCAGAAGGATCTGGCGGTTGCCCAGATCACTACCTTTAGTGAAGCGGTGGAAAAGGCACTAAGGGTAGAGAATGCTAGGCTTCAAGTCAGAAACTTCCAGGTGAGGAAACGGGGATTCCCTGGAAGTAGTTCTAGTCAGGGTGAACGGAGTAACCCTCCTAAGTCTGGACGAGGGTCCGGTGGAGGAAGGTTTACGGGGACGTCGAGAGGGACTCCGTCGAGGGGTGGTTCGTTCGGACGAGGCCAGCAGAGGAGTGCCTCACAAGGGAGTTCAGCTTCCGTTTCCCGAGGATCTTGTGGATTTTGCGGGAAACCAAACCATACGGAGGACAACTGTTGGAGAAAGGAGAGGAAATGTCTGCGCTGTGGAAGTGCGGAGCATCAGATAGCCACTTGTCCTGTGCTACCCCGTGAACCGAGAGCGACCCCACAGTCTTCGAGAGCCAGCTCCGGCCAATCTAAAGTAGAGGGGTCGAAACCGAAAGTGCCCGCTCGAGTGTACTCTCTTGAGCAACACCAACTCCCTGACCCATCTGGAGTCGTAGAAGGTACCATTCCTGTTTTCCATCGTCTAGCTAGGATTTTGATTGACCCCAGTGCTACCCATTCATTTGTTAACCCCGATTTTATGTGCGGCATTGATATAAAACCTGTTAGTTTACCCTATGACTTGGAAGTTAGTACTCCTACGGGGAACCAACGGTTGATTACTAGCACGATATACGTAAATTGTGAGATTTGGGTAGGAGAGAGAAAGTTACTGGGAAACTTGGTAAGCTTAGCTATTAAGGGGTACGATGTCATACTAGGTATGGACTGGTTAGCTAAGTACGATGCCCAACTTGATTGTAAGAGGAAGATAGTGGAATTTCGTATATCCGGCCAGATTCCGGCCAGATTGTGACGTGGCAAGCACTGTTCACGTTCGTTCCTTTTTTCCGTTTTCGTTTTGCGCGCTTATTGTTAACCTTACTTCTGTATACCTTTCGAAACAGTTAGAATTGCGTGTATGCGACCGTTAGCAATCCTGGCGAGAGTTGGGCAGGCAGTTCGCTAACCCTTAGGGTACGCCTTAGGGGGAGGTGGGGCTGTCACACTCTCCAAGTCACAAGTTTGAGTCGAGTTCAAGAAACTTTTCTAGTTAAAACGTTGAAATAGTGCTCAAAGAGAGCTCAAAGGTCGTTTTTAATTCAAGTCATGGTAAGAAATCTCAATTCCAAAAGAAAGTACCATTTGCACTTTCGGCACGAAAATCGAGGAAAAAGGTAGATGGTTTTCATCTCCCAAAACTTCTAATTTTATGTTCCAAAAGTTAAAATATAAAGAACATTTACATTTTCCAAACTAATGGAGTCAAAATCCATCCAAAACTCCGCTCAAATTCATAGCAAATGTTAAAGCTAAAGACTCCAAGTTTTGAGTAGAAAACTAGTGAAATTTCTCCAAGATTTACTCTAGTACGCTCCCTTTTAAAAGTTCAAATTCATGGAAATCGATGGCATAAAAACTAGGGTTTGAAGTTCCTAACTCAAGTATGAAGGGAGGTGCTATAAATCAAAGGAGTTATATGACCAAGAAAATGCATCAAGAGACGTTTAACCTTCGAAAAGCAAGATTTGAAATGAGAGTTTAAAGTTCCAAAGGAACCATGTATTCAACCATGAAATGACACCTAAACAATCGCAAAGGAAGGTGGAAAGTTCTTAAAAGGAGTATTTGTTTGAAAACTGAAAATTTTCAGGTTGGTTCGACACTACTTGGAAAAATCGTATCTCGAGTTACATAAGTCAAAAAATTGAAAACTTTATACCATTGGAAACTAGACTCAAAGCACTAAAATTTTCTAGAAGACACTTTTCTTAGACTCCAATTCGAAGTCATCCAAATTTTAGCTCAAAGTCACTGTTATAAACAGGATAGAGCAAAACAGGCTTGCAAATTCAGTGAAATTTGGAAATTCGGTAAAATTCGTAGAAATGGAATCAGCCCTTGAAATTCATACCACAATTAAAAATCCAAACCTAGTTTCAAATGAAGCAACCATAACTCAATTTGGACCTTTGTACACCAAGATACAACAGTTCTAAGAAAACTGATTTTTAGGACCTGTTTTACGAAATTCTAGTTCTGACGTACTGGACAGAGTTTCAAAATCTCATCAAAACTAGAGCTACACAACTCAAAATTTAGTGTGGTTTGTGGCGTTGGAAACTAGATTCAAAATTCTACAATTCACTAGAAGAAACCATTCTAAAATTCAGTTTGCAAGATAGCCAAAATTGAGCTACAATCTGCAGTTAGGACTGTTTCTCGGATGCAAGCAGGGAGGAATTTCAGTCATCTTTGCAGGTTCACTATGGCTCATAGGAAACGAGTTAGGAGGTGTTTTTTTATACCGACGGAAATCTCTCGAAGTCTAGTTCGGATGCCACAAATGGCACTCCATTGCAACTACTAGATAGAAAGTTATGACAAAAAACGTGAACACTGGTTGGGGTTTCCTGCTCAGAAGATTTCCAGAATTCATCCTCACTTTAACCCTACTTAAACACAATCAAATGGAAGGTTTTTGGGAGATATTCAACACACATAACCACCAACATGTATCAAGTATTATTACACCAAAATAACATCAAAATTTTGAAATTAACATGAAGGTATCAACAGAACAAAAATCGGACAGCATGCACTTTCATTCCTCTAGCTTTCTTTCCAACTTTTCCAACTCAAACTACACCATATCTCATCAAAGCAAGTAACAAATAAGAAAATAAACACACAAAATCCTCAAGGCCTCTACCTATCAAGCCACCTCAAGTCCACTACCTAATGTCAAGGTTCTTGTGAACCCATCAACAACCCAACAACTAAACTAACTTACTACTAAGATTTGAGAGGAAAAGTTGAGGGTTTCTTGGATGATTACCTTGCTGCCAAAATAAAGACTAAACACTAGGATATGAGGTCTTAAATCCCCAAGTTTCTTCCTTGATCAAGTCCTCTTCCAAGCTTGTGTGAAGACCCAAGACAAGCAAATTTGGAGAGCTGTTGTGGAGCAAAATGGAAGACAAAAGCTGAAATGTTTTGAGGGGAAATGTAGGGAGAGGGATCGGCCAAAGCAAGGAGAAGAAGGGAGAGTTTTGGTTGGTAGGTGAGTGATGTGAGAGTATGTAAGAAAGATGGACATAAAGGTAGTCTTAGTGCACAAAAGTCAACAACTGATTAGTGTGCAATTAGTGCACCTAATTGAGCTTAACTGAACTCACTCATATCTAATCGCTCAATTGACTTTTCTTAGTCTATTATTAATCATTCTTAGTTCTCGAAGATTAATATACTCTCGGATCGAATTTACCTTGAAAAACGTGCATTCGCTATTTCTCGCTAAACGAGTCGCAGAAAAATTAAATTCGCTAACGAACGTTTTAAAAATATAAATAAGACATTGTTCCACGTAAATGGATTTAAAATGTATGAAATAAATTATTTGAAAAAATGAGTGAATAAATAATTAAATAAACCAATAAAATGAAATAAAAGTAAGCAAAAATTAAAATTCGGGTCCTCACAAATTTTCCATTTTTAGAATTTGTGATTAAGCATGTGAATTCTGCCTTATCTTTTGATTAATTGGAAGGCCACCTTGCAACCTATTGTTTTGTTCTGTGATATTCCAACCATTTCAATGGAGCTATCTCGAAACATGCATAGTAGTTATTCGTTGATCATAATGATTGGTTGCTTCAAGAGTTTGATTCAATTAATTGTTTGGCTTTCTTTAGTGCTTGTCTTGCTGACTGAAAAATTCCCTTGTATGAGTAAATAGTAAGGAAAAGCAATATAATATTCTCTTGCTGATTCAAAATGTCGTTGTTTATTAAAATTATTGTTCGATGAAACTCACTGTCAAAAGAAACATCTTTTATGTGCCACACACTAATCAAGCAATACTTTAATGTTCATCTCCTGTTTCTATAATCAAAACTAGGACAACTTTCTTCATCAAACAAGAAAGACTCCTCAAACTTCATGGATAAACAAAAGTACAATCCCCTCCCACTTCTTCTCCAGACTTTATGGATAAACTAGGACAGTTTCTATATGTCTTCACTTTACTGTATTAGGAAAAAGACGGATAGAGGTGATTGATTCCTTCCTTTGAGGGAGGTTTCCACTGCTCATGTAAAGACATATTCTATTACATTGCTGAAACTCTTCTGCATATAAATAGCAAATCTACAGCCTGCACTTGGGCCATTCTTTTATAGTTGCACTCTTTTTCACTTTTGAAATCAATTTCCATTCTTCGACAATACCCCAACCTTTACCCTCCTTTTCTAGTAGGCAAATGACTATCCACAATGACAAACATTACTTTTAGAGCTTCTAAAAAGTTCACTCAGAAAAATCTAGGAAGCAAATCAAAGATACCACATAATCTGTCTTCAATTTAATTTCAGATATTACTGAAGATACAAACCAAATACCCCATTATTAGCTTTTCAGCTTTTAGATTAGAATCTCTGCCAGCATACTTGGACTCACATCCCTAACTAAAGCTCTTCTCCTCAATATTACAATTAGCCTTTTCCACTACAGAATTTCGATATGAAAACTTTCTATATCCACATTGTGAGGACCTGAAAATTATTTTTATTTTATCTTATTTCTTTGAGTACATTTTTCTTACTTTACTTTACTTCCTTAATTTCTCATATATTTTTATAAGAGAGTCAAGATTTTAATCATTTTTCTACTATAAGTTAGTGCATGATAAGTTCTTAGTGCATTATGGAAGTGGGACCCACTAGTGAGGGGTGTGCAATAAATTTTTGAAGATTAAGAGGAGTTTTGTACAAAGAGATATTATTTTATAAGGTGTTATGGGATAATTAGAGGTTAGTTAGATATTTTAGTGATTGGAAGACAATAGGATGAGGATTAACCTTGGAAGGACAATTGTCACAAAACCCATAGAACTTTGACCTTGACTTGGACTATTCTTAACCTTTAATTATAAAAAAAATTGACCAAAAAACAACCCTTCATCTTCTTCCCTTGGCCGGCTTTCATGAGAGGAAAAGAGAGAAAAAAAGTTTCAACTTCAACTTCCATTTCTTGCTTGAATCTTTGAGTTTCACCATAAACTTGCAATCCAAATCATAAAAAGTGACCTTCTGGGAGGATTAAGGGCTTTGGTGGAATGATTTAGGAGAATGAAGCACTTGGTTTCCATTTCTTCTTAGGGTATTAAGGTAACTATATCAAGAAACTCTCTTTTCTTTTATTACTTGCTTATGAGGAGATTTAAAGTTTGATTTTGGTAGTTTTCATGAGAAATTTCATGGTTCGAGTGGTGATTCAAAAATTTCAGCTTTGATGGTGAAATTTCAGCTTTAATATGATGCTTTGAGTTTGGCCATGAACTAGTAGATTTTCCATGTGAATCTTCTAGCTTTTATATGTATTTTGGCTTGCCTATGAAAAATTTCAGCTTGTGGTTGAAAATTTTCAGCCTAGGGTTATAAATTTCAACTTTGTTGTGGTTGGTTTTTGAGCTAGAAAATTGGCTATTTTGGATGGTTTTGTGGCCTTAAACAAGTGTACTTTATAGCTTGTAACTTGTGGTTGTAATTGAGGTTGGATTGATATGAATATAGGTGTTGAGTTTGGATGGAAAAGCAAAGAAAATAAGGGGAAGTGCTGCTGAAATTTTTACTACTTCCTTTCTTGTGAAATAAGTGATATAAGAGAGGTGATTTTAGGTTGGTTGGACTTAAGTTACATGTGATTGTTTGAGTTCACTTTGATAGTGAGGTATAAGCTGAAATTTTGACAAAACCATGTGTAAAATGAGAGGAAAAGTAATGGTTTCTTCTGGCATGCTTTTTAGTTTCATTTGTCCAATTTTAAACTCGAGGTTGGTTGTTTTCCTTCTAAAAGTTGTGTGTATATCTTACGTATAGTTTGCTAAGTTTCATGGGTTATAAATATCTAAATTTTCCTCTTTGGTCTCTTACATCTTTTGAGTCTAAGTTTTCTCTTTTCACACTAGTAACTTACTTGAATCATTGCCCTAGTATGTACTTGGATTTTCCTTGAATTGCACATCCAAATTTATCTTTGAACCCTTGTATTTTGAGAGGCCAACTTGGATAGGTATATGGCCCATAGTTGAGTCGAAAATGTGAATTTTGTTCACCTAAGTTTTGGATAGTTGGACCATAAATATCCTTTACCTTGGTTGCTCTTAGGGTTTGCTGGTATTCGAGAGCCACTCAGAGACGAATGTTATCGTTGCTCTTAGGGTTTGCCGGTATTTAACTGCATGTTCCATGCTACATGTGGTTCAAAATGACTTATTGCTTGAACTAGCTTATAACTGCTTAGGCGGGTGTGTACTTTATCACTCGTCCTCCTTTTCTTTAATGATTTTGTACTTGCTTAAACTTGATTGACCTGTACTTGTGTTTGTGCTTATGCTTGACTTGTAAGTGCTGAGCGGTAGCATGTACCACACTCAATTTGAGTAGGAGGTATCTCTCATTCCCGTTTCAGTACTTTTATCATGATTAACTCGATTGGAGAGTTATCTCATCGACTCTAGTGCTGAGCGGCAGCATGTACCACATTCAATTCGAGTGGGAGGTACCTCTCATTCCCGTCTCAGTATTTTTATCATGATTAAATCGATTGGAGAGTTATCTCATCAACTCTAGTGCTGAGCGGCAGCATGTACCATACTCAATTCGAGTGGGAGGTGCCTCTCATTCCCATCTTAGTACCTCTATCTTGATTAAGTCGATTGGAGAGTTATCTCATCGACCACACTTGTTCTTGCGTGGGTATACTCGAGTATTACCACCGCTGCTAGCATTTCTGTTATTTTGGTGTTCGGGCCTGGTAGGGGATTGATCGGTAGACGGAGATTGGAGATAAACGGTGTTCTACTGGACTTGTTACTATATTTCAAACGTTGACAGAGTGTCAACGGACTAGGAAGATATTACTGTGAAACTAGCTACAAGTGAAACACTGTACGGGACTAAGTGCTACGCTTGAGATCTGGCAGGAGCACCACATTAGCTGTATCAACGTTTGAATCTTGGGTGCTCTGTCGAAATTCTGGCAGAAGCCACCATATCAACTGTATCAACGTTTAAATTTTGGGTGCTCTGCCTAAAACCTGGCGGAAGCCACCGTATCAGTACCATATCCTTTCTTACTGGTGTTAAATTGTTTATTTGAATGTTTGAGCTGTTAATGACTCTGCTTGTAACTGTTTACTGTTTTCGTTCTAAGATATTGAGATATGTAAAAGATATTTTGCCAATTTGACTGCATGTTTTCTTGGAACCTCACTGAGTTTCTAGCTCATCTCTTTATTTGTTTTCCTTAATAGGGTGTGGGATGACAGAGACAAGAATAGTACTAGTTATATTAGGAATTTTAAACTTGTATTTGGCTAGTGCTGTATTATAGTACTAGTTATTCAAGTTCTTATCTTTTGGGTTGTACTTTGGCTTGTATATTCGGATGATTTATAGCATGTTCATGTTATTTTGAAGAATAATAGTGCTATTGATTTGGTATCCAAAGAATAGTGAGCTCAAAAGTTGTAGCCCTCATTTTAAGTAATTGCCATTCTATTTATATTTGGTGAGGTGATCGAATTACTTGTATTTTGATCCTTTTCATTGTTCATCTAAGTATGAATGTTTTGTGAAGTTGGATGATTGTAATATTTCTTGGGAAATTTTATGCTTATTTTGTAGTTAATGTTATTTCTGAAGTTAATGTGAGTGAGTGAATCTTGGCGAGAGTTGGACAGGCGGTCCGCTAACCCTTGGGGTATGCCTTAGGGGAAGGTGGGGCTGTCACACACATACATTAAGTTGTTTGAGCAACAACATTAGTTGTTTGGTACTAGCTAGTTTTGGGATACTTTAAGCAACAACATTAGTTGTTTGATACATACATTAATAGTATTAACATTTTTCTCCTCCCTCCTCCCTCCTCCCTCCCCCTCCCCCTTCCCCTCTTGTGTTTATGAACATTGCATGCTGTTTTAGGTACTAACTAAATAGTGGCATTGTGAGGACCCGTAATTTTTCCTATTTTATTTTATTTTACTGGTTTAATTAATTATTTACTCACTCGTTTTCCCTAAATATTTTATTTCAACCTTTTTAGACTTAATTACATTGATTTATAGCTTAGTTATATTTCTAAAATGATTCGATTCAAAATTTAATTTTTTGAAACTCGTTAAGTGTGAATAGTGAACGCGCGGTTGGAAATAATGATCGATTCGAGGATACAATAAGCCTGAAAAATTGGAGACTTGTACATTAGCCCTAAAATGGTTATTTTAAAGTCTAAATACTCAAGTGATAGTTAGTTATACTATCGTTATAAGAATTTCTTAAAAATTTCGCTTTATCGCGCACAAGTTGGAAGTTCGCGTTTTCGCGAGCGCGACTAATCGGAGGATTTTAGAAATTATTTCTAGACTATTAAGAGTGAATAATATTAGTGTGAATATAAGTGCATTAGAGATTTAGTGCACAAGTAAAATGAACTCGAGAGGAATCGAGCACGAAACGCGTTCGTGCGCGCGCAGGAAGAGAGTTGACTTTTGGCACCTTTTGGCCAACACTTAAAGCTTCTCAAGGAAGCCTCATTCAGATCAAAACTCTCTCTCTCCTAGCTCTAGAACAGCCGGCCAAAGAAGGGAAGAAAACCACCCCAAAGTTCTTCAAATTTCTCCTTCATTTCTTCATCAAATCTTCACCAAATCACACCAAAATTTAACCACACTTAGCTAATCACTTGGTGATCAACTTAAGCTACAAAAGGAGCCTCATTTCCACGGGTTTGCTGAGCTTCAAGTGACCGAAAAGTTCTGCTAGAATCACCAACAAAGGTAAACAACGATCAATCTTGAAAATCTTAGTTTATGGAAGTAGTATTGCACGTATAAGCTCATATGATCATGTGGGTAGCTTTATTTATGGTGGAAATTGCTAATCACTTGGTGATCAACTTAAGCTACAAAAGGAGCCTCATTTCCACGGTTTTGCTGAGCTTCAAGTGACCGAAAATTTTTGCTAGAATCACCAACAAAGGTAAACAACGATCAACCTTGAAAATCTTAGTTTATGGAAGTAGTATTGCACGTATAAGCTCATATGATCATGTGGGTAGCTTTATTTATGGTGGAAATTGCTAATCACTTGATGATCAACTTAAGCTACAAAAGGAACCTCATTTCCACGGTTTTGCTAGTGCTAGAATCACCAACAAAGATAAACAACGATCAACCTTGAAAATCTTAGTTTATGGAAGTAGTGTTGCACGTATAAGCTCATATGATCATGTGGGTAGCTTTATTTATGGTGAAAATTATTGTGTGGGCTCTATGAACTCCCACTATGGATTGATGGACTTATTTGATGAGTTTTAATGTTGTTAATGTTGGTTTAGTGCTTAAATTAGTAGAAATAAGTGAGGATATGAAAGATAGCTCAAAGGAGGTGAAAGGTAGAAATTTTTCGATTCTTCCCTTGTGTTGTCCATGGCCTTTAGGGCGAATTTTTGTGGATCTGATGGCTTAGTTATGATGTTTATATGTTGTATGAGCTGTGTAGAAAGTTTAATCAAAAAATTCCATGAATTGGTTGGCCAAATGTTGAATTTTCGTAAGACAGCAAATCTGGAAAAATTTCCCGTCACTGCCCTGGTAGTATTTTGTATCGGCTATAACTTTTTGTTCCGATGTTGAAATCGAGTTCCGTTTACGGAAATGGAAACTAGACATTCCCAGATTTCCAATGGTATAAAATGCACGTTCTTATTCCACCTGAGTGATCTGCACCAACCAGTTGAACTTGACTGTCCTATTTCACGTTTCCACAGAGAGCCCTGTTTTGAGTAGCAATTTGATGTTCCAAAATGAGCTAGTTGTGAATAGATTTTGAAAATTATGTCTTCTAATAAATTGTAGCCTTATGAATATAGTTTTCAACGCCACTGACCATGCTCAATTCTGAGTTGGATTGAGTGAGTTGTGGCCAAAATTCGAAACTGACTCAGAGTTTAAAAACCCTCATTTTGGACTGACTTGTAACCACTTTGATTTGGGACTTAATATTTCGAATTTTTTGGTGTTATCCACCTACCAAATGCATCTTGGATGTATCTTAGACCTTGTCTTCATAAATTAATAATGTTTGAGGAATTTCAATGGCCAAATGTTTGGAAAAAGGGAAAAACAAGAGGGCAAGGCAGATTGCCTTGGAAATTTTGGAAACTTTAGTGGCTTTATTAACTAACTTCCCGAATGAATTTTTATATGAAATTTGACAGAAGAATATCCCTCATATGGTAGTATAATACTGCCAAATTTGGTACTATTCTGGGTTCGTTTCAATGCCCAACTAGAGTCACAAATTCCAGCTTTAAATCTGGAAATTTGTCCAGCGAGTTTCGTTTTTGCACCAACTTTGAGCTGCTATATCTTGGTGCTCAAAACTCCGAATCTTGTTCCATTTGTGGTGTTTTAAACCTTGCTTTCAACTCTATTTGAGTACCAAATTTCAGTTGCTAGATCGAATTCTGTGATTTTTACCGAATTTTCAAAGTTAGCCGAAAACCAACCTAAAACTGTCTTAGTAAGCTTGAGGCAGCAACTTTGAGTTGCGTTTTGGATATTTCCATTTGGAATCATGGAAAAGTGTCTTCTAGGAACTTTTAGTACTTTGGAAGAAGTTTCCAACGGTACCAAGTTTTCCAATTTTGAACTTACAGAGAGTGAGATACAATTTTCCAAAAATCGCTCGACAAATCTGAAATTTCGAATTTAAAGGAAATCGAAGGTTTCGAACTCTCCATTTTCCTTCCATATCACTCGACCGTTTCACACTTGACTTTAAAGATGCAAATCAAATTTCTCTTGTTCTTTTAAAACCCCGCTTTTGAGTCTCGATTTGCGAGTAATTAAGGCTCGTATTTGTGAAATTTTCTTAGATTGTACTAGTGTGCAATCTTTCTTGATATTAAGGGGTTCTAAGTGGCATTGTGTAATAGTTGATGATTGTTTGTTCAGGCGCTCAAGATGACCTTCAAGAGGAACTCGAAGTGGACGTCTAAACACTTGTTTGAGCACTTACTCTCTTGTATTGACTAGGTGAGTGTTCCATATAGGAGTACGTGATTTGAATAGTCTATGATATATTCAATCCATGGTCTTATGTGTTATGTGTTTCCGCACTCGTTCTCATTTAAGTAAAATGTATTTGAATTACTCGATATGAAATACTTGAAATGCATATTTACATGAAGCGTTTCAATGATTGACTATGCTATGGTTGCATAAGTCGATTGGAGTGAATCTCCTCGACTCTTAAGTGGTAAAAATAAATGGCCAATAGACGGCCTACTAAGATGAATAATGTCTATCAATTAACTGTGACCACCTACCGTTAACTGTTAACCGTTAACCGTAATTATTTACCGTTTACCGATCTATTTGATTACTTACTGTTCACCGATTTACTTGACTACTTGATTACTTGATTACCATGAATTTCGTATTCATATAAAATTATGGCATATTCCTTACGTGTTTGGATGTTAAGTGTTACCTATAATTGTTATTATGAAATTGCCATCATTTGAAGGCGAGTGTGTACTTTATCTCACTCGACCTACTAAAATGACAAATTATTACCGTTTATTAATTTGCTTGATTACTTGTGCATATTGTAAGCTCTAAGCTGAATTGGGCCCTGCCCTTGGTTACTAACCTACTCGAGCCAGGATTGGGCTCGATCGGGTAGGTTGGAACCCTGGGACACCGTTTCGGTATACTCGAGTACTACCACTGGAGGGATAAGGTGATGGCCAGACAACCGAGAGGATCACTGGAGTCATAAGGTGAAGTTGACCGAAATGGTTCCACTGGAACACCGTATCCTTCAAAGTGTATTTATTTTTGCATACTGATAACTGTATCATGCCAATGTGCCAAGATGAAATCTTGAACCATGCTTGTATTATGCTCAAATTACTCGTACAATGATAATTATTCCATGTTAATGTGCCAAATATGCAACCCGGAGCTATACATGTGGCATGCTCGAATTATTTGATTTATTAGAACTGCTAGATTGTCTTGGAACCTCACTGTGCTGTGTAGCTCATTCCACGTTTTTGTTTTCCTTAACAGGGTTCGAGACCAATAGTGCTCGTGAATAGTGCTAGATTATTTTCATTTGAATACCTTAAGTTGTATTATAACGGATGGTTGTAGTACATATTCTTTTGGAATTGTATTAAGCTTGAAAGCTAAGTACTTGTAAGCATGAAATATTTTGGAGTACGTTAATTATATATTGAAGTCATTTGGTGTATTTCGAGCTTTTGAATTGTGGATTGTAGTGAGTCCTGGCGAGAGTTGGGCAGGCGTCCCGCGAATACCTTTTGGTTCGCCTTAGGGAGAAGTGGGGGCGTCACAGTTGGTATCAGAGTTTAGGCTTCAGATCTTTGTAGTGTATCCTAGGTTTAAAAGTTTAGGATGCCAGACTGTGGGACTGGTTTGAAAGTTAAGTGACTATTTGTAGGAAAAAAAATCAACTCCGCTTTGCCTGGTCTCTACGCGGGGTGAGTTTGGGCCAAGGGATGTTATGGTCCTTATTATGTGAATGAGTAAAGGTTTAAGTTCTTTTCTAGATCATAAGCTGTGATCTATGAGTGTGATAGGTATAAATCCTTCGTCCTGATACTTGGGGAAAATTAGATACGTATGTTGGGTAGGAATCTTAACTTGGATGATTTACACTTGGGAGCGTACAGCCTGAGTTGTGAATTATCTTATTTCGGATTCTTGTACCCGAGTACTTGAGAGTTGAGGGCAACCCTAAGAACTTGAGATCTCCATTTGGGGGGAATAAGAATGAATATTTGCTGTGAATTGGAGAGTAAAAAAATGAAAAAATGACAGATCTTTATGTACCACTAGAATTAGCTCTTGGATTAGAGGTGAAGGGTAGTGCAGGTGTTGGATCGAAATTTACACATATATGAACCTGCATGTCTACTTATCTTTCTTGAAAGCATTTTCTAAAATATACATTTTACTCAAACGCAACTCTTAATTTAAAAGTTTAACGGAATCTTTGAAACATCCTTCATGTATACGTTATTTTTTTATATATGTGTTATTATATCCATGTATTAATCTACATGATTAATATTCTTAAACGTATTTGAAAATTCTAAAACGTATTGATGATTGTGATAAAAATATTATTTGAAATTTCTTACCAAGACAATTTAGTTTCGAGCCAAAAAAAAAAGGGGGTTTGTATCTTTAACCCTAATTTTGAAATTTTTAATCGTATTCAGCCACATACATATCCAAAATACATTAAAACCCTCGATTTTATCTCTCATGTTATGATTGATTTGATTTGGACAACTAAGTCCGAAAAATTTTGGTAAGCTTAGTCTTCTATTGAAAATATATCTTCTTATTCGAGTTTTGAACTACCAGATTGAATCATCTAACTAGATTTTAAATTGACTTTGGAGTCAACTATTCTTATGCAAACTCTAGTTTCACGAATGGTACAAGTAAAGTGTGATCACTACCCTATAACTTGGAGGTTAGGACTCCTACGGGGAAATCAGTGTTTAATTGTTATTGCAAATTATAGAAACTGTGAATTTTGGCGAATCTAGTGGATCTGGCAAATGAAGGGTATGATATTATCTTAGGTGTGATCTTTTGTAGTGGGACAATGGGAGTAGAATTTAATAGTTTGTGCCTTGGAGATGAATGTACTTTTGATAATTACTTGTTCACTTTTGTTTAGACTTTGACTTGGTATGAACTTTACTTGACTGTAACTTGTGTTATGATTTAATGATCTCTAGTTTGTGTTTACTCGTATGGTGATAATGTTATTGGTGCAAGTGATTTCATTTTTTTCTTTAAATGTTGTTACTAGTATGTGTGTGTAGTTCAATCATGGTTTAGTGTGAGGTTTATGCATATGCGTATAGATTAGCTGCGAACATGGAAACTAGAGGACAACGAAAGGGACATCAATCTAAACAACCCCGAAATCAAAGAGTAGATAATGGGCCTGATATTGATCAAAATGCCGAGCCAAGGGCTGAAGAAGGAAATGACCAAATTGGATTAGTTTTAACTCGCATGACAGATGTACTAGAGCTTTTGGTAGCTCAACAGGGCCAGGGAGTTGGACAAGAAAACCAACGTGGAAACCAAGAGATAGGGGAGGATCGAGCTTTAGAGCGGTTTCAGAAATTCTTCCCACCCAAGTTTTCTGGAGGACCTGACCCAGAAGTGGCTGAAAATTGGTTATAAAATATAAGAAATATATTCGATGCCTTGGACTACACAGAGGAAAGACAAGTAACTTTTACTGTATTTCAACTTGAGGGAGCAGCTCGAGTTTGGTGGAATGTTATAAGAAACAAGTGGGAAAGGGATCAAACTCCAAGGACTTAGATAAATTTTGTACGAGAGTTTAATGAGAAATTTCTTCCTCCACTTGTCCAAGAAAAGAGAGAAGACGATTTTATAAAACTTCGTCAAGGAACTTTGAGTGTGGCTGAGTACGAAACACGATTCACAAAATTATCTACATATGCTCCAGAATTGGTGGCTACGGAATGGAAGAGAATAAGACGGTTTATCCAAGGATTAAATTTAGAAATCCAAGATGCCCTTGCCGCAGCACAGATTGAAACTTTTAGTGACGTTCTCGAGAAAGCGCAAAGGGTGGAAAGCACAAAATCTCAACTGAGAGCCTTTCAAGCGAGGAAAAGAGATGCATCCGATAGTAAACTAAAGGAAATTGGACCACCACCCAAAGATAGAAAAGGAATGGATGGAATAAGACTATCGCTTCCTGCACCACTCATGATAAAGGAACCAGAAGGGACTACATCACGAAGAACTCCAGTAAGACAGATACAATCAAAGAAAACCTCGCAAGCAAGTCAAGTCACATCGCCTTGTCTGACCTGTGGATATTGTGGAAGGACAAATCATACCGAAAAAACTGCTGGCTGAAGGGACGAAAGTGTATGGGATGTGGGAGCACCAACCATAAAGTTCATGACTGTCCAAAGCAGTATTCACGAGAAACAACTACTTCACAAGGAAATAGAACTATCCCCCGACGAGTCAATAGAGGAGGAAACCGACCAGTGGCATCTGCAAGAACACATGAAATGATTATGCAACAAGGTTCAGGGTTATCTGAAATTACGGAAGGTATGAATTTCGAGAACGAAATTCTTTTAAGGAGGGGAGGTTGTGAGGACTCGCAATTTTTCCTATTTTATTTTATTTTACTGGCTTAATTAATTATTTACTCACTCGTTTTCCCTAAATATTTTATTTCAACCTTTTTAGACCTAATTACATGGATTTATAGCTTAGTTATATTTCTAAAATGATTCGATTCAAAATTTAATTTTTGGAAACTCGTTAAGTGTGAATAGTGAACGCACGGTTGGAAATAATGATCGATTCGAGGATACAATAAGCCTGAAAAATTGGAGACTTGTATATTAGCCCTAAAACGGTTATTTTAAAGTTTAAATACTCAAGTGATAGTTAGTTATACTATCGTTATAAGAATTTCTTAGAAATTTCGCTATATCGCGCACAAGTTGAAAGTTCGCGTTTTTGCGCGCGCGACTAATCGGAGGATTTTAGAAATTATTTCTAAACTATTAAGAGTGAATAATATTAGTGTGAATATAAGTGCATTAGAGGTTTAGTGCACAAGTAAAATGAACTCGAGAGGAATCGAGCACGAAATGCGCTCGTGCGCGCGCGGGAAGAGAGTTGACTTTTGGCACCTTTTGGCCAACACTTAAAGCTTCTCAAGGAAGCCTCATTTAGATCAAAACTCTCTCTCTCCTAGCCCTAGAACAGCCGGCCAAAGAAGGGAAGAAAACCACCCCAAAGTTCTTCAAATTTCTCTTTCATTTCTTCATCAAATCTTCACCAAATCACACCAAAATTTAACCACACTTAGCTAATCACTTGGTGATCAACTTAAGCTACAAAAGGAGCCTCATTTCCACGGGTTTACTGAGCTTCAAGTGACCGAAAAGTTCTGCTAGAATCACCAACAAAGGTAAACAACGATCAATCTTGAAAATCTTAGTTTATGGAAGTAGTATTGCACGTATAAGCTCATATGATCATGTGGGTAGCTTTATTTATGGTGGAAATTGCTAATCACTTGGTGATCAACTTAAGCTACAAAAGGAGCCTCATTTCCACGGTTTTGCTAACCTTCAAGTGACCGAAAATTTCTGCTAGAATCACCAACAAAGGTAAACAACGATCAACCTTGAAAATCTTAGTTTATGAAAGTAGTATTGCACGTATAAGCTCATATGATCATGTGGGTAGCTTTATTTATGGTGGAAATTGCTAATCACTTGGTGATCAACTTAAGCTACAAAAGGAACCTCATTTCCACGGTTTTGCTAGTGCTAGAATCACCAACAAAGATAAACAACGATCAACCTTGAAATCTTAGTTTATGGAAGTAGTGTTGCACGTATAAGCTCATATGATCATGTGGGTAGCTTTATTTATGGTGGAAATTGTTGTGTGGGATCTATGAACTCCCACTATGGATTGATGGACTGATTTTATGAGTTTTAATGTTGTTAATGTTGGTTTAGTACTTAAATTAGTAGAAATAAGTGAGGATATGAAAGATAGCTCAAAGGAGGTGAAAGGTTGAAATTTTTCGATTCTGCCCTTGTGTTGTCCGTGGCCTTTAGGGAAACTTTTGTGGATCTAATGGCTTAGTTATGATGTTTATATGTTGTATGAGATGTGTAGAAAGTTTCATCAAAAAATTCGATGAATTGGTTGGCCAAATGTTGAATTTTCGTAAGATAGCAAATCTGGAAAAATTTCCCGTCACTGCCCTGGCAGTATTTTGTATCGGCTATAAGTTTTTGCTCCGATGTCGAAATCAAGTGCTGTTTGCGGCACTGGAAACTAGACATTCCCAGATTTCTAACAATATAAAATTCAATTTCTGATTCCACCTGAGTGATCCGAACCAACCATTTGAACCTGACTATCCTGTTTCACGTTTTCACAGAGAGCCCTGTTTTGAGTAGCAATTTGATGTTAAAAACCGAGCTAGTTGTGGACGGATTTTGAAAATGATTTCTTCTAAGAAATTGTAGCCTTATGAATATAATTTTAAAATCCACTGACCATGCTCAATTCTGTGTTGAATTGAGTGAGTTGTGGCCAAAATTTGAAACTGACTCAGAGTTTAAAAACCCTCATTTTGGACTGACTTGTAACCACTTTGATTTGGGACTTAATATTTCGAATTTTTTGGTGTTATCCACCTACCAAATGCATCTTGGATGTCTCTTAAACCTTGTCTTCATAAATTAATAATGTTTGAGGAATTTCAATGGCCAAATGTTTGGAAAAAGGGAAAAACAAGAGGGCAAGGCAGATTGCCTTGGAAATTTTGGAAACTTTAGTGGCTTTATTAACTAGCTTCCCGAATGAATTTTTATGTGAAATTTGATAGAGGAATAGCTCTCATATGGTAGTATAATACTGCCAAATTTGGTACTATTCCGAGTTCGTTTCAATGCCCAACTAGAGTCACAAATTCCAGCTTTAAATCTGAAAATTTGTCCAACGAGCTTCGTTTTTGCACCAACTTTGAGCTGCTATATCTTGGTGCTCAAAACTCTGAATCTTTCTCCGTTTGTGGTGTTTTAAACCTTTCTTGCAACTCTATTTGAGGCTAGATCGAATACTGTGATTTTTGCCGAATTTTCAAAGTTGGCCGAAAACAAACCGAAAACTGTCTTAGTAAGCTTGAGGCAGCAACTTTGAGCTGAGTTTTGGATATCTTCCATTTGGAATCATGGAAAAGTGTCTTATAGGAACTTTTAGTACTTTGGAAGAGGTTTCCAAAGGTACCAATTTTTCCAATTTTGAACTTATAGAGAGTGAGATACGATTTTCCAAAGATCGCTCGACAAATCTGAAATTTCGAACTTAAAGGAAATCGAAAGTTTCGAACTCTACATTTTCCTTCCCTATCACTCGACCGTTTCACACTTGACTTTAAAGATGCAAATCAGATTTCTCTTGTACTTTTAAAATCCCGCTTTTGAGTTTCGATTTGCGAGTAATTAAGGCTCGTAGTTGTGAAATTTTCTTAGATTGTACTAGTGTGCAATCTTTCTTGATATTTAAGGGTTCTAAGTGATATTGTGTAATAGTTGATGATTATTTGCTCAGGCGCTCAAGGGGACCTTCAAGAGGAACTCGAAGTGGACGTCTAAACATTTGTTTGAGCACTTACTCTCTTGTATTGACTAGGCGAGTGTTCCATATAGGAGTACGTGATTTGAATAGTTTATGATATATTCAATCCATGGTCTTATGTGTTATGTGTTTCCGCACTCGTTCTCATTTAAATAAAATGTATTTGAATTATTCGATATGAAATACTTGAAATGCATATTTACATGAAGCGTTTCAATGATTGACTATGCTATGGTTGCATAAGTCGATTGGAGTGAATCTCCTCGACTCTTAAGTGGTAAAAATAAATGGCCAATAGACGGCCTACTAAGATGAATAATGTCTATCAATTAACTGTGACCACCTACCGTTAACTGTTAACCGTTAACCGTAATTATTTACCGTTTACCGATCTATTTGATTACTTACTGTTCACCGATTTACTTGACTACTTGATTACTTGATTATCATGAATTTCGTATTCATATAAAATTATGGCATATTCCTTACGTGTTTGGATATTAAGTGTTACCTATAATTACTCTTATGAAATTGCCATCATTTGAAGGCGAGTGTGTACTTTATCTCACTCGACCTACTAAAATGACAAATTATTACCGTTTATCAATTTGCTTGATTACTTGTGTATGTTGTAAGTTCTAAGTTGAACTGGACCCTGTCCTTGGTTACTAACCTACTCGAGTCAGGACTGTGATCGGTCGGGTAGGTTGGAACCCTGGGACACCGTTTCGGTATATTCGAGTACTACCACTGGAGGGATAAGGTGATGGCCAAACAACCGAGGGGATCACTAGAGTCATAAGGTGAAGTTGACCGAAATGGTTCCACTGGAACACAGTATCCTTCAAAGTTTGTTTATTTTTGCATACTGATAACTGTATCATGCCAATGTGCCAAGATGAAATCTTGAACCATGCTTGTATTATGCTCAAATTACTCGTACAATGATAATTATTCCATGTTAATGTGCCAAATATGCAACCCGGAGCTATACATGTGGCATGCTCGAATTATTTGATTTATTAGAACTGCTAGAGTGTCTTGGAACCTCACTGGGTTGTGTAGCTCATTCCACGTTTTTGTTTTCCTTAACAAGGTTCGGGACCAGGAGTGCTCGTAAGTAGTGCTAGATTGTTTTCATTTGAAGATCTTAAGTTGTATTATAACGGATGGTTGTAGTACATATTCTTTTGGGATTGTATTAAGATTGAAAGCTAAGTACTTGTAAGCGTGAAATATTTTGGAGTACGTTAATTATATATTGAAGTCATTTGATGTATTTCGAGCTTTTGAATTATGGATTGTAGTGAGTCCTGGCGAGAGTTGGGCAGACGTCCCGCGGATACCCTTTGGTTCGCCTTAGGGAGAAGTGGGGCGTCACAGGCATCCACTTCAAGTATCATGTGCCTTTAATTTACTATCTTTAGTTACCACAGTTCACTTAATTAACGATTATATGCATGAAATCAATTAATAATTATATTAAATTTTCATAGATAGATCTCGTTAGTGATGACAATGAGAATGCTATTGTAATTGGTTTTGCCACTTCAGTCCTAGCAGCAGGATACATACCTTTTGAAGCCTATAAAACTCCAGATGTTATACCTAAACCACCTTATGTTAATATGGAGCTAGTTAAGGAGGATCACATGGATAGCATATGATATGGAAGTAGTTCCTATTGTATAGACCAAATTAGAATGGACCAAAATACATTTTTCCAATTACTAAATACACTCACCATTAGATGATTATTACACCCTACCATTCATATGTCAGTAAGAGAGCAATTGTTAATGTTTCTGCAAATAGTTGGCTATAATTTGAAGTTTCGAGTGGTTGAAGGGTACTTGTATAGGTCAACTGAAACCATACACCGCTATTTTCCATTGTACTTGATGCCATATTGAAACTATATCCAAATTTAATACAATTGCCAGATGGTGTAACTCTATGAGAGATCTGTAATAGTCGAAGATACTACCCCTGGTGTGTTGTAAATTCAGTTCCTTGTATAAAAATTAATTAACTCAGATAATAAAAACTATTTTATATCTAATTTAAATCATAAAATAGGACTGCGTAGGGGCTATAAATGGGACACATGTTGTTGCAAGTGTAACCCTTGGAATTCAAGGAAGATTTCAAGGTCGAAAGGGTTGCCTGACTCAAAATGTGTTCGTTGCTATTTCTTTTGACCTCAAGTTTTCATACATGCTTGCTGGTTGGGAAGCATAGCACACGACTCTCGTGTTCTTGAAGATACTCTTACAAGACCAGGGGGTCTACAAGTACCCAAGGTACTTGTCTTAATTTATGTGAGACATATAATTATGTGAAACATCATTATATTACGCAAAACTAACTCCTTTTTTTTAATTTTAGACAAGTACTATCTTGTAGATGCTAGATATTGCATTCGCAAAGGGTTCATTCCTCCTTATTCTAGAGTTCGATATCACCTAAAGGAGTATGATGATAATCCCCTTCAAAATGAAAATGAGTTTTTCAATCTTTGTCATTCCTCCTTGCGAACAACCATCAAATGAGGCTTTGGTGTTTTAAAGAAACGATTAAGTTGGTGGATAATGATCCATTTTGGGATTTTAAAACCCAAGTAGATGTGGTTCTAGCATGTTGTATTATAAGCGTGACTGACCAGGACAGTGGGTTGCCTGCGCGGGGACGCAGGGTTGGCGCTCATGGGAGAGAGCGATGGTAGCGATGAAGGGAGAGAAGTTGACCTGCCACTGGTAGTAGGGAATTTATCGCCAAGGCTGATGGTCACGCGAGCACAGATTTGGACTGATTCACTTGCGGAGTTAAACATTGATCCCCTCATAGGGAATGCAAAGAGCGTTAGGAAGGCTAAAGGGAAGGGGCTGCGTGCGCGTTTTCAGTCAAACAGGTAGCTTCGGTCCTCATCTTCCATCGCTAACTCAGTCTAGGTATTACGCGATGATTAATACACTATTATGGAATATTAGAGAGTTGTCTAGAACAGCCAATTTACATCGTTTAAAGAATATTATATGCTTGCATGGTGTCCAGTTTGTAGCTATTTCAGAACCAAAATTAGATGTCTCTCAAGTTGAGTATATTCGTATGAGACTGGCATTTGACTATGTTACTGTCAATGTGTCGGAGAATCTATGGATTTTTTATAATTGCCCGTTTGCTTGTTCTATGGTTGGCTCATCTGATCAACATATTTCTTTGTCTATTCTTCATCCATGGCTTTCGGGGCCAATGATTTTCTCCTTTGTGCATGCATTATGTTTAGTGGAGAGACGTCGAGACTTATGGGCTAAGCTTTTATCTAATAAGCCTCATTCAATGCCTTGGTGTATCAGGGGAGACTTTAACGTCATTGTGAGCACTCATGAAAAACGAGGTGGGCACCCTTTGTTTGTGTCAGAAGGGATTGATTTTTTGGCATTCATGGAGGAGGCCGAGGTATTCGATGCTGGGTTTTCGGGGTCGAGTTTTACATGGTGCAATAATCGGAGGGGTAGGGCTAGAATTTGGAAGAGATTGGATAGATTGCTCATTAATGGGGAGTGTTCAGAATTGGCCGCGGCAATCTCAGTTGTTTATCTGGGGAGACACCCATCGGATCATGCCCTGATGAAAATTTCATTTGCTTCGAGAATGGATAATGGGCCGCATCCATTCAGATTCTTGAATTTTGGACTTCCAAACCAGAATTGCTGGAGGTCATCAGGACAGCATGGGACGCTGAAGTACAAGGGTTGCCGCTTCGAGCTCTGTGCTCGAAGTTGTTGGTTACTCGGAGGGCGATTCAGCTATGGAATAAACAGCACTTTAGTAATATTGGTACTGCTGTTAGGGAAGCAGAGGCTAGGCTTGCAAGGGCAGAGGGTGGTTTAACAAATGCGAATTCTGACGGGGATCTCGAGGAGCTTTACAAGGCACAGGCAGCGCTTAATCGGGCTTTGGCGATCGAAGAGCAGTTTTGGAGGCAAAAGGCTCGGGCCAAATGGCCCAGAGGTAGTGATCGAAATACACGGTATTTTCACGCAGTGGTCAAACAACGGAGAGTACAGGGGACGATTCATCGGGTGAAAATTTCGGAGGGACCGTGGGTGGACAAGGATGAAGACATAGGAAAGGCGGTGATTGAGTATTTCACTGACCTATTTTCGAGGTCTATGGAATCTAGGCAGGGGGGGTTGATGCATTTCATCCCGAAAATGGTCACGGGTGAAGAAAATACACTGTTGGCAAAAGTGCCTGACATGGAGGAAGTTCGCCGCCTGGTGTTCGCCATGGACGGGGAGAGTGCGGTTGGGCCGGACAGTTTTACTGGCAAGTTCTTCACGTTTGCCTGGATGTCATTGCCCAAGATTTGCACAGAGTGGTGGTGAGTTTCTTTTGTGGTAGTGAGCTGCCTAGGTTCATTACCTCCACTTCAATCGTGTTGCTTCCGAAAGTTTCGAATCCCCAAGACTTCTCAAAGTACAGACCGATTAACCTCTGAAACTTCTTCAATAAATTGCTATCCAGAATTTTTGTGGGTCGTCTGGCCTCGGTGGTGCCGAGACTTATCTCCCCCCAGCAATCGGGGTTTGTCAAAGGCCGTACTATAACGGATAACTATCTGTTAGCTCAGGAGCTGGTTTCGGGCATAGGCAAGAAAACAATAGGGGGAAATGTAGCATTGAAACTTGATATGACCAAGGCCTATGACCGGATGTCATGGTGGCACATTATTTCCATGTTGCACGCATTTGGCTTTGGAGAGCGATTTATTGACCTGGTCTGGAGGCTTATTTCAAACGTATGGTTTTCAATTATCATCAATGGTAAATCCCATGGGTACTTCAAATCTGGCAGGGCTTACGTCAGGGGGATCCTTTATCCCCAGTGCTTTTCATCATTGGTTCGGAGATGCTCTCGCGTGGTCTCAATGCTCTCACAACGCAGTAGAATTTGTAGGGTTTAAAATCCCAGCAGGTTGCCCTGTCATCACGCACTTGGCATTTGCTGATGACGTGCTCATCTTTATGAATGGGTCTACTGCTACTTTGAAGCGCATTATGCAGGTGCTCGACGCGTATCAGGTATCCTCGGGGCAACTGGTAAATGCTTAGAAGAGTGGCTACTTGGTCCATGAGGCGCTTCCTTCAGTTCGGAGGAGGGTAATTGAGCGGGTTACACATTTCTCTAGACAGCAGTTTCCAATTCGCTATCTTGGCTTTCCGTTGTATACGAGTAGAAGCAAAACTGCGTTCTTTGGAGAGGTGTGTCAGGCGGTCCTGGCTCGAATCATGTCTTGGAAGTCAAGGTTGATATCTTAGGGGGGGAAGATAGTCCTGATAAAGCATGTGCTGTCATCTATTCCGGTACATTTACTGTCTGCTACGGTATGTCCCGTTTCGGTCTTCAAGAGAATAGAGCAGGCGTGCGCAAATAATTTATGGAGTTCCTCAGGGGAAGGGACGAAATTCCACTGGATCAGATGGTCTCAGTTATGTCTCCCGGTAGAGGAGGGGGAGTGGGTTTCAGGAGGCTTCGGGAGGTATACTCGGCTTTCTCCTGTAAATTGTGGTGGAGTTTTCGGGCTGGCACGTCGCTTTGGGCAGAATTTATATGGGCAAAGTACTGCAGGGGGTCTTCATCCTTGTTAGGTAGAGCTGAGACAGTATGACTCACTGACGTGGAGAAGAATGTTGAACATAAGTCGGCAAGTGGAACTATCCATGGTGTGGTTGGTGAACGGGGGGTCGTGTAATTTTTGATATGACAACTGGATGGGTAGTGGAGCTCTATGTCTGAAAGCTACGGTGTCCCTAGGCCTCACCTTCAAGGATTTCATTACAAGTGGCGGTTAGGATGTCAATTTGCTTAGGCAACATGTTCCGTAAGAGCTCATCCATCGGATACTACGACACCCAGTCCCATTAGGAGACAGCCGAGAAGAGGTATTTTGGCGACTGACGGCCTCAGGGAGGTTCACGTTAGCTTCGGCCTTTCATGAGGTCTGTCACGCTCGAAACTCCTCGGTGATCCACTCTCAGGTTTGGCATCCTCAGATTCTTGTGAAAATTTCTTTCTTCATGCTACGCTTGCTAGGGGGTAGGCTGCCTTTAACTGCCGCTTTGTGGAGGGTGGGGGTCCAATTGGTGTCCAAATGTTTGTATTGCCAAGAGGGAGCGACTGAACGGTTGGAGCACGTTTTCTCGGAGGGCCAGGTTGTGAGGGGAGTCTGGAACTATTTTGGTTGGCTTTGTGGGGTTGTTCATCAAGGCTCAACTCTACGGGCTTGGCTAACGGCTTGGTGGATGGCGTCGCCTAGGTCGGAGAAATGAAGAGTCCTTTTCTCCGTTCTTCCCAGTTTTATATGTTGGCATATCTGGAAAGCTCGGAATACAGCATACTTTGACGGGATCCAATTGCGTGTGGCGAAAGTTTGTCATGACATCTTGTTAGACATGAAGGGGGTTTTTGAGGCTATGTTTAATCAGAGACTTGGGGTGCAGTCGTTTCTTCAGCTATATGAGTGGACTAATCATCTACCACCCCGCTATAGTTTTCAGCTGGTGGGGTGGAAGGTGATGGGGGCTAGCATGCTAACGTTAAATACGGACGGCTGCTCCAAGGGTAACCCGAGAGTGAGTGGGGTAGGGGAATACTACGTGATGCATCAGGGTTTCCTATTTTTGCTTTCTCAGCATCATTTGGGGAGGCTTCGAGTTTGCACGCAGAAGTATTGGCACTGACTACAGATCTCCGCTTATGCCATCAGAAGGGGTATACCAATGTCAGTATTCAAGTCGATTCGCTAGTCTTGGTTGGGATTCTTCATCGAAAGCTACAGTGCCCATAGGTGGTACGAAGGGAGGTTGAACAAATTTGGGGCATGGATGCGGACACGGCACGGGTTACTCATTGCTACAAGGAGGCAAACAGGGTGGCGGACAATCTGGCTAATGTGGGGGTTTCTGCTGGGGATCAGGGTGTTAGCATCTATGACCAGTTCAATGCAATTCCACGATTGGCGCGTGGGGAAATTCGCTTAGATAGATCAGGCATACCTTCGATCAGGATGAGGAGGGTAGGCTAGGCTAGGAGGATGGTTTTTAATCAGGAGTCCCGAACCTTATCTGTATCTGTCGATGATCGTTTTGAATAAATAAAGTGACAATTTATCCAAAAAAAAAGATATATTCATGGAAGAGGTCATTCAAGAGCAACAATCTGAAACTCCAAATGTTTTGACTGAACAAGCATCTTACACACAGCCTTATCAAATACAAAGTGAGAGGCGAGTAGAAAATAGAGAATGGGCAAGGAAAAGGGATGCAATTGCACATGCTATGTATGCAGATTACATGCGAAGAAGACAAAATAGATAATCTAGATAGTGGTTGTAGTTTCTTTTCTTTTCTTTTTTTTTGTTTCTCTAAATGTTTAGTTTCTTGAATCAATTAAAACAAGTTGTAAATAGACTTTTTTTCCGTTAAACTGTACTTTGAATTTTGGATATATTTTAGAAAACTTTCTTTTATGAATTCCTTAATATCCAATTTGTCCCTTGATTTGTAAGTTTGTTTTATTAGTGATGGCCATTGAAATTGACTATGCAGTAGTTTATCTCTCTAAAGAATATCCCTAAGATGGCTACTCATGAAGGTAATTCTTGTTGCATCCCTTTTGGTTTCTCAATTTGAGTCCTTTATAGGCCTTGACCCCTGAGTAGTGACAACCTTTTTATCATTTTTTATTTCCTAAAGCTGAACAGTTTCGCTTTCATTCTTCTTTGGGCATCTTTGGTTTCGTTTTTTTATTTTTCTTGCTTTTTCAAAGGTACAACATAATGACATGATACTATACCAATAAAGAATAGTGTTCAATCCAACCAAAGTTACCCACATGAAGCTACAAGCTTCCAAGCCCAATCTAACTCATAAATGACAAGTTTCAAAGGTTAGATGATTTGATACCTTCTTAGATGCTAAAGGTCAGATTTTTGGTCACAAGAAAGCTCTAAGAAACCGTGGAAATGAAGCTCTTCTCCTTGCCTAAGTGAAACTCCAAGTGGTTTTGAGTTTAAGTAACAAATTTTAGATGAAATGGATGGATGAAATGAGTAAGATGATGAAGAAAGTTTTGTTCTTCTTGCCTTGAGAATTTTCGGCTGGCTTGGAGAGGAAAGAGAGTGAAATGGCTGATGGTAAAGCTTCTTGGAGAAGCTTGGTAAGTAGAGATTCATGTGCAAAAGTCAACTCTCCAATAGTGCGCATACGGGCGCGTTTCGTGCCCATTTCTTCTCGGGTTTATTTCACTTGTGCACTAAACCTCTAATGCACTTCCTTTAACACTATTATTATTCACTCTTAGTAGTCTAACAACAATTTCCTAAAGTCCTTCAATTAGTCGCGTGCTTGAAAACCCGAATTTCCGACTCGCGCACGATAAAGCGCAATTTCTAAGGAATTCTTGTAACAATGATATAACTAACTAATACTAGGATACTTAATCATAAAAATAGTTATTTTAAAAATAAAACTATGAGTACTCACACATATTGATTCCTCAAGCCTCAAATTTGTCGCGCGGTGCGATTTTCGAAAACTTTCGACGCGAACATGGTATAAGCTTAATTAGAACTCATATCTAATCTTTCAATTAACTTTTCTTAGTCTATTATTGATCATTCTTAATTCTCCAAAATTATTGCACTCTCGAATCAAATTTTGCCTCGAAAAACATGTACTCGTTATTCCTCACTAAATGAGTTTTCGAAAATAAATTTTTCTAACGAAACGTTTTAAAAACATAAGGGAGACGTTGTTCCATACAAATGGACTTAAAATGGTTGAAATAAATTATTCGGAGAAAATAGATAAATAAATAATTAAATAAGCCAGTAAATTACGATTAAAATAAGAGAATTTTCGGGTCCTCACACAAAAGGCTTACATTCATGCACAAGTAGCATTCAATCATTGAAAATTCACTTTTGCGTGGGTCAAGTGCGATAAGTACACACTCGCCCATTGAAAATCCATTTAACAATCATTGGAAAGCATTTAACATTTAGACAATATTCACAACATTCCACATAGTCATTTAAAGCATCCACATGTAAGAAACACTCACCTTTTAAAGTAGACCAAAGCTAAATGTTCGACTCTGGGTCGTGCTCATTCCCACTGTTAAACCCTAAAAGTAGCCAAGACAAGATGTCACGTCCGATCATTCAAAACTTAGGTTAATAAGGTGCTCATTTGAGCCTTAATCATGAGCCATACGCCTATCTAAAATCAGCCCCTCAAAACACAAAACTCAAAGATAAACTTGAAAGTCAATTGAAGAATGTCCAAGTGCATTCCTAGGACTATGAAGTACACTTGTTTTAGGCCACAAAAACATCCAAAATCACACCAATTAAAGTTTAAGAGCTAGAAAAGTTTTCTCAAAATTTTCCAAGTTCCACTCAATTCATTTGACAAAATTTCCAGCTTTGGCGACATTCTTTGAAAAAGTATAACTTGAGTTCCGTAGATCAACAAATCACAAAACTTACACCATCAGAAAATAGACTTGAATTACTAATAAAATTTAGAAAACATCTTCATGAAATTCAACTCATAAGTTAGTCAAAATTTCAGTTCAAAATCACTACTGTCTCATGTACAAAACAGAACAGTCATAGTTTTTCAAGCAAATTTGTAAATTTGCTGGTATTTATAGGAGTTGAACCAACCCATAATTTTTATGCAGTTAAAAGATCTATGAGTCTAGTTTCAAATGCAACAAACGAAACTCAATTTGGATATTTCTACACCAAGATATAACAGTTTTCCCAAGACTGCTCAAAGTCTCCGGCCAAAATGTTTCAGCAGCACTTCCTTTGTATTTACCAATTTTTTCAGCCATTTCAAGGCTACATTTTCTTCTCAAATCAGCCCACTCAACACGACAAGACAACCACAAATCAAGTTCACAAGGTATAGGATACATAGAGTACTTATTTTAGCCACAAAACTAGCTATAATCAACATATACTTAAGCTAAAAATCCTCTACAAAGGCTGAAATTTCACATCTAAAACTGGAAAATCCTATTTTGAAGCTAAAATTTCATACCAAAGCTAGAGTTCTTCATATCTCAACTTTCATATCTAAATCAAAGTTAGAAACTCCTAATTCATGACTGAAAAATATAAATAAAAGCTAAAAAATTCCAACAATATCACAAATCCATGAAACCAGCCACAAAACATCCATATTCAAGTCATATGCCCACTTGAATGCATTATGAAAGGGAAAAGGTAGTTCCTTACTAATATTACCTTCAATTCCTAAGGAGAGTAGCAAATCGCAACTTTCTTCCCTCAAAATCACACCACACCAAGCTTCTTCCTTCCTTGTTGCAACCTTCTATGGATGGATTTAGGGTTTAAGATTGATTTCCCCATAAAATCAAGTTAGGAATCAAGATAGAACTTGGAGAAATTTTCACTCCTCTCTAATTTCGGGCCATGACAAGAAAAAATGAGAGAAAGCTTGGCCAAAAGAAAGATAAGAAGGAAAGAAAGCTTTCTTAGTCAACATGTCATGGATCGTCGACACTTGGCGAGCCAAGATTTTTCTTCTTTTTCTTTTTTTTTCTTTCCTTCTCTTGGTCAACAATTTCGGCTAGCTTAGGGTTAATTTTGGGAAAAATTAAATGAAATAAAAACAAGGAGATTAAGGAAAGAAAGTACCGGTCAAGTGGTGTACTCAACCGGTAACAAATGGTGCGCGTCCGTTCAAACCTATTTCCTTAACTCTCTTGTACTTTTGTTTTAACTTATGAGTCACTAACTTACTCTTAGCACTTTTAATCACATACATCCTCTTACTTAATACCCGCTCTTATCCATTAATTTTAGCACACATATCTTGTGACGACCCCACCTCCCCCTAAGGCGAACCGAAGGGTTCAGCGGACTACCTGCCTAACTCTCGCCAGGACTCATTTCAATCCTCAAATGAAAGACAGATCCATTCCAATTATTTCATCTAAATATGGCAAAATAATAACATGAATATAATATTTCATTGCACAAGTACATCCGTGGATATAAATTTCAGTCAACTACATCGAGTTCCAAATCTCACAATTTCCTCAAAGATCAGTTACAACATACCAAACTACACAAAAGACTAGCCTTCACTAGTATCTTTCAATCACTTCCTTCACGTCACTTTCCTGTTAAGGAATAACAAATGGAATGGGATGAGCTAACGCTCAGTAAGGCTAAGAAAAGCATGCAAACACGTCGTTCAAGTAATAATAACACTTGTACGAGGAGTAAAATTATAACATTCAAGTAATTCGCGATTAACAATTAAACACACTTGAGTAGGATACAGGAGCTCTCAGGAGCTAATTTCCAATTACTTTGCCCAAGTTCGATCCAATACCTCCACGTGGTGACACTCGTCAATCGGGTAGGTATTTAATTCTGTAGAACTTCACTTACTCTATTTATGGTTCTGAGTCGACATGAGAGCTATCTCCTACCCGAATCGGTGTGGTACATGCTACCGCTCAAAGAAATAAGTGGTCGATGAGACATCGCTCCAATCGACTTATACTTTGATTATGGTTCTGAGTCGACATGAAAGGTACCTCCCACCTGAATCGGTGTGGTATATACTACCGCCTAGAGAACCGATTATAGCACGTATGAGTGGTCAATGAGACATCGCTCCAATCGACTGAAAATGGTTTAGGGTTCTGAGTCGACATGAGAGGTACCTCCCACTCGAATTGGTGTGATACATACTATTGCTCAGGGAACCGATTACAATTGTTTATGGTACTCAGTCGACATGAGAGGTATCTCCCACCAGAATCGGTGTGGGTACATGCTATCGCTCAAAAACCGATTATTTATTTAGGGTTTGAGTCGACATGAGAGTTGCCTCCCACCGAAATCGGTGTGGTACATGCTATCGCTCAGAGAACCGATTATAGCACTGAGATGGTATGAGAGGCACCTTCCACCCAAATTGGTGTGGTACATGCATCCGCTTCAGGGCTTACAAGTTAAACATGTTTATGAACAATTATCTATCATGTGTATTCATGTAACAAGTATCACATAATTAAAAGAAAGAGAGGACGAGGGCGTCCCCACGAGTATACACTTAAGTCGAGGAGGTTCACTCCACTCGACATCACACACAAATATGGTTTGCAATAGCAACACTTTCATTTAATTCATATAATAATTCACTTCACACAATTTTGAATATCAATTCACATAGTAGAATTCAATTGTAACATCACTTAAAGGAGAACGAGCGCGATAAAGTACGCGCTCGTCTCGACAAGTTTATGTATCATGTATAACACTTGTACAATTCACATTTTAATCACATAAGCATTTAACATGCACTTTGACACTCACCAAATCAAAATAAGGGAGCAAGTGTAAAAGGCCTTTAGTAGTCGGCTCCGGGATTCTCTTCAAGATCCTCTTGATCGCCTGAGCAAATAACAATTAACAATCACTCATAAATACTTACAAACTCCCTTCCAAACAAGGAAGAATGTACATTCATTTTCAAACTAATACAATGTTTCGAAAAGCCTCAATATCTCAAAAATCGAGATTTAAAAGTGAGGGTTTAATAATACAAGAGAAACTAATTTCCTCCATGAAATCAAGTTGAAAACGATCAATCAATATCGAGAAGGAATAATGAGTTCTCAAAAACGCATTTCATACGAAATCAAGAAATTTTAGTTTTGTACGACAATCTTTTGGAAAATCGAATCTTACACTCCGTAGGTCTAAAATTGGAAAACTTGGTACCATTGGAAACTAGATCTAAAGTACTAAAAGTCCCTAGAAGACACTTTTTCCAAAATTCTAAACGGAAGATATTCAATTTTTAGCCCAAAGTGGCTGACCTGAACAAGAGAGACAGTTTCAGTCATGTTTTTCGGCAAACTTTGGAAATTTGGCAAAACTCACATAAAATGAATCAGACCTTGAAATTCATCACACATTAAGAGTTCCAATCAAGGTTTCCAACAAAATAGACAGAACCAAGTTCGGAGTTCTGAGCGTCAAGATATAGTAGCTCAAAGTCGGCTAAAATTGTGGGCGGTTCGGTAAATTTTCCAGATTTGAAAGGCAAACTTTGGGACTTCAGTTGGATATCGAAATGGTCTTAGAATATCACCAACTTTGGTACACTCAAATTTCCATATGAGGAATACTTCCCTATCAATTTTCACGCAAAAACTTGTACGGGAAGGGAGTTAACAAAACCACCAAAGTTTAGGAAATTCTCAAAGCAAATATGTCTTCTTGCTTTTCTTTCCTTTCCAAACATTTTGTCCAATGAATCAACTCCAATTTGGTTCATTTTTGAAACCGGTGTTCTAGAAATATTTAATAAGCAATTGACAAGCAATGGACATCAAGATTTTCGAAACAAAACATCCCACATCAGGCTAGACCAGTCGGCCAGCAAGAAGGAAGGGATTTCCAGATTTCCAGCTTTATCGCACTTTCAAAATCAGACCATAACTCACTCAATACAAGTTTCAAATTGGGAATGGTTGGTGGAGTTGAAAACTAGATTCAAAAGGCTACATTTCATCAGAAGAGATCATTTCTAAAATCAGTTCATAAGTGAGAGAAAATAGAGCCACGAAACGCAGCTCTCCATTCCTCTTGGATAGATAACTTTAATAGGACAGTCAACTTTATTGAATCACTACGGTTCACTCAGTTCGAACTAGATGGTGAATTGTATACCCTTGGAAAGATACAAATGTCTAGTTTCAAATGCCACAAACGGCATTCGCGTTCGACCTTTGTACAAAGAGATATATTCGATCAAAGGAGCACTGTTCGGACAGTCTGAACGCATTTCCAAGTTTCTTCACATTTCAAAAATTCAAGTTTAGCTCAACCAATTTAAATGATTTTTTTGTAGAAACTTTCTACACACAATATATAACATATATACATCAGTTTCACAGTCATTTGAGCATCAAAAATTCGAAATTTAGGCAAGACAATAACAGGACAGATTCGGCCAAGTCCATGCACCAACTTTCCTTCGATTTTCTCTTCATTTTCTATCCATACTCAACTCATCTACACACATAACAATCATATTCAAGCATATACACCTCAAGCCAGCTTCCTAGAGGCCACCTCAAGACATCTACCTAAGATTAAAGCAAATAAAATGGATTCCTCAAGTCCTCTACCTAGTTTCATGCTTGGTTTCAAACCCTTGCCATTAAAACTTCAACTTTGAAGAAAAATGGAAAGATTCAAGGTGGATGAAGGCTACCTCTTAGCTCTTGAAGAAACCAGAAATTTTGCACCAAAAACTCCCAAGAAAACCCACAAGATGAAGCCTTTCTCCAAGCTAAAGTTGCTCTCCAAGTGGTATGTGAGTTGTGTGAAGATTTAGAGGTGAAATGGTGCAAGATTGGATGGAGTTTTCTTTCCTTCTTCTTCCTTGGGGCTGCTAGCCAAAAAATGGAGAGAGATGAGAGAGGTTTGTGTGCCTAAAACTTGGGGAGAAAGAATGGAATAGTAGCCATAAGTGTTAGGCAAAAAGTCAACTCTTAATAGTTGTCGCGCGCGGGTTTCGTACCACCATTTTCTCTCTTGTTTGTTATACTTGTGCACTAAACCTCCAGTGTACTTCTTTTAACACTATAATTATTCACTTTTAGTAGTCTAGTATAAGTTTTCTTAAATCTCCACTTAACCATTCTGGCTCGATTTACGCGAACTTCCGATTCGTGCAGATAACGTATAAAACCCGAGTTCTCAAATCTCCAAGATCATTGCACTCTCAGATCGAATATTGTCTCGAAAAATGTATATTTACTATTTCTCGCTAAACGAGTCATAGAAAAATTAAATTCGCCAACGGAACATTTTAAAAAATATAAAAGAGACATTTTTGCATATAATGGGTTTTAAAATGAATGAAATAAATTATTTGGAGTAAACGGGTGAATAAATAATTAATTAAGCCATTAAAATAATATAAAAGTAAGAAAAAAAAATTCGAGTCCTCACGCATCTCACCGATTGATCACATTACCAAAATGTACCAAAACCCTAACTACTCTAACTTTAAAGTAAAAGTAAAACTCTTGACTCAACTAATGAAATCACTATGAAATTTAGGGCTAGTAAATAGTTAAATAGCCAAGTAAAGAAATATAGAAGGAAATATAAATTAATGGTTCAAAAATGGGAGGAAATTCTAAAGGCATTTTTGGGTCCTCACACTACCGACTAGTAAGATATGCACATTATATTGGTGGACGAAAACGGGTGTTAAGGAAATAGGTAAATCATAAGTTAAAAGTGCTAAGAGTAAGTTAGTAAATCATAAGTGATTAAAAGTGCTAAGAGTAAGTTAGTAAATCATAAGTTAAAACAAAAGTACAAGAAAGTTAAGGAAATAGGTTTGAACCGACTCGCCGTTTGTTACCGGTTGAAGACGCCACTTGACCGATACTTTCTTTCCCTAATCTTCTTATTTTTCTTTCATTTATCCTCCCCTAATTTTGTCCTATGGCTGGCTGAAATTCTTGACCAAGAAGAGGGGGAAAAGAAAAACAAAGGAAAAAACTTGGGTTGCCAAGTGTTGGCAATCAAGAGTTTTGTTGACTAAAGACTTTCTTTCCTTCTTATCTTTCTTTTAGCCAAATTTCCCTTCACTTTTCATCATCTTGGCCGAAATTAGGGAGCAAGAAAAGGGAGAAAAACTTCCATTTTCTTAGCCTTGATTTCTTGCTCAATCCATGAGAAACTCCAAACACCAACCCTAATCCACACTGATTAATCTTGAGTTAAGTTTGGACGGAAGTTTTTGGTGGAATCATTTGAGGAAGAAAGTTCTTGTCTTGCAACTTATCTTGGGGTTTGAGGTATTAAATTAAGAAACTCTCCTACTCTTTCTTATCTTGCAATTTCTTGGATAGATGACTTGAGGAAAATTCCTTTTATTTTCATGGCAAGCTAGTAGATGACTTGAGGAAATTCCTTGTGTTTTCATGACAAACAAGGTAGATGACTTGAGGTTCATTCTTGTGCTTTTATGATGAATGTTTGTGGTAGATTTTGGTGCTTTAAAGCTTGCTGTTGTGGCTTGTGTGTATATCTCTTGGAAAGGTTGAATCTTGGTTGGATTTTGTTGCAAATTTTGGTGAAAATTTCTGTTTTGAAAGTTTCTTGCTGGCCGAAACTTTTGAGTACTGTTACCCCTTATTTTTCAAAAATTTTGGGGAAAACCTTGCTCCACAACTTTGTTAGACATTAAACTTTGATTTTGAGTTGGATTTGAACCAAAAATCACGAGTTTAAGTGGGAAGGTTGAGTCAAATATTGCTGAAATGTTTTTTACAGGAGAGTCAGAGCAGTTTTGGAAAATCTGTTATATCTTGGTGTAACAAAATCCGAATTGAGTTCTGTTTGTTGCATTTGAAACTAAACTCATAGCTATTTTAACCGTTTAAAATTCATGGTTTGGTTCATTGTCTATAAATACTAGCAAAATTTCAAAGTGGGCTGAAAATCCAAGACTGCCCTGTTTTTTGCACTTAGTTGAGCAGTGAATTGAGGCTGAGATTTGACTAATTTATGGGCTGAATTTTATGAAGGTGTCTTTTAGAGAATTGCAGATTTTTGAGTCTATTTCTAACGGTATAAGATTTATGATTTTTTGACCTATGGAACTCAAGTTATGCTTTTTCAAAGAACGTCACCAAAGCTGGACATTTTATCAAACGGATTTGAGTGGGACTTGGGAAAAACTTAGGAAAACATTTTCTAGGTTTTAAACCTTATTTTGGTGAGATTTGGGATGTTTAAATTGCTCTCCTCACTTTTCGAATACATTTAGATTTTTCTTGATTTGCACCTTCAAATTTGCCCTTGAACCCTACATGTGTGAGAGGCCATCTTGTATGGGCTTGTGGCTCATAGTTGAGCCTAATATGCGAACTTTGTTCACTTAAGTTTTGCATGGTTGGACCATAATATCTTTATCCTGGTTGTTCTTAGGGTTTGTTAATGAGCACGAGCATAGCCCGAGGATGAACTTTTGAGATTTACTCTACTGATATTAGTGAGTATTCCTTGCATGTGTATGCTTTAAATGGCTATGTGAAATGTTAAATGCTTTCCAATGATTGCTAAATGGATTTTTGATGGGCGAGTGTATACTGTATCGCACTCGACTCAAGCAAAAGTGAATTTTCAATGATTGAATGCTAATTGTGCATGAATGTAAGCCTTTTGGCTGAATTGGGGCCTTGCCGCTAGTTGACTCGAGCCAGAAGCGGATTCGGTCGAGCGGCTGGTGACCTTGAGGCAATGTTTGGTATACTCGAGTAGTACCATGAAATCTGGTAGAGAACTGGCCAGTGAATTCAATGCAACGAAATTAATGAATGAATGACATGAACACTGAAGGAGTTTTCACTTGCAAATGTTTTCTAATGTTGGAGGGATAAGGAAAATGGTTGGCGAATGAATGAATGAATGACTTGAATTAATTGCTCCAAGTAAGCACGTATCCTTCCAATGATTGAATTATTGTTTCTTAAATGACTGCTTATTATTATAAAAAGTGTTAAATGTGATATTTCCGTGTTTTACCTATTTGACTGTTTGTTTTGGAACCTCACTGGACTTTTACTCATTCCATTAGTTTGTTTTCCTTACAGGAGTAGAAGCCGGAGAAAGTAAGCGTGATCTAGTGTGTATAAGTTCGTTGTACTTGCACTTTTATGGATTGAATGTATTTGGGATATTTGACAATGTAAAACTACGTTTTACTTTTGGCTTGTAAATGAAGTTGAATTATGGTTGATTTGAGAACCTTCTATGTTAATTTAGAGGTGTGAATTACTATTTTAAAAATGCTAGTAAGTGAGTCCCGACGAGAATTGGGCAGGCACTCCGCCAAACCCTCTGGTTCACCTTAAGAGACGGTGGAGTCATCACAGGTGGTATCAGAGCCACCTCGCGTGGTTTCTGCGCGGGGGTGAGTTTGGACCAAGTGGTGTTATGGTCCCGATTACGTGAAAAGTGTAAGGGATTAGATATTCATCTTGAGCGTAAACTGTGAATCATGAATGTTATTGGTATAAACCATTTATCTTGATACTTGGAAAAAATTAGATATGTATGTCGGGTAGGAATCTCAAATGTGGTTAATTTGCTCTTGGGACCAACCGGCTCGATTTGTGAATTATCCTATTTTTGGATTCTTGTACCCGAATACCAAAGAGTTGATACTTTTATGATGATCATGAGTGAAATTGAGGTAAGTGTGGAAGATGCGAATAGTATGGACTTGGGATAAATTGAAGATGTTAGCGAGGTTTAGGAACCTTATTATTCGGTGCACGTAACTAGTTATATTTTTTCGAGTTTTGATTACGTGTAGTGCTTGAGCAAATCTTTAGGTTTAATGTCCAATAGGGTGACGTTCTTAGTTACTAAGTGATAATAGAATCCAATGTACGAGATACGTGAATTCAATGATGAAGGGCTACTGATACGATTAGGTCATGCTTATATGAATTACTTTTGAATCGAAAGAGTAGATTATTACCTTGGATTGGCATTACTAATGATATATTTGAATTTGTACATGCAATTGAAGAGTTTTGTACTTTGACTAGTCTGAGATGCTTGTGGATGAGATAGTACAAGTGAACGTAGCCAAGGGAGGTCAAGGGTATGCAGGCCCTAAAGAACTTAATCTTGAGCCTAATGTAGGGCAACCTGCGCCTGAGGGAGAAGTAGAATCTGTCGGTTCGGTAATGAACTATGGTAGAGACTTGAGGTTGTAGGATGTGAGTTTAAGTAGTTGACATGACATGTAGTTTCCTTGTTTTGCTACTGCATGCATTTTTGTTAGTAACATGCCCAAGCTACTGTTTATAGTACTTGTTTTTGTTTTATATACCTGGTCTTGATCGGGTTGACATGTATAGTTTTTGTGACTTGTTGTATGAACTTGGGATGCTATGAATATACGAAGCGTGTTTCCTAATTTGCCTTATTGATTTGAAAATTTCTTGATTTTGCTACTATAGCCGATTCTTTTGTTCATGTACTATATAGCCGATTATTTTGACAAAACAAAGAGAGAGAAGAGAGAGAACAGTATGGAGGGTAGACGAAGTCAAGGACAAGGGGCTAGTTAGGAATGTGGGGCTAGCCGTAGACGTGGGGGTAGGCAAGTATAGGAACCAAGAGAAACAAGAGACGCGGCGACCGAGCAACAATAGGAACCAAGGGCCGAAGCAGGAGATCAGGTAGCGACGGGCATACAACGAATGACTGATATTTTGGTGCGTTTAGTGGAACAACAGGGTTAGGCACTTGTTCACCAATCTAGAGACCCTGAGATAAGAGAGGACAGGGCCTTAAAGCGTTTCCAAAAGTTTTCTCCACCGAAATTCTTTGGAGGGTCTGACCCGGAAGTAGTTGAAAACTGGTTGGAGACAATAATAAATATTTTTGTAACCTTGCATTATATGGAGGAAAGACAAGTGGCTTTCGCCGTCTTTCAATTTGAAGGACCGGTTAGGGCGTAGTGGAATGTTATTAGGGCAAAATGGGGGAGAGAACAAATGGCATAGACTTGGGTAAATTTTATGAGAGAATTTAATGAGAAATACTTCCCACCTCTAGTCCAAGAGAAACGAGAGGATGATTTCATTAGATTACGTTAAGGAACCCTAAGCGTGACCGAATATGAAGCACAATTCACTAAACTGTCCAAATTTGCTTTGAAATTGGTGGTTAAGGAACAGAGGAGAGTGAGACGGTTATCCAGGGGTTGAATCTGGTGATCCAAAAAACTTTAGCAGCAGGTCAAGTTAATACTTTTACTGAAACTCTTGAGAAGGCCCAAAGGATTGAGAATGCAAAATTACAAGTAAAAGCTTTTCAAGCACGAAAAAGGAGTGCACCTAGTAGTACGCCTGAGGAATCTAGGGAAAACGTAACACCTTTCAAAGTAAGAAGAGCGAACTTTCCGCCTTACCCACCATGGACATTAGGAACCCTAGAAGAAGGTTATACAAAAGGAAGTCAAATAGGACAAGAGGGAATTTCTCGAGAAGTCCAAAAGGTTCCTCCTCGCTTGGCTTGTGGATACTGTAGGAAGACAAATCACACTGAGGATGAATGCTAGAGGAAGGGACGAAAGTGCTTGATTTACGAGAGTGCTGACCATCAAATTAACAATTGCCCGAGGAATCCGCAAAGAGGTAATAATGCTCAACAAGTGGATAGAACCACCCCTAAACAAGCTAAAGAAAGAGGAAACAGACCAAGAGTGCTAGCGCGCATATATGCCACAGACAAGCAATAGGCTCCAAAGTCGTCTGAGGCGATGGAAGGTAAAAATTTCGAGGACGAAATTTTCTTAAGGGGGAGAGAGTGTGAGGACGCGAAAATTATTTTAAATTTTCTCCTGTTTTGAAAAAACTCTTTTATATTTTATTTTAATTTTACTTTACGTGCTTATTTGCTAGCCTTAATTTGACAGTGATATAATGTGAGAACCCGAAAATTTTCACATTTTCACGTATTATTTTATTTCCTTGGCCATATTTTATACTGTCCTTTGAAAATATTAAATGTTTTGTACATTTTACAAGTAAGTACAATTTTTAAATCATTTTCCTAGTATAAGTTAGTGTACATAACTTGAAGTGCATTTGTTTGATGTGGGGCCCGCTAGTGCGATATAATTTTGCCGATTAGGTGATGAAATACTAAGTGATATTATTCTACATGGTGTTAGAAGATAATTAGAGGTTAGTTAGCTACTTGAATTATTGGAGGAGAGGAGATAAGCTTAGAAACTTCAAGAGGCCACATGTCATGTTCTCATTGGATGTTGGACTTTTGACCCAAGACATTTACTTTCTTAAAACCAAAATTTGACCCAAAAAGCTTCTCATTTCTCTTGTTCTTGGCCAGCCCCCTTGGAGAGAAAACAAGAGAGAGCTCTTCAATTTCCAACTTCAATCCTTGCTCAAATCTTGAGCTTTAACCAACCAAATTGAAAACTACACCATACAAGTGCTAGCTAAGGGAAATTGAAGGCCTTGGTGGAGTTGTTTTGGGAGGAGGAAGTCTAAGCTACCAACTTTCTTTGAGGTTTGAAGGTAAGGTTGCTAAGAACACCCTTCTTTGGTTCCAATAGATGCTAATTAGTGGCCTATGGTGGCTTGCTAACATGATTAATGGATGATTTTGTGGATTAATGGAGAGTTGGTTAGATTTCTGATTTATTGGGAATTTTCTGCCCTAATCTGACCAGTGTTGTTCGTCCAGGATGGAGGCCGAATTGGCCTTAGCTCAAAACATGAAAGTTGTAGAGAATTGAGTGTAGCTTATTCCTGTAAAATTTCAGCTCAATCGGAGCACTGTAGCCTGTGAAATGACTATTTTACCCCTGCTGCCCTGTTTCTGTCCGAGAATGGTAATCAGCCTCTGTATTGGCTCTTTTGGCTGGGAATATGAATGAATTAGCTTTTAATGCCTTCTTAAGAGTTGTAGCCTTGTATCTTAGCTTTCATATGGCTTTGGAATCAACTGAATTGGAGTTGTGTGTGCTGAGTTATGATGGAATATTTGGGCCTGGTTTTGGATGGCTGTAAAGCTTCAATTGGTTGCATTTTAAGGGTGTTTGATAGCTTATGGTTTGTATATGAAATTGTGATTGAATGGTATGATTTGGTGGTTGGGTTGTAGCATGGAAAGTAAAGAAAAACAAGGGGAAATGCTGTCCGTTTATTTCTTGAACTTGAGTGAATGGAAATGAGATTGGAATGTAGTTTTGTGATGCATTAGACTTACTTGGCTTACTTGGCTTAGAGTAACTTAGTTCCACTTGAGTAGTGTTATGTGAGCTAGTTTACTTGCATTTGTACATTTCCATTTGTACCAAAATGTTTGGTTCCAATTGTCGAGTTTTGAACTTCAAATACGTGTTCATTTTCGTTCCGAAACAAAAGGAGTGGCCTAGGGTTTCTCGGCCACAAAACCTAATTTTAACGCGCAAGGTTTTAAAGTGTGAATTCAAGGTATTTAATTACCTTTCTCATATGATTTTTAACCAAGATACTTGTTATACATTAATTCTTTGCAAATGTGTTAGTTTTGAGCCAAAAACACGTGTTACGAAAAATGAGGAAAAACTACTGTTCACTATCCGGCCGTGTATCCGACCAAGTTCTGGCCGGATTCTGACGTGGCAACTGTTTCAACTTTTTCCGATTTAATTTTCTAAAACCTTTTGAGCTTAGTTTTATGTTTGATTTGGAAAACCTTTAGTTACTCATTTTCTTTGATCAAAATGTACTCTTTTACTTTTAAAATCATACTTCCCCCTTGTACTTGTTTTATTCGAATTTTCTTTGATTCACTGGACATTTTGATGGTTGAGTCATAATATTCTCTCATGATTGTTATTAGGATTTCTTGGTGACCAAGGTTGATATCCGGAGGGATACTTTGGACGTAATTTTGCTTGTTTAGGTGAGTGTTCTATATACGTTATGTTTCATTGACTATGTGGCTAGTTGAAATACTTGATTAAATGTTAAATGTTCTCAATGATTGCAAAAATGATTTTTACTAGGCGAGTGTGTACTTTATCGCACTCGGCCCAAATGAACGTGAAATTGGAATGATTGAATGATTAAATGTTACTTGTGCATGAATGTAAGCCTTCTAGCTGAACTGGGCCCTTGCCTTTTGTTACTGGTCGACTCGAGCCAGAAGCGGACTCGGTCGGGCGATTAGTGACTCTGGGTTAATGTGAATGTTTGGTATACTCGAGTATGACCATGAAGTTTGGGAAGGACTGGCCAGTGCGCTGGCCAGAAGGGGAAGAACGAAATGAACGAATGAATGGCAAGAATGACGGAGGGATTTTCAATGACAAATGAAATTTTTCTAAATGATTGAAGGAATGGATGGTCGATGAACGAATGAACGAACGAATGACTCCGTATCCTTTTAATGAATGTGTTATTCTTGCTTTATATCGTAAATGTTATCTGGATACTTGTTGTTACCTGCTTATGTCCTTGTTTAATTGCTTAGTTGAGTATATAGAACCTCGCTGGGCTTTTAGCTCATTCCACGTCTTTTGTTTTCCTTAACAGGGGTTGCGAGCAAGGGCGAGAGACCTGTATAGTATAGTTTAGCCTTTTGTATTGTTTTGGCTTTTGATCTCGTTCTAGTGCTTGATTAGGGTTGGAATGTACTAAGAATTTAAAGCTTATGTATATATTTGGGACTATGTAATTGGTTGAGTTTGGGATAAATGTAAGTATATGTTTCAAGTCTGGGTTTCGTTTCCGCTTATTCTCGAGGCTTTATCTTATTTTCTTTGATGTGAGTGAACGAGTCCTGGCGAGAGCTGGGCAGGCGGTCCGCCGAACCCTTTGGTTCGCCTTAGGGTAAGGTGGGGCTGTCACATATAAGGGTTAAGATTTTGATCATTCCCTTTTTTTATCTTAGTGCATGCTAAGTTCCATAGTACATTAAGGTAGATCCACTGACTAGTGAGATGTGCACATTATATATGGTGGACGAGAACGGGTGTGGTGCTAGAGAAATTATATGATTAAAAGTGCTAAGATTAAGTTAGTAAATCATAAGTTAAAACAAAAGTACAAGAAAGTTAAGCAAATAGGCTTGAACCGACTCGCACTGTTTGTTAACGGTCAATGACGCCACTTGACCAATACTTTCTTTCCCTAATTTTTTATTTTTCTTTCATTTATCCTCCCCTAATTTTGTCCTATGGCTGGTTGAAATTCTTAACCAAGAAGAGGGGGAAAAGAAAAACAAAGGAAAAAACTTGGGTTGCCAAGTGTTGGCAATCAAGAGTTTTGTTGACTAAAGACTTTCTTTCCTTCTTATCTTTCTTTTAGCCAAAATTTCCCTTCACTTTTCATCATTTTGGCCAAAATTAGGGAGCAAGAAAAGAGAGAAAATCTTCCATTTTCTTAGCCTTGATTTCTTGCTCAATCCATGAGAAATCCAAACACCAACACTAATCCACACCGATTAATCTTGAGTTAAGTTTGAAGGGAAGCTTTTGGTGGAATCATTTGAGAAAGAAAGTTCTTGTCTTGCAACTTATCTTGGGATTTGAGGTATTAAACTAAGAAACTCTCCTACTCTTTCTTATCTTGTAACTTCTTGGATAGATGACTTGAGCAAAATTCTTTGTGTTTTCATGGCAAGCTAGTAGATGACTTGAGGAAAATTCCTTGTGCTTTCATGGCAAGGTAGGTAGATGACTTGAGGTTTATTCTTGTGCTTTTATGATGAATGTTTGTGGTAGATTTTGGTGCTTTAAAACTTGATGTTGTGGCTTGTGTGTATATCTCTTGGAAAGGTTGAATCTTGGTTGGATTTTGTTGCAAATTTGGTGGAAAATTTCTGTTTTGAAAGTTTCTTGCTGGCCGAAACTTTTGAGTGCTATTACCCCTTAGTTTTCAAAAATTTTGGGGAAAATCTTGTTCCACAAAATTTTTCAGACATTAAAATTTGATTGTGAATTCGATTTGAACCAAAAATCATGAGCTTAAGTGGGAAAGTTCAGTCAAGTATTGCTGAAAATATTTTCCGCAGGAGACTCTGAGCAGTCTTGGAAAATCTGTTATATCTTGGTGTGGAAAAATCCGAATTGAGTTCCGTTTGTTGCATCTGAAACTAAACTCATAGCTCCTTTAACCGTATAAAATTCATGGTTTCATTCACTGTCTATAAATACCAACAAAATTTCAAAGTGGGCTGAAAATCCAAAACTGCCCTGTTTTTTGCACTTGGTTGAGCAGTGAATTGAGGCTGAGATTTGACTAATTTATGGGCCGAATTTTATGAAGGTGTCTTTTAGAGAGTTGCAGATTTTTGAGTTTATTTTCTAATGGTATAAGATTTATGATTTTCTGACCAATGGAACTCAAGTTATGCTTTTTCAAAGAATGTCACCAAAGTTGGACATTTTATCAAACGAATTGAGTGGGACTTGGAAAAACTTAGGAAAACATTTTCTAGGTTTTAAACCTTATTTTGGTGAGATTTTCGATGCTTAAATTGCTCTCCTCACTTTTCGAATACATTTAGATTTTCCTTGATTTGCACCTTTGAATTTGCCCTTGAACCCTACGTGTGTGAGAGGCCATCTTGTATAGGCTTGTGGCTCATAGTTGAGCCTAATATGCAAATTTTGTTCACTTAAGTTTTGGATGGTTGGACCATAATATCTTTATCCTGGTTGTTCTTAGGGTTTGTTGGTGAGCACGAGCATAGCCCGGGGACGAACTTTTGACATTTACTCTACTGATATTGGTGAGTGTTCCTTGCATGTGTATGCTTTAAATGACTAAGTGAAATGTTGTGAATGTTGTCGGAATGTTATATGCTTTCCAATGATTGCTAAATGGATTTTCGATGGGTGAGTGTGTAGTTTATCACATTCGACCCAAGCAAAAGTGAATTTTCAATGATTGAATGCTACTTGTGCATGAATGTAAGCCTTTTGACTGAATTGGGCCCTTGCCCTTCATTGCCAGTTGACTCGAGCCAGAAGTGAACTCGGTCGAGCGGCTGGTGACCCTTGGATAATATTTGGTATACTCGAGTATTTTCACGAAATCTGGTGGAGAATTGGCCAGTGAATTCAATGCAATGAAATCAATGAATGAATGACATGAAGACTGAAGGAGTTTTCACTTGCGAATGTTTTCTAATGTCGGAAGGATAAGGAAAATGATTGGCGAATGAATGAATGAATGACTTGAATGAATGGCTCCAAGTGAGCTCGTATCCTTCCAATGATTGAATGATTGCTTATTACTGTGAAAAATGTTAAATGTGATATTTCCGTGTTTTACCTACTTGACTATTTGTTTTGGGAACTTCACTGGCTTTTAGCTCATTCCATTAGTTTATTTTCTCTACAAGAGTGGAGGCCGGAGCAAGTAAGCATGATCTAGTGTGTATAAGTTCCTTGTACTTTTACTTTTATGGATTGAATGTATTTGGGACATTTGACAATGTAAAGCTACGTTTCACTTTTGGGTTGTAAATGAAGTTGAATTATGGTTGATTTGAGAACCTTCTACGTTAATTTAGAGGTGTGAATTACCATTTTCAAGAATGCTAGTGAGTGAGTCCCGGCAAGAGCTGGGTAGGAGTCCCGCCAAACCCTCTGGTTCGCCTTAAGGGGCAGTGGGTCATCGCAGTTGTAGACTTTGATATTGGGCAATTGTAGTGTTGAAGATTATTACAAAGACATGGAAATATCAATGTTACAAACTAATGTTGTGAAGGATAGGGAGCTACAATGGCGCGTTTCTTGATTGAATTATGACCAAAGATAGTCGAGGAAGTTGAGTTGCAACACTATTTTGAGATCGAAGACATGGTCAATAAGGCTACCAAGATTGAACGGAGGCAAAAGAGGAGGGGTCAATCTAGAACTTTCTCCAATTTTTCACCCTCTCCAATGCCTTCATCTCAACCAAGGAGAGAGATGACAAATTTGGCCACCCCACCCTCTTCAAGGTCAAGATTGGAGCAAGTGAAAAGTGAGGCTACAGTTATTCTAAAGTCTATCAAAGATGCTCCTATAGTCTGAATTAGGAACAATAAATGCTTTAGATACCAAGGAAGAGAACGCATAGCTAGCTAATGTCCGAATCTAGTGGCTATGATTGTCTTATCTAATGGCGAGATTGTTACTAGTGATGAGGAAATGAAAGGATGTCATCTTTTGATGGAAAATGAAGATGAAGGTTCGTGTGAAGAACTTCCTATTAATCAATTTGCGGGACTAGGGCTGGTGACACGAAGAGCCTTGATTTCATAGATCAGAGAAGAGGAAGGCCAACATCAAAATATTTTCTATACACTGTCTTATTAATGGTAAAGGGTGTAGTTTAATTGTTGATAGTCGAAGTTATGCTAACATAGTAAGTGCTTTGATGGTAGAGAAACTAAAGCTACTTATCCATGACCATCCTTAACCATACAAACTGCAATGGTTTAGTGATTGTGTGAGTATGTGCGTCCAAGCAAACTCTTGTACAATTCAGCATTGGAAGGCATGAAGATGAACTTATGTACTTATGTATGTAACTCTAATGCAAGCTGCACATATCATTTTGGAGCGACCTTGGCAATTTGATAAAAGAATTAGTTTTGATGTTATACTAATAAATATTCTTTTATCCATTGTCATAGGAAGGTTATTCTCGCACCACTTTCTCTTAAGCAAGTGCGTGACGGCCAAGAGTTGTTACAAAAGAAGTGTGAGTTAGACCGTGAGAAGCATAGAAGAGAGAGGGCTGAATGTAAACAAAAGAGTGAGAAAAATGAGAGTGTTGAACAAGTGATGTGTGCTAATCAGTCTAGTTTGGAGTGTGAGGAAGTATTGTTATTTACTACTCTTATTATGTCATTTTTGCATAGTATGTTCGACGGATTCTTATAGGTTGGTGAATTAGTTGTGGAGCTACCAAATGGAATCAATAATGTGGCCAACGATCATGTGTATATTCAACTTACACTTCAATTCATTGGTATTGATGGTTGTCTTCTTACATCGGTTAAAGGTAGCAAAATTGACATTATTCAATTCATTGGTTGCAAGGTAAATTGCTTAACTTTGTGTCTTAACTCTTTTTGAACATTAGGAGTATTTGCTTTGCCTAATGACGCATTGATTGGTTTTAAGTCTTGGGATGATGTTTTAAATTCGAATCGTGCGAGTTTAGTGAATGTTATGAGTCTTGCATTCATTGCATAGCATATGAATGTTACACGTTTAGAGTTTAATTCATATCTTTTAGTTTTTATCAATTGGATTTTGATGTTGATTCCATGATAGTGTTACACATTGTTCGTTCAAGTCATCCAGATTATGTTTATGCATTTATGGATCAATTTCTGTTTTGTGAATCTTATGTACATTTCCTTTATAGTTTGAGTCAGTTTATGTCTTTTAGTTCGACAATTACTGATTTTAGTTGGGATATTGTTTTAGCTTTATTGTTTGAACCATCTAGGATTCCTATTAGTGATGTTAGTTGTGAGTGTCCAAGGAATATTATTCGAGTCCATTCCTTATCTAATTTTCATAACACTTATGCATGTTGTTTTATCTGTTTCACATTGGTTTGGATTGTTTCATGCACAAATCTAATGTGTGCTTCATTCGTAATGTTACTGACCTGTGTCTTAACATTCGCATGATGCATAAAAACTGTATTTTCCTTCTTATTATCAACTTGGTGAGTTTAGTGATTACAAGTATTTCATAGTCATTCATTTCTCATTTTTCATGTTTGACCCAAGTATTGATTCAAGGTCGAATCTTTTCTACGAGGGAGGAAATGATGGAGATCTAAGAAACCTTGATGATACGTGTTTTTGGCCAAAGGAACGTGAGCTGGAACATGTGCATAAGATCATGTTTGTGACCAAATTGAGTAAAAGACATGTTTCTTGACTTGCGTTCATTTAAACATTCCTTGAATTGCTCCATTGTAAGCAAGGCGTCGATTTGAGGACAAATCTATTTCAAGATAGGGGGAATGATATGAATCTAGTTGCCTACCTTTGTGTTCCCAAGAGTCTCGAGCTAAGTGTTCACAGAAGCTATTCGAAAGGACCTTTAAATGTGTGTAACACTTCAATTCAAGCTTTGTTTGATGTTAAACAAGAGCTAAATGAAGTGTACGTGTCCAAGCCAAAGGTGAAAACAGTAGGAGAAGAGCTTTGCATGTTGATCGAGCTGAAGAAAGTTAAGGACAGCTATCCAGAGAGAATTTGCATGTAGATACCCTTGCAGATCCATCTCCATTGCACGTGTCATGTGATTTTCTTCTTGGTTTCTACCTCAAATTCGCACGAGAATCTGGCTAGCAATCCCAGCACGGATTCGGTTAGGGTTAATTTTATGATTTTTTACTATTTTTGCATAATTTATTAGATTTTGCTTAATTACTTAATTGTTAGTTATTAGGATTAAATGGACAACTATATTAGCTATTTGTGCCATTAGATTAGTAGTTTAATTGCAATAAATTATGTAATCCATGTTTGGTTCGAATTTGGACTAGTTTTAGAACTTTGTCTATAAATAACCTTACTTTTACTTTGTAATGGTAAGACAATTCCCACCAATAAGATTGTAGATAGAGCATCTCTTTGGCTTGTTGTAAACATCTCCTTGAATACTTTAGAGCATGTCTGTAGTATTCAAAATTGGCTTATCAATTTAAGATACGCGTTTGAAATGTGACGCCTTCTAACTTCAATTTCGGTTCCTTAATTTGAGTTAATCAAAGATTGGGATTGTATCAATACATTCATGACTACAAGAATTAATTGGCGTTAAGTTTTCTACTACCAAGCGTTGGGTATTGTTCATCTAGGTCCTGTGGCTTGTTGAACTACGGGTTTCATTCACGGAGGTCATATCAAAAATTCTTAAAGCAAGTTGTCTCTACTAAGAAGTTGGAGAACTTTGCAATGGTGTCACTTATTTAGAAGTGTAGTGCGGTCTTGCAAAATCGTCTTCCAATCAAGATGAAGGATCAATGGAGTTTTACTATGCCTTGTCAATTTGAAAATATCTGTATTGACAAATGTTTGTGTAACCTTGGATCCAGTGTTAATCTAATGCCTTTATTCTTTTTTAGCAAATTGGAGTTAGCCAACCTCGTACGTACTCAGGTGATTTTACAATTGGCTGACTGTTCAGTGTGTTAGCTAATTGACATTATAGAAGATGTGTTAGTAAAAATTGATAAGTTTTATATTCCTACAGATTTTCTAGTTCTTGTTATGGAGGAAGATATTTCCATATCAATTATCCCTGGTAGAGGATTTCTAGTTATGGGGGAAAATAACATGGACTTACTTAAAGGAAAATTGAACTCTAAGGGTTGGTAAGGAAAAATAAGAATTTAATGTTTTTGAACTCTTAAATACCCATCTTATAAGGAGTCTTGTTCTAGTTTTGATATTATTGATGCTTTGCATGGTAAGAAATATGTCATGTAGCATGACTTAAAGCTAAAACCCGATCTAAATAATGGCCAGTTCTTCTCTTCGGCAATTCGTAAGTAGCATATTACTGGAAAAGATGAGCAAATATTTTAAACACCAATAATGGATAAAGTGTCTTCATCCGAACCATTTGAGCCACCATTACCTTTTTTGCTTTATATGGCTCGAGATGTTAAATTTAGCACTTCTCAAAAGGCAACCCAACTTTCTTGTTAATTTCATTTAATCTTTTTCTCTTGTTCTTGGGATTGGTGGTGCTGTTTAATTATTTAATATCTGATATTTTCTATGAGGATTCGCAAAATTCTCTTTATTTTAAACTCCTATTGCTAGTTTATTTAAATAATTAATTGCCCGTTTGTCTCGAATATTTTATTTCAACCTTTTTAGACCCAATTATGTGGAATTATGACTTGCTTATATTTTTAAAATGATTTGTTTCCAAATTTAATTTTGAAAGCCAGTTAAGTGAGAATAGTGAATATGCGATTGGAGTCAATAATCAATTCGAGAATGCAATAAGTTTGGAAAATTGGAGACTTGTACATTAGTCTTGAAATAGATATTTTTATGTTTAAGCGTTCAATTATTAGTTAGTGATACTATCATTATAAGAATTTCTTGAAATTTCCACTTTATCGAGCACAAATTTGGAGTACGTGTTTTTACGCGCGCGATTTAATTGAGGGACTTTAGACTCTTATTTTTAGACCATTAAGAGTGAATAATAATAGTATGAATAGAAGTGCACTAGAGGTTTAGTGCACAAGTGAAACAAACCCGAGGAGAATTGAGCACGGAACGCGGGGGGAAGAGAGTTGACCTTCGCACAATTTTGGGCCACACATTTTAGCTTCTCTTGGAAGCTTCATTTTGATCAAAACACTCTCTCTCTTGCTCTCACTCCAGCTGGCCAAAGGAGGAGGAAAAACAACCCCAAGTTCTTCAATTTTCTTCTTCATTTCTTCATCAAATCTTCACCAAATCACACCAAAATTCAACCACACTTTGCTAAGCACTTGGTGATCATCTTAAGCTACAAAAGAGCTTGCTTTCCATGGTTTTTCTTGGGCTAAGGAGGACCGAAAATTCTGCCTTGAACATCTAGCAAAGTAAGTGACGATCAAACCTTCAAATCTTGATTTATGGAAGTTCTATTGCACTTATAAGTTCATATAATCATGTGGGTAGCTTATTTATGTTGGAAATTTGGTGTGTGGGCTCTATGAACTCCCACTATGGCTTGATGGACTGATTTTGTGAGTTTTGATGTTAATAATGTTGGATTAGTGCTTAAATTAGTAGAAATGAGTGATATTATTGAAGGAAAACTCAAAGGAAGTGATGAGGGAATTTTTCCATTTCTGCCCCTGTACATGCCGTGGCCCTTAGAGCAATTTTTTGTGGTTCTAATGACTTGTTTATGATGTATATATGTTGTGTGGGTTGTGTGGAAGGTTTCCACAAAAAACAATTACGTGATTTGGATGGTTAAATGTTGTGATTTCGAAAATTCATCAAAACTGGAAACGGGTGTCCAGTGTACTCTGGCAGTGTTTTTGTTTCGGTCATACCTTTTTGCTCCAATGTCGAAATTGAGTGCTGTTTGCGGCACTGGAAACTAGATATTCCCAGCTTTCCAATGGTATCAAATGTACATCTTGATTCCACCTGAGTGATCCGTACCAACCTTGTAAAGTTTCCTGTCCTATTTTTCGTCTGTACTGGAAGCTCTGTTTTGAGCTGCAAATTGATGTTAAAAAATGAGCCAGTTGTGGACAAAAGTTTAAAACAATTTCTTCTGAGAAATTGTAGCCTTGTGAATTTATTTTCCAATGCCACCAACTACGCTCAATTCTAAGTTGAATTGAGTGAAATATGGCAAAAATTACAGACCTGCGTCATTGCTTGAAAACCCTCATTTTGGACTGATCAATGGCCTATCTTGTTTGGGACTTGTTATTTTGAAATTTTGGTGTCAATCACCTACCAAATGTATATTAGATGTCTCTCAGACTTTTGTTTCATAAATGAACCAGATTTGAATCGTTTTCATTTGGCAAAATGTTTGAAAAGGAAGAAGAAAGTAAAAGACAGATTTGTCTTGGGATTTTCTTGAAATTTGGTAGTTTAGTTCACTAACTTCCCGTGTGAATTTTGAAATGAAATTTGGTAGAGGAGTAATCCTCATATGGAGTTGAATTGTACCAATTTTGGTGTCAATCTAAGACCATTTCGATATACAAATGATGTCCCAAAGTTGCTCTTCGAATCTGGAAAACTTTTCCTTTTTTCTTGGCCGAATGGTCAAATCTGATTTGGGAAGTTATATTTCAAAAATCTTGATGTCAACTACTTCTAAATTACTTATTGGATGTTTATGGAACATTAGTTTCAATATTTGAATTAATTGAAGTTGATTGTGTGGAGCAAAGCTTTTAAAAAAAAAGGAAAATTGAAGTACAAGGCAGATTTGCCTTGGAAATTCTTGGAACTTTAGTGGCTTTATTAACTGACTTCCCGAACGAATTTTTATATGAAATTTGACAGAGGAATACCCCTTATATGGTAGAGTAACACTATCAAATTTGGTACCATTCTGAGTCTATGTCAATGTCCAACTGAAGTCCCAAAGTTCATGTTTCAAATCTGGAAAATGTTGAATCTGTCCTTATTTTTAGCTAACTTTGAGCCGCCATATCTTGGTGTTCAAAACTTAGATTCTTGTTCCACTTCTTTTGTTTTAAACTTTGATTGTAACTCTAATTGAGTTTCAAATTTGAGAGGCTAGTTCAAATTTTGTAAATTTTGCCAAATTTCCAAAGTTGGCCAAAAACCAACCCAGCAACTGCCTCGATAGCCCAAAACAGTAACTTTGAGCCAATTTTTGAATACCTTCCGTTTGGAATCATGGAAAAGTGTTTTCAAGGAACTTTTAGTACTTTGGAAGAAGTTTCCAACAGTATCAAGTTTTCCAATTTTGGACTTGTAGAGAGTGAGATACGATTTTTCCAAGATTGTGTGACAAACCCGAAACTTCCAAACTTAAAGGAAATTGAGTTTTTAGTACTCATCTTTTTCCTTCGATATCACTCGATCGTTTTACACTTGATTTCAAAGATGAAAACCTGATTTCTCTTGTATTTTAAAACCCCACCTTTGAGTCTCGATTTACGAGTAATTAAGGTTCAATTCATGAATTCTCCTTAGATTGTATACTAGTACAACCTTCTTCGATAAGTAGGGGTTCTAAGTGATATTGTGTAATAGTTGATGGTTATTTGCTCAGGCGCTCAATGGGACCTTCAAGAGGAACTCGAAGTGGACGTCTAAACACTTGTTTGAGCACTTACTTTCTTGTATTGACTAGGTGAGTGTTCCATAGGAGTACGTGATTTGAATAGTCTATGATATGTTTACTCCATGGTCATTACGCGTAAAGTGTTACCACACTCGTTTTCATTTAAGTAAAACGTACTTGAATTACTCGATATGAAATACTTGAAATGCATATTTACATGAAGCGTTTCAATGATTGTGTAGACACCAAAATTTTAATTTTTTTATATATATTTATTTTTATTTTGGTTTTATTATTTTGTTTAGTTGATTTTGTTTTGATTTTTGTTTATCTTTATCTTATTTTCATTTTTGTTTAAGAAAATCATTTTTAATTATTATTATTAATTAATTCATTGAAAAAAAAGAAGAAAAATCATCAATCACACACCAAAATTTTAGTTTTTCATTTCATTTTAGTCGATTTTGTTAATCTTAGGAAAATCATTGTATTATTGTTAATTAATTAAAAAAAATCCAGCTGCAAAATCTCGCTCCATTTTCTTTTTTTCACTCAGTTTTCTTCCATTTATTCTCCTCCATTTGATCATTCCAACACCAAGCCAGCTGGCTTTAATCTCAACACTAAGGATATTCTAGAACAAGAGCTATCAGACGGCTTCAAGATGCGATACAAAAAAGGGCAGCTTCATCCCATCGTTGCTCCAAGGGTTTAGGGGGCCGAGTCTTATAAAAGGGGACGGCATGACAAGAAGAAGTAAGATAGGGTGGCGGCTGAGGGAGAGAGCTTGAAGGCTGAGAAAAGAAAAGATACGGGAGAGTGAGGTGGAGTGGCGGTTGGAAGGAAAAACCAGAGAGCTACGGGTTGAGTAAGATAGAAACGAGAGAGAAAAGGGAAAAGAAAGAAAGGAGGGAACTAGAGAGAAAAGGAGTGACGGGCTGAGGGAGGAGGAGAAACAACAAGCAAGGGAAAAAGAGAGGTGGAGAGAGAGCAAGACAGCGAGAAAGAAAAACTGGAGGGGGCTTTGACGGCTGAAAAGAAGAGAGCTTGGAGTCTTCGGCTGAAGAAGAAAGGAGAGAGCTTGGGGTTTTTTCGGTTGAGGAAACAAGGAGAAAGGGTTTTGTCGGAGTTTGGGTGAAAAGGGAACCAAGGGAAACCTGAAAGAGGAGGAAGTTTTCTGGAGAAGAAAAAGGAAAAACCGCAGGGCGACCGCCATATCAGAGGAATATCGAAGATCTTATCATCAATATTGGCTGTGGTGGTGGCGCTGCCGTTGCTGTTGCTGCTCTCCTTCTACCGCCACCACTGCAGCCCCAAAGCCTGCTGGCTACAGCCGAATGCCCTCGTTGCTGCCACTGCCGGACAAATATCACGATCTAACTGATGTTGATAAGCGCTATTGCCAACGGTATGTGGATTTTGTTCAATTTTGTTCGCTGCATCTGCTTGCCTTTTGCTGCGTTGTTTGTCAATACTTGGCTTAAAGCTTCTACCATGTTTGCACATGATTAAAGGTGATGTTGAAGTGATGAGTTGTGTTTAACTTTTGGGCTACATGATCTTGTTTTGACCCCAAACTTTGATGTTTATTGGCTGCGTTTGTATTCTAATGAAATGAAAAAAGTTGCAGAAAATTTTCCAGATTTGCATGATCTTTTCTTTTGAATCTTAGTGTTTAAATATTAAAGTTTCATGTCCAAAAGTGGAAAGAACACCGGATAATCTTGTTGTCTTGATCCAAGTTTTGTTGGTTTGGCTATTAGTTATGTTTGGATTGCATTCAAGAACCCACCAGAAAATTTAACCCAACATTCAAGAATTTAGTAAAAGCAACAAAAGATGTTTTCTTGTCTTTGCAAATCTGTTGGGGAGGAGGGATTTTGAATCCTTGATCTTGTGTCACTGCATGGTTTGTGTTGGTTTGAGTCTTGTGGAATTAGTTGACAGGTGTGACAGCCCCACCTTCCCCTAAGGCGAACCAAAGGGTTCGGCGGACCGCCTGCCCAGCTCTCGCCAGGATTCGTTCACTCACAAAAATAAAATAAGAAAAGCCTCGAGAATAAGCGAAAACAATACCCAAACTTGAACCATATAAATACATTCATCTCAATCTCAACCACAAGTACAGTCCCAAATGTATACCAAAGCTCTGAATTCACAGTACAGTCCACCTTATCGAAGCACTAGAGCGGAAATAAAAGCCAAAACATAACAATTCAAAACAAAAACTAGGCTATTCTATTCTATACAGGCCTCTCGCCCGCTCGCAACCCCAGTAAGGAAAACAAAAGGCGTGGAATGAGCTAAAAGCCAAGCGAGATTCTATATACACAACCAAGCAGTTAAACAAGGACATTAAGCATGTTATAACAAGTAATCCAGATAACATTTACGATATAAAGCAATAGTAACACATACAATAAAAGGATACATGCTCACGAGGAGCCATTCGTTCGTTCGTTCATTCATTCGTCTAATATTTTCCTTATTTCTCCGATCATTAAAACATTGTTTGTAAGTGAAAACTCCTTCATTTTCGTGTCGTTCGTTCATTCATTTCATTCCCCACGCTCCGCCAACGTCGTGGTCATACTCGAGTATACCAACATTCACCCAGGGTCACTAATCGCCCGACCGAATCCGCTTCTGCCTTGAGTCGACCAGTAACAAAGGGCAAGGGCCCAGTTCAGCCAGAAGGCTTACATTCATGCACAAGTAACATTTAATCATTCAATCATTGAAAGTTCACGTTCATTTAAGGTCGAGTTCGATAAAGTACACACTCGCCTAGCAAAAATCATTTTGGAAACATAACATACCTCAATCACGTATTAAAGCAACAATCCAAATAGTCACAATAGTTCACATAGTCATTAGAAACAAAGCGTATATAGAACACTCACCGAAATAAGCAAAATAACGTCCAAAGTATCCCTCCGGATCTCAACTTTAGTCACCAAGAAACCCTAAATAATCATGAGAAAGTATTATGGTTCAACCATCAAAATGTTTGATTTATCAAAGAAAATCCGAATAACTAATAGTACAATGTATAAGTATGATTTTGGAAGTAAAAAAAGTGCTTTTAGTCCAAAATACATGAGTAAATAGTTGTAAAACTTATGTCTGCTCTTAAAATTTGAAATCGCCATTTGAGTGCAAATTTGGGCAGCACGCCCTTTGTGTTTAGCAAATTTCCAGCCATTTATGGCTTCATTATTTTCCTCAATCAGCCCCCAAAATCATATACAAATAATCTCATTACAATAGCCGTTAAAATGGCTAAAAGTCATTCAATTACAAAACCAAACTAGAAAAGGGATCGGGATTAAGGTTTAAGACAAGGAACAAAATGACAGGTTTGACATCTTTTAGCGTATTGGTCACAACCGAAGTTACACCTTTCGGATTGAGGTACACTTTATACCGTTTCGAAGCTAAGACATAGCTCTACAATTCTTATGAAGACACCGCAATCCCGTTCTCAACGTAACCTAGTCACATTTTCCCAAACCGACCCAGATATTCCAGTTCAAAGCTCACTGTGAAATTCAACTAGCAGTCCTGATTTATTCAGTCATATCTCAGCACACACAACTCCGATTCAGTTGATTCCAAAGCCATTCGAACGCTAAGATACAAGGATACAATTCTTAAGAAGGTATCAAAAGCTAATTCATTCATCTTCCCAGCCAAAAGAGCCAATTACAGATGCTGATTATCATTCTCGGACAGAAACAGGGAGGCAGGGGTAAAATAGTCATTTCACAGGATACAGTTCTCTGATTGAGCTGTTTTTACAGGATTAATCTATATTCAATTCTCTACAACTTTCATGTTTTGAGCTAAGTCCAATTCAGCTTCCATCATGACCGAATAACACTGGTCAGACAGGGCAGAAAATTTCTAAGAAAACCGAAAATCCACACCTCACCACTTATAACCAAGAATTAATTGCACAAAACCACCAAAGTGGCAACCACAAGCCACTAAATTACAACTATGGGAACCAAAGAAGGATGTTCTTAGCAATCTTACCTTGAAACCTCAAAGAAAGTGGTAGCTTAGGGTTTTTTCTTCCAAAACAACTCCACCAATACCTTTAATCCTCTCTAGCTAGCACTTTGTATGGAGTAATTTGCACTTTTGATGGTTGGAACTCAAGATTGGAGCAAGAATTTGGAGTACAAGATGAAATTTACTCTCTCTTTTCTCCCTCAAGGAGTTCGGCCAAGCAAGGGAAAGAAATGAGGGAATTTTGGTCAAAATTGGAGTTTTAGTAAAGTTAAGAAAGTTAGGCAAGTCATCTTCGAATCGGGTCGCGACACGTGGCGCCTTTTAGGGTTTCAAACTTATCTTCTTCTTCGTCAATGATTCATCTAACTAGCTAACTTCTAATCACCTCCTAGCACCTTGTAAAATAATGTCACTTAATACTTCATCACTTAATTGGCAAAATTATATCGCACTAGCGGGCCCCACATCGAACAAATGCACTTCAAGTTACGTACACTAACTTATACTAGGAAAATGATTTAAAAATTGTACTTACTTGTAAAATGTACAAAACATTTAATATTTTCAAAGGATAGTATAAAATATAGGCAAAGAAATAAAATAATACTTGAAAATGTGAAAATTTTCGGGTTCTCACACTCTCTCCCCCTTAAGAAATTTCGTCCTCGAAATTTTACCTTCTGTTTCCTCATGTGACCCCGGAGCTTGTTGTTGATCTACGGCATATACCTGAGCTGGTGCTTTGTTCGGTTCCCTCTTTCATTGGTTGGTTTAGGCTTGGTTCCACCCACTGATTGAATACTATTATCTCGTGGCTGTTTCTTCGGACAATTACTCAGTTGATGATCGCTACTCCCGTAGATCAAACACTTTCGCCCTTTCTCCAGCAATCACTTTCAGTATGGTTTGCTTTCCCACAATATCCACAAACCAAGCGAGGGGTTACTATTTGGCTTTCTCGAGAAGTCTTCTCAGATCCTATTTGACTTCCTTTTGTAGATCCCTCATGCAGTGCTCCAAATGTCCAGGGTGGATGAGGGAAAGGGTTTACTTTTTGCACTTTGGAGGGCGTTATCCTTTCTCCAGATTCCTCAGGTATGCTACTAGGTATACCTCTTTTCCGCGTTTGAAGAGTTTTTACTTGTGCTTTCGCGTCCTCAATTCTTTGTGCTTTCTCAAGAGCCTCCGTAAAAGTATTAACTTGAACCGCCGCTAAAGCTTCTTGAATTTCCAAATTCAAACCTTGGATAAACCGTGTTACTCTCCTCCGCTCTGTAACCACCAATTCAGAAGCGAACTTGGACAGTTTAGTGAATTTCGTCTCATATTCGGCCACACTCAGGGTTCCTTGACGCAATCCAATAAATTCGTCCTCCCTCCTTTCTTGGACCAGAGGTGGGAGGTACTTCTCGTTAAACTCCTTTATAAAGTTCGCCCATGTCCATACAGTCTATTCTCTTCCCCATTTTGCCCTAATAACATTCCACCATACTCGGGCCGGTCCTTCGAATTGAAACACAGCAAAGTTCACTTTCCTTTGCTCTGTGTAGTTCAGGGCTGCGAAGATGTTGATCATTACTTCTAATCACTGTTCCGCTACATCTGGATCAGGTCCCCCAAGAAATTTGGGAGGATTAAACTTTTGAAACTGTTCCAAAGCCCTATCCTCTCCTATTTCTCTTATCTTAGGATTCTAGGGTTGATTCACTGGCAATTGGCCTTGTTGATCGACCAATCACGCTAAGATATTTGTCATTTGTTGTATCGCCGTCGCTACTTGATTTCCGGCCTCAAACCCTCGGTCCACACTCTTGCTTAACAACTGTTGGTTCTCTTTCTTTTCTTGTTTCTTGAGCTTGCCTAGCCCCACGGCCACGACTAGCTCCACGTCCGCAACTACGCCTCCCCTCCATATCATTTTCTCTCTCTCTTTTTTTTTCAAAAGGTAATTTAGTATGTAAACAGAGTGATTGACTCAAAATAGCAATATATAACACACCAAATACGCAAGAAATCGTAGCAAGTTAGACAAACCAAGTACAGCAAGTACTATTCATGTAAATATCGAAATGCCACAAGTCAAACACATTCAGTAGCAGTACAGGGCAAAACAGGAAGAAAACACAACGTGCTGTTCCACACTCGACTAAAACACTCCCCCCCCCGATCTCTCACTTCCCTTACTATCCGAACTATACATCCGTTAACCCTTTACACTTACTCTCACCAAACATTAGCCCAATCCTGCTTCCCACAAAAGATTGCAAATCCTTAGTACTACCCGCGTACTCGGGTACAAGAATCCGAGATAATTCACTACTCGAGCTGGCCAGTCCCAAGAGTAAATTATCTACAATCGAGATTCCTACCGGACGTACATGTCTATTGTCCTCAAGTGCCATGAATAGGATTTACACTTATAACAGGCACGATTCATAGCTTACGCTCAAAAGAGCACTTAGTCCTTCATACTCATTCACACAATCAGGACCATACACCACTTGGCCCAAGCTCACTCCGCGCAGAGACCACGCGAAGCTGCTCTGATACCACCTGTGACAGTCCCACCTTCCCCTAAGGCGAACCAAAGGGTTCGGCGGACCGCCTGCCCAGCTCTCGCCAGGACTCGTTCACTCACAAAAATAAAATAAGAAAAGCCTCGAGAATAAGCGAAAACAATACCCAAACTTGAACCATATAAATACATTCACCTCAATCTCAACCACAAGTACAGTCCCAAATGTATACCAAAGCTCTGAATTCACAGTACAGTCCACCTTATCCAAGCACTAGAGCGGAAATAAAAGCCAAAACATAACAATTCAAAACAAAAACTAGGCTATTCTATTCTATACAGGCCTCTCGCCCGCTCGCAACCCCAGTAAGGAAAACAAAAGGCGTGGAATGAGCTAAAAGCCAAGCGAGATTCTATATACACAACCAAGCAGTTAAACAAGGACATTAAGCATGTTTATAACAAGTAATCCAGATAACATTTACGATATAAAGCAATAGTAACACATACAATAAAAGGATACATGCTCACGAGGAGCCATTCGTTCGTTCGTTCATTCATTCGCCTAATATTTTCCTTATTTCTCCGATCATTAAAACATTGTTTGTAAGTGAAAACTCCTTCATTTTCGTGTCGTTCGTTCATTCATTTCATTCCCCACGCTCCGCCAACGTCGTGGTCATACTCGAGTATACCAACATTCACCCAGGGTCACTAATCGCCCGACCGAGTCCGCTTCTGGCTCGAGTCGACCAGTAACAAAGGGCAAGGGCCCAGTTCAGCCAGAAGGCTTACATTCATGCACAAGTAACATTTAATCATTCAATCATTGAAAGTTCACGTTCATTTAGGTCGAGTGCGATAAGGTACACACTCGCCTAGCAAAAATCATTTTGGAACATAACATACCTCAATCACGTATTAAAGCAACAATCCAAATAGTCACAATAGTTCACATAGTCATTAGAAACAAAGCGTATATAGAACACTCATCGAAATAAGCAAAATAACGTCCAAAGTATTCCTTCCGGATAACACCTTAGTCACCAAGGAACCCTAAGAGTAATCAAGAAAACACATTACGGTTCAACCATCAAAATGTTTGGTGAATCAAAGAAAATCCGAATAACTAATAGTACAACGTATAAGTATGATTTTGGAAGTAAAAGAGTGCATTTAGTCCAAAATACATGAGTAAAATAGTTGTAAAACTTATGTCTGCTCTTAAAATTTGAAAATCGCCATTTGAGTGCAAATTTGGGCAGCACGCCCTTTGTGTTTACCAAATTTCCAGCCATTTATGGCTTCATTATTTTCCTCAATCAGCCCCCAAAATCACATAAAAATAATCTCATTACAATAGCCGTTAAAATGGCTAAAAGTCATTCAATTACAAAACCAAACTAGAAAAGGGATCGGGATTAAGGTTTAAGACAAGGAACAAAATGACAGGTTTGACATCTTTTAGCGTATTGGTCACAACCGAAGCTACACCTATCGGATTAAGGTACACTTTATACCGTTTCGAAGCTAAGACATAGCTCTACAATGCTTATGAAGACACCACAATCCAGTTCTCAACGTAACCTAGTCACATTTTCCCAAACAGACCCAGATATTCCAGTTCAAAGCTCACTGTGAAATTCAACTAGCAGTCCTGATGTAGTCAGTCATATCTCAGCACACACAACTCCGATTCAGTTGATTCCAAAGCCATTCGAAAGCTAAGATACAAGGGTACAATTATTAAGAAGGCATCAAAAGCTAATTCATTCATCTTCCCAGCCAAAAGAGCCAATTACAGATGCTGATTATCATTCTCGGACAGAAACAGGGAAGCAGGGGTAAAATAGTCATTCCACAGGCTACAGTGCTCCGATTGAGCTGAAATGTTACAGGATTAATCTACATTCAATTCTCTACAAATTTCATGTTTTGATCTAAGTCCAATTCAGCCTCCATCATGACCGAATAACACTGGTCAGACAGGGCAGAAAATTTCTAAGAAAACCGAAAATCCACACCTCACCACTTATAACCAAGAATTAATGCACAAAACCACCAAAGTGGCAACCACAAGCCACTAAATTACAACTATGGGAACCAAAGAAGGATGTTCTTAGCAATCTTACCTTGAAACCTCAAAGAAAGTGGTAGCTTAGGGTTTTTTCTTCCAAAACAACTCCACCAATACCTTTAATCCTCTCTAGCTAGCACTTTGTATGGAGTAATTTGCACTTTTGATGGTTGGAACTCAAGATTGGAGCAAGAATTTGGAGTACAAGATGAAATTTTACTCTCTCTTTTCTCCCTCAAGGAGTTCGGCCAAGTAAGGGAAAGAAATCAGGGAATTTTGGTCAAAATTAGAGTTTTAGTAAAGTTAAGAAAGTTAGGCAAGTCATCTTCGAATCGGGTCGCGACACGTGGCGCCTTTTAGGGTTTCAAACATATCTTTTTCTTCCTCAATGATTCATCTAACTAGCTAACTTCTAATCACCTCCTAGCACCTTGTAAAATAATGTCACTTAATACTTCATCACTTAATCGGCAAAATTATATCGCACTAGCGGGCCCCACATCGAACAAATGCACTTCAAGTTACGTACACTAACTTATACTAGGAAAATGATTTAAAAATTGTACTTACTTGTAAAATGTACAAAACATTTAATATTTTCAAAGGATAGTATAAAATATAGGCAAAGAAATAAAATAATACTTGAAAATGTGAAAATTTTCGGGTTCTCATAACAGGCTTGCATGTTTCATTTGAATCCATGTTCACGGCTGTCTTCCTGCCCATATGGAAGCCGAAAAATTGCAGAAAGGAACCCATGAATGAGTTCGAGTTTGCTAGTTTTTTTTTCATCTTAGTTTTCTTTCGTTTGCAAGTTAAACTTGTGCTGGATAAGGGTGCATGGGATTTGAGGTTTGGTTTGGGTTTCTGAATGAACATAACAGCATGAGATAAGCAGCAAGTTTGCAGCAGAAATTTGCAGAAGGTTTTGACCGAAAGTTTGCATGTTTGGATGGTGAAATTTATGTGATTTCATTGTTTAAGATTAAACCTTGATGTCTGGTTTAGATTTTTGTTATGTTTAGTGAGAAGGCACTTGCACACTTACAATGAAAACCCATGAAGTTGGAAGAAAGCTGCATTCATGTTTTGCTGTTTTCGTTTCTTCCTGCGGCAGCCCACTAGATGGGTTTTTGTCGATTGATTGGCAACTTAATCTTGTGTTTGAAAGAAAATATTGGATGATTCATGGGGAGGTTGCATGTTTTTGGTCCAAAGATACATAAATCAGGCTCAAATGTTTGCTAATAGATGGCAAAGTTGTAGAGAAAACACCTGCGGCATTTTGTTTCTTTCTTTTGCTGTTATTTCTTTTATCTTTTGCAGTCATCAATTCAGATTTTCTGCCTTAATCTTGCAATAAAAGTGTGGTATTGGATTTGTTGATGATTGGGGGTTGTATTTTGTGGTTATTTTGATTCAAAGTTGGTGTTTGTTGGTGACCATTTGGTTGACAATGAAACGCTGCAGCTTGCATAAGAAAGAAACCAGCAAAGTTGCAGAAAGATTACTTGGTAGCATGCATGGAAATAATTTCAGAAATTGCACCCTGACCCCTCAAGTTCCCTATAATTCTGTTATGACCCAAAAACTTTGGAAATTTGATCAATTTTATCCCTTTAGCATGTTATTCTTCTTTGATATGATTTAATGTGATTTTTTGGGTAGGATATGCATGAGTTTTAGAATGAATTTGAAGGGTTTAATAACTCTTTCTAGATTTATAGTTTTGATTTGAATTTTTAGTGAAATCTTGGAATTTTGTTGTTTAATCCTAGCAAATTGGTTTTCATTTGTTTTGTGAATTTTATCATTTGATCGATAGGTTTCGTCTTGAGTCCTTAATTATATTGTATTTCCTTTTAGATCCTTAATTTTTGTAATAATAAATTGATCCCTCAAAACTTCTTTAATTCTTTTAAATGGGTCGTTGTTTGTTTCAATTTGATGAATAAGGGTTGTTTAGTTTATTCGAATGCTTTGAATGATTTAATTTCGTGTTTATTTCCATTTCATGTGATTATTTTGTTAATTAAAGTGATGCCTTGACCCTTTTATTATTTTGGAGGGTAAATAAGTAAGGTCATGTCATTAGGGTTCCAACTCAAGGGAGGTACACTCTATCCCTTATTTTCACTTTAGTTGACCCTATGTGCACTTATGTGACTTTATGTATTCAATTGCATACCTTTTGAATGTTTTCATTTCATTTCATTTATTCGCTTTATTTGTTTTAATTTTTTCTATATTTATTTTAACGTAATTTGTAATTATTTGGGAAGACAATTAAATGCCACAATTATAATAGTTAGGTTATTATATCATTTTATTTAATTCTTTCCCCCTTTAGATTGTAGTAGGGCTCCCCGAATGTAATAGTTAGGACTTTATTCGCTTTACTTGTTTTGTGTGCCTAGCATGCCTATGTGTTACATGTTTACCGCTTTCTTAGGGTCTTGCATCTAGATATCATGCTTATGTGTTATGTGTTTTGTGTGATTTATGTGTTTATTTGCTTTATTATGCTTTACATGATTTATCTGGTTATAAATGAATGCATGACGTCACCACACTAGTCTAATGCTAGTTGTGGCCCCTTTCCCAATTCCACACTAGTCCAATGCTAGTTGTGGCCTTTTGTTTCGATTTTCTTACTAGTCCAATGCTAGTAAAGACTCATAGATGTGGGCTAATCCAATGTTAGACCCTTAGGAATCATTCTACGCGTTAGATCATGATTGTGTGATAAAATCACTTCATCTCATGCATGTTTTTCACTTTTTAGGGTTTTTTACCTTTTCGCATGACACTTTCCTTATATATGTACATCTCTTATCCCATATTTCCTCTTATATGTATATTCCTTACCCTTTTGTATGAAAACATGACATTAGACTTGCATTTCATTTAAGTATTAGAACTAGGTTAGATCATTTGCTTACTTAGATAGGAAAACAACCCCTTGAATATGGGATATGGACGAGTTTGGCTTTTTAGCCTTAACACGCTCGTATTCCCTCTATTAAAGGGAAAATTAAGTCACGAGTATTAGTCTTCCCGTACCCGATATGATGCATCCCTTTAGATCATGTTTTCGTATATAATTATTTTATTATTTTTATTTTTACTTTACTTCTCTTTGAATATCATATTTTTGTACAATTCGTGACTTCTTCGAAAGTTTACTTTTGGGCGTCGCAATTAATGTGATTTGCATCAAATAATTTTGAAGAAATATTCTGACCCCAATAATTAGGTCTAGATTTGCATTCATGTAAATACCTCCAAAATGTGATAAATTTTTAGGTTAAAAATAAGAAAATCCTTGACTAAATCACGCAACTAACTTTGGCTAGGTTGAGAGGGTGTCTTGGATTTTTATCCTTGCCTTCCCTCTCCTCAAATGTGACTCCCGAATCTTTTTCTCTGATTTTCGTAGACTTAGGAGTCGTTTAAAAAGGATTTTTCATAATTTTATTTAAAAAGTTCATTTTAGGTGACTTGGTACCCCTTAACTCTATACCAAGTGGCGATTCCGATTTTTTATTCAAAAATCCTTTTTAAACTATAATTTGGGCCAAAAATCGTCGCACTTTTAAACCCCATTTTACGCCCAATTTCTTTATTTATTCTCTAAAAATCAAAACTCATTTTTTACCCAAAATCCATTTTTCTAAACTCCTTATTTTCTTATTTTTAAAAAATGGGGCGCGACAGATTGACTATGCTATGGTTGCATAAGTTGATTGGAGTGAATCTTCTCGACTCTTATGTGGTAAAAATAAATGGCCAATAGGCGGTCTACAAAGATGAATAATGTCTATCAATTAATCGTGACAATTACCGTTAACCGTTAACCGTAATTACTTACCATTTACCAATTTATTTGATTATTTACCGTTTACCGATTTATTTGATTACTTACTATTTACCGATTTACTTGACTACTTGATTACTTGATTACCATGAATTCCGTATTCATCTAAAATTATGGCATATTCCTTACGTGTTTGGATGTTAAGTGTTACCTATAATTGCTCTTGTGAAATTGCTAATGTTTTAAGGCGAGTGTGTACTTTATCTCACTCGACCTACTAAAATGATAAATTTTTTTCCGTTTACCGATTTACTTGATTACTTGTGCATGTTGTAAGCTCTAAACTGAATTGGGCCCTACCCTTGGTTACTAACCTGCTCGAGCTAGAACTGGGCTCGTTCGGGTAGGTTGGAACTTTGGGATACCGTTTCGGTATACTCGAGTACTACCACTGGAGGGATAAGGTGATAGTCAGACAATCGAGGGGATCACTGGAATCATAAGGTGAAGTTGATCGAAATGCTTCCATTGGAACACCGTATCCTTCAATATGTGTTTATTTTGCATAATGATATCTATTCCATGCTAATGTGCCAATGTGCAATCTCGAACTATACCTGTGTTATGCTCAAATTAATCGTACAATGAACACTGTCTCATGCTAATGTGCCCAATATGCAACTTGGAACCATATATGTGGTATGCTCAAATTACCTGATTTATTAGAACTGTTAGAATGTCTTGGAACCTCATTGGGCTGTGTAGCTCATTCCACGTTTTTGTTTTCCTTAATAGGGTTCGAGACCAAGAGTGCTCGTGAATAGTGCTAAATTGTTTTCATTTTAAGATCTTAAGTTGTATTATAACGGATGGTTATAGTACATATTCTTTTGGTTTGTATTAAGCTTGAAAGTTAAGTAATTATAAGCATGCAATATTTTGGAGTACGTTAATTATATATTGAAGTTATTTGAAGTATTTTGAACTTTTGAATTGTGGATTGTAGTGAGTCCTGACAAGAGTTGGGCAAGCGTCCCGCGGATACCCTTTGGTTGAACTAGGGAGAAGTGGAGGCGTCACAGTTGGTATCGGAGTTTAGGTTTCAGATCCTTGTGGTGTATCTTAGGTTTAAAAGTTTAGGATGCCGGACTGTGGGACTGGTTTGAAAGTTAAGTGAGTATTTGTAGGGATGAAAATTAGAGCCGTTTCGAGTGGTTTCTGCGCGAGGTGAGTTTGAGCCAAGTGATGTTATGGTCCTTATTATATGAATGAGTAAAGATCAAATTGCTCTTCTAGAGCGTAAGCTGCGAATTATGACTGTGATAGGTATAAAACTTTTATCTTGATATTTGGAGGAAAATAAGATATGTACGTTGGGTAGGAATCTCAAATGTGGTGATTTACTCTTGGGACCGGTCGGCTCGAGTTATGAATTATCTTATTTCGGATTCTTGTACCCGAATACCTAAGAGTTGAGGGCAAACCTAAGAACTTGAGATCTCTATTTGTGGGGAATAAGAACGAATTGATATTTCACGTGAATAGTTATAAAGAGCCAATACTCGTTTGGTTAAGATGACACAATAATTAAGAGCGGAAGGTGAAGAAGATCGTAGCCCAGAAGATCCTAGTGTTGGGATTGAAGTTGAACGTGTTAGGGAACGGAAAACATCTAGTTCCAATTAATCCAATGAAACACAATTTGTAATCTTTACAGTGGGACGATGGGAGTAGAGTTTAAGAGTTTGTGCCTTGGAGATGAATGTACTTTTGATAATCACCTGTTTACTTTTGTTTACTGACTTGGATTTGGTATGAACTTTACTTGACTATAACTTGTGTTATGATTTAATGAGATCTAGTTTATGTTTGACTTGTATGATGACAATGTTATTTGTGCAAATGATTCTATTTTCCTTTAAAATTGTTACTGGTATGTATGAGTAGTCCATATTATGGCTTAGTGTGAGGTTTATGCATATGCGTATAGATTAGCTGTGAACATGGAAACTAGAGGACAACGAAAGGGACGTCAATCTAGACAACCCCGAAACCAAAGAGTAGATAATGGGTCTGATATTGATCAAAACGCCGAGCCAAGAATTGGGGAAGGAAATGATCAAATGGGATTAGTTTTAACTCGCATGACGGATATACTAGAGCTCTTAGTAGCTCAACAGGGTCAAGGAGTTGGACAAGGAAACCAACGTGGAAACCAAGAGATAGGGGAGGATCGAGATTTAGAACGGTTTCAGAGATTCTTCCCGCCTAAATTTTCTGGAGGATCTGACCCGGAGGTGACTGAAAATTGGTTAGAATATATAAGAAATATATTCGATGCCTTGGACTACACGGAAGAAAGACAAGTCACTTTTGCTATATTTCAACTTGAGGGAGCAGCCCGAGTTTGGTGGAATGTTGTAAGAAACAAGTGGGAAAGGGATCAAATTCCAAGGATTTGGATAAATTTTGTACGAGAGTTTAACGAGAAATTTCTTCCTCTACTTATCCAAGAAAAGAGAGAAGACGATTTTATAAAGTTTCGTCAAGGAACTTTGAGTGTGGCTGAGTACGAAACATGATTCACGAAATTATCTACATATGCTCCAGAATTGATGGCTACGGAATGGAAGAGAATAAGACGGTTTATCCAAAAATTAAATTTAGAGATCCAAGATGCCTTTGCCGCAGCACAGATTGAGACATTTAGTGATACTCTCGAGAAAACACAAAGGGTGAAGAACACAAAATCCCAACTGAGGGCCTTTCAAGCGAGGAAAAGAGACGTATCCGATAGTAAACTAAGAGAAATTGGACCACCACCCAAAGTTAGAAAAGGAGTGGATGGAGTAAGACTATCACTTCCTTCGCCACTCATGATAAAGGAACCAGAAGGGACTACGTCACGGAGAGCTCTAGTAGGACAGAAACAACCAAAGAAAATCTCGCAAGCAAGTCAAGTTACAACGCCTCGTCTGACCTATGGATATTGTGGAAGGACAAATCATACCGAAGAAAACTGCTGGCTAAAGGGGCGAAAGTGTATTGGATGTGGGAGCACCAACCATAAAGTTCACGACTGTCTAAAGCGGTACTCACAAGAAATAACTACTTCACAAGGAAATAGAACTATCCCTCGACGAGTCGATGGAGGAGAAAACCGACCAGTGGCATCTGCAAGAACACATGAAATGATCACGCAACAAGGTTCAGGGTTATTTGAGATTTCAAAAGGTATGAATTTCGAGAACGAAATTCTTTTTAAGGAGGGAAGGTTGTGAGGATTCGCAAAATTCTCTTTATTTTTAAATTCCTATTGCTAGTTTATTTAAATATTTAATTGCCCGTTTGCCCTGAATATTTTATTTCAACCTTTTTAGACCCAATTATATGGAATTATGACTTGCTTATATTTTTAAAATGATTTGTTTCCAAATTTAATTTTGAAAGCCAGTTAAGTGAGAATAGTGAATACGCGATTGGAGTCAATAATCAATTCGAGAATGCAATAAGTTTGGAAAATTGGAGACTTGTACATTAGTCTTAAAATAAGTATTTTTATGTTTAAATGTTCAATTATTAGTTAGTGATACTATTGTTATAAGAATTTCTTGAAATTTCCACTTTATCGAGCACAAATTTAGAATACGCGTTTTTACGCATACTATGATTGAGGGACTTTAGACCCTTATTTTTTAGACCATTAAGAGTGAATACTAATAGTATGAATAGAAGTGCACTAGAGGTTTAGTGCACAAGTGAAACAAACCCGAGGAGAATCGAGCATGGAACGCGCGGGGAAGAGAGTTGACCTTCGCACAATTTTGGGCCACACATTTTAGCTTCTCTTGGAAGCTTCATTTTGATCAAAACACTCTCTCTCTTGCTCTCACTCCAGCCGGCCAAAGGAGGAGGAAAAACAACCCCAAGTTCTTCAATTTTCTTCTTCATTTCTTCATCAAATCTTCACCAAATCACACCAAAATTCAACCACACTTTGTTAAGCACTTGGTGATCATCTTAAGCTACAAAAGAGCTTGCTTTCCACGGTTTTTCTTAGGCTAAGGAGGACCGAAAATTCTGCCTTGGACATCTAGCAAAGTAAGTGACGATCAAACCTTCAAATCTTGATTTATGGAAGTTCTATTGCACTTATAAGTTCATATAATCATGTGGGTAGCTTATTTATGTTGGAAATTTGGTGTGTGGGCTCTATGAACTCCCACTATGGCTTGATGGACTGATTTTGTGAGTTTTGATGTTAATAATGTTGGATTAGTGCTTAAATTAGTAGAAATGAGTGATATTATTGAAGAAAAACTCAAAGAAAGTGATGAGGGAATTTTCCATTTCTGCCCCTGTACATACCGTGGCCCTTAGAGCAATTGTTTGTGATTCTAATGACTTGTTTATGATGTATATATGTTGTGTGGGTTGTGTGGAAGGTTTCCACAAAAAGAATTACGTGATTTGGATGGTTAAATGTTATGATTTCGAAAATTCATCAAAACTGGAAACGGGTGTCCAGTGTACTCTGGCAGTGTTTTTGTTTCGGTCATAACGTTTTGCTCCGATGTCAACATCGAGTTCTGTTTGCGGCAATAGAAACTAGACATTCCCGGTTTTCCAATGGTATAAATTTCACATCCTGATTCCACTTGAGTGATCCGTACCAACCTTGTAAAGTTACCTGTCCTATTTATCATCTGTACTGGAAGCTTTGTTTTGAGCTGCAAATTGATGCTAAAACATGAGCCCGTTGTAGACAAAATTTTAAAACAATTTCTTCTGAGAAATTGTAACTTTGTGAATTTATTTTCCAATGCCACCAACTACGCTCAATTCTAAGTTGAATTGAGTGAAATATGGCAAATATTACAGACCTGCGTCATTGCTTGAAAACCCTCATTTTGGACTGATCAATGGCCTATCTTGTTTGGAACTTGTTATTTTGAAAATTTTGGTGTCAATCACCTACCAAATGTATATTAGATGTCTCTCAGACTTTTGTTTCATAAATGGACCAGATTTGAATCGTTTTCATTGGGCAAAATGTTTGAAAAGGAAGAAAAAAGTAAAAGACAGATTGGTCTTGGGATTTTCTTGAAATTTGGTAGTTTAGTTCACTACCTTCCCGTGTGAATTTTCAAATGAAATTTGGTAGAGGAGTAGTCCTCATATGGAAGTTGAATTGTACCAATGTTGGTGTCAATCTAAGACCATTTCGATATACAAACGATGTCCCAAAGTTGCTCTTCGAATCTGGAAAACTTTTCCTTTTCTCTTGGCCGAATGGTCAAATCTGATTTGGGAAGTTATATTTTGAAAACCTTGATGTCAACTACTTCTAAATTACTTATTGGATTTTTATGAAACATTAGTTTCAATATTTGAATTAACTCAAGTTGATTGTGTGGAGCAAAGCTATTAAAAAAAAGGAAAATTGAAGTACAAGGCAGATTTGCCTTGGAAATTCTTGGAATTTTAGTGGCTTTGTTAACTAACTTCCCCAACGAATTTTTATATGAAATTTGACAGAGAAATAGCCCTTATATGGTAGAGTAATACTATCAAATTTCGTACCATTCCGAGTCTATTTCAATGTCCAACTGAAGTCCCAAAGTTCATATTTCAAATTTGGAAAATGTTCAATTTGTCCTTATTTTTAGCTAACTTTGAGCCGCCATATCTTGGTGTTCAAAATATCGATTCTTGTTTCTCTTGTTTTGTTTTAAACTTTGATTGCAACTCTAATTGAGTTTTCAAATTTGAGAGGCTTGTTCAAATTCTGTGAATTGTGCCAAATTTCCAAAGTTGGCCAAAAACCAACCCCGCAACTGCCTCGATAGCCCAAAACAGTAACTTTGAGCCAATTTTTGAATATCTTCCATTTGGAATCATGGAAAAGTGTTTTCATGGAAATTTTAGTACTTTGGAAGAATTTCCAACGGTACCAAATTTTCCAATTTTGGACTTGTAGAGAGTAAGATACGATTTTTTAAAATTGTGTGACAAACCCGAAACTTCCAAACTTAAAGGAATTGAGTTTTTAGAACTCATCTTTTTCCTTCGATATCACTCGATCGTTTTACACTTGATTTCAAAGATGAAAATCCGATTTCTTTTGTATTTTAAAATCCCACATTTGAGTCTCGATTTACGAGTAATTAAGGTTCAATTCATGAATTCTCCTTAGATTGTATACTAGTACAACCTTCTTCGATAAGTAAGGGTTCTAAGTGATATTGTGTAATAGTTGATGGTTCTTTGGTCAGGCGTTCAAGGGGACCTTCAAGAGGAACTCGAAGTGGACGCCTAAACACTTGTTTGAGCACTTATTCTCTTGTATTGACTAGGTGAGTGTTCCATATAGAAGTACGTGATTTGAATAGTCTATGATATGTTTACTCCATGGTCATTACGTGTTAAGTGTTACAGCACTCGTTTTCATTTAAGTAAAACGTACTTGAATTACTCGATATGAAATACTTGAAATGCATATTTACATGAAGCGTTTCAATGATTGAATATGCTATGGCTGCATAAGTTGATTGGAGTGAATCTCCTCGACTCTTAAGTGGTAAAACTAGATGGCCAATAGGCGGCCTACTAAGATGAATAATGTCTATCAATTAACCGTGACTACTTACCGTTAACCGTTAATCGTTAACCGTGATTACTTACCATTTACCAATTTATTTGATTATTTACCGTTTTACCGATCTATTTGATTACTTACTGTTTACCGATTTACTTGACTACTTGATTACTTGATTACCATGAATTCTGTATTCATCTGAAATTATGGCATATTCCTTACGTGTTTGGATGTTAAGTGTTACCTATAATTGCTCTTGTGAAATTGCCAATGCTTTAAGGCGAGTATGTACTTTATCTCACTCGACCTACTAAAATGATAAATTTTTTTCCGTTTACCGATTTACTTGATTACTTGTGCATGTTGTAAGCTCTAAGTTGAACTGGGCCCTGCTCTTGGTTACTACCCTACTCGAGCCAGGATTGGGCTCGATCAGGTAGGTTGGAATCTTGGGACACCGTTTCGGTATACTCGAGTACTACCACTGGAGGGATAAGATGATGGCCAGACAACCGAGGGGATCACTGGAGTCATAAGGTGAAGTTGACCGAAATAGTTCCATTGGATCACCGTATCCTTCAATATGTGTTTATTTTGCGTAATGATATCTGTTCCATGCTAATGTGCCAATGTGCAATCTCGAACTATACCTGTATTATGCTCAAATTAATCGTACAATGAACACTGTCTCATGCTAATATGCCCAATATGCAACCTGGAACCATATATGTGGTATGCTCAAATTACCTGATTTATTAGAACTACTAGAGTGTCTTGGAACCTCACTAGGCTATGTAGCTCATTCAACATTTTTGTTTTCCTTAACAGGGTTCGAGACCTAGAGTGCTCGTGAATAGTGCTAGATTGTTTTCATTTGAAGACCTTAAGTTGTATAATAACGGATGATTGTAGTACATATTCTTTTGGTTTGTATTAAACTTGAAAGTTAGTAATTGTAAGCATGCAATATTTTGAAGTACGTTAATTATATATTGAAGTTATTTGAAATATTTCGAACTTTTGAATTGTGGATTGTAGTGAGTCCTGGCAAGAGTTGGGTAGGTGTCCCGCGGATACCCTTTGATTCGCCTAGAGAGAAGTGGGGGCGTCACATTTTCTAATTTGAGTAATTTGGTGGTATACTTAACTCCTATTTGTAGTGTTCTCTTGTCTTTCTATTTTGGTAGGATGGCTTCTCGAACTTGACTTTTGGAAGGTTACAGGCACTTCCCTCTTACTCCACTTGGTTATTGGCATGCATTTGTTATCGGAGGAGTTTCACTTTCATTCCTTTTAGTGCTAGTTTTTCTTTATTTTTATCCCTAACATTAAGGATAATATTGTCTTAAGGGTGGCTGAGGGATAAATGGGTAAAATGCAATTTTTGGTGAAATTTTTTCAAATTTTTGTTCTTATTGTTTATCCCTGATATGCAATGGTTTATATTTCAAGTTTTATTATTGTTAAGCCTTTATATGTATGTGTTAAGTATAAATAGTATTGCTTTAAGCATGTTTTTGGTGAATATTTGATATTTTGAGATTTTTTCAATTTTTGGTAAACTTTTCTAGGTATTTTAAATATTTTTCTAGCATTTTTTTGTGAATTTGGCTTAATTATTAATCTTAGTTATGCATATTTTAGGGATATGAAGCAGACTTTTATACTTTTATGAATTTACGCTTATAAGTTTATTAATTTAACTATACTTCACTGGTTGTCAGTACCTGGTAATCAGGGGTTTTCAACTAAAAGTATCAACTTTTGTGTTATAAAGTGACGATAGCTATGAGTATATGGTTCTTAAGTGATAAAAACTGCGTTACCTGGCTCCTTCAATTAGGAGATGCTGGAGTTTGCATGAAAAGGCTTGTACGGTTAAGAATCAAATATATTCCCCTTATTAAAACATGAAAAAGTTTAAGTGTGAGGGAATTTGGAAAAAAGAGAAGAATGGAAAAAATGCATGTGGAATATAATAGTAGCCTATGGATCCATGTAGTTATGTGGTTGAGATTTTGTTAAATAATTGGGCCATTTGTGGAGAAATATGGTTAAATGTTTAATATACTTAATTTAGTTAATTGGAGTTGAAAAGGTTGATGATGTTAAAATCTAACTGAAGTGGTGTCTCTTTTTCAACTAAAAGTATCAACTTTTGTGTTAAAAAGTGACGATAGCTATGAGTATATGGTTCTTAAGCGATAAAACTGTGTTACCTGGCTCCTTCAATTAGGAGATGCTGGAGTTTGCATGGAAAGGTTTGTATGGTTATGAATCAAATATATTCCCCTTATTAAAACATGAAAAAGTTTAAGTGTGAGGGAATTTGGAAAAAAGAGAAAAAAAGAGAAGAATGGAAAAAATGCATGTGGATTATAATAGTAGCCTATGGATCCATGTAGTTATGTGGTTGAGATTTTGTTTAATAATTGGGCCATTTGTGGAGAAATATGGTTAAATGTTTAATATACTTAATTTAGTTAATTGGAGTTGAAAAGGTTGATGATGTTAAAATCTAACTGAAGTGGTGTCTCTTCAGTTTTTGCTATTGACACTTGAAACTTACTTGAAGTTGTTGCTTTAACAATAATATCCTTGACATATGACTATTATTTATGCGTAATTTATTTTCGTTCTCGTGTTTAGAGACAAGCATGGGTTAAATATGGTGAGTTTGAAAGCATATAATTTATACTAGTTTTATATGAATAACTACTGCTTAAATTGCTCTATTAAGCTTTAATATGAATGAAAACAACCTAACTTGGTTGTGTTTTTGTTTTAGGAGAAGAAAGGTTCACTTGGTTACCAAATGGCTTGGAATTGCATGGAATGGCGTGTGTGGCGGATAGTGTGACAACCCCACCTCCCCCTAAGGTGAACCAAAGGATTTGGCGGACCGCCTGCCCAACTCTCGCTAGGACTACGGAGTCGAATCACACAAAACCTAGGTTACGCGCGATAGAACCCATAGAAAACAAAGAATTGGAGACCGCTAAGCCATCATATAACCTACCAAACCATACAGTGAAATGGGACGTCGGTTAAACACTTCAAATAAAAGGAAGATGGAAACGAAAACGAAACGAAACTGGTTCACGCCACAATCCGGCCAACATCTGGCCGGATTCCCGACCGGATTAATGGCCGGATTCAAGACAGTAGCTAAACCAAAATTTTTTCAACTTGCCCTGCCAATCCAACCAAGTATCCGGCCAAGAACTGGCCGGATTCCCAGCCGGATTCTCCGCAAGGGTTTCCTGCCAGAAATTTTTGTTTTCTCAATCAAAGTCCGTACACGTCCGATCTTCCCAACGGTTACAATTAAAGTTCATACAACCATACATACATGCATTTCTCAATGAATATATATAACTATACTCTTTCCAACATATATACATTAGTGGCTTCAATAAGTTATTTGAAGTACAAGTCAAAATATCCGTATTTATACAAAACACACGTAGAGCTTTCTAGGAGCTTAACAAAAGATCAGTTACTCTAGCCCGACCCCTTTTCTTCCAAATCATGGTTTCAAAGTTTGTCCCTGTAAGGAAAACAGAAGATAATGGGATACCAAAAGTACAAGTAGTCACGAATCATGGCATTTTACTTTTCAATCATGCAATCATACACACCAGATAGGGAAATGAATAAACACTTCAAATGGAAAGGATACAGGTGGCTCTCAAGAGTCAAATTCCCTTTTCTTCACCAGAGCTTGATCAAATAGTAGTTGACACTCCGTCAACTTTCAAATAAAGTAACCAATCCAGTAGAACACCACTTATCACCAAATTCCATCCACCAAACATACCCCTTACCGGGCCCGAACACCTCAACAGAAACAGGAATGGTAATACTCGAGTATACCGGAAATCCAGAATCTCCAATACCCAAAGATTTCCTAGGAACAGGCACCCATGGATTGTTAATTTCCTCGACCAAGCCCTTGCTGGCTCAAATCAAGTAACTACCCATGAGATTGAGCTCAGATTTAACAGGCACAGGAAGGTCGTTGGATACGCGTCCAAACGACATCACATCAGGTACAGGTAACAGATTCGAGTGTATACAGGAAACAAGTCATCCAAGCCAAAGAACGAGTGTGATAAAGTACACTCTCGTCTCATACAGAATAAACAGATGATACAGTCATTCAAGTCACAATTTGCAAGCACATATACCAAGTTACGCAACCATTGAGGGGAGTGGTACACTCACCAGTTCAAACAAACAACTTCAAACGTTTCCTCCCGAAGTACTTGGATCACCGGCACGTCCTAAACCACCAAGGTAAAACAATTGAGACTCGATTACGAGTCATATGCCTAACCAAGTAAATTACCAATGCAACACAAAAGTATAGTTTTGGAGTGAAAAGGTAGTAGTTGGTCCTAAAGACATGAACGATCCAAAAACCCTTCCTTTCTACCAAAAACCATACCTACAATGATTTACTAACTCCAAACTTAGGGTGCAAAATGAAAGTAAGAATAATTCTAGAAAAACAGGATTTTCAGTTTTGCGCATCACCATTTGAAAAATCATATCTCATGATTTTTAAGTCCAAAATTGATAAAATTTATACCGTCGGAAAATAGACTCAAATGGGTAAAATTTCTCAGAAGACACATTTATAAGATTCATACCACAAGTCAGTCAAATTTGAGCCTCAAGTCGCTGCTTCATCCAGTAAAAGACAGAACAGGTAGGTAATTTCAGCCAATTTTGGAAAATCACCATAAATCACACAGACAGAACTAGAGTCTGAAATTTTGACGATTTATAGCTCTATGAATCTAGTTTAAAACTCAACAAACGGAACTTAATTCCAATATTTCTACAACAAGATATAGCAAATTTCCCAAAACTGCTCAAGGATTCCTGCGAAAATTTTGACAGCACCTCCCTTTGTTTTTCTTTACTTTTCCAACCTAACATCAACACCCAATCTCATCTCATTTCAGCCACAATTTCACATACAAATCATAAACCATTTAACACACTTAATTAGGGTCACAATACCCTTCATGTACAATCAATTAGTAGCTCCAACTAGAAACCCTAAAGCTGGAATTTGTGCGCATAAGCTGGAAATTTTCGTAAGCAACCAAAACTAGCATATCAAAGCTTCATTTTACACATAACAAAGCTATCATTCCATGGCAATTGCTCAAGCATCAAATAAGACCAGAAAATTTACCAAAAAACTGAAATTTCCCAAATCACCACTTTCTCCATGAAATTTTCCCATAAAACTACAAAACTCACAACTCTAAACTACCAATTGACAATGAATTGAAGTAGAAGGAAATTCTAGCCAAGGTTACCTTGTTCCTCCAAGAAAACTAGAATCTTAGTTCTTTCCCTTCCAAAATCACTCCACCAACACATTGGAATCTCCTTAGTAAACAACTTTTATGGAGTAATTTGCAACTCTATCGGTTAGAACTCAAGATTGGAGCAAGAAATTGGAGTGAAAGATGAAGGTTTTCTCTCTCTTTTGCTCTCCAATTTTCGGTCAAGAGAAGGGAATAATGGGTTGATTTTGGTCAAATTTTTGTTTTAGTAAAGTAAGAAAGTCTTGGTCAAAAGTCCAACTCCAATCGGGTCGCGACACTTGGCACCTTTTAGGGTTAAATCTTATCTTCTTTCTCCCAATAGTTTATCTATCTAGCTAACCTCTAATTGTATCCTAGCACCTTGTAAAATAATATCACTTAACACAAAACTCCAACTAGTGGTCAAAATTTATCGCACTTACCGCACTAGCGGGTCCCACTTCCATATTTAAACACTATACTCACTTATAAAAATATTTGAAAAATTAATATAATAACATGAAGTAAAGAAAATTCATGTGAAGAAATAAACTAAATATAACCTAGTTTTCCGGGTTCTCACAGATAGCAATTAACATGGGGAACACAAAGCAAGTGCAAGTCTACTGAAATTCTATGGATCTGCGCGACCCGCATACGGATCCTTAATAATCGGCACCAATCTTCAGTTTGGTCTTCTCACCAGTGTTCTTCAGATCTTAACCAATTTTGAGCTTTGACACAACTCCTGTGCTTGATTTTAGGCTAGAGTTCACGCCAGAGTTCATCGGAAAGTTGTGCAAAATTATTAGTTTTCAGCTCCAATAAGCCTAATCTTGACATGTTTGGGATTCTACTTAAAAAAACTATAAATAGGGGTGTTCTTGGACTTTTTGGAGGTTAGGAAACATTAGGCTAGCGTTAGTTCATCCTTTTTACATCTTCAATTCTTGAAAAATCAAGAAGGAAGTGAGGAAGAATAAAAAAGGAAGATAAGGATAGAGATTGGAACAGAAAAAAATTGAGAAGTTTTCTTTATTTTATCTTCTTATTTGTATCTTTCCTTTGAATTATTGGATTTATCAATTTCCATTTGAATTAATTTGTTCCTAGGGTAAAAGTTTTGAGAAGAAGATTTGATTATTTATGTTAGTTAAATTCTTAACTTTTGACTTATTTTATTTATCTTGACTTAATTACATATTTGTGATTGGCCAGCATAGACATACTTCTAGGGTTTGTATTGTCACGACTGAAATCTAAGAGCTAGTCCAAGTAATTTTGGGCCAAAATTCACTAGTCCAAAATGGTTAACCCAAGATATTTGGTAGCTAAAAGACCCAAATTGATCAATCCATTTCTTTTCTTTGCTTGATCTGATGTGGGATACCTCATTCTGCCTACCTTTAGGACTTTGCGTCTTCACAAAACCCATCAAATTCTAAACTATCCGTTTGATTGTGTATGGACTCGGGAGGTGGCTGCTATACATGGGATGCAATTCCTTGCAGACTTTGGAGGTGGCCTTCATACGTGGCACGTAGTTCCTTGAACTCTTTTGTGTAGTCAAAACCATAACCTACTAGCCCCAGACTAACCCCTTGCAGAGATCACACAAGGTTTACTTTGATACTAATTATCACGACCCAGATCTAAGGACTAGCCCAACTAACTTTTGGACTGAAATCTATTGGCCCAAAATGGTTAACCTAGGTTATTTAGTAGTCAAAGAACCCAAGCTTATAAATCCATTTCTTTCCTTTGCTTGATCCAATGTGGGATACTGTTCAGTATCAAAGCAACTTAAGAGGGAGGGTGAATTAGGTTGATTAAAAATTTAGTTGCATTAGAGGCAATATTGTATAATTAAAATTTACCAACTCACCTAAGTGGTCAAATCACTTGCTTACTCAACAACCAAGTATAATCAAGTAATATAAGACAATGGAGAACAAGTAGACAAGTAAAATAAGAGAATAAGAGAAGGTCTATGAAAGTGCTAGCTAACAGCTTCCAAGTTTAACCAAACTTGAAGTTTTGTTCCACTAATGAAGCTTTCTCAATTTGGTGAAGCAAACCAATCTTGTACAATAGAGGGATTACCCTTTGTTCAGCCCAAGCACTCCTTGGTTGACCCAAAAGATTCTACAACTACCTCTAGTTAACCCTCACAAAGCTATCAATGACTCACTCAAACTTGAAAAGTTTTTACAAGGCTTTCACCTCACAAACAATCACAAGTGTGTAGCGAGAGTATTTTATAGTTAAAATCACTCTTAAGAGCTTATAATTAATTTAGGCAAAAGTACATAATAACTTCAAACTTTATGGTGCATGTAGATCTTGAAAAATGGCCCATTTCTCTCCTCCAATGGTCATGCATTAAATGTAGAAAAAACTAGCCATTAGGAATTATCGAACATCCGGTGCTTGAGGTTGCATCCGATGTGTGCATCCGGTAGACCTTGGTGGTGCTCTTCTCAACTTCTATTGGACGGCCAAAAGTAGCAATGCGTCCGAAGGCTTCTTCGTCCCACAGAGATCAAAAGGTTGATTTCTCCTCTTGAATTTGTAGGACGGCCAATAGTGGCATTCTACATCCGATCCATCCATCTAGTATATTCCCCTATATATAGTATCTCCTACAGTTTTATTATGTATTTGAAGCACTACATTTGATGTGTTGTTGTTGTTTATCAAACATTTGATCCACTATCTTGCATCCAATCTTAGCATCAGACAAATGCTAGTCTTTTTTGCTTGACTTGATTCAATTTTTTTCTTTTTTGTTGGACTTGGCACCTATTCTAAATAATTGCTAATGTAAAATCATTAGTCTAAATTATCATTTTGTTTAGTTATCATCAAAATTAAGGATCAGATCCAACATTCTCCCTCTTTTTGATAATGACAAACTAAATGATGATTTTCCAAATAAAAGAGAGCTAAAAAGCACTTGATATACCAAACGCACATGTAAATATATAACTCCCCCTCAATATAGGTACAAAATAATTTTGTGTTGGAAATATGCTCCCCTTCAAAGTGAGCTTATATAAAATCATCATATACAATTTTTATCCCCTTTCGTCATTAATCAAAACACATTTTACGAGTAAAAATTTTGAAAAATTTGGGCAGAGTATCCCCTAAAAAAAACAACAAGGACTACCTACTAGTAAGTTCAATCCAAGAAGAATTGCCACAACAAGAACTGGAACATCATATAAGAAATCAAAACATCTACATTAAGGGCAAGAACCATAACATCATTCACATAAAACATCAAAAGTCGTCATTAAGTCCAAATACACATGAAAATAGAAACATAAAAAATGACCGTCAATAACATGAGTCAATGCATCCTACATGAATATAAGAAAATCTTAATGTTCCTAAAAATGTTTATGTGAGATCAGCCATGCCTTTAGCGAACTAGCTGGAATGTTTCTTCTTCTTCAGTTGCCTTGGAGTCCTCTTGAGCTTGTTCAACTTGATAAGAAGTTTTGGTAGCCTCTTTGTGACACCCCCACTTTTCCCTAGGGTGAATCCAAGGGTATCTGCGGAACGTCTTCCTAACTTTCACCAGGACTCGATACAAATCAAATTTAAACTTAACAATACACCACTTATAATAGAAACCAAAATAAAGAAAAGTCACTTCCTTATATGAATATTCAAATCTTACATCACAAGTTACAAAATATACATCAACTTTCCCTAAAATACAACCACTAGAAGTCGACTAATCAATTACATCCCAAAATTTTAATCAAAAGTAATCAAGTCAGCTTTCCCCAAAATTCTTTCCACAAAATTCTTTCCATTCCGAACTCCTATTAAGGAAAACAAACTAATGGGAGCGAACGCTCAGTGAGACCAAGAAACACACATGCAAACACATAGTCCAAGTAATAATAACATTTATACAGTAAGTAAAACTATAAAGTTCGAGTAATTAACACTTCAAGTAGGAAAAGTAAGCAGAAACAATTCAAAAATACTGTAACTCTCAGGAGCTAAATTCTACGTAGCAGGGTCAAGGTCTTGATCAAATTCCATGTTGACACTCCGTCAATCAAGTAAGTATCAAATCCGTAGGATCTCCACTTTCCCCAGATTCCCATCACCGTTACACCCTCTTACCGGGCCCACTTATCAAGGTTTTGATATTACTTGAGTATATCGTGGCAATACTACGCGAGTATGCCAAACAAGATCTCTCCAATATATCAAGTTTCGTGTTTGCTCATGGCATTCTAAGTTTCTCGACTAAACCCATGCTGGCTCGATTCGCACAGTTAGCCAATGAGTTTGGGCGTCCTCACACAAGTCGAATATCAATTCACATAGCGAAATTCGATCATAATTTCATTTCAAAGAGAACGAGTGTGATCTCGACAATTCTAATTCACATGATTAACAAGAAGCAATTCACGTATTCCACAACAAATCATGCACTTGACACTCACCAAAAACGAGCTCCTCGGGATTCACTTGATCACCTGAGACATGCACAATTACAAATTACCTAGGTATTCAGCCAAGATCTAGTAATATTCCCGCTACCCTCACACAAGAGATAACACGTTCAAATCGAATGCAAATATCACTTACCACTTAATCCACGAGGGTAGCATTTGAAAATATCTAAGAATGCATTAACTCAAGTCAGGTCAAGTTAATGAAGCTTTTCTAGCTAAAACATTGGAATAATGCTCAAAGAGAACTCAAAAGTCATTTTTTGATTCAAGTCGTGGTAAGTAAATCTCAATTCCAAAAGAAAGTACAATATTCACTTTCGGCACGAAAATCGAAAAAAGAGTAAATGGTTCTCGTTTCCCAAAACTTTAAATCTCATGTCCAAACTTTGGAAGGTAAAGAGTATTCACATTTTACCAACTTAATGGAGTCAAACATATCCGAAATTCCACTCATTTCATAGAAAAAAATATCAAAGCTAAGGTTCCAAGGTTCAAGTAGAAAATAAGGTGTCATTAACCAAGAAAGTGGAACAACCAAGAAAACGCATTAAGAGAGATTTAACCTTCGGAAACCAAGATTTGAAATGAAGGTTTAAAGTTCTAACGGAACCATGTATTCCACCATGAAATTAACAATTGCAAAGGAGGATGGAAAGTTCTTAAAAGTTCATTTCCTAAGAAATCAAGAATTTCAGCTTTACGCTATAAACTTGGTAAAATCAGATCTTGAGTTCGTATGTCCAAAAATAGAAAACTTTACACCGTTGGAAACTAGATCCAAAGTACTAAAAGTTCCCAGAAGACACTTTTCCAAGGTTCCAAACAGAAAGCATTCATTTTTCAGCTTACAGTTGCTCATTCAAGAATGCAAGACAGAACCAGTCTTGGTTTTTGGCGATATTTGGAAATTCAGAAAATTTCACAGAAAGTAAATCAGTCTCTGAAATTTATAACACAATAAGAGTCCCAAACAAAGTTTCAAACACAACAAATGGAACTAAATTTGGAGTTTTGAGCAACAAGATATAACAGCTTAAAATCGGTTGATTTTCACTACTTGAACAGCGAATTTCCAGATTCGAAGAGCAATTTTTGGGGCATCATTTGGATATTGAAATGGTATTGAAATCATATCAAATTTTGTACACTTAAACTTCCATATATGGACTACTTCTCTATAAAAATTTAGATAAAAATTCGTACGGGAAGGCAGTTAACAAATCCACCAAAGTTTGGGAAAAGTTCAAAGCTAATCTGCCAACCGTAGTTCTCTTCCTTTCTCAAATGTTTTGTCCAACACAATCAGCCCCAATTCACTCAAATCTTGAAACCAAAGTTCCAGAAACATTTAATAGCAATTGATGGTTAAATGACACTAAAAGTTTCGAAATATAACATCCCAAAATAGATTTGACCATTCGGCTAGCAAGAAGGGAAAAACTTTCTAGTTTCCAGCTTTGTTGCACTTTTGAAATCAGACCACATCTCACTCAATACAAGTTCAAATTAAAAATGGTTTATGGTGTTGTAAACTAGGTTCAAAATGCTACATTTCATCAGAAAGAGTCGTTTCCAAAATCAGTTCACAAGTGAGAAAATCAAGCCACAAGATGCAGCTTCTCCATTCCTCTCGGACAGACAGTCACAACAGGACAGTCAACTTTGCTGAATCACTACGATTCACTCAGTTCGAACTAGCAGGTGATTTTTATACTGTTAGAAAGCTATGAATGTCTAGTTTCAAATGCCACAAATGGTACTCAATTTTGACTTTTGTACAAAGAGATATGTTCAGACAAATAACAACTGTTTGGCTACAAGGTCACCTATTCCAGATTTCTTTCTTTTTCGAAAACCCTAGTTTTGAGCAACCAAATGAAACGATTTTTGAAAGGCACATTCTACACACAATATACAACATAGAACCATCAATTTCACAGCCAAACAAGCATCAAAATTTTGAATTAAAACAGAGCAACATGGACATAATTTTCGGCCAGCTCTAATCTCACACATTTCTCAACTTTCTTTCCCCTGTTTAACCGTGATCATCTCATATAACACATAAACACAATAATCAAGCATTTAATCCTCAAGTTAGCTACCTATAATCCACCTCAAGACCGCTAGCCTAGAGATTAAAGCGAGAAATGAAACTCCTCAAGTCCCCTAGCCTATTTCTTGCTTAGGGTTTCAAACCCATGCAAAACTAACCATGATTCTTGGAGAAAATGGAAAGACTAGAAGAGTTAAAGGGTTACCTCTAACCCTGGATGAAAAATCAGATTTTTACACCACAAATCCTCCAAGAAGCTCCACAAGATGTTGTCTTTCTTCAAGCTAGAACTAATCTCCAAAGGTTTTGTGAGTTGGGTGAAGATTTTCAAGTGAAATGGAAGCAAAAATTGGAGCAAGATGAAGAGAGCTTTCTTCCCTCCTTTTCTTTCTTTGGGTCGGCCGAACAAGGAGTGAGAGAGAGAGTGTTTTGAGTGATCAATCTTTCTTTGGAAGCTTGAAGAAAATGTGACCAAGAAGCTTTACAAAAGTCAACTTTGGATAGTGTTCGAATAGTGAGGTGCACTACCACTTTTCTCTCTTGTTTGTTGCACTAGTGCACTAATCTTCCAATGTAATTTCTTTAACACTATAATTACTCACTCTTACAAGTCTAGTATTAATTTCTCAAATCTCTAATTAATCGTGTGGTGCGACTTTCGAGAAACTATCGACGCACGCGCGATAAAGCTTAATTTTAACTAACTCACATCTAATCCCTCAATTAACTTTTCTTAGTATACAATTGATCATTCTTAATCCTCCAAGATTATTGCACTCTCGGATCGAATATTATCTCGAAAAACGTGTATTCGCTATTCCCTACTAGACGAGCCACAGAAAAAATTAAATTTGCTAACGAGACGTTTTAAAAATATAAATGAGACATGGTTCCATGTAAATGGATTTAAAATGGTTGAAATAAATTTTTCGAAATAAACGGGTGAATAAATAATTACATAAACCAATAAAATAGAATTAAAAGTATGAAAAATTCAGGTCGTCACACTCTTGAGATTGCGATTGAATAACTTGTTGAGTTGTTTTGACTCCTTGAAAAGTTCGATGTCATTATTGCTACTTCTATATGGTTATGCAATGCATGTTAATTTAAATTACTAATATACACTAATAGAAAAATGTTTTACTTAAAAACTATATAGTTTGAAAGTAAATTTCAAAGATAGATATGTTCTCAAGTTAAGACAATCCATCCTTTAGTCAATCATGGAAAACAATCATTCAAATGGCTTGAAAGTTTGAAAAGTTGAAAGGAATATAATTCTTATCTGCCAAGTTTAAATTTGCACCATAGATTAAATAAAAAATAAAGAGAAGAAGTAAAACTAACATCTACCTTAAACAATGAAGATAACTCTTAAAAATAGATTGAAAAATTTATCTATAATTGAGGTATGTATTCTAAATTTAACTATCTTATCTCAAATTATGTATGAGACAAATAGGTAATATTTAAATGCTTAATTGAGATGCATATTAATTTATACTCTTATGAAGATAGAACACATGGTTTTCAATGCCTAACTCTTTAAATATTTTATGCATACATGTCCTATGTGTAAAACTGATATTTGAATTGTTTTGATTAAGCAGATCCTCAATCGTTATATTAGTTCATTGGCTTCCTAAGAGAGGGAAGTATTCATTTTTTAAAAAGATTTAAGTTTTTAAAGATCCTTAAAAAGATGCTAGTTATCTAAGTTTGATATAGTTTTATCACTAGATATAATTCATCTTTTCCTTTGTGTGTAAGAGCATTCTACCTTAATTTAGTTAAATTTAGCACATTATTTTGTGCAAGTGAAATGATTGTGATGTTACTTGTCAATTTTGTAGTTAAATGTTTCAATCTATACATATTGACATAACATCAAAAAAAGTATGTATCCATTTAGTAAACTTTATATCTTCAATCATGGTTAGATAGATGCCATAAGGAATTGCATCATATATGTTTCATTGTTGATCAACTCTTGTTTTGATGGTGCTTTTATAAGTGGCTTCTATAGTACTTATTTATACATATATCGAAATAGGAAGTTAAACACACAAAAAAAGACTAAAAAGTGCTTTATATGTTGTAATCTTACTTTGATGATGATCTTATACATGAATTCCTCTCGCGTCTACATGATTATATGTTTTGAATGGACGAAATGCTATGAACTTGATATATTTATTTGCACTTTCTTATACCACATGCATATTTTAAAGGAGAGAATATTTGACAAGAAATGATGGTGAGAGATACTGTGACGACTTGAAAATCTACCTATATTTTTCTTATAATACCCTTTTATTTTGAATAAGTTACTTTATAATATCTTTACTACTAAATTACTCCCTCCATAGTTGTAATAAATGATAAAATCGAGAGTTTTATCTTGACTTTTATAGTTAGGGTAAACTAGGATTTTTGTGTATTTTGGCCGTGTGATCACTTGGAGAAGTGCGTGTACTAAATTTGGTGGATAAGAGTGAGTATTAAATAAGAGAAAGTGTATGATTAGAAGTGCTAATAATAAGTTAGTGAATCATAAGTTAAAACACAAGTACGAAAGAGTTAAGGAAAATAGGGTTGAACCGACGTGCACCGTTTGTTACCAGTTGAGTACTCCACTTGACCAATACTTTCTTACCCTAATCTCCTTGTTTTATTTCATTTAATTTCCCTTAAATTACCCTTAAGTCAGCCACCATTTTTGACTAAAGAAAAGTGAGAAAAGAAATAAAATAAGAAGGAAATCTTGAGTGACAAGTGTCAAGGATCCAGCAACTTTTGACCCAAAACATTTCCTTTCTTCTCATCCTTCCTTTTGGCTAAGTTTCCTTCATTTTCCACTTGTGTTGGACGAAATTTGGGAAAGAAACAAGAGAGAAAACCTCTAACTACAACCTTAAATCTTGCCTTGTTTGAGTTGAAACCCCAAAACTAAACCGATTAAACTAACACCAAGGAACTAACGAAGCTTGTTGTGGAGTTGTTTGCAGAGAACTAGCTTGGTTCTTCACTTTCTTCAAGTTTTTTGGAAGGTATAAGTATAAAACTTCCTTTTTCTTTCTTGTTTTAGCAAAATATGGGATAGATGTCTTGAATCTTGAATTATGTTGGATGATACTCTAGTTTTGGGGAAGATTAGTGAATTTCAGCTAAGGTTTGTGATTTTTCAACTTTGATTTATGATGTTTATCTCTAATATGTTGGTATTGAGCTTGGAAATGGAATTTGTGAGATAATTAGTGGCTTGATTGTGATATTTAGCCTTAAAAGATGAAATTTCAGCTTTGTCAAACAATTTCCAGCTTTGATGAGTAGTTTTAGGGTTGATATGCAAAATTCCAGCATTTGGTGGTAAATTTCAGTTCTGCCCTATTTTTGGAATCAACTTGGGCTGCGAATTTCTCCATGTTTTAGACTGAATCAACTTTTGGACAAAAATGAAAGTTATAGAGATTAAGTTAACTTTCTACCTGCAAAATGTCAGATCAATTGGATCATTTTAGTTTATAATTTGGCAAGAACACTCTGGACTGCACAAATACTCTAATTTTCCAGACTTATTTTTCATGTGCTTTTGACTGTCTATTTTTTACCGTGAAAATGAGAGAACAGGGTGTTGATGTTTCCATAGGAAATGTAGGTCTATGTCTTAACTTCGAAACGCCATAAAATTTACCTCAATCCAATAGACCTAACTACAGTTATAATGAAAACTCCGAAGGATGACAAATCTACTATTTATAAGTTCTTCTTTAAATTGGTTTCCAGCTTTGGTCCATGGTAGTACGTTTATTATTTGGTTTGTTTAGTTGGTTTTGAGGCCTTGAATAGATGTATGTTGTTTGTAATCACTTGTGGTTGGATTGGAGGTTTGTTGGCTTGTGAATCCAAATTGTACTTGGATGGGAAAATGGATAAATACAAAGGGCATGCTGCCCAAATTTTCACTTGAGAGTTAGGCAAGTGAACTCGAGACTTGAGCGACGACTCGAGGTTGAAGCGAACTTCAATTGTTTATGGTATTCGAGTTTTCTTGAGTAAGAGATACATAAGTTGAAATTTTTGTTGAAACTCGTACCCTTTAAAAAAGTAAAAGTAGCGACCCTTAAAAATATGATTTTCTCGATTTTCATACCAAGTGCGACTTCCAAAGTATAAATCACTTCTTTATCGAAGTTAAAAGAGCGAGTATGAATTTTCTAGAGTTTGCCAAGCCATATGACTACTATTTAAACAAGTTTTATTTACTTGATTTTCTTGAAACGAAACTCCTATGTTTCGAACCCTAGTGGATTTTAAAGTTTTAAATGATATTTTATCGTAGATTTGGACTCCAACCAAGGAGTTGTACCAGAGCGTGATTTTGACAAGCACTAAGTCTTTGGTGAGTGCTTCCAAATACATTATTGAACTTTATCGGATAATATTTGCTTGGTTTGGTCGGGTAAGGGTGTACTTTATCGCACTTGCTCTAATGTGATATATACTTGTTTATTTGCTGCAATTGACTTGATATACTTGTGTATGATGTGCGTACTCTCTGGAATTCCAGAAACCCTATGACTAGTTCCTCGAGTCAAGCCAGCAAGGGTCTGGTCGATTAGGTAACGAACCCTGAGTCTCTTGTTTTGTCAAGTGAAGTGTTATCTTCTCGACTAATCAGTATGCTCGAATATTACCACACGTTTTTATCGACGGAGATTGAAGTTAAAGTGGTGTACTACCGGATTGGTTACTTTACTTGAAAGTTGACGGAGTGTCAACTACTACTTCATCAAGCTATGATGAAGCAATGAAAATTTGGCTCTTGAGAGCCATCTGTATCCTTATACTTTGAAATAATGATTACTTGTTGTGTTATTGTTTCTTTTTATGAACTTTTACACTTGCTCATTTTAAGAGTTCAAGTTTTACATATGGCCAACTTGCAACTTGGGTTTGCATGAAGTTTTGGAATCTCACTGAGTTTTAACTCACTCTATTTCGTTAAATTTGTTTTCCTTACAGGGCGTATGAGCGAGGGCGTGAAACTGGTATAGGCTAGTATAGTCTAGTTTTTGAATTTTTGCGATTGTACTCGCGCTAGTGCTCGGTTAAAGTTGAATATATCTGAAATTCATATCTTTTGTTATATTTGGGATTGTATGAATGTTTGGAATAGAGATGAATGTACATGTACATTCCAAACTTGGGAACTGTTATTCCATTTATGCTTGAGATTGTGAACTATTTTATTTGAAGTGAGTCAGCGACTCCTAACGAGAGTTGGGTAGGCGGTCTGCTAAACCTTGGGGTACGTCCTAGGGGGAGGTGGGGTCGTCACAGGTAGTATCAGAACTCTTATCAAGCTCATGCCAGGAGAGAGTTCTTGGACTATAGGGATTGGTTTGTTAAGTGTGGAAGAAATGTCTATTGTTGGGGACATTAAATATGTATGTTGGTTAAAAATCTCAAAAGTAGTTGATTTCCTCTTGAAACTGGCCAGTTCGAGTGGTGAATTATCATATTTTCGGATTTTTGTACCCGAGTACCAAAGAGTGATACCTTTATGATAAGCCAATATTCCGAATAATATTAGGATAAGTTTGGATGGCGAAAATCAAGGCACGGAGAATGCGAATAGTCTGGACTTGAAAGATATTGAAGATATTAGTGAGAATTGGGACCCTTAGTATGCAAGTGTACATATCTGGTTGTACTTTTTCGAGTTTTGATTAAGTATAGTGCTTGAGCAATACCTGGGGTTAATGCCTCATAGGATATATGAATTGTTATGATATGTAGATAAAGAAAGTATGTTATTTTAAATATGCGCTACGATTTTTATTTTATAATTTGAAAATGCTTTTATCGATCTTTATAGTTATTTTATTTTGCTCATACCTATATCGTCTATTTTTCAAAAGAGACATGGAGGGTAGGCGAAGTCAAGACCGTGGAACTACCCGAGGATGCGGTTCTAACCGTGGCCGTGGGGTTAGACAAGCACAAAAATCAGTACGGGAATCGAGAGATGAGAGAGGTGAAACGGTTAAGCTACAACCTGGACCCCGAACTGAAGAGGGGGATCAGGTGGCAACGGCAATTCAGTAAATGACCAATATTCTTACTCGATTGGTAGAACAGCAAGGTCAAGCCCCTACTAATCAACCTAGGGACTCTGAAATGGGGCAAGATAGGACCCTAGAGAGATTTCAAAAGTCTACTACTCCTAAATTTCTTGGAGGACCGGACCCTGAAATAGCTAAAAGGTGGTTAGAGATGATGATCAATATTTTTGTTGCCTTAAACTATACGAAAGAAAGGCAAGTGAATTTTGCTGTATTTCAATTTGAGGAACCAGTTAGAGTCTGGTGGAACGTAGTTAGGGCTAAGTGGGAGAGAGAGGAGACAGCATGGACATGATTGAATTTTGCACGGGAGTTTAATGAGAAGTATTTTCCACCGATAGTCCAGGAGAAGAAGAAGGATGATTTTATTAAGCTCCGTCAGGGAACCCTCAGTGTCTTTGAGTATGAGACTCAATTCACTAAACTATTTAAATTTGCTCCCGAATTGATAGTTACAGAATAAAGGAGGGTAAGGAGATTTGTACAGGGAGTCAATGTGAAAATATAGGAGGCTTTGGCGGTGGCACAAATTAATACATTTATGGAGGTTTTGGAGAAAACCCAAAAAATAGAAATTGTTAGTGCACAAGTAAGGGTTTTTCATGCAAAAAGGATGGGTGTGCCTGCTGGAGGTCAGGGGTAGTTATATTGTGATCTAGATATGCCACCCTCTAAGGTGAGTCAAAGAGCTGGTGGTGTACGAATTTTGGGGACACCTAAGGAAGTTATTCCAAGAGGTGCCTCACAAGTAGGTCAAACCCCAACCCCTCACTTATCTTGTGGTTATTGTGGGAAGACAAATCATACTGAGGATGATTGTTGGCAAAAGGCATGAAAATATTTATGGCATAGTAGTACTGAGCACCAGCTTGCAACCTGCCCCCGCAGGTCAAACTTAAACTTAAAACCAGCAAATGTAGGAGAAAATAAATCTAGAGTACCTGCCAGAGTATATACTTTAAACCGCCAGGCAATGCTTAACCCGTCTACAGTGGTAGAATGTACGATTCGTGTTTTCTATTGTTTGGCTAAATTTTGCCTATGGTGAGACTTGGGAACTAGAATCAGACATGCAAGAAAAATACCCTAAGTTAGTTACGACTAAATGTATGAATTTCGAGATCGAAATTCTTTTAAGGGGGAGAGAGTGTGACGACTTGAAAATTCACCTATATTTTCTTTATAATACCCTTTTATTTTGAATAAGTTCTTTTATAATATCTTTACTACTAAATTACTCCCTTCCTAGTTGTAATAAATAATAAAATCGAGAGTTTTATCTTTACTATTATAGTTAGGGTAAACTAGAGTTTTTGCGTATTTTGATCGTGTGATCACTTGGGGAGGTGTGTGTACTAAATTTGGTGGATAAAAGTGAGTATTAAATAAAAGAAAGTGTGTGATTAGAAGTGCTAATAATAAGTTAGTGAATCATAAGTTAAAACACAAGTACGAGAGAGTTAAGGAAAATAGGTTTGAACCGACGTGCACCGTTTGTTACCGATTGAGTACTCCACTTGACATATACATTATTACCGTAATTTCCTTGTTTTATTTCATTTATTTTCCATTAAATTACCCTTAAGTCAGCCACCATTTTTGACTAAAGAAAAGTTAGAAAAGAAAAAAATAAGAAGAAAATCTTGAGTGACAAGTGTCAAGGATCCAAGCAACCTTTGACCCAAAATATTTCCTTTCTTCTTATCTTTCCTTTTGACTAAATTTCCTTCATTTTCCACTTGTGTTGGGTGAAATTTGGGAGAGAAACAAGAGAGAAAATCTGTGACTCCCCCACTTCTCCCTAGGGCAAATTCAAGGGCATCGTCAGGACGCCTACCTACCTCTCGCCAGGACTCACTGCAAGACGAATTCAACTTATGGATAATCAGTCAATACTAAAAGTCAAAGTTATAAAGAAAGGGTCACTTCCTTAATAAATATACAAATCTTACATTATAAGATACCAAAAGTACATCAACATTTCCCAAAATATACAACCTCCAAAAGTTGTCTAAACAATTACATTCAAAATCCTAATCAAAAGTCCATCAAGTTGGTTTCTCCATAATTCTTTTCATTTTAGCTCCTGTTATGGAAAACAAACTTAATGGGATGAGCTAATGCTTAGTGAGGCCAAGAAAAGCATGCAAACGCATAGTTCAAATAGCAATAGCACTTATGCGAGAAATAAAGTTATAATATTCAAATAATTCACAATTTAAAATAAAACATACTCAATAAGGATACAGGAGCTCTCAGGAACTAGATTCCACTTGCTTTGTCGATTCTCGATCTTATACCTCCGCGTGATGACACTTCGTCAACCGGGTAGGTATATTTAGTCCGTAGAACACCACTTACTTCGCGAATCCCGTTCACCGTTACACCCCCTGTTCCGGACCCGCTCATCATTTTAAAAGGCAACATTATTCGAGTATGCCAAGCGAGATCTCTCAACTAGATCAAACTTATGATTTTCTCATGGCTCATCAAATTTCATGACCAAACCCATTCCGGCTCGAGTCGCAAGGTCGGGCAATGAGTTTGGGCATCCCCCGAATATAAATATAAGTCGATGAGACAACGCTCCAATCGACGATCACAAATACGATTCACAACCATATCACTTCACACAAGTCGAATATCAATTCATATAATGAAATTCGATCATAATTTCATTCAAAAGAGAACGAGTGCAATAAAGTACACACTCGTCTCGGCAATTCTAATTCACATGATTAACAAGAAGCAATTCACGTATTCCACAACAAATCATGCACTTGACACTCACCAAGTCAAAAAGTGAGTAAGTGAGCAAATAAGCTTTTAGGCGTCCGCTCCGAGACTCTCTTGAAAATCCCCTTGAGCGCCTGAAGAAATAATAATTGACTATCACTCACAAATACTTACAAATCCCTTGCCAACAAGGAAGAATGTACACGTGTGCAATACTAAGACAATGTCATGAAAAAGAACTTTAAATCTCTCGAAAATTGAGATTCAAAAGTGAGGATTTAAAATCCCAAGAGAGACTTGCCTCTTCATGAAATTGAGTTTAAAACGGTCTATCGATATTGAGAGAGAGTAACAAGTTCTCAAAAACTCATTTCTTAAGAAGTCAGAAAATTTCTGTTTTGCGTGACGATTTTTGGAATATGAGATCTTGAGTTTGGCATGTCCAAAAATGGAATACTTTATACTGTCGAAAACTAGGTTCGAAGTACTAAAAGTTCCTAAAAGATACTTTTCCAAGATTCTAAACGGAAGTTATTCATTTTTTAGTTCAAAGTTTCAGTTCCAAGAAGACAGGTTTGAACCAGTCTTGGTTATCCAGCAATCTTTGGAAATTCGGCATCATTCACAAAAAGTGAATCAGCCCTTGAAATTCATAACACAATAAGAGTTCCAGACAAGGTTTCAAACCCGACAAATGGAACTAAATTTAGAGTTTTGAGCATCAAGATAGAACAGTTTAAAGTCAGCGGAATCTTGCAAACTGATCAGTAAATTTCCAGATTTGAAGAGCAATTTTTGGGGCACCATTTGGATATCTAAATGATATTGAAATTAGACCAAATTTGGTACATTTAAACTTCCATATGTGGACTACCTCTCTATCAAATTATAAGCAAAAACTCAAGTGGGAAGGTAGTTAACAAAATGAATAAAGTTCGTGAAATTTTCAAAGTAAATCTGCCAACCCACTCTTTCTTTCTTTCCAAAGGTTTTTGTCCAATGAAATCAATCCCAATTCACTCCATTTTTTAAACCAAGGTTCCAGAAATATTTAATAAGAATTTGATGGTTAAATGACACTAAAATTTTAGAAATATAACCTCCCAAAACAGGTTTAACCATTCGGTCAGCAAGAAAGGGAAAACTTCCAGTTTCCCACCTTTGCCGCGTTTTCAAAATCAAGCCATATCTAACTCTATACAAACTCAAATTGAGAATGGTTGGTGGCGTTGGAAACTAGGTTCCAGAGGCTACAATTTATCAACAGACATCATTTTGAAAATCATTTCACAAATGGGACAAAATCAAGCCACAATGTGCAGCTTTCAGTTTCATTCGTATGAACAGCCAAACAGAACAGCCAACTTTGCCGACTCACTGCGGTTCACTCAAAATGAACCAACTGGAGATTTTTATACCATTGGAAAGTTATGAATGTCTAGTTTTGAATTCCACTAATGGTACTCAATTTTGACTTTTTTACAGAGAGTTATGTTTGAACAAAGAACACTGCCCGATAACCCCTGCTATACATTTTTCCAGATTTGAATCTTGCCAAAACTCAAATCTGATGCAACCAAATGAAATGATTTTTTAAAGGCACTTTGTACACACAATATACAACATATATCTATCAATTTCACAGTCATCCAAGCATCAAGATTTCGGAATAAAAACCGAACAACATGGACAGAAGTTTCGGCCAGCTCAACCTCCAAAATTTTCCAACTTTCTCTCCATTTTCTAACCGTAATCCTTTCATTTATCACACAAACAACATTAACCAAGCAACATATTCTTAATGCAGCTACCTACAAGCCTTCTCAAGACCGCTAGCCTAGAGATTAAAGCAAGGTAAATGATTTCCTCAAGTCCTCTAACCTATTTTCTTGCTTAGGGTTGTAAACCCATGCAAACTAACCTTCAATCTTGAAGAAATTGGAAAGATTAAAGGAGATGAACGTTACCTCTTTAAACCTAGATGAAATCATATTTTTTTTCACTAAAACTCCCCAAGAAACTCCACAAGATGTTGTCTTTCTTCAAACTAGAGTTTGATTTCCAAGAGGTGTGGAAGTTGAATGAAGATTTGGAGCAAGATTTGGGAAGCTTTCTTCCTTCCCTTTTCTTTTTTGAATCTTGCCAAAACTCAAGTTTTATGCAATCAAATGAAATGATTTTTGAAAGGCACTTTGTACACACAATATACAACATATATCTATCAATTTCACAGTCATCCAAGCATCAACATTTCGGAATAAAAACTGAACAACATGGACAGAATTTTCGGCCAGCTCAACCTCCAAAATTTTCCAACTTTCTCTCCATTTTCTAACCGTAATCCTTTCATTCATCACACAAACAACATTAACCAAGCAACATATTCTTAATGCAGCTACCTACAAGCCTTCTCAAGACCGCTAGCCTAGAGATTAAAGCAAGGTAAATGATTTCCTCAAGTCCTCTAACCTATTTTCTTGCTTAGGGTTGTAAACCCATGCAAACTAACCTTCAATCTTGAAGAAATTGGAAAGATTAAAGGAGATGAAGGTTACCTCTTTAAACCTAGATGAAATCATATTTTTTTTCACCAAAACTCCCCAAGAAACTCCACAAGATGTTGTCTTTCTTCAAACTAGAGTTGATTTCCAAGAGGTGTGGAAGTTGGATGAAGATTTGGAGCAAGATTTGTGAAGCGTTCTTCCTTCCCTTTTCTTTCTTGTTTCTGTCGACCAAAGAGGAGAGAGATAGAGTGAGTTGTGTGTGTTTGGCTTGTACGGGAAGATTGGAGGAAAAAAGTAGTAAAAAGAGTTGCTAAAGTCAATTTTGAATAGTTGTCGAATAGTGTTTCATACTACCACTTTTCTCTCTTGTTTGTTACACTAGTGCACTAATCCTCCAATGTAGTTTCTTTAAAACTGTAATTAATCATTCTTAATAGTCTAATATAAATTTATCAAATCCCCACTTAGTCATTCCGACATGATTTACGCGAACTTCCGACTCGCGCGCGATTAAGCGAAATTTAAAAGTAATTCATGCAACGATAATATAATTAACTAACTCTAGGGTAAATAATTATAAAAATTACTATTTTAAGAATAAAAACATGAGTTTTCACATCCTCACCTCCTTAAATAAATTTCGTCCACGAAATTCATACTTTGATTTGGAAATAGGTTTGGATATTTCTTTCGAATTTCTTTCAAATTTTTTCTTCTACCTCCCAAGTTGCTTTCTCTAGTCCGTGGTTTCTCCATAAAACTTTCACCAACGGAATTCGTTTATTCCTCAGTTCTTTCACCTTACGATCTAGAACCTTTATTGGTTTCTCCTCATAGGTCAGTGCCTCGTCGATCTCAACATTTTTCGATTGCAGGACATGAGACGGATCTGATTGATATTTCTTGAGCATGGATACGTGAAAAACGTTATGGATCCGAGACAGACTTGGTGGCAATTTCAACTTATAGGCCACGTTTCCCACACGTTGGAGAATCTTATAAGGTCCTACAAATGTTGGTTGTAGCTTCTTTCCTCTTCCTGTCATCAAACTTGCTTTTAAAGGAGTGATCTTAAGGAAAACTTGATCTCCAACCGCAAATTCTAAATCCTTCTTTCGATTGTCTGCATAGCTCTTCTGATGACTCTGTACGGTTTGAATCTTTTAGCATATTAATTTCACCTTTTCGTACGTCTCCTCAATCCATGGTACTGTAGTTGGGTCTAAAATCTTTCTTTTTCCTATTTCATCCCAACAAATTGGAGACCTACACTTCCAGCCATAAAGTGCTTCATACGGAGCCATTTGAATAGATGAATGGAAATTATTATTATAAACAAACTCCACCAATGTCAAGTACTTAGTCCAATTCTCTCCAAAATCCAAAATACAGGTTCTCAACATGTCCTCAAGAGTCTGAATTGTCCTCTCTAATTGTCCATCAGTTTGGGGGTAGTAGGTAGTGCTAAAATTCAATTTAGTTCCTAGCATTTCTTACATCTTTTGCCAGAACTGTGAAACAAATCTGGGGTCTCGATTGGACACAATACTTACTGGTATACCATGTAGCCTTATAATTTCATCCAAATATAGTTTCGCTAACTTCTCCAGTGAGTACTTAATACTAATCGGTAGAAAATGAGTAGATTTGGTCAGTCTATCCACTATTACCTAAATGGCATCGTGATTTCTTTGTGTTCTAAGTAATCCAGATACAAAATTCATGGTGATATTTTCCCACTTCTAATTGGGTATCTCTAAAGGTTGTAATAGGTCAGATGGTGTTTGATACTCGGATTTAACTTGCTGGCAAATCAAACAAATTTGGACAAACTGAGCAATTTTCCTTTTCATGTTCTCCCACTAGTACAAACTCTTCAAATTCTGGTACATTTTATTTCCTCCAGGATGTACCGTGTACTTAGATCGGTGTGTTTCTTCTAAGATTTCCTTCTTAAACCTTTCGTCCTTTGGCACTACTATACGATTTCGAAACCTTAGTACACCATTCACTCCCAAATTAAAATTCGACTTTTCTCCTTTATTAATTTTCTCTAACCACTTTTGCACTTCAACGTCCTTCTCCTGAGATTCCTTGATATGTTCCAACAGAGTGGATTTCACGACAATGTTCCCAAGGATCAATTTTCTCGGTTCAAATCGAGGATTCCAACAACTAACCTCTTCCAACAAGTGCAATTCTTTAATCATCAATCCTGCCACTTGCACTTGACGACTTAAAGTATCGACCACTACATTGGTTTTTCCTGGATGATAATTTATCGTGCAATCATAATCCTCCAAAAATTTCACCCATCTACGTTGTCTCAAATTCAGCTCTTTTTGAGAAAATAAATATTTAAGACTCTTGTGGTCCGTGAAAACCTCAAATGTCACTCCATATAGGTAATGTCTCCACTTCTTCAATGCAAACACTACAGCTGCTAACTCTAAATCATGAGTTGGGTAGTTTCTCTCATGCGGCTTCAATTTCCTAGAGACATACGCAATCACCTTATTATTCTGCATCAATACACACCTCAAACCTTCTTTGAAAACATCTATATAGAACATAAAACTATTTTTTTCGTTAGGTAAAACTAATACAGGTGCTCTCGTCAATCGTCTCTTTAATTCCTGAAAACTTTCTTCACACTTTGATCTCCATATAAATTTTTCACTTTTCTTATTCAACTTAGTCATGGATCCAGTAATCTTAGAAAATTTTTTAATAAATCTTCGATAATACCCTGCTAACCCTATAAAATTTCGAATTTCAGTAGGGTTTTTTTGGTTGTTTCCACTTAGAAACTGCTTCAATTTTGGTTGGATCCACCTTAATTCCGTCATTGAAAATTATATGAGCTTAGAAAGTCACTTCTTTCAACCAAAATTCACATTTACTAAACTTAGCATACAACTGATGTTCCCTCAAAGTTTTCAAAATAATTCTCAAATATTTCTCATGATTTTTCAAAGTTTTAGAGTACACCAGTATATCATTGATAAACTCTGTGACGGCCCCACCTCCCCCTAGGGCGTACCCCAGGATTTAACGGACCGCCTGCCCAACTCTTGTCAGGACTCACTCATGCTTAACTCGAGAAAAGATACCACGACCATAGAAAAGGAATGAAACAACAATTTCAAACTTAACATATACATTGATGCTCAAATCCAGCTACAAGGCTTGTACACGCCCAAATACGTTAAAGTATTTACAACCCAAGTACAATCAACCCTAGTCGGTTGCTAGCGCGAGTACAATTGCAAAATCCAAAAACTAGACTACGCTAGCCTGTACAAGACTCACGCCTCGCTCGTACCCCCTGTAAGGAAAACAAATGGCGTGGAATGAGTTAAAAACCCAGTGAGATTTCAAATAGCAAGTTGACCATTATTTAAATGTACAAATATCACTGTACCAAAATAGCGAGCATAACACGTTCATAAAGTGAGCAATAACACTTCAAGTAGCAAATCTCAAAATGAGCGAGTGTAAAATTCTTTTCTAAAAGAAACAATAACACTACGAATAACAATCAGAATATAAGGATACAGATGGCTCTCAAGAGCCAATTTTCCGTTATTTCACCAGAGCTTGATCAAGTATTAGTTGACACTCCGCCAACTTTCGAGGAACGTAATCAGTCCAGTAGTATTTCACTTCACACCAATCCGTCCACCATTCAACCCCCTTACCGGGCCCGAACACCAACTAAACACTGGTGGTAATACTCGAGTATACTGATTAGTCGAGAAGATAACACTCCACTCGACAACACTAGATACCCATGGTTCGTTATCTAATCGACCAAACCCTTGTCGGCTCGATTCGATTAACTAGCCAGTGGCGTTTGGGTTCCCAAGAATTCGATGAGATAACATCTCCAATCGATTGAATCAAAATAGAAGTACGGAGACGGGAATGAGAGGTACCTCCTACTCGGATCGAGTGCGGTACATACTGCCGCTCCGCACTTACAAGTCAAGCACAAGTATACCAAGTCGATTGCAACAATAAACAAGTACATATCACATTAGGGCAAGTGCGATAAAGTACACCCTTACCCGACCATACCAATCACATTTCATTCGATCACATTGGTCAAGTATTGAAAACAAGTGTCAAGTTCAATCAGGTATTTGCAAGCACTCACCAAAGATTTAGTACTTGTCCAAAATCAAGCTCAGGTGTAACTCCTTGGTTGGAGTCCAAATCTGCAATACAATATCATTTAAAAGCTTGAAATCAACTAGAGTTCGAAACTTAAGAGTTTCGCTTAAAAAAGATCAAGTAAATGAAACTCATTTAGATAGGGTTCATGTTACGTATCAAACTCTAGAAAATTCATGCTCACTCTTTTGGTTTTGGCAATAAAACGATTAAAACTTTGGAATTCCCATTTGAGTCGAAAAGACGAGGAAAACGTATTTCTATTGGTCGCTACTTTCATTGTTTTCAAGGGTATGAGTTTCGGCCAAATTCCAACTTATATACCTCTATAAAAGAAGACGTGAATATCCTAGACGATTCAAGTGATATTCGTTCTCAAATCCTTACTCAAGTCGTGCGTACCTCTGCTTAACCCTCGAGTGCAAATTTGGCCAGTACGCCCTTTGTGTTTACCTAGTTTCCAGCCATTTATGGCTTCCTTATTTTCTCAATTCAGCCCCACAATCACACACAAGTAATGTTACTAACATAGCCCCTCCATTAGGCTCCAAAATCATCCAAGTACAACACAAGTGTAATAATACAATCGGAAAGCAGTTTTGAAGGTAAAAGCTAAACAACAGATTTGACATCTTATAGCATTTTAGTCACAATTTGAGCTACGTTTATCGGATTCGGGTGAACCTTATACCGTTTCGAAGATAAGACATAGATCTATAATTCTCATGAAGACATCTTAACCCAGTTCTCACCCTAACTAGGTCAAATTTACAAAAACAGCCTGAGCTTATAGCCACGGCAACTCAGACCTCCCGAGCTTATAGCCACAGCAACCCGGGGTAACAATTATCCCAATTGTCTCAATTGTCTCAAATACAATAACAGTAAACAGATCTTAGGGTTAGCATTGGACTTGCTTCGATCAAACCCTCGCCGGTTCGAATAGTCCGTCTAACCTTTGAGATCGGCCCCAATAATCATTCACCCTGAGCCACTGCTCACAGGGTTCTCAAACACAATCATAACATAGATATCACATTTCACAGATTCAACATATAAATAATAATGGCCTTAGATCGAGTGCGATAAGGTACACCCTCGGCTAAGAGTCCATTAGCCACATAAGCACAATAAAGACAAGAATAAACCCTATTACTCACATGCAATGATCGGAAAGCACTCAAGGCAACCATGTGTCGTCGCCGACTTCAACGTCCTCGTTCACCTGCTCGTCAACCTCTGTTGAAGCGGATCGGAATATATTATCACGCGAAAAGTAACTAAAGCAGATAAAATAAGTAAAACGACTGAACGACTCATGCAAAGGCGCGAGGCGACACGAAACGACTCAAAGCGAAAACGGAAACGGAAACGGAAAACACCTAGTGCGAGGTGCACTATGTGCACGATCAGATTTGACATTTCCTATGATTTTAATCATAACTCAATTTATGATTATCGGATTGGAGTGTACGAGGTGGCATTTCGAAGCGAAGACAACGAACTACAACTTTCAAGAAGATATCAAAGGCTAAATCCAATGTTTTCAGGGTCAAATTTGGCTGAGACAGTAGCTGAAGTGAACTGCCTCAAGAAGTTAATGGTTATGCCGGACAGTTTTGCCGGTTAAGAACTTTTTAACCGTTTCATGTGCAAAACTTGGTCAAATGACCTAAGAATTTACAAGTGGATAGACAAGACTGTGCTTGACAACTTTCATGAAGACACTTTTAGCTAACTCAACTCGGAAATGCCCCAGATTTAGCAAGAACAGTCCAGCAAATGATCTATCGCAGGCTGAAGAACAGGACATACTCAAACAGGCATAACTCAATATTCAGAAATCCGATTGAAGCGATTCCAAATGTGTTGGAAAGCTAAGAGATAGAGGTACAACTTTTGTGAAGACCATTTCTGCCCAGATTTACTCCTTCCAGGTCAAAAACACGAAAAACGTCCCAGAAGTTTCAATCTCAGGTTCAAACTCAGATTTATAGACAGACCAGATTCAGACTGTCATATCTCAGTGCACAAAGAACCGAATCAAGAAATTCCAAAACTGTTAGAAAGCTAAGACAAAGGGCTAAAACTTTCATGTTTTTCCCCAAGGCTGAATTGCAAGGAATCAAGACGAAACAGAGCTTCCAAAAAGCAGGACAGACACTGCCCTGTTTCCAGATTGTGAAGAAACTTGGTTCAATCCAAATGGAATTCATGCACATGCAATGTAAGTGAATTAAGAGCATAACTAACACACACACATGCAGCATTCAATCATGCTAAAACCCCTGATCTCACACATGCCATACCAAATCCATAAGGCTCCCAATTTCAGAAATTCATGTCCAAATCACCAAATGAATCATCCATTGAACCAAATTAACAATCAATGTGTCACAAATTATCAAACTAACATATACACACTCAAATGGACCATGAACATGAAACCCTAAATTGTGCATAGGCTGTCCGAAATTTCCCTAGCAAATACCATACATATACAAACCAGATTTTTACCAAATTCACCAAGAATCATTACCAATTCAACTCATACTAACACCTATCCAACCAATTCTTGTCTTTCACTTTGAAAATCATGAAACCCTACCTCTCTTTTAAGTGATGGCCGGATGTCTTGAAGCCATAATCATCCACATTAAACCAACAAATCACAAGAATATGCATGAACAAGAACTAATTTCACAATGACAACAACAAAACAAAAATTTCAGCCATCAATGAACATAATCTTCCTTAAGCTGGCCGGTTGAGATTAACCCCAAAATCATGAAAACCAAACCATGAAATCATCCAAACAACTAAGGAATATCATTAACAAAGCTCAAACATCAATTAATTCCAGCTTTAAGCTCCCAAATCCGAATTTCCAGCAAGCTAGAACAAGATATTTACCTCAAGTTGAAGTTGTGAACTCAAGTTCTTCAAGTTCCAAGTGCCAAATCTTCTTCCTATTTTTCAAACTAAGATGATCGGTGGTCAGGGTGGATGAAGCAGCAAATTTTTTTCTAGTTTTTCCTCTCTTTTCTCCCTTTGTTCTCCACGGTTCTAGCTGGAATGTTTCAGTTTCAAGGCTGCCCGATTTCATGCTAGCTGAAAGCTTAAATGCTAAGCTTTTTCTTAGGTGTTGTTTGGTCAAGTTGCTAAACATTTGGGTCAACAATATCAAGCTTCTTTCTTCTTTTTTTTTTCCTTCTTTCTTTCTTCTCCTAGCTCACGGCAGCTTGTTCTTGGTGTTGGCTTTGTTTGTTTTGTCTTATGTCCTACTAACTTAATAGCTAAGTCTATTAATAGTAAAGCAAGACAAGAGATGGGTCATGGGCTTGGGTAATTAATGGGTTGATGGCTTAGGCTTCTAATGAAATTAAAACTTAAAGGCCCAACACTAAAACTCTACTTGATCCAATGTAATTAACCCATTGGTTTACTAACTTAATATCCACTTAATGCACTAACTTAGTTTAATTAAAACTTAAGTACACTAACCCAAGGTACTAATCACTCGAACCCCGTACTAAACATGCATGCATGCACATACAATCATGAAAATATTAATTGGTTGAATTTAATTTAAACTTCAAGGTTTAGTTTTGAAAGTAGGGTTTTAATGATTCAATTAAATTTTTCACTTTTGGTATGCAAAATACCTTTCGAAAATTAAAACACATGGTAAAAATACATTTTTCACACAATAGCTACTATAATTATCCATATTTAATTTATTTGAGAAAATTAGGAATCCGAGATCTCACAAACACTACCATAAACTGATTTAGATAAAACTTAAAGATTCGGTGCATTAAATTCATAAAAGTCGCAGGTGCATTAGTCAATCCGAACGGCATTACTGCAAATTCGAAATATCCGTACCTCGAGTTAAAGGTAGTTTTAGGTATGTCTTTTTTCAAAATTCTTAATTAATAGTAATCCTGTCTAAGGTCCAATTTTGAAAATACTACCGCCCCTTGCAATTGGTCAAACAATTTATCAATATGGGGCAAAGGGTACTTATTCTTAATAGTAACATCGTTCAAGGCTCGGTAGTCTATATATAGTCTTAAACTCCCATCTTTTTTTTTAACAAACAATACCGGGGCTCCCCACGAGCAATCACTTTCTTTTATAAAGTCTCGCTCTAGCAAATCCTGCAACTGTAATTTCAACTCTTTCAATTCAGTTGGAGCCATTTTATATGGCGTTTTAGAGATAGGTGCTATCCCGGAATCACATCAATTTTAAAAACTATGTCTCTTTTCGGAGGCAAAAACTTTAACTCTTCAGGAAAAAATCCGGATACTCCTTTACTACAGGCATATCTTCCAACCTCGCCTTATCATTAGGAGTATTTATAAGAAAAGGCAAATATCCTTGAACTCTCTTACTCAACATCTTTCTAAATCAAATTCTTGAAATAAGAACAGATGAGACTAATCTACCCCTTACATCCAATTTTAGGGTTGTCTCTCCTAGAATGCACAATTCTACCGTTTTTATCTTACAATTCAATTGAGTATGGTAGTGAGCTAACCAGTCCATTTCTAGGATGACATCATACCCTTTAATATCTAAGCCCATCAAATCGGCCAGTAACTTCCGTTCTCCAACTCATATCTCACAATCCCTATACACCAAGTTAGAAAGTAAACTTTGTTCTCCAGTAGGTGTTCTAACCTCCAAATCATAAGGTAACTTAATTGGCTTCACATCTATTCTGCTCATAGAGTTAGGGTTTACAAAAGAATGCGTAACACTCGGATCAATTAAAACCTTAACTAAACAATGGAAAATAGAGATCGTACCTTCAATGTGACAGCCCCACCTCCCCTTAGGGCGTACCCCTAAGGGTTAGCGAACTGCCTGCCCAACTCTCGCTAGGACTACTAACGTTCACACACGCTAAACCAAGTGCAAAAGACCCTTAGATAGGGCTAAAACATACATTCCCAATATATATATCATTTACACATGATCCACCATTTACATGTACACGTTATCAAAATACACAATCCAAAAGGGAATGTTCAAGTGAAGTACATTTAGGGTTTCTAACGGTCGAGGAGCGAAATAAAGAAACAAAACTATCTAACTAGCTCAACTCGCTTTACAAAACCATGATCTGTCCAAAAGTATCCCTGTAAGGAAAACAAAGATAACGAGGGTGAGCTTTCGCCCAATGAGATACTAACAAGTCATGCAGCCCAAATTCACAAGGTAACCAAATTCAGTTATACACAACCATCAAACATAGAATAAAAGTACTACAACAAGTTCAAATAAAAGGATAAAGGTGGCTCTCGGGAACCAGTTTCCCCATTGCAGTTCTTGATCGTATCTCGTTGACCCTCCGTCAACGTTCAAAGAAAGAAACATGACCGTGGACCCCACTTTCCACCCAGTACCTTCCACCGTACATTCACCTTACCGGGCCCGAACACCTCACAGTAATAAGAAGGTAATACTCGAGTATACCACAGGGTCGAGGAGATACACTCCACTCGACAAACAGTAACCCTATGGTTGTTATCTCGCCGACCGGCCCTCGCCGGCTCGACTCGAGTAACTCCCACTAGGGTTTGAGCTCAGACATCACAGTACAGTCGTAGGGCTCATGCCCATGATTTTAAACCAGACGCAGTTCAAGTTCACAGATAATCAGAGATCAATTATACAAGTAAGAGAACGAGAGCGATAAAGTACACTCTCGTCTCATGCACACAGTTCACAGTCACTTAATTCACAGATTCAAGGACAAGTAATCACTTAGGCATTTAAACCATGCAATAGTACACTCACCACTTTAGTTAAGCAAATTCACAGATTTCCGTCCGGCGGACGCCTTGGATCACCCACACGTCCTATACAATCAAGAAAAATGCAATTGAGATTCAAACGCGAGTCGAGTACCTCTTAAATGGATCACTAAAGCAAAATTCAGATATAGCTTCAATAATGGCTCAAAATGGAAAATACATCGAATTTAAGGTTAAAAGGCGAAGCAAACCCTAAAGTCTTTCACATTTACCCATTCTTAACCTAGATTCACAAAGCCCCAATGTTTACAACAGTCGGACAGCATTTCCCCTAAAATTTCAGCATTTCCACCCTACAAACAATCACTCAATTCATCCAAACCAACCACAATTCACATATCAATCATAGGCTAGTAAATACACACCATTAGGGTCACAATACCCTTCAATCATAGCCAATTATAAACTAAATAGCCATCCATAAGAAAGCCCCAAATTGAAAACCCTAAAGCTGAAATTTCCATAGAAAGCTGAAATTTTCCGCAATTCGCTACAATTAACGCATAATAGCTCCAAATCACACCATATTAAGCCATCAATTCAAGCCAACTATGATCATCATATGAAAACAGAAAAATTCCCAAGAAAATAAGAAATTCACCTAACTTCACTTTAATCCATAAAATCATCCATAAAACAAGCTCCTTAACTACCATAAGGCACTAATTCACCATTTATTATGAACAAAAGTTAAGTTCCAAGCAAAATACCTTAATCCTCAAGAAAGGTAGCAACTTAGAGCTTTCCTTTGCAAAACAACTCCACAATCACCTTCAATCCTCCTTAGTAAGCTAGTTCTACGGAGGAATTCGGATTTTTATCGGTTGGTTTTCAAGATTTGTGCAAGAAATGAAGACCAAAAGTTGAAACTCTCTCTCTTTTCTCTCCCTTGAGGTTCGGCCAAGAAGATGCTAAAATGAAGATGATTTGGTCAAATTAAGCTTTTGGTAAAGTTTAAAGAAAGTTAGGCAAGTTTCCTCCAACCAAGACGCGACACGTGGCACCTTTTGGATTTCTTTCTTATCCCCTTACTCACCAATGATTAAATATCTAACTAACCTCTAATTATCTCTTGAAACCTGGTAAAAAATGCCTTTCTGCACAACTTAACCTAATTGGCCGAATTTCTCTCACTTAACGCACTAGCGGGTCCCACATCCACTATTCGCTCAAAATTTCTCGTGAACTCACTTATACTAGAAAAATGACTTAAAACTATATTTACTTATAAAATGGGTGTAAAATAAATATAATAAAGAAAATACAGAAAACGTGTGCACGAAAATCGATAAAACCCTAAAATAAGGAAAAAAAATTTTTCGAGTTCTCACACTCTCTCCTCCTTAAAGAATTTCGTCCTCGAAATTACTCACCTGGGTTACTAAACAGCTCAGGGTATCTCTTTTGCATTTCCTCCTCCACCTCCCAGGTTGCATCTTCTGCTTCTTGGTTCCTCCACAAGACTTTCACCAGAGGGATTTGTTTGTTTCTCAACTCCTTAACCTTTCGATCGAGCAATTGTACAGGTTTCTCCTCATAGGTAAGGGTTTCGTCTATTTCGAGCTCCTCCGGTTGTAAAACGTGGGTTGGATCAGGATGGTATTTCTTGAGCATCGAAACATGGAAAACATCATGGATTCTAGATAGGCTTGAGGGTAATTCCAGTCGATACGCCACCTTTCCAATTCTTTGGAGAACTTCAAATGGTCCTATAGATCGAGGTTGACGTTTCTTTCCTCTACCCGCCGTGACACCTCGCAATGGAGTAATCTTCAGGAAAAACACGGTCTCCAACTTCAAACTCCAAATCTTTCCTTCGGTTGTCGGCGTAGCTCTTTTGTCGGCTTTCAGCGGTCTGGAGTTTTTGACGTATCAACTTAACCTTTTCTTGTGCGTCCTCCATCCACGGAATAATTGTTGGATCTAAAGCTTTCTTTTCTCCCACTTCGTCCCAATAAACTGGTGAACGACACCTTCGTCCATAGAGAGGTTCGTATGGAGCCATTTGAATCGACGAGTGGTAGCTATTATTGTAGGCGAACTCTACTAAGGTCAAGTGTTGTCCCCAACTACCCCCAAAATCTAAGATACACGTCCTTAACATATCCTCGAGGGTTTGAATTGTCCTTTCAGACTGTCCATCTGTCTGGGGGTGATAGGTGGTGCTAAAGTGGAGTTTAGTTCCCAAGGTCTCTTGAAATTTTTGCCAAAACCTAGACACGAAACGAGGGTCTCTGTCTGAAACTATACTCACGGGAACTCCATGTAATCTCACAATTTCATCCCTATATAGTTTAGCCAACTTTTCCATAGTGTACTTCATGTTCACAGGTAAGAAATGGGCCGATTTGGTTAACCGATCGACAATCACCCAAACGGCATCGTGTCCTTTTTGCGTCCTTGGCAACCCAGAGACGAAATCCATCTTGATGTGTTCCCACTTCCACTCAGGTATCTCAAGAGATTGTAACAATCCGGAGGGTTTTTGGTGTTCAGCCTTAACTTGTTGACAGATGAGACAGGTCTGCACGTACTGGGCAATCTCCTTCTTCATATTATCCCACCAATATGCGCCCTTTAAATCTTGATACATCTTGCTACTGCCTGGGTGGATTGTATACTTCGACAGATGAGCCTCTTCCAAAATTTCCTTCTTCAATAATTCATTCTTAGGCACCACCACCCGATTCCTATACTTTAATACTCCTTCAGGACTCAAATTGAAATCAGGTGTTTCCCCCTTCTCCATCTTTTCCCTCCATTTTCGTACCATCGGGTCCTCCTCCTGGCCCTCTTTAATTCGACCTAGTATAGCAGAGGTTACTTGGATATTTCCCAAGATTACCCTTTGGTGTTTCAGGGTAGGGTTCCATTCACTAACTGTTCCTAACATCTCCCACTCCTTAACCATTAACCCAGCTATTTGAGCCTTCCGACTTAAGGCATCAGCCACTACATTCGCTTTCCCCGGATGGTAGTTAATCGAACAGTCATAGTCCTCCAAAAGTTCCATCCACCGTCGTTGCCTCATATTTAGTTCTTTTTGGGAAAATAGGTACTTAAGGCTCTGGTGGTCGGTATAAACCTCAAAGGTCACCCCGTACAGGTAGTGTCTCCATTTTTTCAGGGCAAATACAACTACGGCTAACTCCAAGTCATGAGTTGGGTAATTTTGCTCGTGAGGTTTTAGTTTCCTAGAGGCAAAGGAAATCACGTTCTTATTCTGCATCAGTACACACCCTAAACCTTCCCTCGACGCATCTGTATATACAGTGAAATTATCTATACCATTAGGCAAAACTAGAATAGGAGCCCTAGTTAACCTTCGCTTCAATTCTTTGGAAACTATCTTCACACCTAGCATTCCAAATAAAACGATCATTTTTCTTTGTCAAATCGGTCAAAGGACCGGCAAGTTTTGAAAAATCCTTAAGAAAACCGCCGATAGTACCCAGCTAACCCTTAGAAAGCTACGAACTTCAGTGGGATTTTCTGACATCTTCCAGTCAGTTACTGCTTTCTACTTTCGCCGGATCAACTGTGATGCCTTCTCGTGATATTACGTGCCCTAAGAAAGAGATTTTCTCCAACCAAAATTCACACTTACTAAGCTTGGCGTACAATTGGTGCTCTCTTAGGGTTTGTAAAACGAGTTTTAGGGTGTTGCTCATGCTCCTCTCGTGACTTTGAGTAAAACCAAAATGTCATCAATGAAAACAACCACAAATCGATCCAAATAAGGTTTGAAAACCCGATGCATCAAATCCATGAAAGCAGCAGGGGCATTGGTCAGTCCAAAAGGCATAACTGCAAACTCAAAATGCCCATATCTTGAATTAACGCAGTTTTAGTACATCCTCCTTCCTAATCAACAATTGGTAGTATCCCTGGCGGAGATCTAACTTCGAAAAGACCACGGCTCCTTATAACTGGTCAACAATTCATCAATATGGGCAGTTGATATTTATTCTTAATCGTCACATTATTTAACCCTCGGTAATCTATACCACAACCGCAAACTCCCGTCTTTCTTCTTAACAAATAACACAGGAGCTCCCCATGGAGATCCACTTTCTCGGATAAACTTTCGCTTCTAATAAGTCTTGCAATTGCATCTTCAACTCCTTAAGTTCGGCAGGGGCCATCCGATAAGGGGTTTTAGAGATAGGCGATGTCCCTGGTAACAAGTCAATTTTGAATTCTATCTCTCTTTCCGGAGGTAGGGTTAACTAACTCATCAGGAAACACGTCTGGATATTCCCTCACTATCGGTACATCTTCTACCTTCAACTTATCAGTGGGAGTGTTTATAAGAAAGGCTAGAAACCCTTGCGCTCCTCTTTAGGAGTTTTCTAGCCCGAATACCCGAAAGTAATGCAGATGAGGCTAAATTCCCCTTACATCTAACCTTAAAGTTGCCTCTCCAGGTATATGAAGTTCTACCACCTTTTCTTACAAGTCAAGCGTTATTTAGCTAACCAGTCCATACCCAAAATAAGTATAATATCCCTTAAGAGCTAAACTGATAAGATCCCCAAAGAGTTTTCTCTCTCCTAACCAAATTTCACAAATTTGCATACATTACACTAGTAAGCAAGCATTGGTTCCCCGTAGGAGTTGCTAACTTCCAGTCATTTATGGTAGGCTAACAGGTTTTATATCAACTCCACACATAAAATTAGGGTTAACAAAGGAATGGGTAGCACCAGGGTCGATTAAAATCCTAGCTAGACGGTGGAAAACAGGGATCGTACCTTCTACGACCTCAGAGGAGTCAGGGACTTGATGTTGCTCAAGGGAGTACACCCGAAGCTGGCACCTTCGATCTTGTCCCCTTCCCTCTTAATCTGGTCTAGGATTGGCCTTCGATGGTTGCGGAGTCCCTCTCGCCTCTCGCGGTAAGACTGGGGCAGTTGGCAATTTGGTGCTCCGCACTTCCACAGCGTAAGCACTTCCTTTCCTTCCTCCAACAATTGTCTTCCGTGTGATTTGGTTTTCCGCAATACCCGCAGAACCACGGGATGCAGAAACTGGACCTCCCTGGAATTTCCTCTTTGTTGGCCTCGACCAACCTGGCCACCTCTCGACCGGGTTCCCCTAGACATCCCCGGCAGTCTTCCCTCTCCAGTTCCCCTTCCAAACTTGGGAGGGGTACTTTTATCTCCATATCCAGAGCTACCTCCAGTAAATCCCCGTTTTCTAGCTTGGAAAGTTCGCACTTGTAGCCTAGCATCTCGACTCGTTGAGCCTTCTCCACTGCGTCACTAAAGCATCAATTCGGGCTACTGCTAAGTCCTTCTGGATCTCAACATTTAAGCCCTGAATAAAACGTCTTATTCGCCTCTGCTCGGTCATGATTAGTTCGGGGGCAAACTTAGACAATCGAGTGAATTGGCTCTCGTACTCGGCTACAGTTGGGTTCCCTGGCGAATCTTATAAACTCCTCTTCTTTCTTTTCCTGTACTAGAGGGGAAAAACTTAGCGTTGAACTCCCTCATGAAGTTCACCCACGTCCTTGGGGTCATTCTCGTTCCCACTTCTGCCTTATAACGTTCCACCAAGAACGGGCTGCCCCTTCCAGTTGAAAGATAGCAAAAGTCACTTGCCGCTCCTCCGTATAGTGCAAAGCGGCAAAAATGTCCACCATTTTCTCCAACCACCTTTCGGCCACATCTGGATCTGGCCCTCCTATAAACTTTGGTGGGGCGAATTTCTGGAATCGTTCGAGAGCTCTATCCTCGCTCTCCACAAGATGGCCAGGGTTTTCGGGTTGAGGACTAGGGTTTTGGCCCTGATGCTCCACTACGTGGGCCAATAGATCAGTCATTCGTTGTATAGCAGTAGCTACTTGAGCATTAGGGTCACTTCTAGGCTCAGGGTTAGGTTCAGGCACAGGTTCTCGAGTACCTCCCTCAGTCGAGGGTTGCCTAATTCCACGACCACGGCCTCGTCCACTACGTGTACCCTCCATTGATTCACCCACTCTAGGGTTGAAAACATATACGATATTAAAGCAAAACAATATTAGACATAAATAAATAAACACTTAGCAAAAGAGATACCAAATAAAAGCAACATACATATAATTCACAGATATAGCAAACAAGTCATACAGTAGCAGTCAGTCAAATATTTACAAAAACAAGCCCGTGAAAGAAGTGAGGTCAACCAAAAGTACAATGTACAACCTAGGCCCCAAAAGTGCAAAATAGCTAGCTAAAAGCTTTCCCTAGGTATTCCTCACACGGGATCAAAACATGGCTCAAAGAACTCCAACCTAGTTCTCTACTGAGCCAATCGACTCCCCCTCCGAGCTAGAACTAGAGCTGGGGGCGCCTCCCTCACCTGGAGCCCCGTTACCCGGAGCTCCCCCTGGCGCATTGGCGCCAATCACCTCCTGAATCAACGCCCCACACTCGTTGATGATACCTCCTGACCGGTCTCTAACCTCCCGAACTACTCTAGTGAGGCGGTCGTTAACTACATGTAACTGGTCGCGAAGAGCATTCGTCCGCTCTTGCTCCATGGCGATATCCCCCTGGAGCTCCCCAATCCGTCGCCTGCATCCTAGCAATGCCTCTCACTCGCTGCAGCTCAGTATGGATCGGGCGGCGGCAGGCCTAAGTCTCCTCCGCTCACCTAAGACGGCCACAACCACGTGGTCAGCGTAGGAATAATGCTGGCACCTACTACAACGCCTGGTCCGACTGGCCGTACTCCAGCGCCTAATCGGTCCTCCGGTGTCTCCTCGTAATCAATAACACGAAAAGGCCTCCGAGGCGGCCCACCTCACTCCCACTAGCTCCGTCCATGACCTATCAGGATATACACAAGTTACAACTTAGATATAGTAATAACACTTAAACATACCCTAATACAATCCCAAAAGTTCTAAGAATCAGGTTTCGGATTCGCCCAGGTTGTTTCTAACCTAGGCTCTGATACCAACTGTGACAGCCCCACCTCCCCCTAGGGCGTACCCTAAGGGTTAGCGAACTGCCTGCCCACTCTCGCCAGGACTACTAACGTTCACACACGCTAAACCAAGTGCAAAAGACCCTTAGATAGGGCTAAAACATACATTCCCAATATATATATCATTTACACATGATCCACCATTTACATGTACACGTTATCAAAATACACAATCCAAAAGGGAATGTTCAAGTGAAGTACATTTAGGGTTTCTAACGGTCGAGGAGCGAAACAAAGAAACAAAACCATCTAACTAGCTCAACTCGCTTTACAAAACCATGATCTGTCCAAAAGTATCCCTGTAAGGAAAACAAAGATAACGAGGGTGAGCTTTCGCCCAATGAGGTACTAACAAGTCATGCAGCCCAAATTCACAAGGTAACCAAACCCAGTTATACACAACCATCAAACATAGAATAAAAAGTACTACAACAAGTTCAAATAAAAGGATACGGGTGGCTCGGGAGCCAGTTTCCCATTGCAGTTCTTGATCGTATCTCGTTGACCCTCCGTCAACGTTCAAAGAAAGAAACATGACCGTGGACCCCACTTTCCACCCAGTACCTTCCACCGTACATTCCCCTTACCGGGCCCGAACACCTCATAGTAATAAGAAGGTAATACTCGAGTATACCACAGGGTCGAGGAGATACACTCCACTCGACAAACAGTAACCCTATGGTTGTTATCTCGCCGACCGGCCCTCGCCGGCTCGACTCGAGTAACTCCCACTAGGGTTTGAGCTCAGACATCACAGTACAGTCGTAGGGCTCATGCCCATGATTTTAAACCAGACGCAGTTCAAGTTCACAGATAATCAGAGATCAATTATACAAGTAAGAGAACGAGAGCGATAAAGTACACAAAAAAACGCATAAAGTACACTCTCGTCTCATGCACACAGTTCACAGTCACTTAATTCACAGATTCAAGGACAAGTAATCACTTAGGCATTTAAACCATGCAATAGTACACTCACCACTTTAGTTAAGCAAATTCACAGATTTCCGTCCGGCGGACGCCTTGGATCACCCACACGTCCTATACAATCAAGAAAAATGCAATTGAGATTCAAACGCGAGTCGAGTACCTCTTAAATGGATCACTAAAGCAAAATTCAGATATAGCTTCAATAATGGCTCAAAATGGAAAATACATCGAATTTAAGGTTAAAAGGCGAAGCAAACCCTAAAGTCTTTCACATTTACCCATTCTTAACCTAGATTCACAAAGCCCCAATGTTTACAACAGTCGGACAGCATTTCCCCTAAAATTTCAGCATTTCCACCCTACAAACAATCACTCAATTCATCCAAACCAACCACAATTCACATATCAATCATAGGCTAGTAAATACACACCATTAGGGTCACAATACCCTTCAATCATAGCCAATTATAAACTAAATAGCCATCCATAAGAAAGCCCCAAATTGAAAACCCTAAAGCTGAAATTTCCATAGAAAGCTGAAAATTTTCCGCAATTCGCTACAATTAACGCATAATAGCTCCAAATCACACCATATTAAGCCATCAATTCAAGCCAACTATGATCATCATATGAAAACAGAAAAATTCCCAAGAAAATAAGAAATTCACCTAACTTCACTTTAATCCATAAAATCATCCATAAAACAAGCTCCTTAACTACCATAAGGCACTAATTCACCATTTATTATGAACAAAAGTTAAGTTCCAAGCAAAATACCTTAATCCTCAAGAAAGGTAGCAACTTAGAGCTTTCCTTTGCAAAACAACTCCAAATCACCTTCAATCCTCCTTAGTAAGCTATTCTACGGAGGAATTCGGATTTTTATCGGTTGGTTTTCAAGATTTGTGCAAAGAAATGAAGACCAAAAGTTGAAACTCTCTCTCTTTTCTCTCCCTTGAGGTTCGGCCAAGAAGATGCTAAAATGAAGATGATTTTGGTCAAATTAAGCTTTTGGTAAAGTTTAAAGAAAGTAGGCAAGTTTCCTCCAACCAAGACGCGACACGTGGCACCTTTTTGGATTTCTTTCTTATCCCCTTACTCACCAATGATTAATATCTAACTAACCTCTTAATTATCTCTTGAAACCTGGTTAAAAAATGCCTTTCTGCACAACTTAACCTAATTGACCGAATTTCTCTCACTTAACGCACTAGCGGGTTCCCACATCCACTTATTCGCTCAAAATTTCTCGTGAACTCACTTATACTAGAAAAATGACTTAAAAACTATATTTACTTATAAAATGGGTGTAAAATAAATATAATAAAGAAAATACAGAAAACGTGTGCACGAAAATCGATTAAAACCCCTAAAATAAGGAAATTTGTTTTTTCGAGTTCTCACATTCAATCACCTCAGTAGTATTGGGAATCTGCTGATAGTCCAATGCGTAAATCCTAGTAGGTACCTTTGGATTGACTCCCTCCATCACCTAGACTGTTTAGAGGCTGACTTTTCAAAGCCTTTGAGTACTACCTCCTTTTTTTGGTACGGTTGGGCATTTTGATATTGGTGCTCGGTACTGCCACAATACAAGCATTTCTCTAATTGTCTTCCAACAATTTATTCGCCATTGGTTGGACTTGCCACAGTAGCCACAACTAATTTGAGGAGTTACGGCCTGACCACTAGAAGGTATTTCCTCTCGCCTGATCTTTGTCCACTACGACTTCCTCTTGATAAATCCTCTTTTGGAGCTCTAGCGGTCCTTACTCCTCCCGTTCCCCCTTCCCATCTTGGGAGGTGGGGCACTTTTTACTGACCTGTCCAGAAAAATAATTAGGAATATTCCTTTTCTTAGTATGGAAGTCCCTAACTTGCAGTCTTGCGCTTTTCGACTCTCTGCTCTTTCTCTAGGATTTCAGTGAACGTAGAGATTTTGGTTGCTTGCCAACCCCCTCTGGATCTCCACATTAAGTCCTTGCACAAATGCCTTATTCTTTTCCGCTCATTAGTCACCAATTTTGGAGCGTATTTAGAAAGTTTAGTGAACTTCCTGTCATACTCAGCACGTTAGAGGTTCCTTGTGTCAACTTTATGAATTCATCTTCTCGCTTCTCTTGGATCAAAGGTAGAAGAAACTTCTCATTGAACTCCCTCGTGAAATTTTTCCAAGTCCAAGGGGTCTACGCTCTTTCCCACTTTCCCCTTATCACGTCCCATCAAACACGTGCAACGCTCTCAAATTGAAAGGCAGCAAAGTTCACTCGCCTCTCTTCGGTATAGTCTAAAGTGGCAAAAATATTAGTCATTCGCTCCAACCAGTTCTCTGCTAACTCGAGATCAAGTCCTCCAATCAATTTAGATGGAGCAAATTTCAAAAATCTCTCCAAAGCCCTATCTTCCCCTCTATCTTGGGCCTTGGACCCTGTCGCTCTGCTAATCGTTCTAGGATATCAGTCATCCGATTAATGGCAGTAGCCACTTGTTTATCCTCTGCATTTTCTTGTCCCTAGGTTGACCCAGTTGCCGATCCTTGATCATTCCCTTGAGATTGTGTTTACTTAATCCCACACCCACGACCTCTATCACTCATTCGTCCGTCCATAATTCTAGTTATGCCTAATGCAAGAAATAAAATAATTACGCGAGAAAATACTTAAAATAAGAGCCAACATGAAAACATTGAAAATAACAATAACTAACATATATTAACACTTTAAGGCTCATACAATTAGCAAGTTGTGGGGCATTTACAAAAATATAGCACACAAGTGCTACAAAAGTACTTTTAGTCATGCATGTCAAAAGTAGATTTAGGTGTCTCAAAAGTAGACCATACAGTTAAGCAAAATACAATGGCTTTTGAACTAGCACCACCCCAACTAATCCTAGTTACAAAAGTCAAAAGATTTATCACTCGAAATCTAATTCTCAGCAGGACTATCAGGCGAGACCTCCTCTTCTGAGTCCTCCTCCGGATCCTCCTCGAAAGGCTCCTCCTCAGGAGTGCCCTCAGGAACCGAACTCTGAACCGCGTCCATCACCTCCTCGATCAACATAGTGGTGTCAGCCAAAATTCCAGCAGCCTAATCCCAGACCTCCTCACCTATCCTCGCCAATCGAACTCTCGTCCTCTGTAACTCTACAATCCTAGCACCGTGAGCATCAACCATGGTGCTCAACTCTTCGACCTCTTGGAATAAAGTTCTGTTGGTATTCAGCAACTGACGGACGCTCATCGTCAATGGACAGTACTAGGTCATTAGGGTAAGCGTGCGTCGCCCTACAGGGACAACGGGAAAACCTAGAAGAAGGTGAGAATCGAACGCGAGCCTCTCCACCAAGTGCTCGATACCATTAGCAACGTGTCCTCCATTACCATTTTCTATCCCTACAAAACAACTACAATTTTCAATTTAGAAACTTAAAGTCACTAATTCGCTCAAACATTATTTAAGGTATAAGTAAGTTATCTCATTACTAGTCTCGAGGGTAAAGGCTCTAATATATCTTCCAAATAGATCTCTAAACCTAGTACTCTGATACTAACTGTGACGCTTCCATTTCTCCTTAGGGCGAACCCAAGAGTATCGATGGGATGCTTGCCTAACTCTCGCCAGGACTCACTGCGAGACGGATTCAACTTATGGACAATCAATCAATACTAAAAGTCAAAAATATAAAGAAAGGGTCACTTCCTTAATAAATATACAAATTTTATATTACAAGATACCAAAAGTATATCAACATTCACCAAAATATACAACCTCCAAAAGTTATCTAAACAATTACATTCAAAATCCTAATCAAAAGTCCATCAAGTTGGCTTCTCCATAATTCTTTTCATTTTAGTTTCTGTTAAGGAAAACAAATCTAATGGGATGAGGTAATGCTCAGTGAGGCTAGGAAAAGCGTGCAAACACATAGTTCAAATAGTAATAGCACTTATGCGAGAAATAAAGTTATAACATTCAAATAATTCACAATTTAAAATAAAACACACTCAATAAGGATACAGGAGCTCTCAGGAGCTAGATTCCATTTGCTTTACCGATTTTCGATCTTATACCTCCGCGTGATGACACTCTGTCAATCGGGTAGGTATATTTAGTCCGTAAAACACCACTTATTTCGTGAATCCCGTTCACCGTTACACTCCCTGTTCCGGGCCTGCTCATCATTTTAAAAGGCGAAACTATTCGAGTATGCCAAGCGAGATCTCTCAATTAGATCAAGCTTTCGATTTTTTCATGGCTCACCAAACTTCATGACCAAACTCATTCTGGCTCGAGTCGCAAGGTCGGCCAATGAATTTGGGCGTCCCCGAATATAAATATAAGTCGATGAGACAACGCTCCAATCGACGATCACAAATACGATTCACAACCACATCACTTCACACAAGTTGAATATCAATTCATATAATGAAATTCGATCATAATTTCATTCAAAAGAGAACGAGTGCAATAAAGTACACACTCATTTCGGCAATTCTAATTCACATGATTAACAAGAAGCAATTCACGTATTCCACAACAAATCATGCACTTGACACTCACCAAATCAAAAAGTGAGTAAGTGAGCAAATAAGCTTTTAGGCATCCGCTCCGAGACTCTCTTAAAGATCCTCTTGAGCGTCTGAAGAAATAATAATTGACTATCACTCACAAATACTTACAAACCCCTTACCAACAAGGAAGAATGTACACGTGTGCAATACTAAGACAATGTCATGAAACAGAACTTTAAATCTCTCGAAAATCGAGATTCAAAAGTGAGAATTTAAAATCCCAAGACAGACTTGCCTCTTCATGAAATTGAGTTTAAAACGGTCTATCGATATCGAGAGAGAGTAACAAGTTCTCAAAAACTCATTTCTTAAGAAGTCGGAAAATTTCCGTTTTGCGCGACGATTTTTGGAAAATCAGATCTTGAGTTTGGCATGTTGAAAAATGAAAAACGTTATACTGTCGGAAACTATGTTCGAAGTACTAAAAGTTTCTAGAAGATACATTTCCAAGATTCTAAACAGAAGTTATTCATTTTTCAGCTCAAAGTTTCAGTTCCAAGAAGACAGATTTGAACCAGTCTTGGTTTTCCAGCAATCTTTGGAAATTCGGCATAATTCACAGAAAGTGAATCAGCCCTTGAAATTCGTAACACAATAAGAGTTCCAAACAAGGTTTCAAACACGGCAAATGAAACTAAATTCGGAGTTTTGAGCATCAAGATATAACAGTTTAAAGTCAGCTGAATCTTGCAAACTGATCAGTAAATTTCCAGATTTGAAGAGCAATTTTTGGGGCACCATTTGGATATCGAAATGATATTGAAATTACACAAAATTTGGTACACTTAAACGTCCATATGTGGAATACCTCTCTATCAAATTATAAGCAAAAAATCAAGTGAGAAGGCAGTTAACAAAACGACTAAAATTCGTGAAATTTTCAAAGCAAATCTGCCAACCCACTCTTTCTTTCTTTCTAAAGGTTTTTGTCCAATGAAATCAATCCCAATTCACTCCATTTTTAAAACCAAGGTTCTAGAAACATTTAATAAGCATTTGATGGTTAAATGACACTAAAATATTCAAAATATAACCTCCCAAAACAGGTTTGACCATTCGGTCAGCAAGAAAGGAAAAACTTCCAGTTTCCCACCTTTGCCGCGTTTTCAAAATCAAGCCATTATAACTCGATACAAACTCAAATTGAGAATGGTTGGTGGCATTGGAAACTAGGTTCTGAAGGCTACAATTTATCAGAAGACATCATTTTGAAAATCATTTCACAAATGGGACAAAATCAAGCCACAAGGTGCAGCTTCCTGTTTCATTAGTATGAACAGCGAAACAGAACAACCAACTTTGCCGATTCACTGCGGTTCACTCAACATGAACCAGCCAGAGATTTTTCATACCATTGGAAAGCTATGAATGTATAGTTTTGAATTCCACTAATGGCACTCAATTTTGATTTTTGTATAGAGAGTTATGTTCGAACAAAGAACACTGTCCGAGAACCCCTGTTATACGTTTTTCCAGATTTGAACCTGACTCAAGTTTTGTGCAACCAAATGAAACGATTTTTGAAAGGCACTTTGTACACACAATATACAACATATATCCATCAATTTCACAGTCATCCAAGCATTAAAATTTGGGAATAAAAACTAAACAACATGGGCAGAATTTTCGGCTAGCTCAACCTCCAAAATTTTCCAACTTTCTCTCCATTTTCTAACCGTAATCCTTTCATTCATCACACAAACAACATTAACCAAGCAACATATCCTCAAGGCAGCTACCTACAAGCCTCCTCAAGACTACTAGCCTAGAGATTAAAGCAAGGTAAATGGTTTCCTCAAGTCCTCTAACCTATTTTCTTGCTTAGGGTTGTAAACCCATGCAAACTAACCTTCAATCTTGAAGAAATTGGAAATATTAAAGGAGATGAAGGTTACCTCTTTAAACCTAGATGAAATCATATTTTGTTTTTCACCAAAACTCCCCAAGAAACTCCACAAGATGTTGTCTTTCTTCAAACTAGAGTTGATTTCCAAGAGGTATGGAAGTTGGATGAAGATTTGGAGCAAGATTGGAGTAAGATTTGTGAAGCTTTCTTCCTTCCCTTTTCTTTCTTGTTTCGGCGGACCAAAGAGGAGAGAGAGAGAGTGAGTTGTGTGTGTTTGACTTGTGAGGGAAGATTGGAGGGAAAAAAGTAAAAAGGGTTGCCAAAGTCAACTTTGAATAGTTATCGAATAGTGTTTCGTACCACCACTTTTCTCTCTTGTTTGTTGCACTAGTGCACTAATCCTCCAATGTAGTTCCTTTAACACTATAATTACTCACTCTTAATAGTCTAATATAAATTTATCAAAACCCCACTTAGTCGTTCCGACACGATTTACGCGAACTTCTGACTCGCGCGCGATAAAGCGAAATTTAAAAGTAATTCATGCAACGATAATATAATTAACTAACTCTAGCGTAAATAATTATAAAAATTACTATTTTAAGAATAAAAACATGAGTCCTCACAAAACTTCCAACTACAACTTTGAATCTTGCCTTGTTTGAGTTGAAACCACAAAACTAAACCGATTAAACTAGCACTAAGGAGCTAAGGAAGTTTGTTGTGGAGTTGTTTGGAGAGAACTAGTTTGGTTCTTCACTTTCTTCAAGTGTTTTGGAAGGTATAAGTCTAAAACTTCCTTTTTCTTTCTTGTTTGAGCAAAATATGGGATAGATGCCTTGAGTCTTGAATTATGTTGGATGATACTCTAGTTTTGGTGAAGGTTAGTGAATTTCAAGGTTTGTGATTTTTCAACTTTGATTTATGATGTTTATCTCTAATGTGTTGGTATTGAGCTTGGAAATGGAATTTGTGAGATGATTAGTGACTTGATTGTGATATTTAGCCTTAAAAGATGAAATTTCAGCTTTGTCAAGCAATTTCCAGCTTTGATGAGTAGTTTTAGGGTTGATATGCAAAATTCCAGCATTTGGTGGTGAATTGCAGTTCTGTCCTATTTTTGGAATCAACTTGGGTTGCGAATTTCTCCATGTTTTAGACTGAATCAACTTTTGGACAAAACATGAAAGTTATAGGGATTTGAGTTAACTTTCTACCTGCAAAATGTCAGATCAATTGGATCATTTTAGCTTATGATTTTACCAGACCACTCCAGACTGCGCAAACACTCTAATTTTCCCGACCTGTTTTTTATGTGCTTCTGACCGTCCATTTTTTACCCTGAAAATGAGAGAACAGGGTGTTGATGTCTTCATAGGAAATGTAGGTCTATATCTTAGCTTCGAAATGCCATAACATTTACCTCAATCCAATGTATCTAGCTACAGTTATGACGAAAACTCCGAAGGATGACAAATCTGTCATTTATAAGTTCTTCTTTAAACTGATTTCCAGCTTTGGTCCATAGTGGTACGTTTATTATTTGGTTTGTTTAGTTGGTTTTGAGGCCTTGAATAGATGTATGTTGTTGGTTATTACTTGTGGTTGGATTGGAGATTTGTTGGCTTGTGAATCCAAGTTGTACTTGGATGGGAAAATGGATAAATACAAAGGGCATGCTGCCCAAATTTTCGCTCGAGAGTTAGGCGAATGAACTCGAGACTTGAGCGACGACTCGAGGTTGAAGCGAACTTCGATTGTTTGGTATTCGAGTTTTCTTTAGTAAGAGGTACATAAGTTGAAATTTTTGCCGAAACTCGTACCTTTTAAAAAAGTAAAAGTAGTGACCCTTAAAAATACGATTTTCTCGATTTTCATACCAAGTGTGACTTTCAAAATATAAATCACTTCTTTATCGAAACTAAAAGAGCGAACATGAATTTTCTAGAGTTTGCCAAGCCATATGACTACTACTTAAACAAGTTTCATTTACTTGATTTTCTTGAAGCGAAACTCCTATGTTTCGAACCCTAGTGGATTTTAAACTCTTAAATGATATTTTATCACAGATTTGGACTCCAACCAAGGAGTTGTACCTAAGCGTGATTTTGACAAGCACTAAATCTTTGGTGAGTGCTTTCAAATACATGATTGAACTTTATCGGATAATATTTGCTTGATTTGGTCGAGTAAGGGTGTACTTTATCACACTTGCTCTAATGTGATATATATTTGTTTATTTGTTGCAATTGACTTGATATACTTTGTATGATGTGCGCACTCTTTGGAATTCCAGAAACCCTATGGCTAGTTCCTCGAGTCGAGCCGACAAGGGCCTGTCGATTAGGTAACAAACCCTGGGTCTCTTGTTTTGTCGAGTGGAATGTTATCTTCTCGACTAATCGGTATGCTCGAGTATTACCACACGTTTTTATCTTGTCGCTCGGACCCGGTAAGGGGGTTGATTGGTGGACGAAAATTGAAGTTAAAGTGGTGTACTACCGGACTGGTTATTTTACTTGAAAGTTGACAGAGTCTCAACTACTACTTGATCAAGGTATGATAAAGCAACGGGAATTTGGATTTTGAGAGCCATCTGTATCCTTATACTTTGAAATAATGATTTCTTGTCGTGTTATTGTTTCTTTTTATGAGCTTTTACACTCGCTCATTTTAAGAGTTCAAGTTTTACATATGGCCAACTTGCTACTTGGGTCTGCATGAAGTTTTTGAATCTCACTGAACTTAGGTCACTCTATTCCGTTAAATTTGTTTTCGTTACAGGGGGTACGAGCGAGGGTGTGAGACTGGTACAGGCTAGCATAGTCTAGTTTTTGAATTTTTGCGATTGTATTCCCGCTAGTGCTCGGTTAGGGTTGAATGTATCTCGAATTCATATCTTTTGTTATATTTGGGATTGTATGAATGTTTGGAATAGAGATGAATGTACATGTACGTTTCAAACTTGGGAACTATTATTCCATTTACGCTTGAGGTTGTGAACTATTTTATTTGAAGTGAGTGAGCGAGTCCTGACGAGAGATGGGCAAGCGGTCCACTAAACCCTGGGGTACGCCCTAGGGGGAGGTGGGGTCTTCACAGATACTAATCCCATAATTAATGGAGAGCCTAACATATCTTATATTTATCTTGTGGGGACCCTCTTTGCTATGATACTTAAAATTGTTTTTGATCTAACGGCACTTGCTATTTTTTTTTCATGGAACAATGTCTTTTCATGCTTGCTTGTTTTAGCTTTTATGATGCCAAAAGAGGGAGAAAAAAAGACAATATGGTATGCTTATTGAAGTATTTAAGATTTGAACTTTATATATTTATCATTAGTTTCTCATCATCAAAAAAGGGGAAGATTAAACACCCTACTATCTTTATTGTCTTCCAAATTTTGTTTGAAACAAGCTAATTCACACATATATAAATGTTGAATTACTAAGGATGAATTATTGAGTTCATGAGAAGAATGCTATTTGAGTGTACATGATGTGCTTGTGGTTTAATGTGTTATATCATATCATTTTTTGTCCTCATAAAAAATGAGGAGGTTGAAGATCTTAAGGTCTATATGAACTCTTGCTTTGATAATTAATAAATAATAATGTGGACTACCAATAGTTTCAATGAAGTAATTCATTCGGTGAAATAAAATCAACCATATACTTATTGAAATCATTCCAAAAGTTCTAAAGAAGAAATTGGAAAAGAAGAAAGGATGGAATGAAGTTGAAAAAGTGAAGAAACCATAGAATGAAACTTTGATAAAATGTTTGATCATTAAGAGGATCATGGCAAACCAACTGAAAAAAGGCAATATCAGATGATCAATAATTGATGGTTATATCAAGCATGAAGAGGAAATGTCTAATTCAAGTATTCCATCAAAGAGTGAACCCAAAATAGAAAGGAAATGAAGTCAAGAGATAGTGTAGCAAAAAGAAAGAAAATGAGCTAGAGAAAAGGACTATTAGATACTCATTTGCAATATTCAAACGTCCTAAAATCACTTGAGAATTCAAGGATATGTAGGACACTCGTTTCCAAGGTTTTAATGTCCTACTACTACTCTAGAATTAGAAGTGCTTTGTAGCCTCTATAGAATTTGACTTCAGATGATGTTTGATCGTCTTAATTTTCTAACAGTTAGTTTTTTGAGCTCTTTCTTTCACTGTTAGAGCTAACCTTTTCTTCAATTTTCTCATCTATAAAAGTGCCAAATATACCCAAATGAATTAGTTTTTGGCTTGTGATAGTTCTAGTTCATAGAGTAACTAGTTTGGCTAAGAACTTATTATAATCTTGAGATTGCTAGTTCAAATTACGAGTGTTCTTCAAATGTGATTGTGGAGAGATAACTATTGTAATAAAGGGAGATTGTGAGTGTAAAACTCTTGGCTTAAATAGACTATAGATATTTAGTGTGAATAAGAGTGTGCCTCATTTGTGTACAAGAAAGTCATTGTCTCACCTACATTGAATAAACACTTAGTGATGAAATATCAAGATTTGAAGAAGTTTGGGAATGGATAGGAACCAAGAGAGGTGGCTGAACTAGTATATATCGGTTTGAATCCCTTTATTTTCTATTAACTCTTTTATTACATTGTTCCTAAGTTTAATTGCCATCAATCACACTATTTATTTTATAATTGAGCTTGAATTTCAACTAGTACTTTTTGGTTGATCTTGATTGTAGTATTTGGTTTTAATTTGGTAAAAAGTTGGTCAATTGAAATCACCCGCTCTTAGGTTGCTCTGACCCAACAATCTTGTCTACAAAGCTCTTCTAGTCAATTATCTCATCCTGACCGCAAGGTTTACCTTAATGTTGAGCAGTTAAGCCTGCTACTTATAGACCAAGTGTTCCACCAATTGACTCTTTGCTTTTGAATCTAGTTGTCACATTTTTAATTAATCTATATCTTCTCATTACTTTGTGTAAAGATAAGAGGTGTGCACTTCTCATCCTATTTTTCAACTTTATCTTTCAGTCTCATATTTTCTATCATAATTTCTTTTATTACACCACTTAATTATTTTATTTTTTCAAATTTGTCGCTCAGGCTCCAAATCATCCAGATTCAAGATTAATTGTGGCAAAAGAGATGCTTCCTTTTAAAAAGACCTTTCGGCCATAATGATATCTGTGACCTTATACTCCTTTTAGAAAGACTATTATTAATTGAGAAAGGGTGTATACGATGAAAGTGAATCCTAATAGTTCTATTGATATACTAAATATTTATCTTATGTCTAAAGAATAAGTTTAGGTATATGAGATAAACTACTTAGAGACCTATTGCCAAAACATAGTTGTTCATCTTGTTAACTTCCTTGCAATGACTTATAATTGGCACTTATATCGATTAGTGAAGATTGCACTTCTGCTTGGAAATTTAGAAGCGATGCATATATTGAGCAACCTCCTATTGTTTCTTAATGGGGGAATTCTAGATTAGTTTGTAATCCAAGGAAATCTTGACATGTTGTTAGCACTAAAACAACTTTTAACAAGAAGTGGAGTTAGAGAGATAAAATAACAATTAAGTTCAATTTTTTAAATTTTTTTGTAAAAATGGAAGAGTACAAAAAGAGAAATCAAATATAAGGATTTATAATAATTTAGCCACCCTTCTTGGTGTGTACATCCACTCCGAGTTTCTTCCATGCCTCAGCATTTCTCTGCCAAGTGTCTCTTCACAAATTGGGTGAGACAATAACTCAAGTACATTGGAAGCTCAATCTAGCTCACATTATATTAGCCAACCTTAGTTGAGCCTAAACTTTTACTCTTAGCCAAAAAACCCTCAACTATTTGCTTACTTGTCTCAATTTTGAAGACTACACTCTAGTGTACAAATAAGGATCACCTTCTTCCAAAGTTTAATTTTCCTCAATGAGAAACCTCATGCAACCACTCGACTTATTTGAGGTACAACAAGAATCAATACTCTAGTAGCGTGGGTATTATAAATGAAAGTTCGATAACACCCTCTATAGTGTGGATTTACAAAGATGAACTCATGAACAAGTGGCAGGAATCAAAGGATTTGACATATAAAACCCTTGATATGTTCCTTCACTGTTGATGCTGAAAGTTGGAGTTTTGGCCTTTTGTAGATGCCAAAAACTTGCTTTCAAAAATAAAAAAATAACTTTTGAAAAACTATCCGTTATTCATAAAATCTATCATGCAAATTTCCATATTGAGTCCAAAAGAAGTTTGTATCTGCATCCACATAGCCTCTAGTCAAATCTATCTCCTCCTTTTTACGCAATCAGACATTAGTTTAGTTTAAGCCATGCATCCCATCGAGTCCAGTCGTGCCTTCATCAATTCTACTCACTTTCTATCATCACATTTAAATAGAAACATTAGTACATATCATCATTTATTTGTTAATAATCAAAACAGTGTATTAAAGACTATAAGGTCTTCATGTCTTAAAAACAATCTCTTATGGTTTGTTTAGTTCATGGGATGACATGGGAATTTGATTAAATCATTCTATATCATCTCCATGTTTGGTTGCATTTTATATATGAGGTGACTATCCTATCTAACCGAATTAATTCTCTATTCATGGGATAAAATAATCCCATGGGGGAGGTGGTATTAGTCATCCCAAAATGACTAACAAATAGGATGATAAAATTTTAGAATAATTTATCCTTAACAAAAATACAAATTTATACTCTTATAGCTATATAATCCTACTGCCACACAATAATATACTATGAATGGACTAATTTGCCCTTACTAATTAATTTTAAAGTTTTTTTGACTAATTTGCCCTGTTACCAAACATAACAATAATTGGACTAATTTGCCCTCATGAATGATTCAAGTTTATACTGACAATTATATGACCATACTCTCACATAATAATATGATAATAAACACACTAATTAGCCCCTACTAATTATATTAAAATTTTTGACTAATTTGCCCCTATTCATTATTTTAAAATTTTTGACTAATTTAGCCCTATTAATTAATTTAAAATTTTTAACTAATTTGCCATACTAACATCACAATAGAAGGATTATATTGCTCTTGGATTAAATAACCCTTACTAAGCTTATTTTCTAAACCAAATTCTATATAAATACATAACCTTATCAATTGGGTTTGTGAATGAGGACTTCAATAAACTCAAACTCTGTCCAAGAAAAACCTTCTATATTAGTTTGAAGTTCGGCTCATTTGAAGCTCTTAAATGGGTAGGCTTTAATCGATTTAACCCTAACTTAGCCAAACTCGACCCATTATTTAATTGGATTTCAAATTTAGGTTCAAAAATTTAGTCAAAATCTAATTTTAAGGGCCCAAGTGGATTGAGTTTGAGTGAATGAAAATTTTTATATATCAAATCCTTGATTTACTTTATAATTTTAAAAGTTTCAAACTACTCTATTTTAATAAAAGTTATAAATATTAAGTTTTTTATTAAATTATTATATTTTGTTAAATTATTTTATTAATTAAGGGACACTTTGGTTTACTAAAATAGTAAATCCCTACTCGTCCAATCCCCAACCAAACACAGGATAGGATTATTTCCCAACATAGCTTATCCAATTTAGACCAACAAAACACTAGATAACTTGGATTAGTTATCTGAATGAGTTAACTTAGGATTAATAATCCAAATATGAGTTATCCTATCTCATCTGGTTCGTGAACCAAACGGACCCTTAGAGTTTGGTTTTGGTTAGTTTGGCAGTGTTGCCAACCAGTTAGGATTCACGAGGTGCGGAGAAGAGCACTCTATATTTAACTAGAATTCTACAATTAGTAAATTTTTGTTAGTCATTTATATAGATTAGATTGTAATCAATAGGTGATCATATAATAGGAGCCCAAAAGCTTAAGTCCACCTTTCAACCAAAAATTTTCTTATAAAAAAATGAATTTGGGTTAATTAATTATTTTTTGGGTATTGAAGTTGCTCAACTCAATTAAGATATGAGGTTTCCTTATGTCAAATAAAATATTACTTTGTACATTAAATGAAGTCAAAGGTTAGTTTGCCAATACGTTGATACTCTTATAGGTCATAAAGTAAAATTAGTAGTGAACATTTATTGGTAAATGATTTTGGACAATATTGAAGACTTGCATGCAAGCTATATTCTCTCATAATGATGAGACCTAACATTTTATTTTATTGATCGGCAGATTCATTTTTAGTAGACCTTCGATGGAAACCATTAGGAAATTTTTTATTTTCTAGGCTTAAAGGGCACTTGTGAGGTTGGATTGCTGGACCCAAAGCATGTTCTTATTCGACCTTCCACGGAAGAAGACTATACAAGAATTTTCATCAGGCGCACATGGTATGTGCAGAATTCGCCAATGTCCATTTCGAAGTGGAAATGGATGTCAAGGTTAACCAAGAATCTTCGATTGCGCCGGTATAGGTTTCCCTCCCGGGTTTGCCGCTGCCCCTCTTCGAGAAAATGTACTGACTGAACCTTGGGGTTACCGATTGGTAGGCCTTTACAGGTGGATTCTGCGACCTTGACGCTCAAACGCCCTTTAGTTGCGCATTTGTTAATTGAGGTTGATGTAGCCAAGACACCAGTCCAAGAGGATTTGGATAGAGAATGATGAGATTGGACATTGGCAGAAGAATTGAGTATGATGAATGGCCGAAGTTCTTTGAGGTTTGCCAAAGAATAGGACATTGAATACGACTGCTATGTAAAGAACCCCACGCTGCGGTAAGCTCGACAAACAAAGAAGGACGTCCAAAATACCCCAGGTCTACATCCCCAAGTCTCAAAAAGACCAAGGAAAAAGAGATAGACGCTGTTGAAAAGAAAACCGAGTTAACTGCAACTGACCTCACAACTGCATTCGGTGGCTGGAGCTTCTGGTTCTGCGCTGGATTTCCGAGACAAGGAGTTTCGAAGGATGTGAGGTCAGCCAAGAGACTCGCCCATGAGTTTGAAGAGTCCCTAAATCCCAAAATGGCCCGCAGGACACGCGTGCTTCAGGAATGGAGATTAAGGATAATCTGGTTCATGGGTTACCGCAGACAGATATTTTGACGGAATTGGGGGAGGTGCCAGCCTTGATGCCAAATCATTCTCGAGCAAGAGCAAGGCCAAGGTGATGCATTGGCTCATGAAACCTTTCTACTTCAATGTGATTTCAACAGGCCATCTAGACAAAAGACTCCAACTCCTGAGCTGGTTGCTGAACCAGTGATTGTCTCCAACTCTTTTGAAGTTTTGGGAGCTCTGGAAGATCATTTAGCATCTGAGATGATTAGGAGGCCAAGATCAGCAGGGCTTTCGATCCCTTCGTCACCCAAGAATGCACACCCATTGTGACGGAGTAAGTTGATGGATTGATGGACGGTTGGTAGAAAAAAGATTGAGGATGATCAGCAGCTCTAGCGTCTTTCAGAAGACCAAATGCAGAATGTTAAGGTGATTGATCTGGACTTGCCACTGGAGCGGTGATTGACCTGAAGGATATAGAATTACTCAATAAAATATCCAAGAAATCGGGAAGACCTGTTAATTATAACAAGAAGCTACAGCAGTTTTTAGCCCAAGCTGAGCATCTCTAGTTCCCTATGATTAGTCCCATTAATTTCCTTGTGTGGAACATAAGGGGCATTGGGGCAGACTCACGACGACATCTTTATAACTTATGCACTCAAAATGGCATTCAGTTATTGGTCTTGGTGGAACCCATGGCGAATGTTGATATACTACCCTCATTGTGTTGCAAGTTGAAATTTTCCAAGGCTCAATCCTTCCTTGACGGCAAGATTTGGATTTTTTGGAATGATGACCTAGCAGTGATCTCCCATGAGTTTGGTGATCAGCTAGTTCATTTAGAGATCTCATGGGTGGGATTTTCTTTACAATTCTTAGCAATCTATGCCAAATGTACAAGGGTGGGTAGGCAGGACCTGTGGGCAGCAATGGAAGAAGTGCACGGGCGGTTTGCAGGTCCACGGATAGTCAATGTGATCTCCAATGCAAGTGAAAGGTCTGGTGGGTCACCACCAAATGGCCGTAATATGGAGGAGTTTAACGAAACCATATTCAATTGTGGTTTGTTGGACATTGGCTTCAATGCACTGCCTTTTACTTAGACCAATGGTAAGGTATCGCAGCGGCTGGTTAGGGCATTAAAAATGCAGCTTGGACACACCCGTTTGAAGTAACAAAGGTGTCTCATTTGGTGTGGGGTAGGTCTAACCATGCTCCATTGCTGATCAAGAGTGGTTCGACCAGGATGCGAAATTCATCTTTCCGCTTTTAAATGTTTGGACCAAGCACCCAGGTTTCAAGGAGGTGGTTCAAGAAGCTTGGCTCAGACCTGTTAGCAGGGGCGACATGATGGGTTTCTTCCAAAGATTATTGAATATAAAAAATAAACTTCGTAACTAGAACAAGCGGTCTTTCGGAGACATCTTCAAGGCTGTGGCTGAAGCGGAGGAGACTTTGCGGAAACAGCAAGAGGATTATGATAATGCCTATGATGTTATGTCGAAGGTAAGGCTAGGAGAGGCTCAGGCAATACATGCACATGCGTTGGCTATAGAGAGTGAATACTGGAAACAAAAAATCAGCTATCAAATGGCTTCAACAAGGGGATGCAAATACCAAATTCTTCCACTTGATTGTAAAGCAGAAGCAGAGTTTTACTTTTATATCCATGGATCAAGGGAAAGATACGGGCTAGTGGATCAAGGATGAACAAGAAATCAAACTTCGGCTACCCACTTCTTTGCAAAATTATTCATGCTGAGCGGGATGGCAGGGCCACTCCAGTCGTGGACTTTCGATACCGACAGTGAGCCAAGAGGATAATGAGGATCTTCATAAACTGCCGTCAATGAATGAATTGAAAGCAGCAGTCTTCTCGTGTCAAAGTTTAGTGCCTAAGCTCGGACAAGTTTGCAGCGCGCGTTTTTATCAGGAGTGTTGGACCGATTATCCAACATGACCTACTTGAAGTGGTACAAGAGTTTTTCAAAGAGGCTCCTCAACCCAAGGGGTTTTCTGGCGCATTGATAGTTTTGATTCCAAAGGTGGTGGGGGCATCAAAATGGCAAGAGGTCAGACTTATTTGCTTATGTATCTAAGCTCGAAAATTATTTCAAAAATTTTAACCAACCGCTTTAATCTTCTGCTCCTTAAGTTAATCTCGCCTTGGCAGGCTGGTTTCGTCCCTGGCAGGAGCATTATTGACAACATTCTGATTGCGCAGGAATTGGCACTAGATCACAACAGAAGATTGAGATTCCTGAACTTGATGCTGAATCTGGACATGAAGAAGGCTTATGACAGGGTAGAATGGAATTTCTTATCTTTATTACTTCGCAATTCGGTTTTCATGAGTGGGGTGGTGGATCTCATAGTTAGAACACTATCAAATAATTGGTTTTCAGGATTGGTCAATGGAGCTCCAGCCAGGATTTTTCAAAGCCACAAGGGGAGTCCGCCGAGGAGATCTACTCTCTCCAGCTCTGTTTTTGCTAGTTGCACAGTTTTTAGGAAGGGGTTTGCACCATTTGTTTTGCCAAAGACGAGAGTCGGTTCTTTGTCTCCGCTGGGTCGCGCATACCCTACCTCGATTCGCAGATGATATTTAATATTCACTTGTTGTTTAGATGGCGGTTTGGATGCTTTGAATGTGACGCCCCCACTTCTCCCTAAGGCGACCAAAGGGTATCCGCGCGGACGCCTGCCCAACTCTCCGCCAGGACTCAAGGCAAAACAATTCAAGGTTAACTATAAATAACCAACCACACAAGCCGAAGGAATAAAGTCGCTTCCATAGCCAATATTTAATAGTACACCATGAGTACAAAAATGCATCGATCATCCAAATCTTACATTCGATTCCCAAAAGTTACATCCAATCCCAACTTATACAAAATCCCGAGTCTAGCGAAGTAAATTGAAAACCCTAATACAAAAGTACATCACAAGGGGGTTTTCTTCGAGTTCACTCCAATCCATTCCTGTTAAGGAAACAAATCTAAAGGGTGAGCAAAACGCTCGTGAGGCCAAGAAACACACATGCAAGCACATTGTCCAAATAACAATCCCATTTAATGAACAAAGCAGTAATATACAAGAAATTAGCAATTCGAGCAATAATATGTAAACAGAAACAATTCAAGGATATAGGAGCTCTCAGGAGCTATTTTCCACTTGCGCGATCCGAAACCTCCACGAATTGACACTCCGTCAATCGGGTAGGTTTTGTCCGTAGAACTTCACTTATCATGTCCCCTTTCACCTTACATACCCCTGTATCAGGCCCGCTTGTCATTTGTTTGAGGTGATTACTGCTTCGAGTATGCCAAGCAAGACCTCTCACTAGGTCAAGCTTATTTTTCTCATCGGTTCACCAAGGATCCCGACCAAATCCATGCCGGCTCGAGTCTAAGGTTAGCCAATGAGAGTTGGGCGTCCCCATGTTCATTTGGGTGTCGAGGAGATTCACTCCAGCGACGTATGCAGCTATAGCATACAAATTCATGTCATTCAGCATTTGACATATCCAAGCATTAGATAATTTCAAGCATTTGATAATTTCAAGCATAAGTTATTCGTTTCAAATGAGAACGAGTGCGATAAAGTACACACTCGGCTCCATTTTCAAAATCTCATTTCATGTATAACAAGTAAGCATGTATCGAATGCATATAGTTTCAACTATTCATGCACTTGACACTCACCAAATAATCCAAGTAGAAACGTCACTAGAGGTTCAAGCGTTCACCGTGGAATCCTCTTGAAGGTCCTCGTGGGTGCTTGAGCAATTAATAATGAACCACTACTTAGAAATCCCAATTTATCACAAAAGGTTGCACACTTGTGCAATCTAGAGAAATCCTACGAGAATGAGCCTTAACTTGCTCAATTTCAAGGTTCAAAAGTGGTGTTTAGACACACAAGGAGAAACTAATTTTCTTTCTTGAAAACAAGTCCAAAATGGTCAAGTAGTGTCGAAGGATAGGGAAGGGTCTCGAAAACTTACTTCCCTTCAAGTTTGGAATTTTCAGATTTGAGGTTGTACTTTTGGAAAAATCATAACTCACTCTCCGTAAGTCCAAAATTGGAAAACTTGGTACCGTTGGAAACTTATTCCAAAGTACTAAAAGTTCCTAGAAGAAAATGTTCTATGATTCCTAACGGAAGATATTCAAAAATTAGCTCAAAGTTGCTGTTTAAGCTTGCAAAACAGTTTTGGGGTTGGTTTTTCGCCAACTTTGAAAATTCGGAAAAAATCACAGAATTTGATCTAACCTCTGAAATTTGGAACTCAATTACATTTGAAAACAAGGTTTAAAATCCAACAAACATAACAAGAATTGGAGTTTTGAGCACCAAGATATAGTAGCTCAAAGTTGCTGAAAAATTGAAGCAATTAGGCAATTTTCCAGGTTGAAGTCACGAACTTTGGGTCTTTGTTTGAGCATCGAAATGAACTCAGAATGGAACCAAATTTGGTAGTATAATACTACCATATGAGGGATATCCCTCTATCAAATTTCATGGGAAAAAATCATTCGGGAAGCTAGTGAACGAAGCCACTAAAGTTTCCAAAATTTTCAAGGCAATCTGCCTTGTGCTTTGGTTTTCTCTTTTCCAAACATTCGGCCAATGAACTTTCTCAAACATGATTCATTTGTGAAAACAAAGTCTAAGAAACATCTAAGTTGCATTTGGTAGGTGATTAACACCAAGAAATTCGAAATAACAAGTCCCAATCAAAGCTAAGGCATCAACTAGCCAAAAAGAGGGTTTTCGACCTCTGAGTCAGTTTCAAACATCGGCCAAAACTCACTCAATTCAACTCAGAATTGAGCGTGGTCAGTGGCTTGAAACCTAAATTCATAAGTATACAAATTCTTAGAAGTAATCATTCTCAAAATCTGTCTACAACTATCTCATATTGGAGCATCAAATTGATGCTCAGAACAGGGCTCTCTGTGAAAACGTGAAACAGAACAGTCAGGTTCAAATGGTTGGTACGGATCACTCAGGTGGAACCAGAAAGTCCATTTTATAACCGTTGGAAATCTGGGAATGTCTAGTTTCCATTACCGCAAATGGTACTCAACTTTGACATCCGAGGACAAAGTTATAGCCGATACAAAAATACTGCCAGGGTAGTGACAGGAAATTTTCCAGATTTGCTGTCTTACGAAAATTCAATATTTGGCCAACCAAATCATGGAATGTTTTCATGAAATTTTCTACACATCTCATACAACATATAAACATCATAACTAAAGCCATTAGATCTACAAAAATTCGCCTTAAAGGCCACGGACAACATAAGGGCAGAATCGGAAAATTTCTCCCTTTCGCTACCTTTGATCTTTCCTTCATAAACTCACTTAGTTCTACTAATTGAAGCACTTAACAAACATTAATAACATTAAAACTCATCGAATCAGTCCAATGAGCATAGTGGGAATTCATAGAGCCCATACAACAATTTCCAACATAATCCAAGCTACCCACATGATCATACGTGCAATACTACTTCCATGAACTAAGATTTTCAAGGTTGATCGTCAAATACCTTGGTTGGTGGTTCTAGAAGAAATTTTAGGTCACTTGAAGCTCAGCAAAACCGTGGAAATGAGGCTCCTTTTGTAGCTCAAGTTGTTCACCAAGTTGTTAGCTAAGAGTGGTTAAATTTTGGAGTGAAACGGAGAAGATTTGAGGAAGAAATGAAGGAGAAATTTGAAGAGCTTTGGAGTGTTTTTTTTTCTTCTTGGCCGGCTGTTCTTGAGAGAGAGAGAGAGAGTGTAGCTTCTTAAGGAAGCTTAGTGGTTGTTGGCTTTATGTGCTCAACAGTCAACTCTCTCTCGCGCGCGCGCGGGTTTTGTGCTCAATTCCTCTTGAATTCGTTTCACTTGTGCACTAAACCTCTAATGCACTTATATTCATACTAATATTATCCACTCTTAATAGTCTAGAAATAATTTCTAAAGTCCTCCAATTAGTCGCGCGTGCGAAAACGCGAACTTCCGATTTGCGCGCGATAAGGCGAAATCTCTAAGAAATTCTTATTGCGATAGTACAACTAACTATCACTTGAGTATTTAAACTTAAAATTAACCACTTTAGGGGCAAATGTACAAGTCTCCAATTTTCCAAACTCATTGTATTCTCGAATCGATTATTATTTCCAAACGTGCAGTCACTATTCACTCTTAACGAGCTTCCAAGAATTAAATTTTGAAACGAGTCACTTTAAAAATATGAGCAAGTCATAATTCAATGTAATTAGGGTTAAGAAGGCTAGAAAATAATATTCGGAATATTTGGTCAAATAAATAATTAAATAAGCCAAAATTAGGAGTTTAAAAATAATAAATTTTGCGAGTCTTCACATGAATCTAGTATTACTTTCTCAATCTCCAATAAACTTGCCTCAGCGCGTCTTTTAGGAAAGCTATCGACACGCGAGCGGTATGCACTTAATTAGAACTCATTCACCTTTATTTCCTCATTAGCTTTTCTTAATCTACTATTGATCATTCTTAATTTTCCCCAAGATAATTACACTCTCGAATAGAATATCACCTCGAAACACATGTAATTATTATTTCTCACTTAAACAAATCTCCGAAAATTAAATTTGCTAACGGGACGTTTTAAAAATATAAGTGAGACATTGTTTCGTATAAATCGATTTTAAAAATGATTGAAATAAATTATTTGGAGAAAACAGGTGAATAAATATGTAAATAAATCAATAATATTCGATAGAAAGAAGAAATTTTTCGAGTCCTCACAGGTTTCGCCACCAATATATATATATATATATATATCTCTTAAAGTGCTTCTAGAAGAGGTTTGTTGCATCCAATTCATGAGCAGAATCATATCAAGGACACAATAATGCAGATTGGAATCATTTTGGTACAAATCGAAAGTCAATCTTGGGATGTTTCGTGTTCATTGGTGGCAATGGAAGAGTGACAAGCAAACTATTTTTTTTTGGTAACCGTGCTGAAATGACATAATTGAAAAATATGTTACTTGATCTTGATTTTGAGCATAAAGAGCCTATGAATATAGTGTCTTAATAATTAAGGAGGTATTCGCACTACATCTAATTTAGTCTTGCACAATAAGATAAAATATGTTTGAGGTTGTGATACGAACATCACCAACCTTGTGACGAAACCTGTAAAAGACAAGTCCAAGGATCTAGAATTTGGTATCAAATTTGGAAGCGGAAAACCTCAATCCGTTAATCACGTGGTTAACAAACTTTGGTATAGGTAGAAGACGCCACAATCTAGTGTGTTTCTAGATTGGCAAGTCAAATTTGAATACCTAAGAACAATTCTAAATTCAAGAAACCAAGAGAAAACTCTCTCAATATTTGCTAGAAAATTCTACTTATGTGATTAATGCATGATAAGAGGCCCTTTTATAGACGTACAAGACAAAACTAAATGTGACTTGGAACAACCCTAAGTGGACTGTTTGTTTCATGCAAGTGGCTGACTTATTAAATCCTACTAACACTAGGATTTTGTGACATTTAAATCCTAATACTCACTAATAGAAATGACCAAGTAATAATTACACTACTCAGACTCTATTTGCTCAACGTGAGCTAATTCATACGAAGTAAAACTAATGAAGAATAATTTCCAGCAAACCCTAAATTATGTGAGAAACTCACCGATCCCTTAAGACATTTGATCACGATCATCAGCCACTTGAAGGAGATTCGCAAGGTTTATATTCTCTTGATCAAGCCCTTCAATTGCACTATATGCTCTAACTTGACCTTGAATTGCATGCATCAACCTCCAAGTGACCTCTCCTCAACTTTCCTGCTCATATCATTCCCCTCCTCTTGAAAAAGATTTGTCCTTAAATCTTGGGAAAAAATGGTGCAAGATAGAACAAGCAACATATATACTCCACTGGGATCAAAAATCTTAGTAGAGCAACAAGTATAATCCATGGCATCAAAGAATGAAAACCTTTCATGTTGCGTCGCTTAGATTGGATTATGCATGGATAGATCTCAACACAAACAAGGCAACTTGTGTGTCACTTCGAAAATTTACACTCCACACACATGAATTGAGATGAATGTCAATCAATATAGCCCATGAATCTCAATGGAAAGACACTTAGTTGATACTGCTGAAAAATAGATGTTTGCTCAAACTTTGGCAGCACTAAAAGTGAGTTTTGGAGCTTCTTAGAGCTAGAAAGTTTAAGTCCTTTATGACCAGCAATTGGAACATCAACCAATGCATCTTCCAATCATGAAAAGTCATTATCCAATTTCCCATCAAAACAAAACTAGAGGTAGCAAGTCTTGGAAATTAGATAGTCAATTGGCATGTTTTGCTGCACAAATCGATTGTAGCAACATGCAATTCCATGGGAACTTTGCAAAATCTTCAAAACAACCAAGAATAGTACATGACTTCATTCATCACTTTCTTGCTTTTAGTACATGCAAAAGAGAAACAACACTAGGCAAAAAAAGGTAAGGATGGTTAGCCAAAAGTACAAGATCTTTTCCCTCATTCTTTAAAACTAACTCATTCTCATGCATTTAAACACTCAAACTCATTTCTCTTTCTTTATCACTCAACTCACTTGATTGTTCACTCATTTTTTCTTTTGCACTTTCCTCGAATTTTTACCTCTTGCTCATTCTCAAGTATTACATCATTGCTTACACATGTTGTACCTCACTTTTCTCACATAAATCCTCTCCAACTGGCTCTTGATAACTAGCTAGTGTAGGTTGAACTTCATTAGCATCAACCTTAACAAAATCTTTTATTTAAGTATTGCAATCGACTTGCTCCTTCATTCGCTTTCATTGTAGAAGGTGTTTGATAGATATCCCATACTGACTCATCTTTAGATAGCACAACTTCAACTTTAGACTTGGAAGAAATTGATGGAGAGTATCCTTCCTCCTTCAATGGGTTGACTTTGAAGAGATAGATTGTGCATTGGAACTAGATGGCATGGAATCCCTCCTCTTGACAACCCTATTCCCTATTCAATCAAGTCGTCTATGAAGAGATTCAAAAACATCATCTAAAATCTGCTTGAATTCTCCCCTCAATGCATCTGCAAAAAGTTTAACATTGAAAAATTGGGAGATTCCTTCTCCACCGTTAGATATTTTTATATTAAACCTGCAAAAATTCCGGTTAGTAATAAAAATAATGCCTCGCACACTCCATTACATGTTTCACTCACGCTGGTGTATCACTCAAGTATTTAACACTCTAATGATCTCACCAATTAAGTTCCCAAGGCCTTTGATTGCTTTCCTTGAAGAAATCAGAATTTTCTTAAGGTAAACAAGTCAACTTACCAATAGAACCACTAGAATGCAATGGTTAGGATGAACAAAAAGATAAATGGATGACTCGACTAAAAAGCTAACCTTTTCCACATGATTTGACTCTAAATAAACTCATCAAATTGATGGGAAAATGACAGAAATAAAATTGACACCAAACAGATTTAATGGACACAAGAACAAGAAGACCCTAGTTGACTAGAGTGACTTTGCGGCTGCTTTTCTTGTCCAAAATGTATCTGGAATTTTTCCACGAATTTCTAGTGTTTTTCCAAGGTAAACAAGATTTAGAAAACCCCTTGTTCAAATCCAAAAGAAATTAGAACAATAATTGGATGAAAGTGACTGTTTTAGGAAATCCGATTCTATCTAGGATTTGTTTTAGGAAACTGAATCTAGATTTGTTTTCTTGAAGCTTTTGCAGATCAACAAGTTTCCAAAACTGATCAAGCACATTTCTTGAAGCTTTTCATGGATTACACAAGTTTATTTTGCTGGAATTTCATTCGAGTAAACAAGAGACAAGCCACAAATTGTTGGAAACTAAAGTAGGGTTTCTCATGACCTTCAAGATTCAATCTCTTTTTTTTTCTCTTTTCAAGAACCTTCAAGATCTTTAAGATTTGAACCAAATTGTTCAAGAACTTCAAGAATTCCCCACCAGCAGCCCACACAACAAGAATCAACAAAATTTAGTGCAAGAAACAAGAGAAACACGACCAAGAAGGAATGGACAGCAAGCAAAACAAGGAACTACTACAGGCACAAGGTAAGTTACATGACCAGATTTTTTTTTGATTGAACTGGACACAAAATACAAGAAAGATAACACACAACAGTGATTGGTGAACAGTACTATTTTTTTTTACTTAAACACAAAACTCTGGAAGATTAAACACAAGACAACATATTTAAAACACAAAGAAACGACACAAGAAAGTTGCAAAACACGATTGGAATGAATCAAGAACAAATGTAAAACTGAAATCCTAGAAACAAAACCCTAAAAATGAATTCAAGAAGGAAAAATTGACACAATAAAAGGATATAACAAGATACCTTCAACCAGCTTTGATGCTAGCTGATACGAACATCGTCAATCTTGTGATGAAACCTGTAAAAGACAAGTCTAAGGATCTAGAATTTGGTATCGAGTTTGGAAGCAGAAGACCTCAACCATTAATTATGTGGTTAACGAACTTTGGTATAGTTAGAAGAAACCACAATCTGGTGTGTTTCTAGATTGATAAGTCAAATTTGAATACCTAAGAACAATTCTAAGATATTCAAGAAAAGCTTGCTAGAAGTCAAGAGAAAACTCTCTCAATATTTTTTGAAAAATTCTACTTATGTGATTAATGCACAATAAGAGGCTTTTTTATAAGCGTACAAGACCAAAACCGAACGTGACTTGGAAACACCTTAAGTGGCTGTTTGTTTCATGCAAACTAGCCAACTTATTAAATCCTACTAAAACTAGGATTTTGTGACATTTAACTCCTAATACTCACAAATAGAAACGACTAAGTACTAACTACACTACTCAAACTCTATTTGCTCAACATAAGCTAATTCACACAAAGTAAAACTAACGAAGAATAATTTCTAGCAAACCCTAAATTATGTGAGAAGCTCACAGATCCCTTAAGACATTTGATCAGTATCATCAGCCACTTGAAGGAGATTCACAAGTTTCATATTGTCTTGATCAAACCCTTCGATTGCACTATATGCTCCAAATTGGCCTTGAATTACATGCAGAAAACTCCATGTGACTCTCTTAGCTTTCTTGCTCATATCAAGTTGACTGTCATTTTGTTCAAGAGAATTTTATTTAACAAGAAAATAGGACATTTCATGCAAAATCTATAGATTAGTCAACTTATTTATTATTAAGAGTTAAGGAGGTGCAAGAGTGAGACAAATTTGTAACAATTTAAGAGTTGATTATATATATATATATAGTTTTCAAGTCATTATTTTTTTTAAAAAATCATTATTAAGGAAAGAAACTACCCACTCCAATACATCTTTACCAATAAGATGCCAAAAATGTTGGAAGAAAATTGGACTCATACTTATATAGGAACATTTGTGTCAAAACTACCACAATCTCTCCACCCATAAAATAGTTCGTGATGATTCTCTCAATTTTAGCACTATTTTCATGCTATGTGCCTTGATCATTTTAAAGCTCCTTTATATCATTCCCTTTTTCTGTTTGTGGCCTTAGCATGAAAAAATGCAGTACTCCGATCTCCTACATTATGATACGAACATGGGATCAATGGTGTCAAGTTCTAAAGATGATTCAAGACAAATGAGTGGCTGAGCCATTGAAACTCAACAAATCGGATCGATTCCAACACGTTTTAGTGTGTATCATTTGTTTCCTTATTTCCAGCGGTGATCTATGTTATTGTTAGTTGGTCCGATTTATGTTAGTTTAAGAGTTAGTGAGTCATTACTTTAATGTTAAATGGCTAGGTCATATGGACCAATGTTATAGCCGAATTAGTTGTCTAAGTCTAGGTAGGTTTAGTTATCTATTTCTAGTCGAATTAGAGTTTTAGGAAAGTAGTTAATTGTTTCCAAATTTGATTAGGATTCTTTAAGTCTTATAAAAGACTATAAATAAGCCTTAAGTCTAACGTTTTTCATAGAAGATGAATGATGAATTAAATTTTAGACAATATTTTGCGTTTTTCGTAAGTCTCTTGTCCAAGAGCTCCAACTTGAATATTTGAAAAGATTTTTAAGTTTTCAATTGACTTATCAATTCAAGATCACGTTGAATTATGATGTCATTCTACCTTTCTAATCAATCTTGAGCTGTCCTTGATTGGATTAGATTCCATCCAATTTTGTCCATAGCCTGATCAAGATAGATCTTTCTGCTGCCTAATCAACTTGATTCTTCAAGACAGATTGTTGCTAGGTCGAGTTTGTATGAGTTGGTATCAGAGTTTCGGCTCTTGATCTAGGTTAATATCCTTTTCTTTTCTTGATTTGCTCTTTGTTCTTCTACCAAACCCTACCAAGTTAAAAAAAGAAGTTCCACCTTTAGGGTTTGAATCTCCGTAGTTTTTATTTGTGTCGTTTGTTTCTAGTTGTTTCCTTGGTTCTTGTTGGGTCGAGATCGTATCACATTATACATGGGTCTTGCTACGTTGTCCTCCACATTAAATCCTGTCTATCAAGGAGGTCTTCTAATTGAAATTCTAGACTATAAATTTGATTCTTGATATCACTAGTTAAAAGAAAGTAGTTGCTAGATCTTGACTTCTCAAATGGTCAGCTTGTTCATTGACATTACCAAATGTCAACTTACTCCACCCTCATCAAACCCAAATGGAAACCATTAACTTCCTTTGAAGCATAGTATCTAAATCACCATCACAACTTGCAAACCACCTTTCTTTGATCACATTTTCAATATCATTAGCCTCAAGTCACATAGTCTCAAAATGAAAAATTTTCTCCTTGCACCATTGATTCACTGGAAACCTGTCTATGACTGATAACAAAATCAAAACATGATCCGAATTGTGAGAAAATAAGTGAGTGACCATTGAGGCTGGAAAAAATTTTGACCAGTCAGGTGAACGCAAGCTCTATCCAACAAACCCTTGCTGTATTAGGAACTATCCATCTATTACACCAAGTTAAAGTGTTTCCTTTGAAGCCTAATTCAAAAAGTGAACAATATGCCAAAGCATCCTTAAATAAATTCATTTGCCAAAGAGGTGTACGCAACTTACTCGAAAGCTCATTACTACAACAAAACTTCATTGAAGTCGCCCACACAAAGCCATGGCAAATTAGATACCCTTTTGAGGCAATTTGAACTACCTCCCATGCAACCTCCTCAAAGGTACCTCGGGTTCCCCATGCATCCTAATGAAATGCCAATTCAAATACTATTTAGATGCATTATAACTACATCAATTAAACGATACAAAAAATTTAACAATATGACTTGGATATCCTTCCTCCAAAGAATAGCCAAGCCACCAGACTTACCACTCGCTTCCTCAACAATAGCAAAACAATTAAATTTTTACTTCAAACTATCAACTACCTTAACCCACACTTCGTCTTACATAAAAAAACCAAACTAGGAGAATTATTCTTCACCAAATGGTATAGATCTCGAACTGTCCAAGGATTCCCCAATCCCCAATAGTTCCAACTTAATATATTCATGGCTATTTGCAGGACTAGAGAAAACCACTCTCCAGCATTGACTAAAACTCGTCCAAGCTAGCATGTGCATCCAGTCCTCCAATATGTTTCTTTTGAATACAAGATAGCTTCACTATCATCATCTGATTCGCTTACTGTTGCTACAGGATTCATCTCTCAAAACTATCCCACTACCGCTTCTCTCTTGTGACCTAGTGACCCTCTTCCACTTCTTTCCAGATGTGGAACTCTACTTTTCCTTACCTAGCCCATAGAACTAGTTGCACTCCACATATGCTTCTCCCACTTAGCCCTCATCTCAGCATGAACATTTACCCCGACAAGAAATAAATTGTTAGACAGATTTTTAGCTCTATTAGATAGATGTTGAATAGAGTTTGTGACATCTAAGCCCACTTCCATATGTGATCGACCAATCTGATTTACACTATCCAACTTCATATAAGCATGAGATCCTGTATTGACCAAAATATCAAATTTATGACCCCCCATGACTACTCTCACCACCCTTCTCAATAGAATCTTTCCCCTAACACTCCACTCTCAATCCTTCCCTCTCTCTCACTTTGAATGTTGAATCCCATCCATAACCTTCTTATTCTTTCCTTTTGAATAGAAAACTCCAATCAGATCATCTGAGTCAATCTCCCGGTGTACCCACAATTCAAGCCTGATACCATGGGAAGGACTTTTGCTAGACTTCCTGCTTGCCCTATCATGCCCCTCCTTCTCATCCTTTGACAAACATTGTCCTCTACACTACCACTTTTGTGACGACCCCACCTCCCCCTAGGGTGTACCCTCGGGTTTAGTGCGTCGTCTGCCCAACTCTCGTCAGAACTCACTCACTCGTATCTCGAGATAATAACTTACATCCATAGAAACAAAATAACACAACAAATTCAAACTTGATATATATATTGATGTTCAAGTCCAACTACAAGGCTCATACACGCCCAAATACATTAACGAGTTTACAATCCAAGTACAAACAACCCTAGTCGGGTGCTAGCATGAGTACAATTTCAAACTACGTTAGTCTGTACACGTCTCACGCCTCGCTCGTACCCCCTGTAAGGAAAACAAAACTAACAGAGTGAGCTAAAGCTCAGTGATGTTCCAAATAGAAAATTGACCATTAATTAACAGTGAATGTAACATAATAGTGAAATAGCGAGCAATACACTTTGTACAGTCAACATTTCATTTTTAGTATTTCACGTAAAAGGATATAGTTGCCTTGGTAAACCAGTTCCACCATAACTTGATCAAATAGTAGTTGACACTCCGTCAACTTTCAAGTAAGGTAACTAGTCCAGTAGTACACCACTTAACTCCAATCTCCGTCCACCAACCAAACCCCTTACTGGGCCCGAACTCCAAGATAAACACTGGTGGTAATACTCGAGGATACCGATTAGTCGAAGAGATAACACTCCACTCGACAATACTAACTACCCAGGGTTTGTTATCTAATAGACCAGGCCCTTGCCGGCTCGACTCGATTAACTAGCCACAGGGTTTCTGGAATTCCAGACAAGATACAATTCATATGCATGTATATCAATTCAACTGAAATCAATGACCAAGAACAAATCATATTAGGGCAAGTACGATAAAGTACACGCTTGCCCTATCAATCCACTCATATATCATGTACACACATTGTGCAAGTATTAAACACAAGTGTCAAGTGCAATCAAGTATTTGGAAGCACTCACCAACAGATGTAGTGCCTTTACAAGTCAAGTTCGGGTATTACTCCGTGTTTGGAGTCCAAATCTGTGAGAAAACATTGTTTAAGAGTTTTGAAAATTAACTAAGGTTCGAAACTTAAATGTTTCGTTTAACGAGAATCAAGTAATTGAAACATTTAGAGAATATTCGTAAAACTTTTGCTCGCTCTTCAAACTGTGAAACTTTGAAGCAATTATACTTTCAAATACCATTTGCGTCGAAGAAATGAGGAAAAACGTATTTCTATTAGTCGTAAATTTCATTTTTCCAAGAGTACAAGTTTCGGCCGAATTCCAACTTATATACCTCCAATAAAGGGGACTCAAATAACCTAGACAATTTGTGAGAACCCGTAAATTTTTTTATTTCTAGGCTTTAATTTATTTATTTGCACCCGTTTTCCACATTTTCTTTATTTTATAACTTTTCTAGACATTTTTATGAGTAAATAAGGTTTTAAAAATATTTTTCTAGTATAAGTCAATTTACGAGATTTTTGGAGTGAATAGTGGACGTGGGACCCGCTAGTGCGTTAAGTGAGAGAAATTCGGCCAATTAGGTAAGTTTTGCGTAAGGGATTTAATTACTAGGTGTTAGTAGGTGATTAGAGGTTACCTAGATGGATTAACCCTAGTGAGTAAAAGGATAAGGATGAAGTTAAAAGGTGCCACGTGTCGCGAGTGCATTGGATGGAGCTTGCCTAACTTTTGACCACCTTTACCAAAAGGTTAATTTTGACCAAATCTTTCTCATTTTTCCTTCCCTTTGGCCGAATTTTCTAGAGAGAAAAGCTTCACTTGTTCTTCCATTTCTTGCTCAATCTTGAAACCAACCATTGAAATCTCAAATTACTCCATAAAAACCACTTGCTAAGGAAGCTTGAAGCTCTTGGTGGAGTTATTTTGGTGGTGGAACACTTAAGCTACAACTTTCTTGGAGAAGTTGAGGTATTTTGCTAGGAAACTTCACTTTTGGTTCTAATAATGCTAAATTAGTGGCCTATGGTGGCTTAATAGCTAGATTTATGATGATTTGATGGTTTAATTTGGAAAGTTGAAGTAAATTTCTGATTTTTGGGGAATTTTTCTGTTTTAATCCATAAATGTTAGTTTAGGCCTTAGGATTGATGGTCTAATATTGAGGCCAATTGGAGCTCTTGTATATGAATTGCGGTTAATTGCGGAAAAATTTCAGTTTTGAACAAAATTTCAGTTTTAAGGGTTTTGAAAAATTGGGGCTTTTCTATAGTTGGTTATTAATCTTGCAAATTGTTGTGAATGAGGGGCATTGTGGCCCTAATGAAGGTTATTGAGTGACTTATGATTGGTTTGAGGCAATTGGGATTGGTCTGGATATAAATTGATGTTTGATTGTAGGATGGAAAAGCCTGAATTTTAGGGGAAATGCTGTCCGAGTGTCGAGAAAATTAGGGTTTCGTGCGTTTAGGTTGTGATTGAGTAAAAATGTGAGGTTTTGGGGGTTGTTTTACACCTTTGGCCTTAAAAATCAAAGTATTTTCCATTTTTGAGCTATTTTTTGCATTTTGCTTTAGTAGTTCCTTAAAGAGGCATTCGACTCGTGTTCGAGTCTCAACTGTAGTTTTTTGTTTCTTGTAGGTCGAGCCGGTGATTCCGGACACCCCGTTGGGCCGAAAACCTTGTGATTTACTTACTTCAGTGGTGAGTGTACTATGCATGACGTTGTGTTTAATTGGTTGTGTACTTGAATCCTTGATTTGGATACTGTGGTTTCCTGTGCCTCGAGGCGAGAGTGTACTTTATCGCTCTCGTTCTCTTATTGTACAACTGATTTCTGAATATTTGTGAATTTGACTGAATATGTGGGAATTGGATTTGTGCCTGGCTTCCATGTCGTATGGGGATGAGCCCTACGACTTTTACTGTGATAACTGGAGCTCAAGCCTCAATGGCCGTTCATCAGTCGAGCCGGTAAGGGCCGGTCGATTAGGTAACGAGCCATGGAGGTTACTGTGTGTCGAGTGGAGCGTTAGCTCCTCGACTTTGTGGTATACTCGAGTATTAACCCCCTGATTTCCTGTGAGGTGTTCGGGCCCGGTAGGGGAATGTACGGTGGAAGGTACTGGGTGTAAAGTGGTGATCTACGGTCGTACTTGTCCGTTGAGCGTTGACGGAGGGTCAACGGCATGTGATCAAAGAGTTGCAAGAGGAAATTGGCTCCCGAGAGCCACCCGTATCCTTTCACTTTTGAAATGGGTTTGGTGTTTCCCATATGTGTGTTAGTTGTGTATATTGAGCATGGCTACCTTCGTGCGCTTTGAATGCATGATTTTAGTACCTCATTGGGCGAAAGCTCACAACTCGTTCCTTTTGTTTTTCCTTACAGGGCATGTTTTGGGAAATCAAACTTTTGTGAAGCGAGTAGAGCTAGTTAGACATTCTTTTGTACTTTTGTATAGCTCCTCGACTTTAGAAACCCTAATGTGGGACTTGGACATTTGTTTTGGATTGGAATACCCTAGAGTGGGTTTAATGTGTACATATTTTTTCCATGTATAATATGATGTACTTTCCTTGGAAATGTACCTTGTTTATGCTGGAATTTAAAGTTTAAAGTGGTGTTGGGATGCGTTTTGGACGAGTTCGGACGTCAAACGCGGGAAAAGAAAAAATTTTGGCCGACACTGCTCATCAGAATCCGGCAGGTATCCGGCAGATCTGGCCGGATATGCGGCCGGGAATTGGGGTGTACTTTTGAAAAATTTGGAAGTTGGTCCTCTGCCGTCTATCCGGCCAAGAATCGGCCGATATTCGGCCAGATTCCCGGCGCGGATTGTGACGTTGGCAAGTACTGTTCACGTTCGTTCCGTTTTTCCGTTTTCGTTTTGCGCGCTTATCGTTACCTTTCTTCGTATATCTTTCGAAACGTTAGAAGTGCGTGTATGCGACCGTAGCAGTCCTGGCTAGAGTTGGGCAGGCAGTTCGCTAAACCTTAGGGTACGCCCTAGGGGAGGTGGGGCTGTCACAGGTGGTATCAGAGCCTAGGTTAGAAATAACTTGGGCAAGTTAGAAATTTGTTTTAGTACCTTTAAGGATCGTGTTAGGGCACCCTTAAGTATGATTTCTCGTCTAAGGTTTGAATCTTAACTCGTTCTTGTAGGTTATGGCTGGATCGAGCCCCGAGGGCGGAGGTGTGCCGCCGCAGAGACGCTTTCGCGTTGTGGATTACCAGGAGAGACCTGGAGGACCCATTCGTCGTTGGAGTGCCGCTAGTCGGACTCGCCGCTGTACCCGATGCCAGAACTACTCGTATATAGATCGAGTAGTCATAGCCGTTCTTGACGAGCGTAGGAGGCTTAGGCGAGCCACCGCTAGGGACCATACTGAGATGGTTAGGCTGAGGGGTATAATGCGCATGCAAGCGGATCGGATCCGTGAGCTTGAAGGAGACGTGGTTGAGGAGCAAGAGCGAACCGACGCTCTTAGAGGGCAGTTACATGTAGCTACCGACCGCCTCACGAGAGTGACTAGGGTAGTGCGAGATCGGTCGGGCGGCATCATTAACGAGTGTGAGGCGCTCATCCAAGGTGTAATCGGCGCGAATGTGCAAGCGGAAACGTCTAGCGATAGTACACCTGATGAAGGGAGCACGCCTAGCTCTAGTCACGTTGGAGAGTCTGTGTGCTCCGTAGGGAACTAGGCTAGGGCTCCTTTGAGCCGTGTTTTGATCCCATGTGGGGACTAGCTAGGGGAAAGCTACTCGTTAGCTATTTTTGTTTTTGACCTAGCTTTGTATATGTGTTTTTGATTGACCCCGATACTTCCATGGGATTGTTTGTATATATTTGACTGACTGCTACTGTACAACTTGTTTAATATGCTTATGTGTTATTTGCCTGATATTCTTGTTTATTGTTTAATTCTTGTTTTTGCTTACTCTTATTTCTTATTTTGATACCGTATTTATGTTTCGGCCCTAGATTGTGAACTTAAGACATGGAAGGTACTCGTAGTGGCCGAGGCCGTGGTCGCGGTAGTAGGCAACCTTCAACTGATAGGGGAAATCGGGAACCCACACCTGAGCTTAATCCTGAACCTAGGGTTGACCCGAACGTTCAAGTGGCCGCCGCGATTCAAAGAATGACCGACTTATTGGCCCACGTAGTAGAACATCAAGGCCAGCACCCTGTCCATAACCCTGGGAACCCTGGCGAGCATGTTGAGAGCGAGGATCGAGCCCTCGAAAGGTTCCAAAAGTTCTCCCCTCCGAAATTCTTGGGAGGACCTGATCCGGACGTGGCCGAACGGTGGCTGGAGAAAATGGTAGATATTTTTGCAGCCTTGCACTACTCGGAGGAAAGACAGGTCACTTTTGCTGTCTTTCAATTAGAAGGAGCTGCCCGTTCCTGGTGGAACGTTATACGAACAAAATGGGAAAGAGAGCAAATGCCGCGGACATGGGCAAACTTTATGAGAGAGTTCAACGCGAAATACTTCCCGCCTTTGGTCCAGGAGAAGAAGGAGGATGAGTTCCTCAGATTGCGCCAAGGCACGCAAACGGTGGCCGAGTACGAGAGCCAGTTTACTCGACTATCGAAGTTCGCCCCTGAACTTATAGTGACGGAGCAAAGGAGGATTCGGCGATTCACCCAGGGGCTGAACGTAGAAATCCAGAAGGATCTGGCGGTTGCCCAGATCACTACCTTTAGTGAAGCGGTGGAAAAGGCACTAAGGGTAGAGAATGCTAGGCTTCAAGTCAGAAACTTCCAGGTGAGGAAACGGGGATTCCCTGGAAGTAGTTCTAGTCAGGGTGAACGGAGTAACCCTCCTAAGTCTGGACGAGGGTCCGGTGGAGGAAGGTTTACGGGGACGTCGAGAGGGACTCCGTCGAGGGGTGGTTCGTTTGGACGAGGCCAGCAGAGGAGTGCCTCGCAAGGGAGTTCAGCTTCCGTTTCCCGAGGACCTTGTGGATTCTGCGGGAAACCAAACCATACGGAGGACAATTGCTGGAGGAAGGAGAGGAAATGCTTGCGCTGTGGAAGTGCGGAGCATCAGATAGCTACTTGTCCAGTGCTACCTCGTGAACCGAGAGCGACCCCACAGTCTTCGAGAGCCAGCTCCGGCCAATCTAAAGTAGAAGGGTCGAAACCGAAAGTGCCCGCTCGAGTGTACTCTCTTGAGCAACACCAACTCCCTGACCCATCTGGAGTCGTAGAAGGTACCATCCCTGTTTTCCATCGTCTAGCTAGGATTTTGATTGACCCCGGTGCTACCCATTCATTTGTTAACCCCGATTTTATGTGCGGCATTGATATAAAACCTGTTAGTTTACCCTATGACTTGGAAGTTAGTACTCCTACGGGGAACCAACGGTTGATTACTAGCACGATGTACGTAAATTGTGAGATTTGGGTAGGAGAGAGAAAATTACTGGGAAACTTGGTAAGCTTAGCTATTAAGGGGTACGATGTCATACTAGGTATGGACTGGTTAGCTAAGTACGATGCCCAACTTGATTGTAAGAGGAAGATAGTGGAATTTCGTATACCTGGGGAAGCTACTTTGAGGCTAGATGTGAGGGGTAGTCTTGCCTCATCTGCATTGATTTCGGGCATTAGAGCTAGGAAATTGCTGAGTAGAGGAGCGCAAGGGTTTCTAGCTTTTCTTATAAACACTCCTGTTGATAAGTTGAAAGTAGTGGATGTACCTATTGTGAGTGAATACCCAGATGTGTTCCCAGACGAACTAGTAACCCTACCTCCGGAAAGAGAGATAGAGTTTAAGATCGACTTGATACCAGGAACGTCACCTATCTCTAAAACCCCCTATCGAATGGCACCTGCCGAGCTTAAGGAACTGAAGTTACAGTTGCAGGATTTGTTAGAGCGAGGGTTTATCCGAGAGAGTGGGTCCCCATGGGGAGCCCCTGTGCTGTTTGTGAAGAAAAAGGATGGGACATTGAGGTTGTGTATAGATTATCGGGGATTGAACAATATAACCATTAAGAACAAATACCCACTGCCCCATATTGATGAGTTATTTGACCAGCTACAGGGAGCGGTAGTCTTTTCAAAGTTAGACCTCCGTCAGGGATACTACCAGTTGTTGATTAGGAGGGAGGATGTACCCAAAACTGCCTTCAATTCTCGGTATGGGCATTTCGAATTTGCCGTTATGCCCTTCGGTTTGACCAATGCCCCTGCTGCCTTTATGGACCTGATGCATAGAGTTTTCAAACCCTTCTTGGACCGATTTGTCGTCGTTTTTATTGATGACATTTTGGTCTACTCTAAATCCCGAGAGGAGCATGAGCAACACTTGAAGTTAGTCCTACAAACCCTAAGAGATCACCAGTTGTATGCCAAATTTAGTAAGTGTGAATTTTGGCTGGAGAAAATCTCGTTTCTAGGGCATGTGATTTCGAAGGAGGGCATTACCGTAGACCCGGCGAAAGTAGAGGCGGTAACTGAGTGGAAACGACCCGAAACTCCTACTGAAGTTCGTAGTTTTCTAGGGTTAGCTGGATATTATCGGAGGTTCATTAAAGATTTTTCGAAACTTGCTAGCCCTTTAACCAATCTGACGAAAAAGAATGGGCGTTTTCTATGGGATGCTAAGTGTGAGGGTAGTTTCCAGGAGTTGAAACGAAAGTTAACCGTAGCCCCTATTCTAGCCCTACCTAATGGAAAAGATAGTTTTTCTGTATATACTGATGCTTCCGGGGAAGGCTTAGGGTGTGTATTGATGCAGAATAAGAATGTGATTTCCTTTGCCTCTAGAAAACTGAAACCTCATGAGCAAAATTACCCGACCCATGACCTAGAGTTGGCCGCAGTTGTCTTTGCCCTGAAAAAGTGGAGACACTACCTGTACGGGGTGACCTTTGAGGTTTATTCTGACCACAAAAGCCTTAAGTACCTATTTTCCCAAAAAGAGTTGAACATGAGGCAAAGACGATGGATGGAATTCTTAGAAGATTACGACTGTACAATTAACTACCATCCGGGAAAGGCGAATGTAGTAGCTGACGCCTTAAGTCGAAAGGCTCAAATAGCTGGGTTGATGGTCAGAGAGTGGGAGATGTTAGAAGCAGTGAGTGAGTGGAACCCTAGATTAGAGCATCAAAGGGTAATTTTAGGAAATATCCGAATAACCTCTGCTATTCTGGAGCGAGTCAAAGAGGCCCAAAAGGAGGATCCGACGGTCCAAAGTGGAGAGACAAGGTGGAGAAGGGAGAATTACCTGACTTTAATTCGAGCTCTGAGGGAGTATTGAAATATCGGAATCGAATAGTGGTGCCGGAGGACGAAACCTTGAAAAGGGAGATTTTGGAGGAAGCCCATCGATCGAAATATACGATTCATCCGGGTAGTAATAAGATGTATCAGGAGTTGCGGAAATTGTATTGGTGGAATAAAATGAAGAGGGAAATAGCCCAGTACGTGCAAACCTGCCTCGTCTGCCAGCAAGTAAAAGCGGAGCACCAAAAGCCCTCTGGTTTGTTGCAACCCTTAGAAATACCTGAATGGAAGTGGGAAAACATCACGATGGATTTCGTTTCTGGTTTGCCAAGAACCCAAAAAGGACATGATGCCGTATGGGTGATCGTGGATAGACTCACTAAATCGGCCCATTTCTTGCCCATAAACATGAAATACACTCTGGAGAAATTGGCTCAACTGTATATGAGTGAAATTGTGAGACTGCACGGGATTCCTGTGAGTATAGTCTCGGATAGGGATCCACGTTTCGTGTCTAGGTTTTGGCAGAAATTTCAGGAGACCTTGGGGACCAAACTCAACCTAAGTACCACTTACCATCCCCAAACCGATGGACAATCTGAGCGAACCATTCAGACCCTTGAAGACATGTTACGAACCTGTATTTTGGATTTCGGGGGTAATTGGGGTCAACACATGACGTTAGTAGAGTTTGCCTACAACAATAGTTACCACTCTTCAATCCAAATGGCACCATACGAAGCTCTTTATGGCCGTAAGTGCCGTTCACCAGTTTATTGGGATGAAGTAGGAGAAAGGAAAGTCTTAGATCCAACAATCATTCCATGGATGGAGGATGCACGAGAAAAGGTTAAACTGATACGCCAAAGACTCCAAACTGCTCAAAGCCGACAAAAGAGCTACGCAGACAACCGAAGGAAAGACTTGGAGTTTGAAGTTGGAGACCGTGTGTTTCTTAAGGTCACGCCATTGCGAAGTATCACGGCGGGTAGAGGGAAGAAACTTCAACCTAGATTTGTAGGACCCTTTAAAGTCCTCCAACGAATTGGAAAAGTGGCGTACCGTCTCGAGTTACCTCCAAGCTTAGCCAGGATCCACGACGTTTTCCATGTTTCAATGCTCAAAAAGTACCATCCTGATCCAACCCACATCTTACGACCAGAAGAGATTGAGGTAGATGAAGCCCTAACCTATGAGGAGAAACCTGTACAAATACTCGACCGAAAGGTTAAGGAGCTGAGAAATAAAAATATTCCTTTGGTGAAAGTCTTATGGAGGAACCACGGCATAGAAGAGGCAACCTGGGAAGTGGAGGAAGAAATACAAAAGAAATATCCTGAGCTGTTTGGTAACCCAGGTGAGAAATTTCGAGGACGAAATTCTTTAAGGGGGAGAGAGTGTGAGAACCCGTAAATTTTCTTTATTTCTAGGCTTTAATTTATTTATTTGCACCCGTTTTCCACATTTTCTTTATTTTATAACTTTTCTAGACATTTTTATGAGTAAATAAGGTTTTAAAAATATTTTTCTAGTATAAGTCAATTTACGAGATTTTTGGAGTGAATAGTGGACGTGGGACCCGCTAGTGCGTTAAGTGAGAGAAATTCGGCCAATTAGGTTAAGTTTTGCGTAAAGGGATTTAATTACTAGGTGTTAGTAGGTGATTAGAGGTTACCTAGATGGATTAACCCTAGTGAGCAAGAGGATAGGAATGAAACTAAAAGGTGCCACGTGTCGCGATTGCATTGGATGGAGCTTGCCTAACTTTTATCACCTTTACCAAAAGGTTAATTTGACCAAAATCTTTCTCATTTTCCTTCCCTTTGGCCGAATTTCTAGGAGAGAAAGAAGAGAGAAAGCTTCACTTGTTCTTCCATTTCTTGCTCAATCTTGAAACCAACCATTGAAATCTCAAATTACTCCATAAAATCCACTTGCTAAGGAAGGTTAGAGGTGATTGGTGGAGCTATTTTGGTGATTAAGCACTTAAGCTACAAACTTTCTTGAGAGTTGAGGTATTTTGCTTGGAAACTTCACTTTTGGTTCTAATAATGCTAAATTAGTGGCCTATGGTGGCTTAATAGCTTGATTTATGAATGATTTGATGGTTTATTTGGAAGTTGAGTAAATTTCTGATTTTTGGGGAATTTTTCTGTTTTATCTCATAAATGTTAGTTAGCCTTGGATTGATGGTTAATATTGAGCCAATTGGAGCTCTTGTATGTGAATTGCGGTTAATTGCGGAAAATTTCAGCTTTGGACAAAAATTTCAGTTTTAGGGTTTTGAAATTTGGGGCTTTTCTATAGTTGGTTATTAATCTTGCAATTGGTTGTGAATGAAGGGTATTGTGGCCCTAATGAAGGTTATTGAGTGACTTATGATTGGTTTGAGGCAATTGTGATTGGTTTGGATATAAATTGATGTTTGATTGTAGGATGGAAAAGCTGAATTTTAGGGGAAATGCTGTCCGAGTGTCGAGAAAATTAGGGTTTCGTGCGTTTAAGTTGTGATTGAGTAAAAATGTGAGGTTTTGGGGTTGTTTACACCTTTGGCCTTAAAATCAAAGTATTTTCCATTTTGAGCTATATTTGCATTTTGCTTTAGTAGTTCGCTTAAGAGGCATTCGACTCGTGTTCGAGTCTCAACTGTAGTTTCTTGTTTCTTGTAGGTCGAGCCGGTGATTCCGGACAACCCGTTGGGCGAAACTTGTGATTTACTTACTTAAGTGGTGAGTGTACTATGCATGAATTGTGTTTAATTGGTTGTGTACTTGATTCCTTGAATTGGATAACTGTGATTCTGTGCTCGAGGCGAGAGTGTACTTTATCGCTCTCGTTCTCTTATGTGTATAACTGATTACTGGATACATGTGAATTTGCCTTGTGTTTGGCCTAATGTCGTATGGGGCATGAGCCCTACGACTTTACTGTGATAACTGAGCTCAAGCCTCAATGGCCGTTCATCGAGTCGAGCCGGTAAGGGCCGGTCGATTAGGTAACGAGCCATGAGGTTACTGTGTGTCGAGTGGAGCGTTAGCTCCTCGACTTTGTGGTATACTCGAGTATTACCCCCTGATTTCTGTGAGGTGTTCGGGCCCGGTAGGGGAATGTACGGTGGAAGGTACTGGGTGTAAAGTGGTGATCTACGGTCGTACTTGTCCGTTGAGCGTTGACGGAGGGTCAACGGCATGTGATCAAGAGTTGCAAGGGGAAATTGGCTCCCGAGAGCCACCCGTATCCTTTCACTTTGAAATGGTTTGGTGTTCCTTCATGTGTGTTAGTTGTGTATATTGAGCATGGCTACATTCGTGCGCTTGAATGCATGATTTTAGTACCTCATTGGGCGAAAGCTCACACTCGTTCCTTTGTTTTCCTTACAGGGCATGTTTTGGGAAATCAAACTTTTGTGAAGCGAGTAGAGCTAGTTAGACATGCTTTTGTACTTTTGTATAGCTCCTCGACTTTAGAAACCCTAATGTGGGACTTGGACATTTGTTTGGATTGGAAAACCCTAGAGTGGGTTATGTGTACATATTTTCTCATGTATATATGATGTACTTTCTTGGAAATGTACTTGTTTATGCTGATTTAAAGTTTAGTCGTGTTTGGGACGCGTTCGGACGAGTTCGGACGTCAAACGCGGAAAAAGAAAAATTTGGCCGGACACTGTTCATCAGAATCCGGCCAGGTATCCGGCCAGATCTTGGCCGGATATGCGGCCGGATTCAGGGCGATTTTGGAAAAAAATTTGAGTGGTCACTGCCTCCAATCCGGCCAAGAATCCGGCCGATATCCGGCCGGATTGTGACGTGGCAGGTACTGTTCACGTTCGTTCCGTTTTTTCCGTTTTCGTTTTGCGCGCTTATCGTTAACCTTACTTCGGTATACCTTTCGAAAAGGTTAGAATTGCGTGTATGCGACCGTTAGCAGTCCTGGCGAGAGCTGGGCAGGCAGTTCGCTAACCCTTAGGGTACGCCCTAGGGGAAGGTGGGGCTGTCACACAATTCGAGTTAGATTCGTCCTCAAATCCTTACTCAAGTTGCGAGTAACTCTACCTAGCCCTCAAGCGAAAATTTGGGCAGCATGCCCATTGGTTTTACCTATTTTCCAGCCATTTATGGCTTCATTGTTTCTCAACTCAGCCCGCTAACACACACAAGTAATGTTACTAATATATCCCTTCAATTAGGCTCCAAAATCACCCAATTACAACACAAGTGTAACAATACAATCGGAAATCAGTTTTAAAGACAAAAACTAAAAAGCAGATTTGACATCTTATAGCATTTTGGTCACAACTGGGGCTACGTTTATCGGATTTTATACTGTTTCGAAGCTAAAACCAAGGGTTACAACTTTTATGAAGACAACTTAACCCAGTTCACCGTTGATCTAGGTCGAATTTGCAAATTACAGAACCAGAGGTTCATGGTCAGTCTGGTTGTCAGTACTGAGTTCAATCGGCAATAACTCAAGCTACACAATTCCGTTTGAGGTGTTTTCAGATGCGTTGGAAATCTGAAACATAGGGCTAAACGTTTTGTGTTTTGGCTAAAGGCTGATTTGATACATATCAAGGTGCAAAACGAAGCCAAACTTGTGAAATCTCAAACTGTCCACAAAATGAGGCTTTTGGCAGTCAGGGGTATTTCGGTCATGTCACATGCTACAGTGCTCCGATCGAGCTGAAATTTTACAGGCAACTATAAACATCATATCCTACAACTTCCATGTTAAACTAAGCCTAATTCATCCTCCATCATGGCTGAATGAAAACTAGTCAGAATAGGGCAGTTTCAATCCTTAAAACTTGAATTTGTGCACATAAGCTGGAAATTTCTTTAGACAAGTAAACTAACACAAAAACACTAAATTTTTCACATGCCAAAGCTAGTAAATCATGTCCAACCTTTAAGCTTCATATATGGATAGAAAATTCACTATAAAAACTGAAAATCCACATATCACCAATTCTAACCAAGAAATATTGCGCAAAACTAGCAAAGTGGCAACCACAAGCCACTAATCTACAACTATTAGAAGCAAAGAGATGTTCTTAGCAAATTACCTTAAAACCTCAAAGAAAATGGTAGCTTAGTCTTTGCTCCTCCAAAATAACTCCACCAAAGCCTTTAAACTTCCTTAATGAGCACTTGTATGGAGTAGGTTCCAATTTGGTTGGTTAATACTCAAGAGTGAGCAAGAATTGAAGTAGAAAATGAAGAACTCTCTCCTTGTTTTTCTCCTTAAGAGGGCCGGCCAAGGGAAGCTTAAAATGGAAGAAAATTGGGTCAAAATTGGAGTTTAGGAAAGTTAAATAAGCTTGGTCAAAGTCCAACTTCCATAGGTGTCATGACACTTGTTTTTTTTTTCTAGACTTTTCTCTCATCTCTTTTGGTCAAATATTGTGGCTGATTTAAGAGATATTTTTAGGGTTAATTAGCTGAAATAAAGTGGGAAGATTAAGGTAAAAAGTAGTGGTCAAGTGGTTGTACTCACTCGGTAATAAACGGTACATTTCGTTCACACCGTTTTCCTTAAGTCTCACGTACTAGAGTTTTCACATATAATTCACTAATTATTATTATTACTTCTAATCACACATTTAATATCATCTAAAACTCACTCTTAATCACTAAATTGAGTACACACTCCGTACCGATTACTCACACTACGAAAAATGTAAAAACCTTAGTTTATGTTAACGATGAAAGTAAAAGGAAACCCTTGGTTCTATGATTATTTGTAACTATTGGGGAAGTGAATGTGTAGTAAATCTATTGTAAGGTAATAATTTCCAAATTAAAGGAAATTTTAAGAAAAATATAAGGGATTTTACAAGTCCTCACACTCTCTTCTCCTTAAGAGAATTTCGACCTCGAAATTCATATATTCATTCGTAAATATTTCAGAGTTTTTTCTTGCATGTCCTTTTCTAGCTCCTAGGTCTCACATTAACAACTTTTAGTCAGCCAATGGACATCATGACTCGTACCTTGGTGGTCTAAGGCATACACTCTGGTTGGCACTCTGGGTTTATCCCCTCCTACATTCGATTGTTTAGAGCTTGATTTGCCGACTGGTTAGGTGTCACCGATCAATGGATAATTGGCAATCTGGTGCTCAGGACTTCCACACCGTAAAACTTTCGAGCCTTTCGCCAGCAATTATCCTCTGTGTGATTGGTTTTCCATAGTACCCACAAGATACTCGAGAAGCTGAGGTCTGACCTCCATGCAAGGCATCTCTTGCTTGTCCCCTTCCACTTGGGGTTCGTCTTGGGGTAACTTCCTTAGGTGTCCCCGAAATTTTCTCCCCACTATCTCCTCGACCCATTTTGAGGGGTGGCATATCTAGATCACCTTGTCTTGAGCCTTGATCCACCAGGCGCTCTCTAGTTTGCATGAAAGTCCTTACCTGTGCCTTAGCAATTTCTATCCTCTGGGCTTTCTCAAGAATCTCGGTGAAAGTATTAATTTGTGCCGCTGCTAAGGCCTCCTGTATTTCCACATTGAGTCCCTGTACAAACCTCCTAACTCTCCTTTGCTCCGTAGTTATCAATTCGGGAGCCAACTTCGATAACTTAGTGAACTGAGTCTCGTACTCAGGTACACTTAGGGTTCCCTGACGGAGCATCATAAACTCATCCTCCCTCTTTTCCTGGACTATCGGTGGAAGGTATTCTCATTAAACTCTTCTTATGAAGTTCAACCAGATCCATGCAGTCCCTTCTCTCTCCCATTTAGCCCTAATTACGTTCCACCAAACCCTGGCTGGACCCTCAAACTGAAAAATAGCAAATTGCACTTGCCTATCCTCTACATAGTTTAAAGCGGCGAATATATTGATCATGGTTTCTAACCATCTCTCCGCTACCTCAAGGACTGGTCCTCCCAGGAACTTAGGAGAAGAAAACTTTTGGAATCTCTCTAGGGCCCTATCTTGTCCTATTTCAGGATCCCCAGGTTGATTTACAGGGGTTTGACCTTGTTGCTCTACCAATCGGGCAAGGATATTAGTCATCTGCTGAATTGCTGTTGCTACCTGGTCCCTCCTTTCGCTCGAGATTCAGGTTGCGGTTCAACTATTTCACCTCTTTCCACCTCGGTTCATGCACCGGTTCCTATGCCTGCCTATCCCCACGGCCACGACTAGAACTGCGTCCTCGGGTAGTTTCACGTCCTTGACTCTGTCTACCCTCCATACCTCTTTTGAACAATAATCTATATCAGTATAAGCACAATAAAGTTCGATAAAAGTATTTTCAAATCATAAAACGAAAAATAATAGAACACATTGAAAATAACATACTGTCTTATATCCATATCATAGTAATTCATATATTCTATGGGAGCATTAACCCTAGGTATTGTTCAAGCACTACACTTAATCAAAACGTGAAGAAATACAACCAAGTACGTACACGTGAATAATAAGGGTCCCAATCTCACTACTATCTTCGATATATCCCAAGTCCAGAGTATTCGTATTTCCCGTGCCTTGGCTTTCGCCATCCAGACTTATCCTCCTATTACTCGGATATCAATTTATCATAAAGGTATCACTCTTTGGTACTCGGGTACAGGAATCCGTAAATATGATAATTCACCACTCGAGTTAGCTACGCTCAAGAGGAAATCAACCACTTTTGAGATTCCTGCCCAACATACATATCTAAGGTCCCCAACAATAGACATTTGTTTCATACTTAACAAGCCAATCCCCACAGTCCGAGAACCCTCTCCTGGCACGAGATCGATAGGAACTCTGATACCATCTGTGGCGACCACATCTCCCCTAGCACATACCATAGGGTTTAGTTCGTCGCCTGCCCAACTCTCGCTAGGACTCACTCACTCGTATCTCGAGATAATAACTTACATCCATAGAAACTAAATAACACAACAAATTCAAACTTGATATATACATTGATATTCAAGTCCAACTACAAGGCTCATACACACCCAAATACATTAACGAGTTTACAATCCAAGTACAAACAACTCTAGTCGGGTGCTAGTATGAGTACAATTTCAAACTACGCTAGTCTATACACGTCTCACCCTCGCTCGTACCCCCTGTAAGGAAAACAAAACTAATGGAGTGAGCTAAAGCTCAATGATGTTCCAAATAGCAAATTGACCATTAATTAACAGTGAATGTAACATAATAGTGAAATAGCGAGCAATACACTTTGTACAGTCAACATTTCATTTTTAGTATTTCACGTAAAAGGATACAGTTGCCTTGGTAAACCAGTTCCGCCATAACTTGATCAAATAGTAGTTGACACTCCGTCAACTTTCAAGTAAGGTAACTAGTCCAGTAGTACACCACTTAACTCCAATCTCCGTCCACCAACCAAACCCCTTACTGGGCCCGAACTCCAAGATAAACACTGGTGGTAATACTCGAGTATACCGATTAGTCGAAGAGATAACACTCCACTCGACAACACTAACTACCTAGGGTTTGTTATCTAATCGACCAGACCCTTACCGGCTCGACTCGATTAACTAGCCACAGGGTTTCTGGAATTCCAGACAAGATACAATTCATATGCATGTATATCAATTCAACTGAAATCAATGACCAAGAACAAATCGCATTAGGACAAGTGCGATAAAGTACACGTTTGCCCTATCAATCCACTCATATATCATGTATACACATTGTGCAAGTATTAAACATAAGTGTCAAGTGTAATCAGGTATTTGGAAGCACTCACCAACAGATGTAGTGCCTTTACAGGTCACGTTCGGGTATTACTCCGTGTTTGGAGTCCAAATCTGCGAGAAAACATTGTTTAAGAGTTTTGAAAATTAACTAAGGTTCGAAACTTAACGTTTCGTTTAACGAGAATCAAGTAATTGAAACTCATTTAAAGAATATTCGTAAAACTCTTGCTCACTCTTCAAACTGTGAAACTTTGAAGCAATTATACTTTGAAATACCATTTGCATCGAAGAAACGAGAAAAAACGTATTTCTATTAGTCGTAAATTTTCATTTTTCCAAGGGTACAAGTCTCGGCCGAATTCCAACTTATATACCTCCAAAAAAGGGGACTCGAATAACCTAGACAATTCGAGTTAGATTCGTCCTCAAATCCTTACTCAAGTCGTGAGTAACTCTACCTAGCCCTCAAGCGAAAATTTGGGCAGCATGCCCGTTGGTTTTACCTATTTTCCAGCCATTTATGGCTTCATTGTTTCTCAACTCAGCCCGCTAACACACACAAGTAATGTTACTAATATATCCCTTCAATTAGGCTCCAAAATCATCCAATTACAACACAAGTGTAACAATACAATCAGAAATCAGTTTTGAAGACAAAAGCTAAAAAGCAGATTTGACATCTTATAGAATTTTTGGTCACAATTGGGGCTACGTTTATCGGATTATGGTACACCTTATACTTTTTCGAAGCTAAGACCAAGGGTTACAACTTTCATGAAGACAACTTAACCCAGTTCACCATTGATCTAGGTCAAATTTGCAAATTACAGAACCAAAGGTTCATGGTCAGTCTGGTTGTCAGTACTGAGTTCAACCGGCAATAACTCATGCTACACAATTCCGTTTGAGGTGTTTTCAAATGCGTTGGAAATCTGAAACATAGGGCTAAACGTTTTGTGTTTTGGTTGAAGGTTGATTTGATACGTATCAAGGTGAAAAATGAAGCCAAACTTGTGAAATCTCAAAACTGTCCACAAAATTAGGCTTTTGGCAGTCTGGGGTATTTCGGTCATGTCACATGCTACAGTGCTCCGATCGAGCTGAAATTTTACAGGCAGCTATATAACATCATATCCTAAAACTTCCATGTTAAACTAAGCCTAATTCATCCTCCTCATGGTTGAATGAAACTAGTCAGAATAGGGCAGTTTCAATCCTTAAAACTTGAATTTGTGCACATAAGCTGGAAATTTCTTTAGACAAAGTAAACTAACACAAAAACACTAAATTTTTCACATGCCAAAGCTAGTAAATCATGTCCAACCTTTAAGCTTCATATATGGACAGAAAATTCACTATAAAAACTGAAAATCCACATATCACCAATTCTAACCAAGAAATATTGCACAAAACTAGCAAAGTGACAACCACAAGCCACTAATCTACAACTATTAGAAGCAAAGAGAGATGTTCTTAGCAAATTACCTTAAAACCTCAAAGAAAATAGTAGCTTAGTCTTTGCTCCTCCAAAATAACTCCACCAAAACCTTTAAACTTCCTTAATGAGCACTTGTATGGAGTAGGCTCCAATTTGGTTGGTTAAACTCAAGAGGTGAGCAAGAATTGAAGTAGAAAATGAAGAACTCTCTCTTGTTTTTCTCCTTAAGAGGGCCGGCCAAGGGAAGCTTAAAATGGAAGAAAATTGGGTAAAAATTGGAGTTTAGGAAAGTTAAATAAGCTTGGTCAAAGTCCAACTTCCATAGGTGTCATGACACTTGTTTTTTTTTCTTCTAGACTTTTCTCTCATCTCTTTTGGTCAAATATTGTGGCTGATTTAAGAGATATTTTTAGGGTTAATTAGCTGAAATAAAGTGAGAAGATTAAGGTAATAAAGTAGTGGTCAAGTGGTGTACTCACTCGATAACAAACGGTACACTTCGATTCACACCGTTTTTCCTTAAGTCGCACGTACTAGGGTTTTCCCATAAAATTCACTAACTTATTATTATTACTTCTAATCACACATTTAATATCATCTAAAACTCACTCTTAATCACTAAATTGAGTACACACTCCGTACCGATTACTCACACTACGAAGAGACGTAAAAACCCTAGTTTATCTTAATGATGAAAGTAAAGGGGAACCCTTGGTTCTATGATTATTTGTAACTATTGGGAAGTGAATGTGTAGTAAAGCTATTGTAAGGTAATAATTTCCAAATTAAAGGGAATTTTAAGAAAATATAAGGGATTTTACAAGTTCTCACAAATTTTCCATACCCTGGACCATTGAGGCGGCTACCAATCCCCATATTGATGTTTTTTCTATCTACAGTATTATCAGTAATTCTATCATAATATTTGCCATGTGGCCTAGATGACCACAATAGTAACAGAAAATAGGGAGCCTTTTGTAGACACCAAAATTTTACTATTCATTTTATTCATATTTTTGTTTATTTTACTCATTTTAAATTTTAATTTTTATTTCATATTGAAGAAATCATTTCTTTTATCAAACACAAAAATTTTAGCATTTTATTTCATTTAATTGATTTTTGTTTATTTTTATCTTATTTTCATTTTTGTTAAGAAAAACATTTTTATTATTATTAATTTATTTATTGGAAAGAAAAAAGAAAAATCATCAATCAAACACAAAATTTTAGCATTTTTATTTCATTTTAGTTGACTTTGTTTAAATTTTTTTTTGTTTTATTTTCATTTTGTTAAGAAAGTCATCTCTTAATTAATTTTAATTAATTAATTCATTGGAAAAGAAAAGAAAAGGAGGAAAACAAAAATCAAAATCATTTTTGAAAAAAAAAGGAAAAGAAAGAGCTACGCGCGCATGTAGTCCACGCGCGCATCATTTTCCACCAATACAAGCATATACGAGGCTTGAGTACAGAAAATGGAGAGCAGGCCATTTCCTCCTATTTTCACTCCGTTTTGTGGCGTTTTTTTTTCACCCCTCCAAGATTATCAAGAAGATTCTGGAAAACATGAGGATCAAAGGCTCTAAAAATGCAAAAGAAATCAATTTTTTGTGGACCATCCAAATGAGGGTTTCCGGGAGCTAGGTTCCTATATAAAAGCTAAGCAAGAAAACACAGCAGAGGGGAGAATAAAAAGAGGATCTGGTGGTGGCTGAAAAGAAGAGGGACGGTTGATGAAAATGAGAGGTTGCGGGCTGGGTTGAAAAGAAAAGCAAGAAACTGAACCAAAATAGAGGGCGGCGGAGAGAGTAAAAAAGGGAGGGAGCGCAGGAAAAAAGAGAGCGTCGAGAGTGAGAGAGAGCTTGAGGGCTGAGTAGGGTAGAAGGAAAAAAAGAAGCTCTCGGCTTACAGGCAACAACAGAGAGATTGAGAGAGGGTGGTTGCGGGTAAGAAACCAGAAGCAAGAGGTTTGGAAAATCTAAAAGGGAGGAAACTGTCGGGTAAGCAAAAGGAAAGAAAGGGGAAAACTAGGGCTGAGAGAAGGAAAACTATGGGAGAAGGGAGAAAGGAGTTCTCAACTGAGGAAAGAAGAAGAGCAAGAGCAAGGAAGTGGCGGCTGTAACACAAAGAGGAAAGGAGCCTGCGAAACTAGAGAGCCTTCTGGGATAGGGAAGAAAACCAAGAAAGAGAGGAAGAGAGGTATATCTGGGGAGGATTAGAAGAGAAAGCTGAGAGAAAAACGAGAAGAAAAGCAGCAGCGGGAAGAGAAAATTTTCCAGAAAAATCTGCTATCCAGGCTGGTTTCTGTCATCTTTGGAGGCAATTTTCTCTATGGAATTGGCTCCTTATTGAAGATTTTATGCGTCTGGAACATCTACTGAATCAGATCTTGAACATTTGTTCAAGGATTTTTACAAAATAACATTGGGAAGGCACACAAATCGCTGCTCGAAGTAGCCTGCTCACCAAGGCTGTGGTTTTTGCGATGAAGCTCTCAACCCATTTCTGGAGTTAACGTGCATTTCCTGAGCAACGTCTCACATGCAACTGGCCACAAATCTCTCAAGTAGTTTTCCCCTATTGGTGTCGATTTAACACATTTTTTAGTAAAAATCAGAGCCTGTCATGTATGAACTGTCAAATCTTGTTTGCCGTTGGTTTGGCTTCACGATTTTCATCATGTTTTGATTCTTGATTGCGGCTTCTCCGTTTTTTGTTGTTTGTGGAATGTTTGATGTTGGGTTTAGCGTTAAATGGAGTAAATTGCAAGTTTTTTTTTTTGTTAGCTCGGATATTGGTTTGCATGATCTACGCGTTTGATAAGAAAACCCAAACATGTGAATGAACTTGGAACTTGCGAGCTTATTCTTCTCTGTTCGTCTTGGTTTTTGCTTGTGCTTTGAAACTGTTTTCGAAGTTTTGATGTTGGATGGTTTGACTGATGTGGTTGAAAGCTTTCTTTGCTCCTGATTATACCCCATTAGTTTCATCAAAAAAAAAATCGACTGCATTTTTTTTTCTTTCCTCTATGTTTCCCTCATGCTTTCATTCAACGGCCACGGTGTTCACCAAAGTGTGTTTGAAAGTGTACAAGGGATTTGGGTTGATGAGTTTGTTGTTTTTGGTTTGAGTTTGGTATTAAACTTACCACATGTATCTGCGAAAGTCCTGAAGCATCAGAAGTTACAAAATCTGTCTAGTCTTTGTATGCTCTTCTCTTTTGATTTTTATGGTGTTTATAACTAGAAGTTTTTATGTTAAAAAGAGAGAGGGATATGTGATGAATCTTTTTGTTTCGATTCAAGTTGGGTCTGATTGGAGTAGTAGCCATGCGTTTGAGAATGCAATCTGATTGCTGCGATGGTAATTGGAAATTGCAGAAGTACAAGCTGGCTTCGTAGCTTTGCATGCATAATTTCTCAAAATAGCATTTTAATCCCTTGATTTGAATTTAATGCTGCTTTGGCCCAGAAATTGAGAAAATTAATCAATTTTAACCCTTCAACATATTGTTTTCCTTTGGCATTTTAATTTGATTCCTGGACAGAATATTCATGAGTTTTGGGATGAATTTTTGAAGGGTTAATGATTGTTTGATAGATTTATAGTTTGACTTGGTGTTTAGTAAAGTAATTAGGAAGTATAGGTAATTTTGTTTGTTTGATTATAGAAAATGAGTTTTCATTTGTTTTTTGGGAATTTTAGCATTTGATTTTGGTAGGTTTCATATCAAGCCATTAATTTTATTTTGTTTAATGTAGACCCTAATATTTTCAATAATAGTGATTTTGATCCCTTAATTTCTTTAATTCCTTCAATTGGGTCCTTATTTGTGTTAATTTGTCAAATATGTTTGTTTACTTTTATTTGAATACTTGATTGATTTAATTTCGCGTTTAATTCTTCATTTTAGTAATTCATTGTTAATTAAAACGATGCCTTGAGCCTTTTTATTGTTTTGAAGGGTAAATAAGTAATTTCATTTCATTAGGGGCACCAACTCAAGGGAGGTACATTCTATCCCTTAGTTTGACTTTATTTGATCCTATGTGCCCTTATGTGACTTTATGTGCTTAATTGTATGTCTTTTGAATGTTTTAATTTTATTTATTTATTTATTCGTTTTATTTGTTTTAATTTCTTATATTTGTTTTAGTTCAATTTTGATTATTTGGAAGGGCATTTAAATGCCGAATTGTAATAGTTAGGGGGCTCAAGACTTGTATTTAGATAAAATATGTAATAGTTAGGGATTTATCTATTTATTTTATTCCTTTCCCCCCTTAGATTGTAGTTAAGGCCCTCTAATGTCATAGTTAGAGCTTTATTTGCTTTGTGTGCCTTGCATGCCTATGTGTTACGTGTTTACCGCTTTCCTAGGCCCTTGCATCTAGATATCATGCTTATTTGCTACGTGTTTATGTGATCTTATGTGTTTATTTGCTTTTTATTAGTTTTACATGATTAGTTAGTTATAAATGAATGCATGCCGTCACCACACTAGTCCAACGCTAGTTGTGGCCCTTTCTACGATTCCACACTAGTCCAACGCTAGTTGTGGTCCTGTTCCCCGTCTTCTCGCTAGTCCAACGCTAGTGAGAACTTATAGACATGGGTTAGTCCAACGCTAGACCCTTAGGGACCCATCCATGCGTTAGATCATACTTGTGTGATAAAATCACTTTATTTCATGCATATTTTTCACTTTTTAGGATTTTTACCATTTTTGCATGACACTTTCCTTATATATGTACATCATTTATCCCATATTCCCTTATATTTATGCCCCTTATCCCATATTTCCGCTTATATGTATATTCCTTACCCCTTTGTATGAAAACACGACATTAGACTTGCATTCCATTTAAGAATTAGAACTAGATTAGTACATTTGCATTATTAGATAGGAAATAACCCCTTCGATATGGGATATGGACGAGTTTGGCTTTATAACCTTAGCAGGCTCGTATTCCCTCTATTAAAGGGAAAATCGAGTCACTAACATTAGTTCCCGTACCCGATATGATGCATCCCTTAGATTATGTATTCATATATAATTATTTAATTTTCTTTGTATTGTTATTTTCCTTTTCTTTTTAACTTCTCTTTGAGTCTCATATTTTTGCACAATTCGTGACTTCTTCGAAAGTTGACTTTTGGGCGTCACAATTAATGCGATTTGCATCAAATAATTTCAAAAAAATATTCTGACCCCGATAATTAGATCTAGATTTGCATTCATGTAAATACCTTCAAAATGTGATAAATTTTTAGGTTAAAATAAGAAAATCTCTGACTAAATCATGCAACTAGTCTTGGATAGGTTGAAAGGGTGCCTTGGATTTTTATCCTTGCCTTCCCTTTCTTCAAATGTGACTCCCGAATCTTTTTCTCTGATTTTCGTAGACTTGGAGTCGTTTAAAAAGGGGTTTTCTATCTTTTTCTTTAAAAATTCATTTTTTAGGTGACTTGGTACACCTTAACTCGGTACCAAGTGGCAACTCCTGTTTTTTTTAAAACCCTTTTTAAACTATAATTTGGGCTCAAATCGTCGCATTTTCAAATCCCCATTTAGGCCCCATTTCATTTCTTTATTTATTCTGTACAAATCATTTAAACTCATTTTTTCAATCAAAAATCAATCAAAAATCCATTTTCTAAACCCGTGATTTATTTTTCATTTAAAAATGGGGCGCGACACCTTTAATACTGAAAATAAATCTCATCCACGCTTTCCTCAAAACAAATTTTCATGAGCCTTCGAAGAGGCTTTCTCACATCAAGAGCAACCTGTATTCGTAGAAACCTACCCCATGAGAAATCATCACCATCCCATCCGACAAATTTTCCCAAGTTATTGCCAATCAATCGGGCGGTGTCCCTATGCATACAATTAAGGGGAATATTCAGAGCTCAAACCTAAAAACGTGCACCAATTTAGGCAAACCGTAGTTGGTTGGATATCACCTTCATAATCAGATAAGAGCACCAGATTTTTGTTGAAAGTCCAAGGAGAGCCATCCAATGCCCTATTCCTATCTCTCTCATTCCTAAATTGAAATTTAGCTAAATTTTCACCCACAGCTATTCCCTGTTGTGGTGACCTGGAAAAAAAAGAAAAAACATTGTCCATTTACCTAGTATAACCACATTGCATTTTCTTCATTGAGTTATTTATTCCTTTATTTATTGATTTGATAATGAATTTTGTCTTAATGCTTTTCTCAATTTTTACATGTGAGAGTTAGTGAGTAGGGTTAAATGCGATTTCCTTTTGTGGGGTGTGAAAGGAAACTTTGGAAGAAAAATGAGTGTGTTTAGAGCAACAAGGAAGAATTGGGATATTTGGAACTAGAAATTACTAGAAGGCAACACTTGGCACAATAGCAACCAGTTTTAATTCCTTAAGACATTTTGACCAAACCCTTCTTATAATTTTTCTTCCATTTCTTGTCTTCAAACAAAACAAAACAAACCACAAGAGAAAGAGGAGAGAGAGGGCCGAGAGCTAGGAAGAAAAAGAAAAAAAACTTCATCCCATCAAGCTTCAATCTTGTTTAGATTTTGAGGGAAAAGGAAGGAGATATCTTGGGTCTACAATCAACCTTGGCTTAAGCTTGGAAACGAAAAGATTTGGTGGGTTGAATTTCATCTTGGTTGGAAAGCAAAAGAGGTAAAATGCTAGATTAACCTTCTTTCTTTACCTTATGTTGAAAATAAGTTTGATTGTTGGATTAAAGACAAGATTTGTGGTGAATCTTGGAAGTTTCCTAAGTTGATGATTCTTGTACTTCATATTTGAGTTAGGGTTTGGATATATATATGATTATGGTGGTTTTGTTGTTGAGATTGTGACTTTATATATATCTAATGTTATGTTGGTGTTGAAATTTTATGGATTTGTTAGGTATGTTCGATTGTATTTGGTAAATTAGTTAGAGGGATGTTGGAAAAATTGGAAAGAAATTTCTGCTTGATACCCGAACTCAAGGGCTGGAATTTCAGCCTTGATTTCTAAATTTTCATGATGATTTTAAGCTTAATTTTGCTTAAAAAAACTCTATAAGACTTTAAGCTATAAGTGTGTGCTGGATTTGAACCAAAATCATGGACTTTAAGTTGTTTAAACTTCATTTCTTTCATTGTTTTCGTGGCTGGAAATATGCTCAAGTTGACCAATAGAGAGAGAGAGATTTTGTTAGTTTTACTCTTGGTTTTATGTGGTTAAATTTTCTTGTTAATGCCTAGACATTTGATTATACTTTAACCCTAGTATAAGTGATGGATTTGAGAGCAAAATGATAAGTCTTAAGAGGTGAAAACCTCACTTTTACATGGTTTAAGTTTCAAGCAAGAAATTTCCAGCCTAGGGGAAACTTGATTTGGGTAGTTTTAAATTCAATTTGGTGGATGAAAATGAAAAAATTTTGCACTACCATTTGCTTAAATCATTAATCTAACATCTAAATGGATGTTTCCCCGTGAGTTGAGCTAGAAATCATGCGAGTTTGGGTGAGATTACTTAGTTGGTTTGGAAGTAATTCCTTTAAATATTGTGGCTTGGAGTAGTGGATCTTAATGCACTCTATATACTTGATTCTAGGGCTTGAAAGTGAAGCCGAAGTTGCACCTGAGGCGGACATTTAAGCTTTGCTTTAAGTGGTGAGTGTTCTAAGTGCTTGTGAAGTGCTTAAGTGCCATGTTTACTAGCTTGAATGACCTATTTTCTTGGTTAAGATGCTTGTACTTGAATTGATATTGTTTGGACGAGTGTGTACCTTATCATACTCGACCCTTCTTGGCTAGATTCCTGATATTTGTATCAATGAATTGTTTTACTTGTGCTTGGCTTGAGAGTTGTTTGGGATGTTATTCCATCGACTCCATTGCGTGCTTGGGGCCCCAAATCCCGTTGGCTAGTTTGTCAAGTCGAGCCGGCAAGGGCTTGGTCGATGAGATCGATGAACCATGGGTCTTGTCACTTGGGATTGAACTTGAAGTTGTACTTGAGCTCTTGAATTTGAACTTGAACCGGTATACTCGAGTATTACCCTTCTTGATCTTGACGTGCGGACCTGAAATGGGGTTGAATGATGGTTGGAGAATGACGTGAAGTGGTGAAATATTTAATAGTATCTTGGAATAATGTTGATGGAGTGTCAACAAAATCTTAGATCTTGATCAAGCTACTTGAACAATCTCATGAGAGCCCTACATCCTTTTAAGTGAATATGTGAATTATTAATTAAAGTGTGCTTTCTTTATATTGTGGTGTATTACGATTTTGTGGCTAGAGTATGATATCATTGTTTGCATGACTTTCTTGGAATCTCATGGAGCGAAAGCTCACCCCTTCTAGTTTTGTTTTCCTTACAGGGGGCAAGCGCTTGGGTGAGTGACTAGGAAGGGCCAAGTCTTGTCGAATTCTTTTGCTTTTAGTACAGTTGTACCAACTTTTAGTTTGTTTACTGCTATAAATGGATCTAGTAGTATATTTTAAGACTGTATTGATCACAAACTTATGTATTCGGCCAAGGATTGTTTTGTATTGTCATTGGAAATGTGACTCTTGTTTTAAATGGGTTTGTTAATAAGTTAGTGCTCAAATTCTGACGAGAGTTAGGCAGGCGGCCCGCCGAACCCTTTGGTTCGTCTTAGGGGTAGGTGGGGTCGTCACAGTTGGTATCAGAGTCTAGGTTTGAAATAGTTTGGGCAGAGTTACGGGAAGTCTATACATGATAGTATGAAGTGTTAGGATCTAACTTACTAAGTATGCTTAAGTTTGTTTAAGTTTTGAATTGTGATTTGTAGGATATGGAAGAAACTGGCGAAAAGAGTGAAAGGGAGCAACCTTAGAGGTACCGCCCGATGGTTCGTTATCGAGAAAAGCCAAGGGGACCTCTTCGATGTTGGAGTCCGGCGTGCAAGATTAGTCGATGCAATTGTTGGAAGACCTGCTCCTATTCGAACCAAGTAGTCTTGGCAGTAGTAGATGAGAGGAGAAGAGTAACTATAGACAATGATAGAGCCCCAAGCTGAGATAGAGAGAATGAGGGCCATTATGATGATGCAAAGGGATAGGATCCAGGAGCTTCAGGGGAGTGTACTCGAGGAGCAAGAACGAATGAATGCTCTTCGTGAGCAACTGCGAGAGGTTAATGAACATCTTGATAAAGGAGTAAGAGGGGTAAGGATTAGAGTTGAAGGAATTTTGAATGACTGTGAGGTCCTACTTGGAGCTAGGGGCAATGAATCCTCTAGTGTTGAAAAAGTATCTGAATCTGAACCAATTGAGGACCGGGAAGCCTCTGGCTCGGTGGTGGGCCATGAGGAGCCAAACCAGTGACTTTAGGGCGTGACTTTTGTTTTGACTTTTGTCAAAAAATGGATGGGTTGAGAGTTAGGATGGTACTCGCTTTAACTTTTGTAAAGGACTTGTTGCTATATTTTGTGATGACTTTATATAGTTGCTATGTGATTTGATCCTGTCTAGTACTTACTGACTTTAGTTATGACCTATGATGGACGATGTATGAAAAACTCGTGTTCTATGAAAAAAAATTTTATTATGTTTTATTGTACGTGGCTTCTTGAATTTAAAGATGTATTGTACTTGATATTCTAGTCTAACTCCATGTTTAATGATTATTCCTACATATCTAGACCATTATAAGTATGGAAGGTAGGAGAAGTGGATGCGGCCGTGGGCGTGGACCCAGGAAATTCCAAGAACAAGAGGGTGAGCAAGAATCTAAGGTTAATCAAAATCAGGGACCAGGGACTGGAGCGGGAGACGAAGTGGCTACAGCCATTAATTGTATGATTGATTTATTAGCTCAATCGTCAAGCCAAAACCCTATTCACTAACCTAGAAACCCTGAAAATCCAGCGGAAGGAGAAGATAGAGCCTTAGAACGGTTCCAAAAATTTTCTCCCCCTAAATTTCTTGGAGGACTCGATCCTAAAGTAGCCGAGAATTGGCTCGCAAAGATGATTGATATTTTCACGGTTTTGAATTATCCGAAAGAGAGGCAAGTGAATTTTGCCACATTTCAATTTGAGGGAATTACTCGATCCTAGTGGAATGTCATATGAGTTAGGTGGGAAACGGAACGAACCCTTAGGACCTGGATAAACTTTACTCGAGTATTTAACGAAAAATTTCTTCTACCCTTGATCCAAGAGAAAAGAGAAGATGAGTTTATTAAGCTACGTCAGGGATCTCAAAGTATCATTGAGTATGAGACACAATTCACTAAATTATCGAAATTTGCCCCTGAACTAGTCGCGACAGAGCAGAGGAGAATAAGGCGCTTCATACAAGATCTTAATGTGAAAATTCAAAAAGCATTGGCGGCCGCTCAAATCACCACTTTTGGAGAAGCACTTGAAAATGCTCAAAGGGTTGAAATTGCAAAGTCTCAAGTAAAGGCCTTTCATGCCAAAAATAGAGGTGTATCAAGTACTAGCCTAGGGCAAGTCGATAGGAGTATACCTCCACCCAAGGTTGGAAGAGGGGTAGGAGGAGCAACAATTCCGGGGAAGCCAATAGGAGCCCAGTCAAAAGGAACCCAAAGTGGGCAAGGATAACAAAGAACTACCTTACAAGGAGAGCAAGCAACGGTTTCTCGTGTAACTTGTGGATTTTGTGGAAAGCCTAACCACACTGAGGATGAGTGTTGGAGGAAGGGGCAGAAATGTTTACGTTGCAGAAGAACCGAGTACAAGATTAGCAATTGCCCGAGTTTGCATCAAGAAGGGAGTGACACTCAGTGATCAGACAAGGAAAATCCTAGGCAATCAAATGTAGGAGGGAGCAGGTCGAGAGTGCTAGCCAGGGTGTATGCAATAGATCAACGCCAAACCCCGGATTCGTCTGAAGTTATTGAAGGTATGATCCCCATTTTCCATTGCTTGGCTAAGATCCTGATAGATCCCGGTTCAACTCATTCATTTGTGACTCATACTTTCATGTATGGAATTGATGTTAAACCCGATTAGTTACCCTATGACCTGAAAATTAGAACCCCTACAGGTGATCAATGTCTAATTACCAATACTATTTATAAGAATTGCCAAATTTGTGTTGGAGAGCGAAGCCGTGGTGTTTTCTAAATTGGATCTTAGGCAAGGATACTACCAATTAAAGATTAAGAAGGAAGATGTGTCCAACACTGCTTTTAATTCGCGATATAGGCATTTTGACTTTGCTGTTATGCCTTTTGGACTGACAAATGCTCCAACCGCCTTCATAGATTTGATGCACCAAGTTTTTAAACCCTATATGAACTAGTCTGCCGTGGTGTTCATTGATGATATTCTGGTTTATTCTAAGACTCATGAGGAACATGAACAACATTTAAGGACAGTTTTACAAACCCTAAGGGAACATCAGTTGTATGCCAAATTCAGTAAATGTGAGTTTTGGCTGGAGAAGGTATCGTTTCTAGGACATATAATTTCAAAGGATAGAATCACTGTAGATCCGTCTAAAGTAGAAGCTGTTGCTAAATGGAAGCAACCAGAGAACCCGACCGAAGTCCGTAGTTTCTTTAGCTTAACATGATATTATCGCCGATTCATCCAGAATTTTTCTAGCATTGCAGGGCCCTTAACCGAATTGATTAAGAAGCATGATAAATTTGTTTGGGATGCGAAGTGTGAGGCTAGTTTCCAAAAGCTAAAGAATCGATTGACCACTGCACCAGTCTTAATTTTGCCAAATGAGAAGGAGGGTTTCACAGTGTATACAGATGCTTCAAGAGAATGATTAGGGTGTGTATTGATACAAAACGGGAACGTGATTTCTTATGTCTCTAGAAAGTTGAAACCCCATGAGTAGAACTATCCAACTCATGATTTAGAATTAGCTGCTGTAGTTTTTGCTTTGAAGAAATGACGAAATTATTTGTATGGGGTAATTTTTGAGATATATACAGACCAAAAAAGTTTTAAGTATCTCTTTTTTCAAAAAGAAATGAATTTGAGACAACGTCGATGGATAGAATTTTTGGAGGATTACGAATGTACTATTAATTACCATCCTGTAAAGACCAATGTGGTGGCAGATGTTTTAAGTCGAAAAACTCAAGTGGCCAGTTTAATGGTTAAGAAATGGGATTTATTGGAGAAAGTCAGTGAGTGAAACTCTCGCCTTGAAAGACAGAAAGTAAGTTTTGGAAATATTACGATGAGATCTATTTTACTGGATCAAATTAAAGAAGCGCAAGTGAAAGAACCTATAGTACAAAAGTGGTGGAAAAAAGTACAAAGAGGAGAGTTACCAATTTTAAAGTGGGATCCGATGGGATTCTAAAATTCCAAAATAGGCTAGTAATACCAAAAAATGCAAAATGAAAAAAGAAAATTTTGAAAGAGACTCATCGTTCCAGGTATACTGTAATTCTGGAAGTAGTAAAATATATCAAGAACTAAAAGAACTGTATTGGTGGGACAACATGTAAAGAGAAATTGCGTAGTTCGTCCAAACTTGTCTTACCTGTAAACAAGTAAATGCCGAACACCAGAAATCACGCGAATTGTTGCAACCTTTAGAGATACTAGAATGGAAGTAGGAATATATCACTATGGACTTTGTATCAGGGTTACCACGGACACAAAAAAGGCATGATACAATATGGATTATTGTGGATCGTTTGACTAAATCGACCCATTTCTTTCCAGTTAATATGAAGTATTCCTTGGAGAAACTTGCTATACTATATTTGGATGAAATTGTGAGATTACATGGAGTACCGGTAGGCATAGTCTCTGATAGAAATCCTCGGTTCGTATCCCGATTCTGGCAAAAATTGCAAGAAACTTTACGGACCAAACTAAACTTTAGCACGACTTATCATCCCCAGATGGACGAATAATGTGAGAGGACTATCCAAACCCTTAAGGATATGCTAAAGGTATGTATTATGGATTTTGGTGAAAATTGAGGTCAATACTTCACCTTGGTTGAATTTGCATATAACAATAGCTATCATTCATCCATCCAAATGGCTCAGTGTAAAGCTTTTTATGGAAGGAAGTGCTGATCACCGATTTATTGGAATGAAGTAGGAGAAAGCAAATTTTTAGATCCTTCAACAATACCATGGGTTGAGGAAACTTATGAGAAGGTGAAGTTAATACGCCAAAGAATTCAAACGGCCCAAAGCAGATAGAAACGTTATGCGGATAATTGGAGGAAAGATCTGGAATTTGAAGTTGGAGATAGTGTTCCGTAAAATCACATCACTAAGAAGTGTCATGGCTAGTAAGGCCAAGAAGCTAAAACCAAGATATGTGGGATCCTTTAAAATTCTCTAACGAGTAGAAAAAGTTGTTTATCGGTTGGAGTTACCCGTGAGTTTGTCCAGAATTCATGATGTTTTTCATGTCTCATTGCTAAAGAAGTACCATCCAAATCCAACTCATGTGCTCCAGCCAAAAGATATTGAAATTGATGAGACCTTAACCTACGAGAAATGACTCGTACAACTTGTAGATCGAAAGGCGAAAAAGCTAAGAAACAAGCAAATTTTCTTGGTTAAAGTTCTTTGGAAGAATCACGAGTTGAAAGAAGCAACTTAGGAAGTAGAGAAACAAATGCAAAACAAAATATCCTAAACTATTTGCAAGACAAGGTGAGAATTTCGAGAACGAAATTCTTTTAAAGGGGAGAGGGTGTGGTGACTTAGAAAAAAAAATTGTCGATTTACCTAGTATAACCACATTGCATTTTCTTCATTGAGTTATTTATTCCTTTATTTATTGATTTGAAAATGAATTTTGTCTTAATGCTTTTCTCAATTTTTACATGTGAGAGTTAGTGAGTAGGGTTAAATGCGATTTTCTTTTGTGGGGTGTGAAAGGAAACATTGGAAAAAAAAGAGGGAGTTTAGTGCAACAAGGAGGAATTGGGATATTTGGAACTAGAAATTACTAGAAGGCAACACTTGGCACAATAGGAACCAAATTTTAATTCCTTAAGACATTTTGACCAAGCCATTCTTATAATTTTTCTTCCATTTCTTGTCTTCAAACAAAACAAAACAAACCACAAGAGAAAGAGGAGAGAGAGGGCCGAGAGCTAGGAAGAAAAAGAAAAAAAACTTCATCCCATCAAGCTTCAATCTTGTTTAGATTTTGAGGGAAAAGGAAGGAGATATCTTGGGTCTACAATCAACCTTGGCTTAAGCTTGGAAACGAAAAGATTTGGTGGGTTGAATTTCATCTTGGTTGGAAAGCAAAAGAGGTAAAATGCTAGATTAACCTTCTTTCTTTACCTTATGTTGAAAATAAGTTTGATTGTTGGATTAAAGGCAAGATTTGTGGTGAATCTTGGAAGTTTCCTAAGTTGATGATTCTTGTACTTCATATTTGAGTTAGGGTTTGGATATATATACGGTTATGGTGGTTTTGTTGTTGAGATTGTAGCTTTATATATATTTAATGTTATGTTGGTGATGAAATTTTATGGATTTATTAGGTATGTTTGGTTGGATTTGGTAAATTAGTTAGAGGGATATTGGGAAAATTGGAAAGAAATTTCTACTTGTTGGCCGAACTTAAGGGCTGGAATTTCAACCTCAATTTCTAAATTTTCATGATGATTTTAAGGTTAATTTTGCTCAAAAAAACTCTATAAGACTTTAAGTTATAAGTGTGTGTTGGATTTGAACCAAAATCATGGACTTTAAATTGTTTAAACTTCATTTCTTTCATTGTTTTCATGGCTGGTAATATGCTCAAGTGGACCAATAGAGAGAGAGCTTTTGTTAGTTTTACTCTTGGTTTTATGTGGTTAAATTTTCTTGTTAATGCCTAGACATTTGATTATACTTTAACCCTAGTATAAGTGATGGATTTGAGAGCAAAATGATAAGTCTTAAGAGGTGAAAACCTCACTTCTACATGTTTTAAGTTTCAAGCAAGAAATTTCCAGCTTTGGGGAAACTTGATTTGGACAGTTTTAATCTTAATTTGGTGGATAAAAATGAGAAAATTTTGCACCACCATTTGCTTAAATCATTAACCTAACGTCTAAATGGATGTTTCCCCTTGAGTTGAGCTAGAAATCATGCGAGTTGGGGTGAGGTTACTTAGTTGGTTTGGAAGTAGTTTCCTTAAATATTATGGTTTGGAGTAGTTTGATCTTAATGCACTCTGTATACTTGATTCTAGGGTTTGGAAGTGAAGTCGAAGTTGCTCCTGAGGCAGACATTTAAGATTTGCTTTAAGTGGTGAGTGTTCTAAATACTTGTAAAATGATTAAGTGGCCATGTTTACTAGCTTGAATGACCTACTACTAGTCTTGGTTAAGATGCTTGTACTTGAATTGATATTGTTTGGGCGAGTGTGTAACCTATCATATTTCGACCCTTCCTTGGGTAGTTTCCTGATATTTGTATCATATGAATTTCTTTACTTGTGCTTGACTTGAGAGTCATTTGGGATGTTATTTCATCGACTCCATTGCGTGCTTGAGGCCTCAAACGTCGTTGGCTAGTTGGTTGAGTCAAGCTGACAAAAGGCTTGGTCGATGAGATCGATGAACCATGGGTCTTCTCACTTGGGATTGAACTTGAACTTGCACTTGAGCTCTTGAAATTGAACTTGAACCGGTATACTCGAGTATTACCTTTCTTGATCTTGATGTGCGGGCCCAAAAAGGGGTTGAATGGTGGTTGGAGAATGACGTGAAATGGTGAATACTTGAATAGTATTTTAGAATACTGTTGACGGAGTGTCAACGGAATCTTGGATCTTGATCAAACTGCTTGAACAAGCTCATGAGAGCCCTGTCTCCTTTCAAGTGAATATGTGAATTCTTAATTGAAGTGTACTTGCTTTATATTGTGGTGTATTATGATTTTGTGGCTTTGAGTATGATATCATTGTTTGCATTACTTTCTTGGAATCTCATGGGACGAAAGCTCAACCCTTCTAGTTTTGTTTTCCCTTACAGGGGGCGAGCACTTGGGCGAGTGACTAGGAAGGGCCGGGTCTTGTCGAAATATTTTGCTTTTAGTGCAGTTGTACCCACTTTTAGTTAGTTTTTTTTTGTAAAGTTGGGAAACTCAACTATTGTAAATGGATCTAGTGGTGTATTTTAAGGTTGTATTAATCACAAACTTATGTATTCGGCCAAGGATTGTTTTGTATTGTCATTGGAAATGTGACTCTTGTTTTAAATGGGTTGTTAATATGTTAGTGCTCGAGTCCTGACGAGTGTTGGACAGGCGGCCCGCTAAACCCTTTGGTTCGCCTTAGGGGGAGATGGAGGTCGTAACACCTGTACTCCTCCCAAGGCATCCCAGACCCTTGTTAAAGTAGCCATCATGGCCTCCACATTGACCTGTTTATGTGTGAGGACTTTCAAAAGTAAACACAGAGAGCCCTGTTTATCTCAAGTCCGTAGCTTTTGATGATTATAAAACAAATGGATGTTACTAATATTTTCTAAATAGACCCTTTCAGAAATGGAGTTAAAACAGGTTCAAAGACTAAGCACAAAGAATACTGGAGCGGCTGTCGAACGCACAAAAAGACTAGATCGGACGTCCGACAATCATTGCGCAATTTCGGACGCATGAAGAACTCCACTCTCGGACGTCCGAAGATATTAAGTTATTCCTTCTAAACTCACTGACTTCGATCGGACGCACATCATCAGAGCACCAGACGTCCGACAAACATTGCGACACTTCGGACGCAAAGCTTTGGAGGCACCGAACATCCGAAAAGAATTGAAGAATTCACAGTTTCACTCCCTACCTTCGGACTCATACACTAAAGGTACCGGACATCCGAAATAATTCCAGAAATTTCTTGAGCTCACTGCCTGCATTCAGACGCAAGAAATAGGTCCACCGGACGTCCGACACTACCAACGACTAGTTGACTCTTCACCTGCCTTCTATCCGTTGGAAACATTAATTGAAAAAGTTTTTGGTCTCATAATAAATAGAACAAAGTCAACCACTTCAAAACAACTTTGCACATTGACATTACATCATATCAAGAGTGATTTTAGTGAGAAAATACTCTTCAAGAAAGATTTGTACTCTTAGTTGTGTAAGTTTCATAGAAATTTTTCTTGTGTGAGAAAATTACTTCAATAGTGTAGCTTTGTGAGGGTTATTCGAGTGACAGTAAAACTTTCTAACTTGACTAAGTGTGGCTTGGGGCAAGGAGGAAGTGATTCTTCCTTTGTATACAAAAATTGGTTATAATTGATCAATTTGAAAAAACTTGTTCTATAAAGCGTATCCAAACTCAAGAGAAGTTTGGAAGTGATTCTGGTTTGCTATTATTTCTCTATTGCTTACTATATTGCAAATACAAACTATCTTTCTTTTCTACTCACCAAGCAAATCTTGATCTCTCATTAATTGTTATATTGTGTGGTCATCTAGAAAAGAGGGTAAGTTTCAACTTGAGGAAAAAGAGTCCCATAACTTGATTAGTTTTTAAATAACCTAATTCACCCCCACTCCTTAGGTTGTTTTTGATCCTTACAATTGGTATCAGAGATTGGTCTCCCAGAGATTAAGCTCAATCGGCTTGACAACCAACAATGCCATGCTTTTTGAAGGACAATCTGTCACTAGATCCTCAATGTTTAATGGATCCAATTATATGAATTGAAAGGAAAGAATGATTATTTTCTTGCAATCTATTGATATTGAACCTGTGGTTTATTGTCAATGAAAGTCCATATGATACCTCTGTAATAGATGAAGTTACTCATAGATCGAGACCAAAAACTAGAATGAGTTGACTGGTGAAGACAGAACTCACCTTATCTTGAATGCTATAGGTCCACCGGACGTCCGACACTACCAACGACTAGTTGACTCTTCACCTGCCTTCTATCCGTTGGAAAACATTAATTGAAAAAGTTTTTGGTCGCATATAAATAGAACAAAGTCAACCACTTCAAAACAACTTTGCACATTGACATTACATCATATCAAGAGTGATTTTAGTGAGAAAATACTCTTCAAGAAAGATTTGTACTCTTAGTTGTGTAAGTTTCATAGAAATTTTTCTTGTGTGAGAAAATTACTTCAATAGTGTAGCTTTGTGAGGGTTATTCGAGTGACAGTAAAACTTTCTAACTTGACCAAGTGTGGCTTGGGGCAAGGAGGAAGTGATTCTTCCTTTGTATACAAAAATTGGTTATAATTGATCAATTTGAAAAAACTTGTTCTATAAAGCGTATCCAAACTCAAGAGAAGTTTGGAAGTGATTCTGGTTTGCTATTATTTCTCTATTGCTTACTATATTGCAAATACAAACTATCTTTCTTTTCTACTCACAAGCAATCTTGATCTCTCATTAATTGTTATATTGTGTGGTCATCTAGAAAAGAGGGTAAGTTTCAACTTGAGGAAAAAGAGTCCATAACTTGATTAGTTTTTAAATAACCTAATTCACCCCCGCTCTTAGGTTGTTTTTGATCCTTACAATTGGTATCAGAGATTGGTCTCCCAGAGATTAAGCTCAATCGGCTTGACAACCAACAATGCCATGCTTTTTGAAGGACAATCTGTCACTAGATCCTCAATGTTTAATGGATCCAATTATATGAATTGAAAGGAAAGAATGATTATTTTCTTGCAATCTATTGATATTGAACTGTGGTTTATTGTCAATGAAAGTCCATATGATACCTCTGTAATAGATGAAGTTACTCATAGATCGAGACCAAAAACTAGAAATGAGTTGACTGGTGAAGACAGAACTCACCTTATCTTGAATGCTAAAGTTATGAATGTGTTGTATAGTGCCTTAGATTCAAATGAATCCATTAGGGTCAAAAGGTGTAAGTCCGCTAAAGAAATTTGAGACAAATTTAGAGAAATCCATGAAGGGAGTGAGAATGTGAGAGAACAAAAGAAGTCTATTCTGGTTACCAAGTATGAATCGTCCAAGATAGAACTCATGAAATATTGATCAGATGTATTGTAGATTCAATGACCTCATTAAAGATTTAGAAGTACTGGAAAAGGAATACTCTCTAGATAAGAAAAACAGAAAAATTTTGAATGCTTTATCCAAGGATTTGGAGAGTAAGTAACTGCAATTGAAGAAGCTAGAAATCTAAATTTCTTGCATATTGAATCTCTTATTAATTCTTTAATCTCTTATGAGTTGAAACTTAAATCCAAAGTGCAAGAGGAAGAGGATGCAAAAGTAGAAGGAGCATTGCTCTAAAGGCATCTCAAGATGAAGATGATTCTGCCTCACTGGATGGAGAAGATGTGGAAGTTGATGACAGTGATCTAGCTCTCATTGCGAAAAAAATTCAAGAGAATCCTCAACAAACGAAACTTCAGAAAATGAGGAAACAGCAACTCATTTCCAAATCAGTTCAGCAATGCAAGAAACAAAGGGAAGCAAGAGTTCAATAAAAAGCAAACTGATAAATGTTTTGAATGTGGCCAACTTGGACACTACGTGAGTGAGTGTCCAATGAAGAAAAAGAAGGAATGAAACGAAAACCAAAATTTAACAACTTTCAAATTATATGGAATTATTGCAACTCAGAAGGTGAAGTCGAAGAAGAAGAGGAATCTGCCCAAATGACTTTCATGACTATTGATGATGATGAGATAACTACTTGCAACTCTCAACCTGTTAGTGATGATGAATCTGAAGATAATGTTGAGTCTTTCATTGAGAGATTACATAATAGTTTGAAAGAATCATATGCTAGAAACAAGGAATTGAAATAGAAAATTAGTTTTTTGATTCAAGACAATGCAAATCCTTTTTGACAAAACAAAATGCTGAAAGCTGAAAATGACTGCTTGAAAAAGGATGAGAATGTTCTACTTTTTGAGATTGATAGGAAAACAAAGCTGTGTGAGTTGTTCAAAAAGGAATAAGGTGGTTTGAAAAGAAAAATGGATGGTCTAGATGAGTTGGTTAAACACAAGAAACAGGACTGCCCTCAAAAAAAAGAATCAAAACCTTATTTTGACATTCATAAGAAAAGGTTGAACTCTAATGCAAACGAATTTAACATCTATAAAAGAAGGCAAGTCAAATTTATTAAACCTGTTTTTGTAGGCAATTCACTAACTATGTGTAGCTTTTGTTGCCAAATTGATCACATGAAAATAATTGCTATGTAAAAAAGAATATGAGAAATGGCATGAAATGTATGTGGATAGTTAGACATAATACTAACTCTCAAAGACCTAAAAAGTAATTAGGTACCAAATATCATCTTGTGAACTCTTGTGTAGGTGAGGTTGGTGAATGTCATTAAGGAATCAAAATGGTTCATAGATAGTGGATACTCAAGACATATGACTGGTGATCCATCACAATTCATCAAATCAAGTCAAAATCAAGTGGAAAAGTAACATTTGAAGATGATAACAAAGCCAAAACAGTTGGAGTTGGAGATGTCGGTAAGAATGGTCAAACTTTTGTTTACAATGTTCTTCTAGTTGATAATCTGAGTTATAATTTGTTGCGTGTTAGTCAATTGTGTGACAGAAATCTGTTTGTGCTATTTAAAAAACATGAATGTCTTGTTCTTGACTCAAATTCAACATTATTTTCAAAGAAAAAGAGTGAATGACATTTATATAGTTATTCTTGATAATATTGATTCTTCCAATTTTAAATGTTTTAAAGTAGCAAATAAAGACCCTTGAGTTATGGCATAGAAGATTTTGTCATTTCAACATGGATTTGCTAAAAAAGATTTCCAAAAAGCAACTTGTTAGAGTTTGCCAAAAATTAAGTTTGAAAAGGACAAAATCTGTGATACTTGTCAATTTGAAAAACAAGTCAAAGTTTCTTTTCCCAAGAAATGTGTTTCTACCACAAAACCTTTGAAACTTTTACATCTTGATTTATTTGGTCATATACAAACTGCTAACTTAGGTGGCAAAAAATATTGTTTTATTGTTGTTAATGATTATTCTAGATACACTTGGGTGACGTTTCTTACACACAAGAATGATGCCTTCAAAAACTTGCTTCATTATTTGTAAAAGTTCAGAATTTGATTGGATTGAAAATCATCAAGATCAGAAGTGACAATGGCTCAGAATTTCATTCCAGAATTTTATGATAACAATGGAATTACGCATGAATTTTCTATTGCAAGAACTCCTCAACAAAATGGAGTTGTTGAAAGAAAGAATAGAACTCTTCAAGAGGCAGCAAGAACCATGTTAAGTGAATACAATTTGCCAAAATATTTTTGGACTGAAACCATAAATACAGCTTGCTATACTATGAATAGAGTTTTCTTGAGATCAATTTTAAACAAAACCTCTTATGAGTTAATATTTGATAAAAAGCCTATTGTTGGATACTTCAAAATTTTTGGTTGCAAATGTTTCATTTTAAACATCAAGGAACATCTTGGAAAATTTGATAAAAAATCTGATGAAGGAATTTTCTTGGGTTATTATGAAAATAAAAGAGGTTTTAGAATCTATAATCGAAGGACTCTCGTTATAGGGGAAGCTATACATGTCACTTTTGATGAATCTAATGGTGATATTTCCAAAAGTTATGGTGAAGATGATGATACAGGTGTTTAAAAAGAACTAAAGAATCTCACAATTAATGATCAAGACAGTGCTTTACCAGAAAATGATTTAAAGGAAGATGGTTCTCAAGTTAGTCCAGCACTAGAAGATAATGACAGGGATGTTGGTACACCTAACGATCTTCCAAGAGATTAGAAATTTGTTCAAAATCATTCTAAGGAGCTTATCATTGGTGATCCATCCGAAAAGGTCAGAATTCGTTTCTCCTCTAAACAATTGATGGATAATTTTGCATTAGTCTCACACTTTGAATCAAAAAATGTTGTTGATGTCTTGAAAGATGAAAACTGGATTTTAGCTATGGAAGAGGAACTAAATCAATTTGAAAGAAATAAGGTTTGGACATTAGTGGAAAAACCTCAAGATCATCCTATCATTGGTACAAAATGGGTATTTAGAAACAAAATGAATGACAAAAGTGAAATAGTAAGGAATAAGGCTAGACTTGTAGTGAAGGGGTATGTTCAAGAAAAAAGAATAGATTTTGATGAAACATTTGTACCCGTAATCAGACTAGAATCAATTAGAATGTTTTTGACTTTTACAAGTTTCAAGAATTTCAAACTATTTCAAATGGAGGTTAAAAGTGTTTTCTTAAATGACTTCATTAATCAAGAAGTATATGTTGACCAACCTCCCGGTTTTGAAAATGAGATTTATCCAAATCATATGTTCAAACTCTCAAAAGTTTTGTATGGATTAAAACAAGTTCCAAGAGTATGGTATGAACGTTTAAGTGATTTTTTGATTGAAAATAGTTTTAAAAAAGGTATTGTAGATACCACTCTTTTCACTAAATAAAGTTCAAGTGATCTTTTAATTGTGCAAATCTATGTGGATGATATTATATTTGGTATTACTAATGACGGTTTGTGCAAGGATTTTTTCACAATTATACAAAAAGAGTTTGAGATGAGTATGATGTGAGAATTAAATTTCTTCCTTGGACTCCAAGTGATTCAAACCCGAGAAGGAATATTTATTAATCAAGTTAAATACACCAAGGAGTTGCTCAAAAGATTTGGAATATAAGATTCAAAACAAGTTGGAACACCTATGTGCACATCTACCAAATTTGACAAGAATGAAGAAGGTATAAAAGTTGATGAAAAGAAATATAGAGGTATGATTGGTAATTTGCTTTACTTAACTACAAGTAGACCTGATATTGTGTTTGTTGTTTGTTTGTGTGCTCGTTTTCAATCTTGTCCAAAGGAATTTCACTTAAATGCAGTAAAAAAATTCTTAGATATCTAAAAGAAACCTTGAATTATGGTCTTTGGTATCCTAAATGTCATGAATTCCCTTTATATGGTTTTTCAGATGCTGATTTTGACGGTTGTAGGATAGATAAAAAAAGTACAACTAGAACATGTCATTTTCTTGGTAATTGCTTAGTGTCTTGGTTTAATAAGAAATAAAATGTTATTTCCTTGTCTACAATCGAAACGGAATATATTACCCCCGGAGCTTGTTGTGCTCAATTATTATAGATGAAAAACACATTGAATGATTTTGAATTAATGTATGACTATGTGCCTATGTATTGTGATAACACTAGTGCCATAAATTTGACAAAAAATTTCATTCAACATTTTAGGACAAAACATATAGACATAAAGCATCATTTCATTCGCGATCTTGTCCAAAAGAGTGAAATTCGTGTTCAATAATCTGCTCACAAGATCAAATTGCTGATATTCTCACAAAAACCTTACCACTTGATCAATTTGTATTTTTTAGAACAAAATTGGGCGTTTCAGAAAAAATATTCTAAAAATTCTCTCGTCATTCTTTATCGGACGTCCGACAGTGTTCTTGATCACTTTTCCAGAAAGTTCAGTTTCGGACGGTTGTGTCGGACGCTTCATTTCGTTCGCCCGTCCGACACTCAAACATTGCGTCTTATAAGACAGTCCATTTCTTCAGTCAGTTCATTTTTCCTACCGTTGTCTCGGACGTACTCTTCATCTTCTGCCAATTTCAAATTCAAAATTCATCTCTCTTCTGAACAAGTTCTGAGAAATTGTTTTGTCCAACACCATTACATTCCTTTTATCCGTTCATTACCCCTCATAATTTTCTCTAACTGCCAACTACTCCATAAATTCCAATTCTCACCCGTAATCCTAACCACTCAAAATTTGCTCTCTTTGGACGAGTCAAGCATTTGTTGTAGTCTATTCACACTCTAAGTTTCTCTCATACATATTTGTATAGTACTCTGCAACATAAACATCTTGCATCTCATCATAGTAAGAGTTAGAGGAAGGTTTGTCAGTGCCAGACGCACCATAAGATTCAAGTTGATGGATGAAAACATTGAGATTGTTGAGTCATCCACTACCAAATCTCCAAAGAAAGGAATAAAAAAATATGGTGGAAAAGGTAAAGGTTCAACCCAAAAGAAACATTCAGAAAAACGGCAAACTACTTCCGCTGAGCAAACTGGATTGCCTCCTGTTAGTAATAGTGAAGAGGAACTGGAGCAGCCTATTAATGTTGACGCATTAGTCACGAAATCACCCAAAAAAGGAACTGAACCTCATAGTAAAAAGGGGAAATGGTCTGCTAAAAAGAAGGGGACTATTCAAACTAAGGAAAGGCAAACTGCTGATCCTTCTGTTGAGTAAATTGAGGAACAGCAGACTACTGACCAAAATACTGAGAATCAGCAAGCCACTGAAACTTCCACCAGAAAGTCACCAAAAACAAGGTCTGGAAGACAGACCGATGTACATAATACTCCACGAAATGAAAGAGGAAACGAACTGCCAGGGAGCAATTTGAGACTTAGATTGCAGAGGAACCTATCTCACTACCAAAGTTCATTGATGATGCTGCCAGGGAGAGGTTCGAATGGATTTCACAGAAGGGTTTCATCACTCAAAGAACCATTCTCCCTTCTGAATTCAGTAAGCTTGACCTTGAGCCTGTTCTTGAACTTTTTGCTTTCCAAAAATGGACTCATATTCTGACTATTCCCAATACTTATTACCCTGACATGCTTTATCAATTCTTTGCCAACCTTAAAAAGGGTAGATCACACACTGATCTAGTTTCACGTGTCAATTCTGTTGATATAGAGTTAAATCCTGACATTGTCAACACTGTTCTGAAAATCAAAATTGAAGATAGTTTTAAAAAAAATTATAAATTTTTTCTCATATGAAGAATTTTCTTCTGTCTATCATCATTTTCATATTGCAAAACTGATGACTTATTTTCAAACTCATTTTAATACTCCTGTTGAGGCAAGATTGGAGGATCTCAATTCTCAAAATTTGATCATCTTCTCTATAATTTTAAATCTGTTGGTTCCTACTGATGATCATAGGACAAATGCCAACAAAATGGAGCTTTACCTATTTTACTGTTTTCTTGAAAAAATTTAAATTGATTTTGGTTTTGTCATGTGCAAATTCTTCCTTAAAATCAGCACTGATAGCCATAAAAAAGTTTTCTATGAAAAATTTCTAACCCCAATCTTTGCTCATTTCAAAATTTCCTTCACTGGCAAATCATCAAAAGAAAGTACATCCACTGTCTTTTCAAAGGTATATTTTGAAAGAAAAAATCTGAAATTTTTTTATGGTAAATAGTGCTACAAAGAAACTGTTTTGAAGTCTAGGAGAAAGAATCTTAATGAAACACCTATCTCCCCTAGAATTCCTTGAGATCAATCCATGTTTGTCTCACTCTTTACCATCCATCCTAGAAGGTCAGCCACTAAACCCTCTTTATCTAACTTTGAGGTCATTTCTTTGCTTGAGAATCTCAAACAACACATCCTACTCTTTGAAGATGGTCTGATGATTACCATGTCACCCGACCAACAAGCCATTTTCATTGACAAAAAAAATTTATTTGTGCCTCCTATTCCTCAAGACAATGAGAATGTACACCAAAAGGAACCTAGAACTGAACCCACTCCAGAGTTTCGTGTTTCCAGTTCTCAGCCACAAGACAAGGGAAAGGCTCCAACGACTGAAGAGGAAACTGAAGAGAATGATGATGAGGAAACTGAAGAGGAAGAAGTGGATCCTGCTCAGTTTCGCCTAGCAAGGAGGAGGCCTGTATCGTCCAAGATCACCATTTAGGCACTTCTAGACAATTGCACTTCATGATTAGGATGGTAGTTCATAATAGACTTTTGCATCTTTTGCATTTTAAACATTTCATGTGTTCTGTATTAAGAATTCTATTTCCTTTCCTCTGCTGGTTTGTAAAACTATTTGGTTATCTTTATATTCTGAATGATGTTGCTTTTGTGGATTTATCTTTTATTTGGTTAACTCTTAATTCAGTTTGGTCTCTAATTTCTGATATTGGCTGCCAATATTGATGATATTCATAATATTGATGATCTTGACTGCTGACAGTGATAATTGCTGATATCACTGTTGGGTTTCGATTTTCTGGTTGTTGGATACTGGTTTCTAGTTTATTTAATGATGACAAAAAAGGTGAGAAATGGATATACAATCTGGTGATAAGTATAATCTATACGTGAAGGGAAGTCATTTTGAGGAGGAGTGTCCAGTGATCTATACGTGAGAGAAAATTATTCTGAGGGGGAGTCTCAATTATTTTTTTCTTTTTTCCTCCATCTATTGTTTTGTCATCATCAAAAAAGGGGAGAATTATCTCAGTCTGTAGCTTTTGATGATTACAAAACAAATGGATGTTACTAATATTTTCTAAATAGACCCTTTCAGAAATGTAGCAAAACAGGTTCAAAAACTAAGCACAAAGAATATTGGAGCGGCTGTCGGACGCACAAAAAGACTAGATCGGACGTCCGATAATCATTGCGCAATTTCGGACGCATGAAGAACTCTACTCTTGGACGTCCGAAGATATTAAGTTATTCCTTCTAAACTCACTGATTTTTGATCGGACGCACATCATCAGAGCACCGGACGTCTAACAAACATTACGACACTTCGGACTCAAAACTTTGGAGGCACCAGACGTCCGAAAAGAATTGAAGAAGAATTCACAGTTTCACTCCCTACCTTCGGAAGCATACACTAAAGGTACCGGACGTCCGAAATAATTCAAGAAATTTTCTTGAACTCACTGCTTGCATTCGGACTCAAGAAATAGGTCCACCGGACGTCCAAAACTACCAATGACTAATTGACTCTTCATCTGCATTCTATCCGTTGAAAGCATTAATTGAAAAACTTTTTGGTCTCATATAAATAGAACAAAATCAACCACTTCAAGACAACTTTGCACATTGAGATTACATCATATCAAGAGTGATTTTAGTGAGAAAATATTCTTCAAGAAAGATTTGTACTCTTAGTTGTGTAAGTTTCATAGAAGCTTTTCTTGTGTGAGAAAATTACTTCAATAGTGTAGTTTTGTGAGGGTTATCCGAGTGATAGTAAAACTTGAGCAAGTGTTGCTTGGGGTATGGAGGAAGTGATTCTTCCTTTGTACACAAAAATTGGTTATAATTGATCAATTTGAAAAAACTTGTTCTATAAAACGTATCCAAAGTCAAGAGGAATTTGGAAGTGATTCTGGTTTGCTATTATTTCTCTATTGCTTACTATATTGCAAATACAAACTGTCTTTCTCTTCTACTCACAAGCAATCTTGATCTCTCATTAATTGCTACATTGTGTGGTCATCTAGAAAAGAGGGTAAGTTTAAACTTAAGAAAAAAAGAGTCCCATAACTTGATTAGTTTTTAAATAACCTAATTCACCCCACCTCTTAAGTTGTTTTCGATCCTTACAAACCCTTGTTAATATGTCTATGTGACGCCCCCACTTCTCCCAAGAGCGAATCCAAGGGTATCGGCGGGACGTCTGCCCAACTCTCGTCAGGATTCGATACAATTCCAATTCAAATTCAAGGATAACTAATCGAATAATAAAAATTGAAGATATAAAGAAAAGTCGCTTCTTTAAAATATACAAGTCATACATCACAAGTTACCAAAAGTACATCAACATTTTCCAAAATATACAACCTCCAAAAGTTGTCTAAACAATTACATTCAAAACCCTAATTAAAAGTCCATCAATTTGGCTCCTGTTAAGGAAAACAAAACTAATGGGATGAACTAACGTTCAGTGAGGTTAAATAAAACATGCAAGCACGTAATTCAAGTAGCAATATCACTTATACGAGAAATAAAACTATAACATTCAAACAATTCACAATTTACAATAAAACACAATCAATAAGGATACAAGAGCTCTCAGAAGTTAGGTTCCACTTGTTTCGCCAAGACTCGATCAAATACTTCCCCCCAATGACACTCCATGAACCGGATCGGTATTAAGTCCGTAGAACTCCACTTTCTTCACAATTCCCGTTCACCGTTACAAACCCCAGTTCCGGGCCCGCTCTTCTATAAAAGACATTACTACTCGAGTAGACCAAGCGAGATCTCTTAATAGATCAAACTTACAATTATCTCATGGTTCATCGAGCTTCTCGACCAAACCCTTGCTGGTTCAAGTCGCAAGGTCGGCCAATTGAAATTTGGACGTCCCCCAATTACCGTTATGAGTCGATGAGATTCATTCCAATCGACCAATACCGTTATATGCCGATGAGATTCACTCCAATCGACATTCAATCAATCACATACAATTCAATTATGAGCAGTTCAGTCATTCAATCAGTTAAAAGAGAACGAGTGCGATAATGTACACACTCGACTCGACAATTATCAATCATTCAATCCATAAGAAGCAATTCACATAATTTGCAACTATTCATGCACTTGACACTCACCAAGTCAAAACAAAAGTGAGTGAGTGAGAAAATAAACCTTTAGACATCCGTTTCGAGATTCTCTTGAAGATCTCCTTGAGCGCCTGAACAATTAACAAATAACTTTCACTCACAACCATGTATTAACCAAGAAGAATATCCACTAGTTTAGGATTAAGACAATGTCTTAAAGAGCTTTACTCTATCGAAATGCAGGTTTCAAAAGTGAGGATTTAAAATCACAAAGGATACCTGTATCCTCCATGAAATCAGGTCCAAAACGATTTATCGATATCGGGATAAAGTGTCGAGTTCTCAAAACTCATTTCCCAAGAAATCGGAAAATTTCAGTTTTGCGCGTCAAATTTAGAAAAATCAGATTTTGCACTCAATAGGTTCAAAAATGGAAAATTTTGTACCGTTGGAAGCAAGATTTAAAGTACTAAAAGTTCTTAGAAGATACTTTTCCATGGTTCCAAAAGGAAAGCATTCATTTTTCAGTTCAAAGTTTCAGTTCCAAGAAGACAGGTTTGAACCAGTCTTGGTTTTCCAGCAATATTTGGAAATTCGGCATAATTCACAGAAAGTGAATCAGCCCTTGAAATTCTTAATACAATAAGAGTTCCAAACAAAGTTTCAAACACAACAAGCGGAACTAAATTCAGAGTTTTGAGCATCGAGATATAATAGTCTAAAGTCGGCTGGATTTGTACACTAATCAGAAATTTTCAGATTTGACGAGTATTCTTTGGAACATCATTTTGGGTATCGAAATGGTATTGGAATCACACTAAATTTGGTACCCTTAAACTCCAATATGTGGAATACCTCTCTATCAAATTTCACATAAAAACTTACATAGAAAGACAGTTAACAAAACGACCAAAGTTCGTAAAATGTTTCAAAGCTAATCTGTCCTCTTGCTTTTCTTTCTTTTTCAAATGTTTTGCACAATGAAATCAGCCCCAATTCGATCCATTTTTGAAACCAAGATCTTATAAACATTTAATAGGAATTTGATAAGTAATTGACATCAAAATTTTCGAAACAATACATCCCAAAACAAGTTTGACCATTCGGTAAGCAAGAAGGGAAAAACATTCTAGTTTTCAGCTTTGTTGCACTTTTAAAATCAGACCACATCTTACTCAATACAAGTTCAAATTAGGAATGGTTTGTGGCGTTGGAAATTAGGTTCAAAATTCTACATTTCATTAGAAAGAGTCATTTTCAAAATCAGTTCACAAGTGAGAGAAAATAGAACCACAAGATGCAGCTTCTCCATTCCTCTCAGACAGACAATCAAAACAAGACAGACAATCAAAACAGGACAGTCAACTTTGTTGAATCACTACAGTTCACTCAGTTCAAACTAGCAAGTGAATTTTATACCGTTAGAAAGCTATGAATGTCTAGTTCTGAATGCCACTAATGGCAATTGATTTTGACTTTTGTACAAAGAGATATGTTCAGGCAAACAACTACTATTTGGCCCTCCTGAACACCATTCCCAGATTTCATTCAATTTCGAAAACCTTAGTTTTAAGCATCCAATTGAAACGATTTTCGGAAGGCACATTCTACACACAATATACAACATATATCACTCAATTTCACAGTCAAATAGCCATCAAAATTTTGAAATATAAGTAAGATAACCGCTGGACAGTTTCGGCCAGCTCACAAACCAGAATTTTCTCAACTTTCTCTCCATTTTCCAACCGTAAACCTTTCATATAACACATAAACAACATCAATCAACCAAATTCACCTCAAGCCAACTACCTATAATCCACCTCAAGACTACTAACCTAGTGATTAGAGTAAGAAATGAAATTCCTCAAGTCCTCTAACTTATTTCTTGCTTAGGGTTTCAAACCCATGCAAATCCAACCATTAAACTTCGATTAAATGGAAAGATTAGAAGAGTTGATGGTTACCTCTTGAACCCTTGAAAAAACTAGAAATTTTTCACCACAAAACTTCCAAGAACTCCACAAGATGTTGTCTTTCTCCAAGCTAGAGTTAATCTCCAAAGTGTTTATGAGTTGGGTGAAGAATTGCAAGTGGAATGGAAGCAAGAATGGAGCAAAATGAAGAAGCTTTCTTCCTTTCTTTCTCCTTGAAGCTTCGGCCGGCAAACAAGAGAGGAGAGAGAGTGTTTGTGTTGTGTAAAGCTTCCCTTGGAAGATTGGAGGGAAAAAGGTGCAAAAAGATGTCCAATATCAATTTTGAATAGTGCGCGAATAGTGTCCCGTACTACCACTTTTCCCTCTTGTTTGTTTTACTTATGCACTAATCGTCAAATGTAATTCCTTAAACACTATAATTATTCACTCTTAGTAGTCTAATATAAATTTCTCAAATCTCCACTTAGTCGTTTCAACGCGAAATATGCGAACTTTCGATTCGCGCGTGATAAAGTGAAATTTAAAAGCAATTCATGTAACGATAATATAATTAACTAATTCTAGGGTAAATAATTATAAAATAACTATTTTAAGAATAAAAACATGAGTCCTCACATCCTCTCCCCCTTAAGAGAATTTCGTCCACGAAATTCATATCTTGGTTTTGAAATAGATCTGGATATTTTCCTCAAATTTCTTCTTCTACTTCAAAAGTTGCTTCCTCTAGTCCGTGGTTCTTCCATAGAACTTTCACCAACGGAATTCGCTTATTCCTCAATTCTTTCACCTTACGATCTAGAAGCTTTATCGGTTTCTCCTCATAGGTCAGTGTTTTTTCGATCTCAATATTTTCCAGTTGTAGAACATGAGACGGATCTAGATGATATTTCTTGAGTATCGATACGTGAAAAACATTATGGATCTGAGATAAATTTGGTGGCATTTCCAACTTATAATCCACATTTCCTGCACATTGAAGAATCCTATAAGGCCCTACGAAATTAGATTGCATCCTCTTTCCTTTTCCTGACCTCAGACTCGCTTTCAGAGGAGTGATCTTAAGGAAAATTTGATCTTCAACCACAAATTCTAAATCCTTCTTTCGATTGTCAGCATAGCTCTTCTGATGATTCTGCGCGGTTTGAATCCTCTGGCGAATTAATTTCACTTTTTCTCGCTCCTTTTCAATTCATGGTACTGTAGTTGGGTCTAAGATCTTTCGTTCACCTATGTTACCTCAACAAATCGGAGATCTACACTTTCGACCATAAAACGCTTCATATGGAGCCATTTGAATGGACGAATGGAAACTATTGTTATAAGCAAATTCCACCAATGTTAAATACTTACTCCAACTCTCTCCAAAATCCAAAATACAGGTTCTCAACATGTCCTCAAGAGTTTGAATCGTCTTCTCAGACTGTCCATCAGTCTATGGATGGTAAGTAGTACTAAAATTCAATTTAGTCCCCAATACTTCTTGCATTTTCTGCCAGAACAGTGAAACAAACCTAGAGTCTCGATCAGACACGATACTTACAGGTATCTCATGTAGCATTATAATCTCATCCAAGTATTATTTAGCTAACTTCTCCAACGGATACTTCATACTAATCGGTAGAAAGTGAGTCGATTTGGTTAACCTATCTACTATTACCCAAACTGCATCATGACTTCTTTGTATCCTTAGTAATCCAGATACAAAGTCCATAGTAATATTTTTTCACTTCCACTCGGGTATCTCTAAAGGTTGCAAAAGACCAGATGGTTTCTGATACTCGATTTTAACCTGCTGGCAGATCAAACAAGTCTGTACAAATTGAGCAATTTCTTTTTTCATGTTCTCCCACCAGTACAAACTCTTCAAGTTTTGGTACATCTTATTCCCTCCAAGATGTACTGTATACTTAGAACGGTACGCTTCTTTCAAGATTTCCATCTTAAACCCTTCGTTCTTTGGTACTACCATATGATTCTGAAACCTTAGTACACCATTCATTCCCAAATTAAAATCCGACTATTCTCCTTTATTAACTTTTTCCAACCACGTTTGCACTTCAATGTCCTTCTCCTGAGTTTCCTTGATATGTTCCAACAAAGTAGATTTCAAGACAATATTGTCAAATATCACTTTTCTCGGTTCGAGATGAGGATTCCAACAACTAATCTCTTTCAACAAGTGTAATTCTTTAATCATCAATCCTGCCACTTGCACTTGACAATTTAAAGCATTAGCCACTACATTGGCTCTTCCTGGATGATATGTGAAGACTCGCAAATTTTTCTATTTTAACTCTTAATTCTAGTTTATTTAATTATTTATTTGGTTAATTGTCTCGAATATTATTTTCTAACCTTTTTAGACCTAATTACATGGATATATAGCTTAGTTATATTTTTAAAGTGACTCGTTTCAAAATTTAATTTTTGAAAGCTCGTTAAGTGTGAATAGTGGATGCGCGTTTGGAAATAATAATCGATTCGAGAATACAATAAATTTGAAAAATCGGAGACTTGTATATTAGTCCTAAAATGGTTATTTTCAAGTTTAAATACTCAAGTGATAGTTAGTTATACTATCGTTATAAAAATTTCTTAGAGATTTCGCGTTATCGCGCATAAGTTAGAAGTTCGCGTTTTCGCGCGCGCGACTAATTGGAGGATTTTAGAAATTATTTCTAGACTATTAAGAGTGAATCATATTAGTATGAATATAAGTGCATTAGAGGTTTAGTGCACACGTGAAATAAACTCGAGAGGAATCGAGCACGAAACGCCGCGTGTGCGCGGGGGGAGAGAGTTGACTTTTGGCACCTTTTGGCCAACAATTAAAGCTTCTCAAGGAAGCTTCATTTTGATCAAAACTCTTTCTCTCCTAGCTTCAAGACAGCCGGCCACAAGGAGGAAGAAAACCAACCAAAGTTCTTCAATTTTCTTCATCAAATCTTCACCAAATCACACCAAAATTTAACCACACTTAGCTAACCACTTGGTGAACAACCTAAGCTAGGAAGAGGGCTTGCTTTCCATGGTTTTGCTGAGCTTCAAGAGGCTGAAATTTTCTGCTTGAATCATCAACTAAGGTAAACAACGATCAACCTTGAAAATCTTGGTTTATGGAAGTAGTCTTGCACTTATAAGTTCATATGATCATGTGGGTAGCTTTATTTATGTTGAAAATTGTTGTGTAGGCTCTATAAATTCCCACTATGGCTTGTTGGACTGATTTGTGGAGTTTTAATGTTGTTAATGATGGATTAGTGGTTAAACTAGTGGAAATAGGTTGTATTATTGAAGGAAAGTTCAAAGGAATTGAAGGAGGAATTTTTCCGATTCTGCCCCTGTGTTGTCCGTGGCCCTTAGGGCAAAATTTTGTGGATCTAATGACTCAGTTATGATGTTTATATGTTGTGTGAGATGTGTAGAAAGTTTCATCAAAATATTTCATGATTTGGTTGTCCAAATGATGAGTTTTCGAAGATCAGCAAAACTGGAAACAATTTCCCGTCACTGCCCTGGCAGTGTTCTTGTTTAGGCTATATCGTTTTGCTCCGACGTCAAAATTGAGTGTCGTTTGTGGCACTGGAAACTAGATATTCTCAGGTTTCCAACGGTATAAAATGCCTATTCTGATTCCACCTGAGTGATCCGTAACAACCTTGTAAATTTGACTGTCCTGTTTCTCATCTGCACTGAAAGCCCTGTTTTGAGCAGCGAATTGATGCTCAAATATGAGCTAGTTGTGGACAGATTTTGAAAACAATTTCTTCTAAGAAATTGTAGTTTTATGAATTCAGTTTTCAACGCCCTAACCATGCTCAAATTTGAGTTTAATTGAGTGAGTTGTGGCCAAAATTCGAAACTGACTCAGAGGTTGAAAACCCTCTTTTTGGCTAGTTGATGCCTTAACTTTGATTAGGACTTGTTGTTTCGAAATCCTTGGTGTTAATCACCTACCAATTGCCCCTTGGATGTTTCTTAGACCTTGTCTTCATAAATGAATGATGTTTGAGAAATTTCATTGGCCAAATGTTTGGAAAAGGGAAAAAACAAGAGTACAAGGCAGATTGCCTTGGAAATTTTAGAAACTTTAGAGGCTTTGTTAACTAGCTTCCCGAATGTATTTTTCCATGAAATTTGATAGAGGGATAACCCTCATATGGTATTATAATACTGCCAAATTTGGTGCCATTCCAAGTTCATTTCGATGCTCAAACAAAGTCCCAAAGTTTGTAACTTAAACCTGGAAAATTGCCTAACAGTCTCAATTTTTCAGCAACTTTGAGCTGCTATATCTTGGCGCTCAAAACTCCAATTCTTATTCCGTTTGTGGGGTTTTAAACCTTGTTTGCAACTCTAATTGAATACCAAATTTCAGAGGCTAGATCGAATTTTGGGATTTTTGCCGAATTTTCAAAGTTGGCAAAAACCAACCCAAAACTGTCTTAGTAAACTTAAGGCAGCAACTTTGAGCTGAGTTTTGGATATCTTCCATTTGGAATAACGGAAAAATATCTTCTAGGAACTTTTAGTACTTTGGAAGTAGTTTCCAACGGTACCAAGTTTTCCAATTTTGGACATACAGAGAGTGAGATAAGACTTTTCAAAGGTCAAACCTCAAATCTGAAATTTTCGAACTTGACGGGAATTGAGTTTTTGAGACTCTTCCCTATCCTTCAATACTAATTGACCATTTGGACTTGTCTTCATGAAGTAAACCCATTTTCCTTGTGTTAATAAACACTACTTTTGAACCTTGAATTTTGAGCAAATAAAGCCCCATTCCATGGTATTTTCTAGATTGTACAAGTGTACAATCCATCCCTTGATCAGAAAGGATTTTTTTAGTGATAGTGTGTAATAGATAACTATTATTTGCTCAGGTGTTCAAGGAGACCTTCACGAGAATCTTGAGGGGAACACCTAAAGGCTTGTTTACGCACTCACTCTTTTATTTTGATTGGTGAGTGTCAAATGCATGAATTTATTGCTAAGTGGTTAACTGTTTCTTATCCGTTATGTGAATTTGAAATTTTGGGACGAGTGTGTACTTTACCGCACTCGTTCTCTTTCAAACGAAATTATATTCGTATTTTGCCATGTGAAGTCATATTCGGTTTGTACATAGTAATGTGGATGTGATTCGTATTTGTGATTCATATATGTAATTCGTATTTGTGATTCCTATTTGGAATCGTCGATTGGAGCGTTGCTCATCGAATTATATTCGTATTCGTATTCCGGGGACGTCCAAACTCGTTGGCTAACTTTGCGAATCGAGCCAGCATGGGCTTGGTCGATAAGTTTAGCAAACCATGAGATATTCGTAGAGTATGATCTATTGGAGAGATCTTGCTCGGCATTACTCGTGCAGTATTGCCATGATATACTCGAGTATTATCAAAACTTTGATGAGCGGGCCCGGTAAGGGGGTGTAATGGTGACGGGATTTGAAGAAAAGTGGTGTATCTACGGATTTGATACTTATGTGGTTGACGGAGTGTCAACATGAGATGTGATCAAGACTCCGACTCGACTACGTGGAATTTAACTCCTGAGAGTTACAGTATTCTTGAATTGTTTCTGGTTATTTTTTTTGAAATGTGAATTATTCGAACTTATAGCTTTACTTACTATGTAATTTGTGGCTATTTGGATTGCGTGTTTGCATGTGTGTTTCTTGGTCTCACTGAGTATTGGCTCATCCCATTAGTTTGTTTTCCTTAACAGGAAGCCGATTGGAAGGAGTTAAGCAAATGCCGACTTGAGGCACTTTTGTATTAGTGTTTTGATTGTAAGTGACTAAACACTCTTGGATGTGGTATATTTTGAGGAAAGTGATTGTAAATTTGAAATTGTGATATAAGACTGGATATTTATGTATGAAAATGATTTCGTACCTTTATTCCGACTTTCGTTGTTAGTACTAGACTACGTTTGAATTGGATTTGTTTTGAGTCCTGGCGAGAGCTGGACAGGCGTCCCGCAAATACCCTTTGATTCGCCTTAGGGAGAAGTGGAGGCGTCATAGTTGGTATCAGAGCACTAGATTAGCGATCTATATGGGAGACCTACTAGATACTCTATCCTTAAGACTTGAGACTGAATGACTTAGTGATGTTTCAAGTAATACTTGGGCAAGTTTGTGACTAAGTTAGGCATACCGTAAGTGACATTCGTGCAAGTTAATAATTAAGTTTCTAACCCGAAAAGTGTAATTGTTTTGCAGGGATGGAAAATGGAAATGGAGACCCCACAACTAATGGGAATGGCCATGCGAATGGTCATGCTTATGGTAATGGCCACGTAGAGCCTCTTAGACCCATTTACTACCGAACTCTTGGAGGAGGAGCTCGAGTACGCTACTCGCCTGCTACTAGATATCCTCGATGTGCGTGTAGGTTGACTTTTGCCTACTCGAACCATCTGGTTCTAGCCTTGGACGACGAGCGTCGTCCATTAGTGAACCTTAACCGAAATTTGCAGGTTGAGGTGGATGAGGTTAGACAGATAGTTGGTGCTCAGGGTGAGAGGATCGCTGAACTGGAGGAGGTGATAGAGGGCGAGGTGGCTACTGCTGCCGTTACTCGTGAGGAGCTCCAGAGTACTAGAGCTCGACTCACTCGGTTAGGTGAGGAGGTCCGTGATCGGGCTTCCGGGATCTTGACTGAGGCCACTAGGCTAGTAGATGAGGTGAGGGATGTAGTCCAAACCTCTGATCAGGAAGAGGATCTGGAGGAGGAGATTCCGTCTGGTAGTCCTACTGTGGACTAGACCCTAGTGATTGACCCTCTTTTGACTCTTTTGACCCCTTTTGACAGATGTAGTTAGGATTAGTTGGGGTGATGCGAGTGCTGAGACCATTGTATTTTGCATGACTGTATAGCCTTCTTTTGAGGTACTTGCTTTTACTTTAGTCTTCTGTGACTAAAAGTATTCTTGTGGCACTTGCGTGCTATATTTTGTGATTGCCCCCTGTCTTGTTAATTGTATGAACTTGAAATATTAATGAATGTAAATTATTGTTATTTCCAATGTTTTCTTGCTTGGTTCTTGTTTCGATCTTTTCTTGCATAATGGATTTATTTCTTGCACTAGGCACGTCTAGAATAATGGAAGGACTAAGAAGTGGTCGAGACCGTGGGCAAAGGACTAGACAGGCCCAACCTCATGGGGATGACCAGGGTTCGGCAACTGGACCGACCCAGGGACAGGAAAATGTAGAAGGAAATCAAGTGGCTACCGTCATTAATAGGTTGACTGATATCCTAGAACGCTTAGCTGATAGGTGAGATCCTGGACCGCTTAACCAACCTGGGGGACAGGATAGAGGAGAGGATAGAGCCTTAGAGAGATTCTTGAACTTCAACCCGCCTAAGTTTACTAGTGAACCCGACCCTGAAGTAGCAGAGAATTGGTTGGAAAATGACCAATATATTTGCCACTCTAGACTACACCAAGGAAAGACGAGTGAATTTTGTTGCATTCCAATTTGAAGGAATAGCACGTGCTTGGTGGGATATGATAAGGGGAAAGTGGGAGAGAGCCCAAACCCCTTGGACATGGAAAAACTTCACGAGGGAATTTAACGAGAAATTCCTCCCGCCTTTGATCCAAGAAAAGAGGGAGGATGAATTCATTAAATTGAAACAAGGGACCCTTAGTGTAGCGGAGTATGAAGGGAAATTCACTAAACTTTCTAAGTATGCTCCAGAATTGGTGACTAATGAACGAAAGAGGATAAGGCACTTTGTACAAGGGTTTAATATGGAAATTCATGAGGGTTTAGCATCAGCCCAAATCTCTACGTTCACTGAAGTCTTAGAAAAAGCGCAGAGTCAAGAGTGCAAGGCTGCAAGTTAGGGATTTTCATGCTAAAAAAAGGGCACTTCTAGTAACCCTTCAGGACAGGCAGATAAGAGTGCCCCACCTTTTAAAAAGGGAAAAGGAACGGGTGGAGTGGAGATATCTAGCACACCAAAAGGGACTCAATCAAGAGGAGATCGCAATGGACGATGTCAATCGAGAGAGACACCTCCAAGTGGTTAATCTGTCGCTCCCCAAGTTGTTTGTGGTTATTGTGGCAAGTTCAACCATACGGAGAGTGATTGTTTTAGAAAACAAGGGAAGTGCTTATATTGTGGTAGTACCGAGTACCAGATATCGAAATACCCAACCGTACCAAAAGAAGGAGGTAGTACCCAAAGGCCTGAAAAGTCAGCCGCTAAGCAGTCTAGTGCTGGAGGAAGTCGATCTAAAGCACCAGTTAGGGTTTATGCAATAGGCTATCAACAAGTTTCAAATTCTGCTACGGTCGTTGAAGGTATGATTCTTACTTTTTATTGTCTATTTGAGGTTCTAAGTGATCCTAGTACAATTCATACTTTTACAAAATTCTAGATTCATAAGATAGAATCAAAATTTGACTACAATGTAGGGGGATAGAAATTGTGAGATATGGGTTAGTGACTGTAAGTTACTGATTGATCCGACGGGCGCGACTATTAATGGGTATGATATTGTCCTAACTGTGAATTTCGAGGACGAAATTCCTTTAAGGGGGAGAGGATGTGAAGACTCGCAAATTTTCCTATTTTAAACTTTCAATTCTAATTTATTTAATTATTTATTTGGCCAATTGTGTCGAATATTATTTTCTAATCTTTTTAGACCTAATTACATGGATCTATAGCTTTGTTATATTTTTAAAGCGACTCGTTTCAAAATTTAATTTTTGAAAGTTCGTTAAGTGTGAATAGTGAATGCGCGTTTGGAAATAATAATCGATTCGAGGATACAATAAATTTGAAAAATTGGAGACTTGTATATTAGTTCTGAAATGGTTATTTTTAAGTTTAAATACTCAAGTGATAGTTAGTTATACTATCGTTATAAGAATTTCTTAGAGATTTCGCGTTATCGCGCACAAGTCGGAAGTTCGCGTTTTCGCGTGCGCGACTAATTGGAGGATTTTAGAAATTATTTCTAGACTATTAAGAGTGGATCATATTAGTATGAATATAAGTGCATTAGAGGTTTAGTGCACACGTGAAATAAACTCGAGAGGAATCGAGCACGAAACGCCGCGTGTGCGCGGGGGGAGAGAGTTGACTTTTGGCACCTTTTGGCCAACAATTAAAGCTTCTCAAGGAAGCTTCATTTTGAACAAAACTCTCTCTCTCCTAGCTTCAAGACAGCCGGCCACAAGGAGGAAGAAAACCAACCAAAGTTCTTCAATTTTCTTCATCAAATCTTCACCAAATCACACCAAAATTTAACCACACTTAGCTAACCACTTGGTGAACAACCTAAGCTAGGAAGAGAGCTTGCTTTCCAAGGTTTTGCTGAGCTTCAAGAGGCCGAAATTTTCTGCTTGAATCATCAACTAAGGTAAACAACGATCAACCTTGAAAATCTTGGTTTATGGAAGTAGTCTTGCACTTATAAGTTCATATGATCATGTGGGTAGCTTTATTTATGTTGAAAATTGTTGTCTGGGCTCTATGAATTCTCACTATGGCTTGTTTGGCTGATTTGTGGAGTTTTAATGTTGTTAATGATGGATTAGTGGTTAAACTAGTTGAAATAGGTTGTATTATTGAAGGAAAGTTCAAAGGAATTGAAGGAGGAATTTTTTCGATTCTGCCCCTGTGTTGTCCGTGGCCCTTAGGGCAAATTTTTGTGGATCTAATGACTCAGTTATGATGTTTATATGTTGTGTGAGATGTGTAGAAAGTTTCATCAAAATATTTCATGATTTGGTTGTCCAAATGATGAGTTTTCGAAGATCAGCAAAACTGGAAACAATTTCCCGTCACTGCCCTGGCAGTGTTCTTGTTTAGGCTATATCGTTTTGCTCCGACGTCAAAATTGAGTGTCGTTTGTGGCACTGGAAACTAGATATTCTCAGGTTTCCAACGGTATAAAATGCCTATTCTGATTCCACCTGAGTGATCCGTAACAACCTTGTAAATTTGACTGTCCTGTTTCTCATCTGCACTGAAAGCCCTGTTTTGAGCAGCGAATTGATGCTCAAATATGAGCTAGTTGTGGACAGATTTTGAAAACAATTTCTTCTAAGAAATTGTAGTTTTATGAATTCAGTTTTCAACGCCACTAACCATGCTCAAATTTGAGTTTAATTGAGTGAGTTGTGGCCAAAATTCGAAACTGACTCAGAGGTTGAAAACCCTCTTTTTGGCTAGTTGATGCCTTAACTTTGATTAGGACTTGTTGTTTCGAAATCCTTGGTGTTAATCACCTACCAATTGCCCCTTGGATGTTTCTTAGACCTTGTCTTCATAAATGAATGATGTTTGAGAAATTTCATTGGCCAAATGTTTGGAAAAGGGAAAAAACAAGAGTACAAGGCAGATTGCCTTGGAAATTTTAGAAACTTTAGAGGCTTTGTTAACTAGCTTCCCGAATGTATTTTTCCATGAAATTTGATAGAGGGATAACCCTCATATGGTATTATAATACTGCCAAATTTGGTGCCATTCCAAGTTCATTTCGATGCTCAAACAAAGTCCCAAAGTTTGTAACTTAAACCTGGAAAATTGCCTAACAGTCTCAATTTTTCAGCAACTTTGAGCTGCTATATCTTGGCGCTCAAAACTCCAATTCTTATTCCGTTTGTGGGGTTTTAAACCTTGTTTGCAACTCTAATTGAATACCAAATTTCAGAGGCTAGATCGAATTTTGGGATTTTTGCCGAATTTTCAAAGTTGGCAAAAACCAACCCAAAACTGTCTTAGTAAACTTAAGGCAGCAACTTTGAGCTGAGTTTTGGATATCTTCCATTTGGAATAACGGAAAAATATCTTCTAGGAACTTTTAGTACTTTGGAAGTAGTTTCCAACGGTACCAAGTTTTTCAATTTTGGACATACGGAGAGTGAGATAAGACTTTTCAAAGGTCGAACATCAAATCTGAAATTTCGAACTTGACGGGAATTGAGTTTTTGAGACTCTTCCCTATGATTTAATACTAATTGACCATTTTGGACTTGTCTTCATGAAGTAAACCCATTTTTCCTTGTGTTAATAAACACTACTTTTGAACCTTGAATTTTGAGCAAATAAAGCCCCATTCCATGGTATTTTTTGGATTGTACAAGTGTACAATCCCTCCCTTGATAAGAAAGGATTTTTTTAGTGATAGTGTGTAATAGATAACTATTGTTTGCTCAGGTGTTCAAGGAGACCTTCACGAGGATCTTGAGTGGAACACCTAAAGGCTTGTTTACGCACTCACTCTTTTATTTTGATTGGTGAGTGTCAAGTGCATGAATTTATTGCTAAGTGGTTAACTGTTTCTTATCCGTTATGTGAATTTGAAATTTTGGGACGAGTGTGTACTTTACCGCACTCATTCTCTTTCAAACGAAATTATATTTGTATTTTGCCATGTGAATTCATATTCGGTTTGTACATAGTAATGTGGATGTGATTCGTATTTGTGATTCGTATATATAATTCGTATTTGTGATTCCTATTTGGAATCGTCGATTTGAGCGTTGCTCATCGACTTATATTCGTATTCGTATTCATATTCGTATTTGTATTCGGGGGGACGCCCAAATTCGTTGGCTAACTTTGCGAATCGAGCCAGCATGGGCTTGGTCGATAAGTTTAGCAAACCATGAGATATTCGTAGAATATGATCTATTGGAGAGATCTTGCTCGGCATTACTCGTGCAGTATTGCCATGATATACTCGAGTATTATCAAAACTTTGATGAGCGGGCCCGATAAGGGGGTGTAATGGTGACGGGATTTGAAGAAAAGTGGTGTATCTACGGATTTGATACTTATGTGGTTGACGGAGTGTCAACATGAGATGTGATCAAGACTCCGACTCGACTACGTGGAATTTAGCTCCTGAGAGCTACAGTATCCTTGAATTGTTTCTGGTTATTTTTTTTGAAATGTGAATTATTCGAACTTATAGCTTTACTTACTATGTAATTTGTGGCTATTTGGATTGCATGTTTGCATGTGTGTTTCTTGGTCTCACTGAGTATTGGCTCATCCCATTAGTTTGTTTTCCTTAACAGGAACCCGATTGGAAGGAGTTAAGCAAATGTCGACTTGTGGCACTTTGTATTAGTGTTTTGATTGTAAACGACTAGACACTCTTGGATGTGGTATATTTGGGGAAAGTGATTGTAAATATGAAATTGTGATGTAAGACTAGATATTTATGTATGGAAATGATTTCGTACCTTTATTTCTACTTTCGTTGTTAGTACTAGACTAGGTTTGAATTGGATTTGTTTCGAATTCTGGTGAGAGCTGGGCAGGCGTCCCGCGGATACCCTTGGTTCGCCTTAGGGAGAAGTGGGGGCGTCACATGATACTTTATCATGCAATCATAATCTTCCAAAAATTTCACCCATCTACATTGTCTCAAGTTCAGTTTTTTTTTGGAAAATTAAATACTTAAGACTCTTGTGGTCCGTGAAAATTTCAAATGTCACTCCATATAGGTAATGGCTCAATTTCTTCAATGCAAATATTACAGCCGCTAATTCTAAATTATGAGTTTGGTAGTTCCTCTCGTGTGGCTTTAATTTTCTAGAGGCATACACAATCACCTTACCATGCTGCATCAATACACACTCCAAGCTTTCTTTGAAAGCATATATATATACTACAAATCTATCCTTTCGATTAGGCAAAACTAATACAGGTGCTCTTATCAATCGTCTCTTTAACTCCTAAAAACTCTCCTCACATTTCGGGCTCCACATAAATTTCTCACTTTTCCTAGTCAACTCAGTCATGGGTCCAGCAATTTTTGAAAAATCTTTGATAAACCTCCGATAATACCCTACTAACCCTATAAAATTTCGAATTTCAGTACGGTTTTCCGATTGCTTCCACTTCGCAACTGCTTCAACTTTGGTTGGATCCACCTTAATTCCGTTTTTGGAAATTATATGACCTAAAAAAGTTACTTCCTTCAACCAGAATTCAGATTTGCTAAATTTAGCATACAACTGATGTTCCTTCAAAGTTTGTAAAACAATTCTCAAATGTTTCTCATGATCCTCCAGAATTTTAGAGTACACTAGTATATCATCGATGAACACTACTAGAAACTGATCCAGATAAGGATTAAAAATTTGGTGCATCAAATCCATAAAAATCGCAGGTGCATTAGTCAATCCGAACGGCATCACTGCAAATTCAAAGTGTCCATACCTCGAGTTAAAGGTAAATTTTAGGTATATCTTTTCCAGAATCCTCAATTGATAGTAACCCTGCCTGAGATCCAATTTTGAAAATACTACCCGCCCCTTGCAATTGGTCAAACAGTTCATCAATGTGGAGCAAAGGGTACTCATTCTTAATAGTAAACATCGTTCAAGTCTCGCTAGTCTATACATAGGTTTAAACTCCCATCTTTCTTTTTTAACAAACAATACCGGAGCTCCCCACGGGGAATCACTTTCCCTTTATAAAGTTTCGCTCTAGCAAATCCTGCAACTGCAATTTCAACTCTTTCAATTTAGTTGGAGCCATTCTATACGGCGTCTTGAAATAAGTGCTATCCCCGGAGTCATATCAATCTTAAAAGTTATCTCCCTTTCCGGAGGCAAAGACTCTAATTCTTCAGGAAAAACATCCGGATACTCTTTCACTAACAGGCATATCTTTCAACGTTACTTATCACTATGAGTATTTATAAGAAAAGTGTGAGGACCCGTAACATTTTCTTATTTTTATATCATTTTATTCTATTTATTTTCATGAACTTTCTTTATTTTATTTTACCACCTTAAGTTTCTAGACATTTTATAAGTGAATATAGTTTTTAATTTATTTTTCTAGTATAAGTTAGTTCGTGTTAATTTTTGAAGTGTATTATGGGCATGGGACCCGCTAGTGCGTACAAATGCGGTAAAATTTGTTTGTAAGGTGAAGTTTTGTGTACTAGAATATTAATTTCAAGGTGTTAGAAAGTAATTAGAAGTTAGCTAGATAGATTAACCATTGGAGGAAAGAAGATAAGTTTGAACCCTAAAAAGTGCCAAGTGTCGCGACCCGATTGGATGTTGGACTTGACTAAGTTTCTCACCTTTACTAAAATCAGATTTTGAATCAAAATTTCCTCACTTTCTTACCCTTCTTGGCCGAAATTAAGGAGAGGAGAAAAGAGAAAAACCTTCAACTTGTTCTTCAATTTCTTGCTCCAATCTTGAGTTTTAACCGATAGAGTTGCAAATTACTCCATAAAAGTTGTTTACTAAGTAGTTTCCAAGGTGGTTGTAGAGTTATTTTGGGAGGAAGAAGCCTAAACTATTATTTTCTTGAGGTTCCAAGGTAACTTGCTAAGAAAATCCCTCTTTGTTCTAATAATTCCAAATTTGTGGTTTAAGGTTGTAGTTTTGGTAGTTTTATGAGAATATTTCATTGTTTGAAGTAGTTTTATGGTAAATTTCAGTTTTATGGTGAAAATTCTGGTCACATGTGATGCTTGAGGGTTGTTCGCGTTTTAATAAGCTTTGTTATATGAATTAATTGAGGTATTATGTGTTAGATGGACTTGCCTAAGAAATTTTCAGTTGTGTACCTAAATTTCAAATTAGGGTTTTTTAATTTTGAGCATGATTAGGATTAGTTTTAGAGCTACCAATTGGTTGTAATTGAAAGGTATTGAGACCCTAATGAGGTGTGTTTAATAGCTTGTGGTTTATGTGTGAAATTGTGGCTGAATTGAATTGTGTTTGATGTGGTTTGTAGGATGGAAAAGTAAAGGAAAGAAAAGGGAGGTGCTGTCAAAATTTTCACAGAACTCCTGAGCAGTCTTGGGAAATCTGTTATAACTTGGTGTAGAAATGTCGGAATTAGGTTCCGTTTGTTGCGTTTTAACTAGATCCATAGATCTATAAACTGTGAAAATTTCAGACCCTGTTTCTCTCTGTGCGAATTATGGGTGAGTTTTCAAAGTTGACTGAAATTACATACCTGTTCTGTCTTTATTGGATGAAGCAGCGACTTGAGGGCTCGAATTCGACTGACTTGTGATCTGAATCTTATAAATGTGTTCTTCTGAGAATTTTACCCCTTTGAGTATAATTTCGACGGTATAAATTTTATCAATTTTAGACTTAAAGAAGCGTGAGATATGATTTTTCAAGCGATGGTGCGCAAAACTGGAAAATCCTATTTTCCTAGAATTATTCTTACTTTCATTTTGCACCTTAAGTTTGGAGTTAGTAAATCATGTAGATATGGTTTGGGTAGAAGCGAAGGGTTTTTTGGATCGTTCATGTGTTTAGGACAACTACTACATTTTCACTCCAAAACTAATACTTGTGTGTTGCATTGGTAATTTACTTGGTTAGGCATATGACTCGTAATCGAGTCTCAATTGTTTTACCTTGGTGGTTTAGGACGTGCCGGTGATCCAAGTACTTCGAGAGGAAACGTTTGAAGTTGTTTGTTTAAACTGGTGAGTAACCACTCCCTTAAATTGATGCTTATCTGATTTATCTGTACTTGCAATTTGCAACCTAATTATTTGAGACTTCTGTATACTTTGTATGAAACGAGGGTGTACTTTATCATACTCGTTTCTCTCATCTGTTTATTCTGGTTCCTGTATACTGTATAAGTCTGTATTTGTTCTCTATATCTGTTACCTGTATCTGTTCTCTGTAGTTGTTGATGTCGTTTGGAGGGTTGAGTCCAACGACCATTCTATGACTTTGAGCTCAAGACTGGGGGCTAGTTATTCGAGTCAAGCCAGCAAGGGCCTAGTCGATTAGATAACGAATCACGGTAGTCCACTTCTAGGAAATCTTTGGGTATTGGAGACTCTGGATTTCTGGTATACTCGAGTATTACCAATCACTGTTACTGTTGAGGTGTTCGGGCCGGTGAGGGGGATGTTGGTGGACGGAATTGGCCTAAAGTGGTGCTCTACTGACAGATTACTTTATTGAAAGTTGACGAAATGTCAACTACTATTTGATCAAGCTCCCATGAAGCAATGAGAACTTTGGCTCCTGAGAGCCACCTGTATCCTTTCCATTTGAAAGTGTTTATTTATTTCCCTATCTGGTGTGTATAACTGCATGATTGATACGTGAAATGTCATGATTCGTGACTACTTGTACTTTCAGTGCCTCATTGAGCGTAAGCTGACCCCTTCCATTATCTTGTTTTTCTTACAGGGAACACCACTTTTGAACCGTGATTTTGAAGAAAGTGTCGACCTAGTGTAAATGTTCTTTTGTTACGCTCTTTTGTAATGAAAACCCTAGTTGCTTTTATCAAGTATCACGTTTTGATTTGTAAAGCTTTCTATGTATGTATGTAAGTGTTTAAGCATGTATATTAAGTGTATTCGTTTGAGATGCTACTTGTAATCATTGGACGATCGGATGAGCGCGGTGTTTGAGCGAGAAAAGAAAATTTCTGGTGGGAACTATTAATCATAATCCGGCCGAGTATCCGGCCAGTTCTTGGCCGGATATATGGCCGGATTTGCAGGGAATTTTGGGAGGTTTGTGGTTAAGCTACTGCCTCCATCCGCCAGGAATCCGGCCGGATTGTGACGTGGCAGTCACTGTTCATTTTCAGTTTCATTTTCATTTTCGTTATCGTGGTCGTTGATACATTTAATCGTTGTATTAATCATTCGGAGCGTTTTCCTTTGTGTGGTGATCGACTTAGCAGTCCTCGATGATTTGTTTTCTTTGGGTTCTATCGCGCGTAATCTAGGGTTTTATGTGATTCGTCTCTGTAGTCCTGGCGAGAGTTGAACAGGCGTTCGCCAAACCCTTTGGTTCGCCTTAGGGGAAGGTGGGGCTGTCACAAAAGCCAAATATCCTTGAAACTCCTTTGCTCAACATCTTTTTAGGCTTGAATTTCTGAAATACGAGCAGATGAGACTAATCTATCCCTTACATTCAATTTTAGGGTTGCCTCTCTTGGAAATGCATAACTCTACTGTTTTCGTCTTATAGTTCAACTGGGCATGGTAGCGAGCTAATCAGTCCATTTCTAGGATTGACATTATACCCCTTAATATCTAAACCCATTAAATCGGTCAATAATTTTCATTCTCCAACTCATATCTCACAATCTCTATACACCAAATTAGCAATTAAACTCTGATCCCCAGTAGGTGTTCTAACGTCCAAATCATAAGGTAATTTAATTGATTTCACATCTATTCCACTCATAAAGTTCGGATTTACAAAAGAATGCGTCGTACCCGGATCAATTAAAACCTTAATTAAACGGTGAAAAATATGGATCGTACTTCGACCACCTCAGTAGCATCAGGAATCTGTTGATAGTCTAATGCGTAAACCCTACCAAGAACTTTAAGGTCGACTCCCTCCAACACTAGTCTGATTAGAGGTTGACTTTTCTGTCTTTTGAGTGGTTATCTCCTACCTTCGGCTTACTTGGATAGCTCACGAGTTGGTGCTTCGGCACTGCCACAGTACAAGCACTTTCCCGACTTTCTCCAACAATCATTTTTCGAGTGATTTGACTTGCCACAGTAGCCACAACTAACTTGAGAAATTAACGATTGGATTACTAGAAGGTATTCCTCTCGATTGACCTTACCCACTACGACCTCCTCTTGATTAATACCACTCTTGGAACTCCAGCGGTTCTTACTCCTCCAGGTCCCCTTCCATCTTGAAAGATGGGCACTTTTACTGGCTTATTCAGAAGTGTAACTAGAAATGTTCATTTTCTTAGTATGGAAATCCCTTACTTGCAGTCTCGCGCCTTCTCCAGAGTCTCAGTGAACGTAGAGATTTGGGCTGCCGTCAATCCTTCCTGAATCTCCACATTAACCCCTTGTACAAAGTGTCTTATCCTTTTCCGCTCATTAGCCACCAATTCTGAAGCGTATTTCAAAATTTTAGTGAACTTCCTTTCATACTCGGCTACACTAGAAGTTCCTTGTTTCAACTTTATAAATTCGTCCTCCCACTTCTCTTGGACAGATGGCAAGAGAAACTTCTCATTGAATTCCGTCGTGAAGTTTTCCCAGGTCCAAGGAATTTGCGCTCTTTCCCACTTTCCCCTTATCACGTTCCACCAAGCACGTGCAATACCCTCAAATTGGAAAGCAGCAAGTTCACTCGCCTATTTTCGGTATAGTCTAAGGCGGCGAATATGTTGGTTATTCTCTCCAACCAGTTCTCCGCTACCTCGGGATCAGGTTCCCCAATAAACTTAGGCAGAGCAAATATCAAAAACCTTTCCAAGACTCTATTATCACCTCTATCTTGAGTCCCGGGTTAGTTAATTGGCCCTGGACCCTATCGCTCTACTAATTGTTCTAAAATATCAGTCATCCAATTAATGGTAGTAACCACCTGGTTGCCCTCTAAATTTTCTTGTCCTTGGATCGGTCCAGTTGCCGATCCCTGATCATCCCCTTGAGGTTGGGTTTGTCTAGTCCCACGCCCACGACCTCTACCACTCCTTCATCCGTGCATAATCTTAGTTATGCCTAATGCAAGAAATAAAATAATTACGCGAGAAAATACTTAAAATAAGGGCCAACATGAAAACATTGAAAATAGTAATAATTAACATATATTAACACTTTAAGGTTCATACAATTAGCAAGTCATGGGGCGTTTACAAAAATATGGCATACAGGTGCCACAAAAGTACTTTTAGTCAGGCATGATAAAAGTAGATTTAGGTGCCTCAAAAGTAGGCCACATAGTCAAGCAAAATACAATGACCTTTGAAATAGCACCACCCCAACTAATCCAAACTGCACAAGTCAAAAGATTTATCACTCCTAGCCTAATCCTCAGCAGGACTATCAGGCGGAACCTCCTCCTCAAGATCCTCCTCCGGATGCTCCTCGAAAGGCTCCTCCTTAGTACCCTCCTAAACCGGACTCTGCACAACATCTATCACCTCATCGATCAACATAGTGGTGTCTGCCAAGATCCCAGAAATCCGATTTCGGATCTCCTTACCTATCCTAATCAATCGAGTTCTATCCCTCTGAAACTCATCACGAGCGACCTCAGCTCTAGCCATCTCGTCCACTACAGTTCCCTCTAACTCTGCAATCCTATCACTCTGAGCGTTCACCATAAGATTCAACTCCTCGACCTCCTGAAGTAAAGCTCGGTTGGTATTACCAACTGACGACGCTCGTCATCAAGGGACAGTACGAGGTCATTAGAGTACGCGTGTGTCACTCTACAGGGACATCGGGGAAACCTAGAAGAAGGCGAATAACGCACACGAGTTCCTCCACCCAGTGCTCGATAGTAAATCAGTCTAAAAGGCTCCACGTGACCATTAGCATGACCATTACCATTAGCAGTGTGTCCTCCATTACCATTTTCCATCCCTGCAAAACAACCACAATTTTCAGGTTAGAAACTTAAAGTCACTAACTCATTCAAACATTACTTAAGGTATAACTAAATTATCTCATTCCTATTCTCGAAGGTTAAGTTTCTAATACATCTCCCAAATAGGTCTCTAAATCTAGTGCTTTGATACCAACTGTGACACCCCCACTTCTTCCAAGGGCGAACCCAAGAGTATCGGCGGGACGCCTGCCCAACTCTCGCGAGAATTCGATACAATTCCAATTCAAACTTAAGGATAACTAATAGAATAATAAAAATCGAAAATATAAAGAAAAGTCACTTCCTTAAAATATACAAGTCGTACATCACAAGTTACCAAAAGTACATCAATATTTCCCAAAATATACAACCTCCAAAAGTTGTCTAAATAATTATATTCAAAACCCTAATCAAAAGTCCATCAAGTTGGCTTCTCCAATTCTTTCCATTTCGGCTCCTGTTAAGGAAAACAAAACTAATGGGATGAGCTAACGTTCAGTGAGGCCAAGAAAAACATGCAAGCACGTAGTTCAAGTAGTAATATCACTTATGCGAGAAATAAAGCTATAATATTCAAATAATTCACAATTTACAATAAAACACAATCAATAAGGATACGGGATCTCTCAAGAGTTAGGTTCCACTTGCTTTGCCAAGACTCGATCAAATACTTCCCCGCGATGACACTCCTTCAACCGGGTCGGTATTAAGTCCGTAGAACTCCACTTTCTTCACAATTCCCGTTCATTGTTACAAACCCCAGTTTCGGGCCCGCTCTTCTATAAAAGGCACTCCTACTCGAGTAGGCTAAGCGAGATCTTTTAATAGATCAAACTTACAATTATCTCATGGTTCATCGAGCTTCTCGACCAAACCCTTGTTGACTCGAGTCGCAAGGTCTGCCAATTGAGATTTGGGCGTCCCCCAATTATTGTTATGAGTCGATGAGATTCACTCCAATCGACCAATACCGTTATAGGCCGATGAGATTCATTCCAATCAACATTCAATCAATCACATACAATTCAATTATGAGCAGTTCAGTCATTCAATCAGTTAAAAGAGAACGAGTGCGATAATGTATACACTCGACTCGACAATTATCAATCATTTAATCTATAAAAACAATTCACATAATTTGCAACTATTCATGCACTTGACACTCACCAAGTCAAAACAAAAGTGAGTGAGTGAGCAAATAAGCCTTTAGGCGTCCGCTTCGAGATTCTATTGAAGATCTCCTTGAGTGCCTAAACAATTAACAAATAACTTTCACTCACAACCATGTATTAACCAAGAAGAATATCCACTAGTTTAGGATTAAGACAATGTCTTAAAGAGCTTTACTCTATCGAAATGCAAGTTTCAAAAGTGAGGATTTAAAGTCACAAAGGAGACTTGTATCCTCCATGAAATCGGGTCCAAAACGATTTATCGATATCGAGATAAAGTGTCGAGTTCTCAAAACTCATTTCCCAAGAAATCGGAAAATTTTAGTTTTGCGCGTCAAACTTAGAAAAATCAGATCTTGCACTCAATAGGTCCAAAAATAGAAAACTTTGTACCGTTGGAAGCTAGATCTAAAGTACTAAAAGTTCTTAGAAGACACTTTTTCATGGTTCCAAACGGAAAGCATTCATTTTTCAGTTCAAAGTTTCAGTTCCAAGAAGACAAGTTTGAACCAGTCTTGGTTTTCCAGTAATATTTGGAAATTCGGCATAATTCACAGAAAGTGAATCAGCCCTTGAAATTCTTAATACAATAAGAGTTCCAAACAAGGTTTCAAACACAATAAGCAGAACTAAATTCGGAGTTTTGAGCATCGAGATATAATAGTCTAAAGTTGGCTGGATTTGTACACTAATCAGAAATTTTCAGATTTGACAAGTATTCTTTGGAACATCATTTTGGGTATCGAAATGGTATTGGAATCACACTAAATTTGGTAGCCTTAAACTCCCATATGTGGAATACCTCTCTTTCAAATTTCACGTAAAAACTTACGTGGGAAGACAGTTAACAAAATGACCAAAGTTCGTAAAATGTTTCAAACCTAATCTGCCCTCTTGCTTTTCTTTCCTTTTCAAATGTTTTTCACAATGAAATCAGCCCCAATTCGATCCATTTTTGAAACCAAGATCCTATAAACATTTAATAGGCATTTGATAAGCAATTGACATCAAAATTTTCGAAACAAGACATCCCAAAACAAGTTTGACCATTCGGTCAGCAAGAAGGGAAAAACTTTCCAGTTTTCAGCTTTGTTGCACTTTTGAAATCAAACCACATCTCACTCAATTCAAGTTCAAATTGGTAATGGTTGGTGGCATCGGAAACTAGGTTCAAAATTCTACATTTCATCAGAAAGAGTCGTTTCCAAAATCAGTTCACAAGTGAGAGGAAATTGAGCCAAAAGATGCAACTTCTCCATTCCTCTCGGACAGACAATCAGAACAAGACAGTCAACTTTGTTGAATCACTACGGTTCACTCAATTCGAACTAGCAAGTGAATTTTATACCGTTAGAAAGCTATGAATGTCTAGTTCTGAATGCCACTAACGGCACTCACTTTTGACTTTTGTACAAAGAGATATGTTCAGGCAAACAACTACTGTTTGGCCCTCCTGAACACCATTCCCAGATTTCTTTCAATTTCGAAAACCTTAGTTTTGAGCATCCAATTGAAACGATTTTCGGAAGGCACATTCTGCACACAATATACAACATATATCACTCAATTTCACAGTCAAATAGTGTGAGAACTCGAGGAAGACAAAAATCCGATTTTAGGGTTTTAGGGTTTTATCGATTTTCGTGCACACATTTTTTTTTATTTTCTTTATTATATTCATTTTACATATATTTTATAAGTAAATATAGTTTTTAAACCATTTTTCTAATATAAGTGAGTTCACGAGAGATTTGGAGCGAATAGCGGATGTGGGACCCGCTAGGGCGTTAAGTGAGAGAAATTCGGCCAATTAGGTTAAGTTGTGCAGTAAGGCATTAAATTACTGAGTGCTAAGAGATAATTAGAGGTTGGTTAGATGCTTAGTCATTAGTAAGCTAAAGAATAAGGAAAAGATCAAAAAAAGGTGACACGTGTCGCATTTTTATTAGGCCAAGTTTTGCCTAACTTTCTTACAACTTTACTAAAAGTAAAATTTGACCAAAATCATCTTCATTCTTCAAGCATCTTGGCCGAAATTTTTGAGGGAAAAAAAGGAAAGAAGCCTTCAACTTTTCTTTCAATTTCTTGTCCAAATCTTGCAAATCAACCGATAAAAATTCGATTTCCTCCGTAGGAATTGCTTATTAAGGAAGATCAAAGGTGCTTGTGGAGTGATTTTGCAAAGAGAAGCCCTAAGTTGCTACCTTTCTTGGTGATTGAGGTATATTGCTTAGAACTTCAATTTTGTCCATAATAATTGCAAAGTAGTGGCTTATATCGGTTAAGGAGCTTAGTTTATGGATGAATTTGTGGTTTAAAGTAAAGTTAGGTGAATTTCTTATTTTCTTGGGAATTTTTCTGTTTTCATATGATAATTATTGTTGGCTTGGATTGATGGCTTAATATGGTATGGAATTGAAGCTATTATGCGTTACTTGTGGTTAATTGCGGAAATTTCAGCTTTATGTGGAAAAATTCCAGCTTAGGGTTTCTATGGTAGTAATCTGCCCTGTTTTTGCACTATATGTTCGACCTTGAGGGAGACCGAATTAGCCCTTGCTCAAAACATGAAAGTTGTAGGTATTTGAGTTAGCTAGCTACTGGTACAATTTCAGCTCAATCGGAGCACCGAAACTTGAGGAATGACCGAAATACCCTGACAGTTACAAGCTGCAATTCGTAAACAGTTTTGTGAATTCACCAGTTTGGACTGCATTTTTCACCCTGATTCGTATCCAATTAGCTTTTGGCCAAAACACAAGACTTGTATCCCTATGTGTTAGCTTTCTAAATCCTCTGAAAACACCCCAAACGGAGTTGTGTAACCTCAGTTATTGCCGGTTAAAGTCAGTGCTGACAACTAGACTGATCTTAAACTTTTGGATCTGTGATTGGCAAATTTGACTTAGATAAGCTATAAATTAGGTTAAGTGGCCTTCATAAAAGTTGTTCCCCTCTGTCTTAGCTTTGAAGTGGTATAAGGTTCACCCCGATTCGATAACCATAGCTCCGGTTGTGACTAAAATGCTACGAAATGCCAAATCTGCCGTTTAGTTTTGTCTTCAAAACTGATTTTCAATGATACTTTTGCACTTGTGTTATACTGGGATGATTTTGGAGCCTATGGAAGGGCTATTGTGGTAACCTTATTTGTGTGTGTTTTTGGGGCTGATTGAGGAAAATAATGAAGCCATAAATGGCTGGAAATTTGGTAAACACAAAGGGCATGCTGCCCAATTTTCTAGACCGTTTGGTTCCTTCAAGTTTGAGTTGATTCTTGGTAAATGAACGGCTTTTAGGTCATTCAAGCCCTAGTTCCCCCTATTACCTTTTCGTTCCGAAATCACGCTTTTGCAACCTTGCATTCATAGTTCATTTGGATAGGCAAACGACTTGTAGTCGAGCCTCACTTGTGCATTTTGTTTACTAGAATTTGGGATGTGAAAACCTCAATTATTTACCTCGGTTATTTTAGGGTTTCTGGGTGATTAAAGTCATTTGGGGAAAACTTTTGAAGTAGCTGCACTTAAATTGGTGAGTGTACCATCCCCTTAAATTGGTGCTTATCTGATTCATCTGTACTTGCAACTTGCAACTTGATTATCTGTGACTTTTGTATGCTTCGTATGAAACGAGGGTGTACTTTATCACACTCGTTTCTCTCATCTGGTTGTTCTGGTTCCTGTATACTGTATAAATCTGTATCTGTTCTCTGTACCTGTTAACTGTACCTGTTTGCTGTATTTGTTGATGTCGTTTGGAAAATTAAATCCAACGACCTTTCTGTTACCTCTGAGCTCAAATCCTGTGGCTAGTTATTCGAGTCGAGCCGGTAAAGGCCTGGTCGATTAGATAACGAACCACAGTAGTCTGTTTCTGAGAAATCCTTGGGTAATTGAGACTCTGGATTTTTGATATACTCGAGTATTACCACTCTCTGTTCGGTTGAGGTGTTCGGGCCCGGCAAGGGGTATGTTTGGTGGACGGAATCGGTGTGAAAGTGGTGCTCTACTGGACGGGTTACTTTATTTGAAAGTTGACGGGGTGTCGACTACTATTTGATCAAGCTCCGGTGAAGCAATGGGAACTTTGGCTCCTGAGAGCCACCTGTATCCTTTCTCTTGGAAATGATTATTTATTTCCCTATCTGGTGTGTATAACTGCATGATTGATACGTGAAATGCCATGATTCATGACTACTTGTACTTATGGTACCTCATTGAGCGTAAGCTCACCCCTTCCCGTTATTTTTGTTTTCCTTACAGGAAACAACACTTTTGAACCGTGATTTGGAAGAAAGGGTTGAGCTAGTGTAAATGTTCTTTTGTTACACTCTTTTGTAATCAAAACCCTAATTTTACTTCGAACCAGTATTTCCCTTGACTTGTAAAGTTCCAACGTATGTATATAAGTAATTATTCTTGTTTTCCCCGTATAATTGTTGAGGAATGTATGCCTATGTGTTCTTGATTTGGTAAGCTCCGATTGTTGGGTTTCTTTGGGTTCGATCGCGCGTAAGTTAGGGATTGTGTGATTCGACTTCGTAGTCTTGGCGAGAGCTGGGCAGGCGGTCCGCCAAACCCTTTGGTTCGCCTTAGGGGAAGGTAGGGCTGTCACAAATAGCCATCAAAATTTTGAAATATAAGTAACCGTAGGACAGTTTCGGCCAGCTCACAAACCAGAATTTTCTCAACTTTCTCTCCATTTTCCAACCGTAAACCTTTCATATAACACATAAACAACATCAATCAACCAAATGCACCTCAAGTCAGCTACCTATAATCCACCTCAAGACTACTAACCTAGTGATTAGAGCAAGAAATGAAATTCCTCAAGTCCTCTAACTTATTTCTTGCTTAGGGTTTCAAACCCATGCAAATCCAACCACTAAACTTCGATTAAATGAAAAGATTAGAAGAGTTGATGGTTACCTCTTGAACCCTTGAAGAAACCAGAAATTTTTCACCACAAAACTTCCAAGAACTCCTCAAGATGTTGTCTTTCTGTAAGCTAGAGTTGATCTCCAAAGTGTTTATGAGTTGGGTGAAGAATTTCAAGTGGAATGGAAGTAAGAATGGAGCAAAATGAAGAAGCTTTCTTCCTTCCCTTCTCCTTGAAGTTTCGACCGACCAACAAGAGAGGAGAGAGAGTGTTTGTGTTGTGTGAAGCTTCCCTTGGAAGATTGGAGGGAAAAAGGTGCAAAAAGGTGTCCAAGGTCAACTTTGAATAGTACGCGAATAGTGTCCCGTACTACCATTTTTCTCTCTTGTTTGTTTCGCTTGTGTACTAATCCTCAAATATAATTCCTTTAACACTATAATTATTCACTCTTAGTAGTCTACTATAAATTTCTCAAATCTCCACTTAGTCGTTTCGACACGAAATACGCGAACTTCCGATTCGCGTGTGATAAAGCGAAATTTAAAAGCAATTTATGTAACGATAATATAATTAACTAATTCTAGGGTAAATAATTATAAAATAGCTATTTTAAGAATAAAAGTATGAGTCCTCACAATCTCTACTGACCATGTCACCGGTAACTGACTTTCACAAGTAAACACAGAGAATTCTTGCCAATTACATCTTTATTGACCATGCTATCGGCAATAGTTACATCATTATCCTCTTTAGTGATTCTTAAACTCTGACATAATTTTTCCAACTTCTCAGCCATCCCTAAGTAGTATACAACTAACAACTAAAGATTGTGACAAGGAAAGGAGATGAAGGAAAAACCTAATTGGAAAGGAGACGAAGGAAAACTAGACGGGAAACTGGAAGATACAAAGATAACTAGACTCGCAAGTGGAAGATGAAGAAAAAAGAACACCTAGCATATGTAAATCAGAAATTTGATAGATAAAGGAAAGATGACAACAAATATACTTGGACAAAATCAAAGACGAGTGAAGAAAAATCTCAGGGCGTCATAACAAGAAACAAAAAACTCCCACAAAAGATGAAGACCCTAGGAGAGAACAAGTTTGCAATAGCAAGGATAGACTCATAGAGAAGAACCCTCGAGAGAGAATTTCCTCATGAGATGATAAAAAGGCACTTGCTGCTCATCTAAGCGTGCATTTGATAAAACTGAAGTCTGAAGTCTGAAATCTGAAGTCTGAATCCATTAAGTTATTGAATTATTAAATATTAAATCTAATTTATTTGAATGCATATCACATTCAGTGATAAATGAATAGTTTATCACTTAATTTTGAGAGTAAGTTTTGCCTAGAAAATTCAGGGTCACTTAATTAATTCAGATGTTCAATTTTTTGTTATCAAACTATCTGAATATATTAAAATTTGAATTTATTAAATTTAAGTGGTGAACTAGATTATCGAACAGGGCCTTAGTCTTTAAGTCATTCGTATGATATTTGATAGCATGATAGTGTAATAGGTTTTCAACCAAAATTTATAATTCATGGTGACTTTAAAATTTATGATAATTTGAAAATACTGTACCACCATAGGCAAACCACGAAAGCATTTGTTGTGTTAGTTCGTATTTATATGATGTTCCTAATATAGCTTTTTTAATTAAAACTAATTTAGTCCCTGAAATAAATTTAATTTATTAATTTTTATATCTAGCCAATTTCGCCCTTCTAACTAAAGTCTAGCCAAATGAAATTGTTGCTAGTTTCAAAAAATAGAGAAAATCACCAATTTAGTCCTCAAACTATTTTACTAAAGCCGATTTGGTCCCTCAACATTTTATCGCATGAATTAAGTCCCTTAACTAAAATTCTTGTGCCAATTGAGGACCTATACGGTGTCGCCACCCAAAACACATGTTTCTATACAGAAACCAACGGTGACGCAGGGGCTTTTTTGGAAGTACACAGTAGGATTTCTGCGGGAAGCAAGACAGCAACCATTTTGCATCCAAATTGGGGGAAACCTTTGAGTAGTGAGAAAATAGAAGATTCAGGTGAAGAGAAATACTGGGGGTGGTGGTGATTGCTTGTGGAGCCTTGGGGTTTGAGGCACTCAGGGCCTGATGCAACCGTGTTCACTGCAACATTGGAGGTGATTGCTTGCAGAGCCTTGGCCACTTCAGATATCAGATGCTGCTGCTCCTTATTTTTTAAGTTCAGATTGGTCGCACTGTGGTCTGCAATACCTTTACTGCTGCTAATTTTGTTCTCAGCCCCTTGGACTGCAAATTTATTGTTCGTTGTGTAATCAGAATTTGGCTTCTAAATGGGTGCCTGCTAGAGTATACCAAGTAGTATTAGACTAGTCCCAGGATTTGTTACTCAAAGATGTGGAAATAGCTTTACTAATGATCGTTCACCTCAATCTAAAGCATCAAGAGAGACAATATAGACTAGCATTAATCCACACAACACTGGAGATACAATGCTATCCAATTTGGGTATTGCAGACAAGGGAGACTAATATGAATGAAATCATTAATATATCCCACATTATTTTTTTCATGTATCACTAAACTCAAGCAACAGTGGTATAAAGAAAAACAGTAATAAGTAGGCTTCACTAACAAAATAGAAGCAATTAAACAAAAAAAATTGTTTCATGCCACCAAATAGTGCTCTAAGCATGCATACCTGCGTGATGATACTGTTAGGGCCTTGCTACCAGGCAAAGACATATTTTCAGCAACCACATTTGTGTCAATCTCACTCGAGGGATTTGTCCTGTATGGAGAATGTTCTGCCTTCCTGGAATTGCTTTGATTGAGTGACATCGGTTGTTGCTGGTTCTGATTCTAGCTCTCATTCAAAACTTTAACATTCCTCCTTGCAGGAGAGCGAGCACGAGGAGAAGCAGCAGTCCTTGCACCCACAGCAGCATCACCACCACCCCCAGTAGTTCTCTTCACTTGAATCCTTTATTTTCTCGCTACTTAAAGGTTTCCCCCAATTTGGATGCAAAATGGTTTCTGTCTTGCTTCCCGCAGAAATCCTACTGTGTACTTCCAAAAAAGCCCTTGCGTCGCCGTTGGTTTCTGTACAGAAACATGTGTTTAGGTGATGACACCGTATAGGTCCTCAATTGGCACAAGAATTTTAGTTAAGGGACTTAATTCATGCGATAAAATGTTGAGGGACTAAATCAGCTTTAAAAAAATAGTTTGAGGACTAAATTGGCGATTTTCCCCAAAAAATATTCTAGTTAGCTAGTTTTTGGCTAGAACGACTAAATGGACTAACACATGGGGAATAAATCAAGGGATAATTTCAGAAACCTTCCCTGAAGTTTCTGACACTTTCATTGACATCCCCTGAGGTTCTCAAAATTTCACTGACCTCCCTTGATAGAAAATTGGGTCCCTTTTCTGACATCATGAAGGCCAAAATTACAAATATATCCTATGAAGTTGGGGTTTATTACTACCGTTTAGTTGGAGAAAAAGGCTCTTGAGTGATTAATTAAGCTTAACAACAATAACACAAACTTGATTATGGTTTCATGAATTAAAGCTGGATTAAGAAGTATAGGCGCCAATTGAGCTGCAATATTGGCGCCATTTTTGTGCCTGCTCTGATTTGACAAGAAGATAGCAAAGAATCACTTATATGTACGTGTAATGACATTCTGGATTATGGAAAGAAACAGAGGAAATAACTAGAACAAAAATGGAAAGGAAATTGTGATCAAACCAGTGGTCTTGATATGCATTGGAGTAGCAGCAGCAAAGTGAAGAATTAATTGCAGTTTTAAAATAGTTGCAAACACAGCAGTAAAGGTACAAAATTTCTTGTTCCTGAAACTTTCCTTTACTGGTGCTGCTCCTTTAACTTTCCTAAAATAGTGTTGCTCGATTCCATGCAAGTCTTTTGTCTAAATCTTGATATTGAACATTCATTTAGTTTGTTAAATGAATTTTTGAGTTAATCATTGACACTTAACTCAAGCCATTGCATATTACGTGTGAGACTACTGTGAAATCTTATGCTACATGTATGTTGTGAAGATTAGTTGATCATAATTATTCTTATGTTAATGAAAGTTGAGTAGCATGCTGCTGAGTTATATAACCAATGTTTCTAGTTTCTAGATGATGTTTTCTCAAAATGGCTTTGGTTGTGATCATCATCATATTTGAATGCTGAGATTGTAGGATGGCCAATCTTGCTGCTGCCTATGACATTATGGTTCACTGTAATGGGAACAAAATCAGGATTCCAAATGTGGATCCAACTGGCTATACGTACATCTCCTTGCTATTTGATGTAACTGAGAAGGCATTGAGTAAAATGCCTGGCAATGTTAATATGCTTATGCAGATGAGATGTGAAGTTCCTGGAAAAAATTGCATGATGGATGTTAATGATGATGATTCAGTTACTGAGATGTTCAAAATACATAAATCTAAATTAGTAATTAACTTGCATGTGTCTGATATGGAAATTATTCTAGTTGATTCAGAGAATACCTCAGTGAATGTGAGAGAAATGAACAAAGAAATAATTTAGGCATTGAACAAATTCCTAGCAAGGCAGTAGTTGTAGACATTGGACAGTCGGATGATAACTATGGTGACTCTAGCTCTGATTCTTCGTGGAACCACAACCTGCATAGTGACACTGATGAGGAAGTAGTTGATGATAGGGCAGTAGATGCATATAGTGAGGACAGTGACACTAATTTTTCTGATTTTGAGGACAATGAAGCTCTTGTTGTGGTTCCTGATTCTGAATCTGAGGAAGAAAATGATCCTATGAGACAAGTAATGAGACAAAAAATGTGGATTTACAATAGCAAAGATGAGTTAGAGTTTCAAAAGGGTCAGTTATTCACCAATGTGGATGCCTTCAGAGCTGCATTGAAAGACTATGTCATTCAAAAAGGCTTTCCTATTTTGAGATTAAAGAATGAGAAAAGTCGAGTCACTGCTGTCTGTGGTGTTGAGGGATGTCAATGGAGAATTCATGCTTCACCAGTGGCTGATTCAGTCACTTTTCAGATTAAAAGTTATCAGAGGAACACACTTGTGTTATGGACAAACATTGTACTGAGGCCACATCTGACTGGATGGCCAAGAAGTTGGTTTCTGTCATGAGGATCATCCTAATATGACCAGTAAAGGGGTAGAGGCAGAGTTGCTTAAGTATGGTGTGAGGCCTAGTAAAATGCAAATTTTTAGAGCTAAAAACAAAGCACTAGCTGAGATAGAAGGCACACATGCTGAATCATATACAAAATTGCCAAGATATGCTGAGCTGATGAGGAAGTATAATCCCAATAGCATATGCAAAATACATTATGATAGACCAAATATCTTGGTTGAGCCTGCCTTCCTAAGAATCTTTGTCAGTTTCACAGCACAAAAGTTAGGATTTCTGGAAGGGTGCAGGCCTTTTGTGGGGTTTGATGGCTGTTTCTTGAAGGGTCCATTTGGTGGTGTATTGCTCACAGCAGTGGCTTTGGATGCAAATAACAGCATATTTCCTTTAGCCTTTGCTGTAGCAGAATGTGAGAGCAAGGATACTTGGAGGTGGTTCTTCTACTATTTTTCTGAGTTTTTTGGACCATTTGATCACAGCAAACCTTTAACATTCATGAGTGATAGGCAAAAGGTAAAATTTCTATCCACAGCTTTTCATGTTTAATCTGACATTCTGGTTGCTGAGTCATTTTGTTTTGGTTACAGGGATTGAATCTTGCATATGAGGAGATGATTCCTGAGGCAGTTGGAAGGCATTGCTGCAGGCATATATGCAGCAACTTTAAGATGCAATTTCCAGGTATCTTACTTAGCAGTTTCTTTTGGAAGGCAGCGAAAAGCTATGATGCAATAGGACATAATGATGCAATGGCTAGCATTAAAGACATTAACATAAATGCTTGGAAATATTTGGATAAAATTCCAAGAACTACCTGGTGTAGACATGTATTCTCAACTGAGTTGAAATGTGACCATGTCACAAATAATTTTACTGAGTCTTTTAATGCTTGGATTGGTGATCTAAGAGGAAAACCAATACTGACTTTGGTTGATGGTTTAAGAAGAAAAGTTCATGAAAAAAATGCACAAAAGGTACCAGAAAGGCTGCACCTTGACTGGTCACATTACTCCCAGAATTGTTGAGAAACTGAAAGAAATTGGCCAAGCATCAAGAAAATGTCAGATTCATATGGCTAGTGAGGATACATTTGAGGTTGGTGATATGGATAGGACCTATATAGTCAACTTGAGGCAAAGAATCTGTGACTGTGGTGCTTTCCAAATTTCTGGAATTCCATGCAAGCATGCAGCATTAGGAGTTATATATAGGAGAGAAAAACTAGAGAACTACTGTGAAGTTTGGTTCACCAAAGACATGTATTTAAAAACATATTCGCACATGATTCATCCCATTCCTGATGTGAAGAGATGGCCTCCTATGCCTGAAGTGCTACCAACAACTGTCTTGCCACCACCTCTGAGAAGAGCTCCTGGTAGACCAAGAGTGAATAGAAGAAGGGAAGCTGATGAAACTGCTTGCACAGCACAGGCAAAGAGGTCAAGCACTCTTAAGTGTGGTAATTGTGGAGCTTTTGGTCACAATAAGAGGACTTGCAAAGGAGCACCTGTGCAGAAAAGCTCTAGCAACATTGCTACTGATGTGCAGGTATACATTGCCCAAAATATGATATTATCCCTGTCTCCTAACTATTACTTATAGGTATATTGAATTTGGTATCACAGATGGCAATTAGAAGAGGTAGACCTGGTAGAGGAATGGCTAATACAGGCCTGTCAGGAGCAGTTCTCTGGGTAACTAATCCAGTTATCATAATCTGTCCTGTGTCAATCGAGTAGTTTATCTACTGCAAATCTCATTGCAGCTTACATCTCATGTTTTAGGATCATGCAACTGGAAATATACCTGTTGTGCACTCCAGTCAAGGGAGCAATCCAAGCCCCAAGTCAAAATGGTGCAGCACATATTCAAGTGAATGTGCAAACTTCTGCAACTACTCATGCTAATAGAAAGGTATGATCCTAATCTGCTATCCCAAATTTCTGTCAATAACATAATTGGTAGCTGCTGTTTCCTATTTCTGATGTAGTTTATGTCTCAAATGTAACAGAGAGGAAGGCGTGTTGGACACAATCCTGCAACCTCTGCAACAAGAGCTGGTGGTAGAACAAAAAACTTCAACTCTGCTCTAACTAATCCAGTTGTTCCAGTTCCACCTACCACTACATCTCAAAATGCTTCATCTGTTAGCATAAACACATCTACAAATCAGCACACCAAAAGCATCAGTAGTACCAGTAGTTTCAGCATGCTGTTTTGACAAAATGGTGCTGAATTCCAGTTGTTAGTTATGTCTACTTGAATCTCTTTTGTTAATGCTTTTGTTAATGCTTTCTTACAGTGATTAAGAACTGTGGAATTGCAATCCTCACCATCTGCATATAGTGTTTTGATGCAGATGGTGTTTTGTACTGTTGGATTGCAGTGATGCACACGTGATGTTGTATAACTAATATGCAACCTCTGCAACCTTTAACTAATGTAATGTCCTGCATTTGATCTTTAATCTGTCTTTTTGTTTACCATTGACACAGAATTGTTTGCAAACTTGGCATAGTGGATGACAAATCAGAAATAATGTAATGATTAATTGCTTCACTCTGAAGTCTAAAAAGCTGTATACACAGTTTCACATTGGTGCTCAAATTAATTCCAAGTAACTTAGCCTTCTGGTATGAATCTCCTATCACCAGAAAAGGCATCATATTACTTGGTACAGATAGAAGGCACTGTAACATGAGTTCATCGAAATGATTTTACAATTTGAATGAAAATAAATATAGCTAATAAGGTGAGGTTTATGATGATCAGTGCATTCCCTAAGGCTCCTGGTATCAGAAATTGCTTTGGCCCCGCAACTTGCCTAACTGGAATGCCATCTCCATTTCTGGCATTAACTTGTCCTCTTTCTGCATTGACGTTGTTTCTTCTACTATTTACTTCTTCTTCTTCACCGCTATACCATTCAAAGTACCTGCATTTTGCACAATAGAAATACAACTTGTCTGGATTCCTTTCACTCTCTGATATCATTACGGTTGCCTTGCGATTACAGCGGCAAAACCTGTTTTTAATGGAGAAAGATGTGGGTGAATTCCATGATTCTCCCTACGGCTTGAAGAGGCCATGGTTGCAGCTAAAACTTTTAACTCAGAGCTCTAATTGCAGCACAACAAATTCACTTTGTTATCACTCCAAATCAGCAGCAAAGAATGATAATAGCTTCAAACCTCAGAGGTAGTTAAGTTGCTTTGCTTTATATGCTATTGCTACTGAATGTGCAAAAATCTGGCCGTTGCAATTTGCAGCTAGCCGTTGCAAAATCTGCCAAATAACTGTTGCATGGCACATCTGGTGCTTTAAATTTTTTGTATTGCACTTACACCCCCTCAACTTTAGTAATCAGTCCAAATCATTTATTCTTCTTTCAATCTTCTACTAATACAAGGAGCAAAAGGGCAGCCATGGAATAAAATTACCTTCTCACACATGAAAATAATATTGTAATATGATTTGGACTGAATTGTTACCAAAAACTGAAAAGCAAGGGAGGTCAGTGAAATTTTGAGAACCTCAGGGGATGTCAGTGAAAGTGTCAGAAACCTCAGGGGAGGTTTCTGAAATTATCCATAAATCAAAGAAGAAAAATGGGGAATATATTGGCTAATTTACTAAAAGAGTTTTTGTTTTTTTTATAATGCTAATTTACTAAAAGAGTTGAACTAAAGAAGCAAATTTCCCTTTATTTTACATTGTTTTGAGAAAATTCTAACCGTTTATTGATAAGCTTCTTTTCCTTCCAAACAACAAATCCGTAACCTCCTTGATTTAATTTTTATTGTTATCCGAATCACCTGATCCATTAACCTGACATATCACTCAATCTTTGTCTGAAAATCTAATCTTTACCACAGTCTCAATCACCTGATTCATTTTTCTGACATATTTCTCAATCTTGATTTCAGCCGAATCCATTGTCTTTTGCTTTCATTTTTATGAAAACTCTAAAGATTTCCTCATCTGTTTCTTTCCTTTTCTTCAACTATTTGGATATATCTTCTAAATTGGGTAAAAGGTCCAATATGAAATTCATCTGAATGTTCATCTTTAGATTTAAAATTATGGGTAAATCGTAGCTATGCAAATTGTCTGAGAATCCAGAATTTTGCAACAAGAACCCTTTTTTGATTAAATCAAGAAAAGGGTTATGATGAGTTCAAGTTCGTTTAAAGAATTCCAGCAATGGCCTATCCAAGAACTCTTGTATCAATTGTAGCTTCAGCCGGCGGCTTAGCTGTTTTCTTTGCTTATTGCTTCATCCCTTTTAATCTCAGGGCCAATTGGGTCACTTTTGGCAGCTATTTCTATGGTGTGGGTGGATCATACAGAAAAAAGCTGATCTTTTGTCTAGTGGAGATGGCAGTGGAAATAGAGATGTTTTTGAAGCCTTTCGTAGTAATTTAACGAATAAGGAATAACTCGGATTCTGGAGATGCTGTAGTGGAAAGTCCAAGTTGGTGAAATGAAGCCCTGGGGATTCAAGAAATATGAGAGGTCAAGAGAAAGTTGTTAATGTTACTAATAATGCTGAAAAGGTGAGCACCAATGTGCAGAAAAACAACACTAACGGGGCTAATTTAACTGACTCAGGTACAATTTTTAGTTTTATTTTTCTGCTTTAGTTGTTAGTAAATCCCTTTGTTTTCGTGATTTCTATACTGCTGGGGAACAAAATATGACGCATTCGTGTAGATTTGATTGTGAATTGGCCTTGCTTTTTCATCTGCAAATCCAGGACTGTCTTGACTTCTGGTTCTATTACAGCATCAGTTAAGGGACATTAAATTTGCATTTCCTGCTGTGTGAACTATTAGAGTCAACTGCGCATGAGGGTTAGATCGATGGTAGGACTCAGAATATGTTAAGAAAGGCCCAGGGCACATCGTGTAATTGATGAATTGAGTTATTGTAAAATGGTGAAATTGTTGTTACATCTGAGATAAAACAGTTATGGTTATTGGCCTAAATTATACAGCTATAACAGGTTGAAAGCACCTTTTGGGTGCAAAATGAGCAGAAATTTGTTAGTATTGCTGTTGAGCGGTCATCTGGTGCAAACAGCTGCTTATAAATGGTTGGAATACCTCCTGTTTTTACCTTGGGTTACCTTGTTGTGCAAAGATTTATGCGGTATCCAATACATATCAAGGATAGAGTATATGGTATTTTTACTATATTTTGTTAGCTCAAACTTGATGAAACTTTGTGCCACAGTTAACACAGATTGTGATCTCTATGCTGGAAAATGGGTCTATGATTCAACTGGACCATTGTATACAAATAGCTCCTGCCCCGTCCTGACACAGATGCAGAATTGTCAAGGAAATGGAAGGCCTGATAAAGAGTATGAGAACTGGCGATGGAAACCTGCTCAATGCAACCTCCCTCAATTTGATGCAATGAAGTTTTTGGAATTGATGAGTGGAAAGACATTAGCTTTTGTTGGTGATTCTGTGGCTCGCAATCAAATGGAATCCCTTTTGTGTATTCTCTGGCAGGTAAGTACCGCAGTTTTCTATATGTGTTTTGTACTTTTACAGAATCCTGCACTTTTGTGTCTTTCCTCCCACAATTTCTGCTGAAAACTTATCATATTTTGGAAATACCCTTACCTGTGATTAGTGATTCAGGATATGTTGCTGCATAGCGCTTGTTATGTTCTTGCTTTCGTTTGTTTTACCATAAACTTGTCGAGAAGTTTTGTACTAATTCTGGTTGATTGGCTACAGCACATAATTTGTTATGAATTCCTATAATAGATTCTATTGACAAAGAAGGGTTGTCATTTGTGATTAAATGAAACTTTACGGGAAATGTAACTCTTAATGAAAATACATGCATGGCTGTAAAGCTTAATATTAAGTTTCAATGCACGTGTATTCCTTTTATGTTTAGTTTACTAATACAAGATGGGTAGAATTACTCCTGGTGCTATCAATGTACAATCTAATTCAAATGATTCTGCACAATATAGAAAAATAACTTTACATTACAAAATCTGTGAAAAGTGCAGGAGTTATGTTGACACCATAAGATAGTGTATATATCTATCACAGAAAATTTGAGAAGGGAAAGGAAGATCGTAGATTTTTTCACACATTTTCCATAGAGTTAATACCATCTACGCTGTTCAAAAAATGCTGGCACCCTTTTTCTACTTTCGTAAATGATGTCTTTTTACTACTGTTTTTGAGGTACAAAGCAAACATTTAACTTGTGTGGAACTCTCCATGTGATGCCATATGTACTGGTAGGTGTGGTCGTAATTTTTGCTATTTAGACAGCAGTGAACTAGTTCTGTCGACAGAATAATTATTCACGCTAAATAAGTGCAAGCCCTTGGTAGAGATGTGCCGCAGTTTTGGGTATTGTTTCAAAGTAGATTATAAGCTAGAGTCGTTATGTCTATATTTCTTGGATGTATAATGTCATGTGCTGCAGCCTATTTATTTCTTTGTAATTTGGGATACTTATCAGGTTGAAGTCCCCAAAAACCGTGGGAATAAGAAAATGCAACGTTATTATTTCAGATCAACATCCACAATGATTGTCCGAATATGGTCTTCCTGGCTTGTGCACCAACACCCTGAGCCATTTGATTTTGCTCCCACTGGTGTCGATAAGCTCCACCTTGACTTACCGGACGAACGATTTATGGAATTTGTTCCAAACTTTGATGTAATTGTTCTTTCTTCTGGGCATTGGTTTGCCAAGAAGTCTGTCTATATCTTGAACAACGAGATTGTTGGTGGACAATTGTGGTGGCCGGACAAGTCTAGACAAATGAAGGTCAACAATGTTGATGCTTTTGGAATCTCTGTTGAGACTATCCTAACTGCAATGCTTAAGCATCCAAATTATACTGGTTTAACAATCTTGCGTTCCTTTTCACCTGATCATTATGAAGGTGGAGCCTGGAATACTGGAGGCTCATGCACAGGGAAGGAAAAACCAGCTGTGGACAAAGATTTAGTAGAAAATGGCTTTACCAATATAATGCACGAGAAACAGGTGGCAGGATTTAACAAGGCAATCAAAAAGCAGACAAACAAATCAAAAGCAATATTGATGGACATTACGAAAGCCTTTAGCTACCGTCATGATGGGCATCCAGGTCCTTATCGGAGCCCTGACCCAAATAAAATCACAAAACGAGGACCAGATGGCAGGCCTCCACCACAGGATTGCTTGCATTGGTGCATGCCTGGCCCAGTTGACACATGGAATGAACTGGTATTTGAAATCATAAGAAGAGAATTTGTGGCCAAAAAAAAGTAATCCTTCATGATAAATTTCTCATATTTCTTTTAAGGAGCATGCCATTGCTTGCTAACAGAGATTGTACTTTCTTATGAAAAAATTTGTAGGTCATGTTGGGTATTAGAGCTTTGTAGGCTTCATTCCAGATTTTGATTTTTCATTGATCTTATTGTAATAGGCACTAGTTAGAAGATTATGAACTGTCTCTTTGTTATAGGAAAATGCTGCTGTCATAGACACCTATTTTCATAAATTATTACTTTTCTGTAAGTGCAACTATGATTAATACGTCTTGAAAGCATCTTCTTTATAAAGTTTATTGACTTTGCCATCTGAAAGGAACTTGTGAGTAAAATACTTCATTTACAAAGGATTCCTTTTTTGTTATTGCTGTTCCCTTTTCCTTTTTTCTTTTTTTTTTAAATAATTAGTCATGTATTTCTTTGGGGCAAGGGGTTGGCTGTTGGCCTGAAGGAGGGGCTTCTCATTGCCCATAGAGTTTCCATGGCTCATAATTGAGAAATTACATCTTTTCAAGTTATGAAGTGGTAAATGTTATAAGCACTTAAGTATTGTGCAAATCAGTTGATTCTTTAATTGCTTCGCACCCTAAAAACAAAAAGAATAATGTTTGACTTTCTATATTTATCCATCTTTAAATATGGATATGTAGAGATGTTCGTAATTGCACAACTATGATTGCAATCCATTTTAGATAGACAGAAGTACAGCATCCAAATACCGGGTAAGCTGTCTCGTGCATAAGTTCTCTGTGCTTTCCTTGCTGTGCTAACATATCCATGCAGGTAATTTGTGTGTAAAGTACTTGTATATTCTTACAATGATGATTCAAAAGCTCATGTATTAGTTCTTCCCTGGGCTTTGTTCTCAGTGGATGAGATCTGCTGAATGAAGATGAGACTGCAACGTGGCAGCACCATTGCCTTTAAGAGCAGGCTAGGTAGAATTGATGCAATTTTTTGGTAGCTAATTCATTACATCTATGCATTTTTTGGATGTTTTCTCAACTAGAGATGAGATGCTTATTGCAATTATGCTGATGATTGAGGTTCTACTCTGACTGTGCTTTTCATTTTTGCATTGTTTGTTTGTTATGTATACCTGATTTAGTTAATTGTTTATTACGTGAAGTTTGTTTATTAAATTACAAGTCTAGAATTTGTTGATTTCTTTCTTTTCCACGTCTAAGCAAGCAAAATCATTTCCACTACCTATGTTTTGTGATTCTGTAATATCAAACTAAATGGAGGAAATGGGAGTTAACTAAAAAGCTTTACATGCTCATCTGAACGGTGAGTTTCTTGATTTCCTTTGTTCTATATTGATCTCTGATGTGTAATTCTTATTGCCTTAAACTTACTAACTTCTTTTGTACCCCTTTAGATATGAGAATCTTTCTTTTAATACTTGATTATGGTCAACTGTTGGTAGGTATTTCTCCTATTATAGTTAATTTTTTTCCCAATCTCTGTTTCATCTGCCAGGTTGAGAAGCAGTTGGAAAGTTGCTTTTCTTTTCTATTTTTTTATGGTAGTTAAGCAAATATGTATATTATTTCAGTAAATAATTTTTTTTTATGTGTATGTATGGAATCACAATTTATTCTTTTGACCGCTGGAATCAACTCAATTGGGTAAAATCCATGCAACCTCCATTTGGTTATTGCAAAACCATTGCTTTCCTTGACTTAATGCTTAACACATGAAAAAGTACATTTTCATTATGTCTCAGCTTACACTTTTAGGGTTAAGATGCTTGTGAAAAGCTTCTAGGATACTATTGTCCAATTAGTGCTCAAATGTTGGCTTACAGTTCATTTAATTCTAATTCATCTGGCTGGGTGTTAGGCAGTGTGAGATGAGCTAAAGTTATTCGCTGCAGGGGGTTAAGGAAGACTCAAGTGTCACGTAATGCCTTGCTGCTATATGAGTAATAACACTCCATTGCTCCAGCTGTTTATCAGTGTCAGATGAACGGATATTTTTTACCGCTGGGGTTTAAGGAACATACACAGTATAATGCATTCAAACAACTAAAATGCAGCAGTAATCCACCCTGTACCATGAGAACTTTTGTTGTTTTTTTTTCCTTTGTGTTAATTATGTTGTGAAACAATATGTAATGTAAGTGCATTTATAGTTCAACTCTTCTATTTTGCACAACCAATTCTTGTGCCCTGATGAAATAGATTCTGCTGGAATGATTGAAGGAAAACCGAGAATGCAAAACTGCCTTTACTCTACTTGGTCAATCTATCTTGATCTGATGTGCAGAGGTTCTTGAATTTATGAAAAGGGAAAGCTATCTTCATATACTTCATGTCCTTGGAGAGGTCGGATTGCATCTTTCTCTAATAGTACAGCAGTAAGGGTATTCTTGAAATCTGTTTTAGTATATTAGCCAGCTTCTCTTCGTTGCTTATTAATTTCCCTCTATTTATTGCACTTTGCTTTTGGTTTATGGTAATTGAATTTTCTTTTCCTCCCTTTCTCTCTGCGATCATGTCTTCTTGTTTATTCTGCGATTTTGTTAAGGTACTTCTGTTGTTCAATCATGTTATTACCTCCCTTCTCTTTTCAAGGTCTCGACAATCATTCAATTGGGGTCTTGAATTTTTTTTTATTTTTGCCTTAAAATGCATTTTTTTTTGGCATTCAAATACAGATTTTTACACTAGAGCAAAGTTTCAGAAGGCCCAGCTAGAGTTTCTAAGTTCAGAGAGATCATGGCAACAGTTTATAGTCCACTTATGTATCGAATTCATGCTAGCTTGATTGGTTGCTGATTAATTGGAAAAATTCCCAAAGTTCTATGGACGTAGTAATTGACAGAGGAATGTAAAATTTTTTTTTATCTGATAGGGTCTTTCACACTCTCATGAGTTGAAGATACCATTCAACGTCCTGTAGTTGAAGATACTATTATAGATGGTTTCTTAAAAATGTTAAGTATGTATTCTTATCTTCTTTAAGTTGCATTGCACATAGCTCCCATTCATACATCCTGCCTCGGTCTAAATCTTGTAAGTCATTATGAGTTAGACTTCTAATTGGATCACGTCGAATGTCCCTTCAGTTCTTATTGGATTAGTTGTGCATTTTACGATATTTATACAGCGAGGTGTCTTGGTTCTTCTAAGGACACCTTTTACCCTGATTTCTTTGCAGGTAAATCTAGTTCATGCTTTAAGGGACAATTATGAAGAGTGATTTGCATGTCATTTGTCTGTTCTGCATTTGCATCCAAGTGTCTAAATCTATAATCAGTGTCCTTTTTTAGTTGTTTTCTTGCTTATGCTAATTCCTGGCTATACTGATAGTTCATATAAGAAATGATTTGACTTTCCAAAAGTATGAATACACTTATCAGATAGATGTTACGCAGCAAAAACTACATAAATGTTGTAATTATTCTTGAATACAAAGTGGTATGAGAGGAAGGGCAATATTGGGGATTGGATGACAATGTAGACCTCCAATCGTATTGCAGGGTAGCAAATTTTCATAGGAGTTAGATAAGCTGTCTTGCTAGGGTGGGTAGTGAAAGTACACTAGGAGAGATGTGGGAAACTGCATAATTTATCCATTATTGAATATGTAGTGATTCTCTATATAGCTTAAGGGACTCTAGAGATTACACTGCTTGTAAATGCAAATTAAGGTCTTCGCTAGTGCTGAAGGCGTCAATCAAAAGCGAGAAGATTACTGATGAAAAGCGAGACAGGAGTAGGTTTCCTTTAATTGTACTTGAAGGAAATTATAAAGGCAACAAGATTTCTAGAGGATGAAAGTGTAAAATCTTGCACTTCGAACTAGAAATATTGCATGTGGAGCAATAGACAAACTTAAACAGTATTGTTAGTGGAATATCCCACATTGATATTTCAAGGATTTCCAACCATATATATAAGATGTTGGGCCACTCCACTCAATTGGTTTTGAGAAGGAAATCCGAGTTCATTAATGTTAGTTATATCTACAAATAAATGCTTCTTACTACAGTTAAGTAGCTATTAGTGTTGATCAGGTTTGCATGAGCTGGCATAAAATGGTGTTGAAAATTGAAGAAACAGAGCGTGTTTAATTTGCTCAACGTATGATGCTTCTCTTCTCTCTCTCTCTCTCTCTCACAAAAGTCAAGTTTAGTACTTTGATGAATTACGTTATATTCTGAATCACCCATAAAATGGTGTTGAAAATTGAAGAAACAGAGCGTATTTAATTTGCTCAACGTATGATGCTTTTCTCCTCTCTCAAAAGTGAAGTCTAGTACTTTGATGAATTACGTTAATCTGAATTGCCCTAAAAGTCATATTCTTGTGGCAAAAATAGGGTTTCTCAATTGTGATTCAGAAATGTTTTCTTGAAATAAAATTAAAATGAGGGACATAAGTGTCAATATGCAAGAACAGCCCTGCATGTATGGATTAGGCCACAGAGGGACTGATTTCTTTCCAGACCATGATTTAATATGAGACTGATAGCTCGATTCACCTTTCCTGCCTTAGAACAATACTAATTTAGTCCATAGTTTGTCTTTTATTGTTTCAGTTATTTTCTTTTTACTTTTGGCCTTGTCCGTGTTAAAGGACTACTAGTTCTTCAATTGATCCTTTAAATTTTCAAAACATTGGTGATAAATTTATTGACACACGGAGTTATCATGTTGACGTCAACGTGATAACGTTTATGTTCTTGTTGGCTAAAGAAAAATACTTCACAACAGAGAATATTGCAGACTCTATGGATGTTGATGACTAAGAATATATCAGAGATGGTAACTTTGTGGAGTTCTACATTCCTTTCGTAGATTGTACATAACCATATACAAGTAATTGATGCTGTGCATTCCCTATGGTCGGTTTTTATAGGTAGCCTTGTAAAATGTCTGGTTTGTGGCGACAAACCAAGTGTTACCTGGTCTCCTCCCTGGGTGGCATAGCAATTGATTTTTTTTTTTTGTAACCCGGAACATACCTTGACTCGAACCCTTAGGACCCGAACCGGCACACCAAACCGGAGGAGTGCACCACGGACTCATGTAGCGATCCCGGGCGGATCACGAGGGTTCAAGTCCAAGGTAAAATTCGAATTCAGGACCACAAGAGTGTTTAAGAGCCTGCTTACCGCTGGATCACCCCCGTGAGGGCCATAGCAATTGACTTTGATGGATCCCTTTTTAAGAATTCGAAAGAGGCTGCTGCAGGAGTTTTGGTAAGTGTGACGCCCCCACTTCTCCCTAAGCCGAACCAAAAGGTATCCGCGGGACGCTTGTCCAACTCTCGTCAGGACTCGAAACAAATCCAATTCAAATCTAGTCTAATACTAACAACGAAAGTCGGAATAAAGGTACGAAATCATTTCCATACATAATTATCCAGTCTTACATCATAATTTCAAATTTACAATCACTTTCCCCAAAATATACAACATCCAAGAGTGTCTAGTCGATTACAATCAAAACACTAATACAAAGGTGCCTCAAGTCGGCATTTGCTTAACTCCTTCCAATCAGTTCCTGTTAAGGAAAACAAACTAATGGGATGAGTCAATACTCAGCGAGACCAAGGAAACACACATGCAAACACGCAATCCAAATAGTCACAAATTACATAATGAGTAAAGCTATAAGTTCGAATAATTCACATTTCGATTAAAAAAAATAAAGAGAAACAATTCAAGGATACTGTAACTCTCAGGAGCTAAATTTCACGTAGTCGAGTCGGAGTCTTGATCACATCTCATATTGACACTCCGTCAATCACATAAGTATCAAATCCGTAGATACACCACTTTTCTTCAAATCCCGTCACCATTACACCCCCTTACCGGGCCCGCTCATCAAAGTTTTTGATAATACTCGAGTATATCATGACAATACTGCACGAGTAATGCCGAGCAAGATCTCTCCAATATATCATACTCTACGAATATCTCATGGTTTGCTAAGCTTATCGACCAAGCCCATGCTGACTCGATTCGCAAAGTTAGCCAACGAGTTTGGGCGTCCCCCGAATACGAATACGAATATAAGTCGATGAGCAACGCTCAAATCGACGATTCTAAATAGGAATCACAAATACGAATCACATCCACATTACTATATACAAGTCGAATATGAATTCACGTAACAAAATACGAATATAATTTTGTTCGAAAGAGAACGAATGCGGTAAAGTACACACTCGTCTCAAAATTTCAAATTCACATAAAGGATAAAAAACAGTTAACCACTTAGCAACAAATTCATGCACTTAACACTCACCAATCAAAATAAGAGAGTGAGCGCGTAAACAAGCATTTAGGTGTTCCCCTCGAGATCCTCGTGAAGGTCTCCTTGAGCACCTGAGCAAACAATAATTATTCATTACACACTATCACTTAAAATCCTTTCTTATCAAGAGAGGAATTGTACACTTGTACAATCTAGAAAATACCATGGAATTGGGCTTTACTTGCTCAAAATTCAAGGTTCAAAAGTAGTGTTTATTAACACAAGGAAAAACTGATTTACTTCATGGAGACAAGTCCAAAATGGTCAATTAGTATTGAAGGATAGGGAAAAGTCTCAAAAACTCAATTCTCGTCAAGTTTGAAAATTTCAAATTTGAGGTTCGATCTTTGAAAAATCGTATCTCACTCTCCGTATGTCCAAAATTGGAAAAATTGGTACCGTTAGAAACTACTTCCAAAGTACTAAAAGTTTCTAGAAGACAATTTTCCATGATTCCAATTGGAAGATATTCAAAATTTGGCCCAACGTTGCTGTTTTGGAAAGTCAAGACAGATTTGGGTTGATTTTCGACCAAGTTTGGAAATTCAGCAAAATTCAAAATGCGAACTAGCCTCTAACATTTGGAATTCAATTAGAGTTACAATCAAAGTTTAAAACAAAACAAGCAGAACAAGAATCGGAGTTTTGAGCACCAAGATATAGTACCTCAAAGTTGTTGAAAAATTGAGACCGTTAGGCAAATTTTCATGTTTAAATTACAAATTTTGGGACTTTGTTTGAGCATCGAAATGAATTCGGAATGGCACCAAATTTGGCAGTATTATACTACCATATGAGGGCTATCCCTCTATCAATTTTCATGGAAAAATACGCACGGAAAGTTGGTTAACCAGATCACCAAAGTTTCCAAATTTCCGAGGCAAATCTGCCTTGTACATGAGTTTTCCGTTTTCAAAACGTTTGGCCAACAAAAATGTCTCAAACACGGTCTCTTTGTGTAGGTAATGTCTAAAAAACATCCAAAATGCATTTAGTAGGTGATTAACACCAATAATTTCGAAACAACGAGTCCCAATAAAGATTTAGACATTTACTAGCCAAAAAGAGGGTTTCAAATCATTGGGTCAGTTACGAATTTCGGCCACAATTCACTCAATTCAACTTGGAATTGAGCGTGGTCAGTGGCGTTGAAAACTAGATTCATAAAGCTACAATTTCTCAGAAGAAATCGTTTTCAAAATCTGTCCACAACTAGCTCATATTTGAGCATCAATTCGCTGCTCAAAACAGAGCTCCCAGTGTAGACGCGAAACAGGACAGTCATGTTCAAACGATTGGTATGGACTACTCAGGTGGAATCAGAACGTGCATTTTATACCGTTGGAATGCTGGGAATGTCTAGTTTCCAATGCCGCAAACGGAACTCGATTTCGACGTCGGAGCAAAAGGTTATAGCAAAACAAAAACACTGCCAGAGCAGTTACGGGAAAATTTTCAGTTTTTGCTGACTTCCGAAAACACATCATTTGGCCAACCAAATCATGAAATTTTTTGATGAAACTTTCTACACATCCCACACAACATGTATACATCATAACCAAGTCATTAGAACCACAAAAAATTGCTCTAAGGGCCACGGCATGTACAGGGGCAGAAATGAAAAAATTCCCTCATCACTTCCATTGAGTTTTCCTTCAACAAGACAACCTATTTCCACTAGATTAAACACTAATCCAACATTAATAGCATCAAAACACAACAAATCAGTCCATCAAGCCATAGTGGGAGTTCATAGAGCCCACACACCAACTTTCGAACATAAATAAAGCTACCCACATGATTATATAAGCTTATAAGTGCAAGATAGTCTTCATAAACTAAGATTCTTGTAGTTGATCGTGGTTTACCTCTCTTGATGAACAAAGCAGAATTTTTCGGCCTCTTGAAGCTCAACAAAACCGTGGAAAGCAAGCTCTCTTCCTAGCTTGAGGTGGTCTCCAAGTGGTTAGCAAAGTTTAGGTAAATTTGAGGTGATTTGGAGTAAGATTTGAGATAGAAATGAAGAGTTTTCTTTCCTTTCTTTTCTTTCTTGTTTTGGCCGGCTCTTGAGGTGAGAAAATGAGAGTTTCAGCCGTGCACTTGAGGTGAGAAAAGAAGGGTTTTGATCTGGTGTGATGCTTCCATGAGAAGTTAAAATGTGTGGCTCTAATTAATTCAAAAGTCAACTCTTTCTCCCGCGCGCGTTTTGTGCTTATTCCTTTCGAGTTTGTTTCACTTGTGCACTAAACCTCTAATGCACTTTTATTCATACTATTATTATTCACTCTCAAAGGTCTAAAAATAATGGTCTTAAGTCCCTCAATTAATCGCGCGTGTAAAAACGCGTACTTCCGATTTGTGCGCGATAAAGTGGAATTTTCATGAAATTCTTATAACGATAGTATCACTAACTAATAATTGAACACTTAAACATAAAAATACCTATTTGAAGACTAATATACAAGTCTCCCATTTTCCAAGCTTATTGTATCCTCGAATCGATTATTGTTTCCAAACGCGTATTCACTATTCTCACTTAACGGGCTTTCAAAAATTAAATTTTAAAACGAGTCATTTTAAAAATATAAGTAAATCATAGTTCCATGTAATTGGGTCTAAAAAGGTTGAAATAAAATATTCGGGGCAAACGGGCAATTAAATATTTAAATAAGCTAGTAATAGGAGTTTAAAATAGATAAATTTGCGAGTCCTCACAGTAAGGAATTATGTTGGGGCGTTTTTAAGCTGTTTATTTTAAAAGCTTGCCTATGTAATCAATCCTCAGGCTATGTTTTTAGACTTGAACCAAGTATCGATTCGGCCGAGCTTAAGGGTTAGGGGTCAATGGGTTTGACCGGATTCGATCGGAGTTGAACCGGATGATGTCATAAATAAAAATTATTTAAAAATTAAAATATTGTATATAAAATACCTAAGAGTATGTTAATATTAATAAAGGTATATTCATATATATTTGATGTTTCAAATATATCTAACAAGAAAATACAAAGAAATTAGAATGATCAAGTAGCAATTTATATTATTTGATGAACATTAACAAGTTTAGAATTAAAATTATGGATTTGATTGAAAAATAACATCAAATTTTAGGACAACATTTATAAAGTATGAAATATTTGAGATATATTAATAAGTTTTACCAATTTAGGGGTCAAAACATAATATTGAAAAAGTTTGACCTTTTTTTAAAAAAATGCTCTTGTTAAACCGGTTTTATTCTGGTCAAACCCGGATTTTGATTGAATTTGATAGGATTTTTAGTCTTCCGGTTTTAAAGAAGAACTCGGACCGGACACTTGGTCGGTCAAACCGGCCGGTTCGAGTTTAAAAACACAGTCCTCATGTAGCTAAGATATTGGCTAATAAAATTTGCCTTGCCAGTAAGTAGTCAAATTTCTCACTCACCTTTGAGGGTGATGCTGCTTCTGTACCTCTGATAATCCTGGATCCAAATGCAGACTTATTTGCTGCTGTGTGCTGATTGATGATGCTTGCCAGCTGCTTAGTCCGATTGCTATTGAATTAGTGTCTGTAGTGATGTCACGAAATAAGGCTGCTCAAACAATTTGGTAAGCATGCAATTGTAGTACATCACGTCGAGGCTGGGGCACCTTCACTTTTACGGTTATTTCTTCTCGCTGATGATATTTACGTTTGAATAGAATATTATTTAAAATATTATTTGAAATAATTATTATAATACTTTTGTAATTTGATGTATTTGAGATTAAAAAAATATTAAGAATATAAAAAAATAGGTTGAAAAATATGTTTATAATGTAAACGAAATATTATTTACAAAAATTTAGCTATTTCTTTCAAATAAATCTACTACTGTCTTTTCGGGTGGGGAAGGGGGAGGGGGGGGGGGGGGGTTTAAGAAAAGAAGAAAAGAGAAAGAGGTGCCCTTTCCCATGTTGAAAGTTTATAAACAACGATTCAAGAATTCGAAGGATACCATTTTTCCCACTGTTAGATGCAAAGCTAGCACCGATGCCAGCACCAAATTTTTTTTATTTTAAACATACGCATATCTCAAGGTTTAGAGTCAAGTTATTACTCTTTCTTATGATAGGCTGCCAATCCACTGAAAATCATAACAATCCCACCAAGAAAAAAATGAAAAATATACAACTCCGAAATTTCCCGAACTTTTATGGTCTTTTTAAATTTCGATCATAAAAAAATACACTGTTATGGTCTTTTATGGTCATTTTTTATGGACATCTGTACGAGGGGAGAAATGACGAAAGCTTAAGCATCCAAACTACGTGATGTAACTCTATATAACTTTTCAAAAGAAGAACTTCATATGCATCTGTCCCAGAACAAAAATGTAAACAAAAAAGCTTCACATGCATATACCCGCGAACAATGGTTTTATTAGTACTAAAGGGATAAGAGGGACAACTGTTCCTCAACAGAGCAGTCGACATGACAAGATATCCGACAAGAAAAAGGGATGAGAATCAGACCAAGGCCTCGCTGTTCCACTGGAGAAGCAGGAGAACGTCTAATGCAACGATATTCAACTGCATCTTGAAGGATGATATTTCCTTGCTTATCCATGCAGTAGAAATTACCCAAGAAGAATCTTCCATCTTTGATCCCTACTAACATTCGACGGGACAGCAACCTTTTCACTCTGCTCACATAATTCAAAGTTGTTGACTCCAACCCTTCTGAGCTTCTTCTCTGATGTACAGATGATGTCTCTTCTTCTTGTTTGGGATCCATTCACCTTGAACAATTTCCTAGAACGATGAGAATTTGAACAAGCTGCTTCGTAGGCTTTAACAAATTCCTTTACAGATAAATATGGCCCTCTGAACTGCGACAAGCGAGCACAAAGGATACAAATAACCCAGTGAGCATGCTATTGCCAATCACAAACATATCTAAACAAACTCTTGATTCTGTTTTGTAACTTCCAAGAGGCACACCAGATAATAATTAAAAAGGTAAACTGACTTTGGCTTTATTTAGCTCTTCCTCCTTTCATTTAAACTTTTTTTGGAGCAAGGTGCTAGGGAGGTGGGAAAGAGTTCATCATTTCTTCACCTGTGTCCTAGAATACAGTTTCGAACTCATACAATGATTACCCCTCCTTTGCACCTGAAAAAAACAGAAACAACAGCTTAAAATTGGAAAGAAAGAATATCATCGGAAGTTAAAAAAGGCAGTAAGAGTAAATGTTAACTTACACAACATCCATAAGGACCATAACCCTCACATAAGAGGATTGTAGTACTACTAGATTTCTGCCAACTAAAATATGGATGACAAGATCAAGTACAAATTTCTTCAAAAGACTAAATTAAATATATGTTAAGCGTCTTCACAACTTTACCAAGACGCGAGCAACCCAAGCTACTGAATTAGGAGGACAATTGGTCCTACCTGTTGGCTCATTACCAAAAACAAACTAACATGGTGCTAGCAAGGTGTCATAAATATTTATAGAACTACATTTCATATTTCAAACATTTTAACCAGCACTTAAATGCAAGTTACCACGCAAGTTACCATTTAAGAAACTCTTTGTGCAATACTGTCTCAACACAGGATTGGTATTATAAACTGTAGCAATAACAAAAATGACAACATTCTCAATTTTTTTCCTCAAAAGAGGCTTAACGGATTTTAAAATGCTCTTCATACTAAAACACAACATGAGATCTTTTATAAATTGAAAAAGAATCTCTTTGATTATGTCAAATTAAGGCTTTTTTAAGTGAGATCACTCGACATTTGCAGAAAATTGGCATTTTCAACTGAAAACTATAGAAATATTAGAAGATAAAGTAGAGAATCATAACCCCTGGAAGAAAGAATATATAAGACTTATAAGTTGAGACTAAATCAAGGTAGAAAACCAAGAAAAATATTGCCAACTAAAAAGTTTGTAACTAAACAAAGTCATCTCAGAACATAGGATTGATATGAGTAGAAGAATATGATACAATATTTTTCAAGTACCCAACTCAGATTTTAAAACAAGAATGGAAAAAATGAGATATGCAGACAGGGATGAGGAATAACTAGTGAAGAAGGGACATTTTTTGGTTGATAATGGTAACAATGCAAATTTCCAAAGTTGGGAATCAAGTACGACTAGAGATCTGAAATTTCTTTTCCTCTTACAATTTTTTCTCTGCAATGACTCATGAGTCTATATCTTTTTTCTTTATGGTTCTCCCTGCTTGTGTCCTTGCGAAATCTGTTTTAGGACTTCATTTTTAAATCACCCCGAGGGGAAAAAAAGGTGGGGGAACTCAGAACACCAAGGTCATATCCAGCCTATAAGGCCCCAGTTTTGACCCTTTTTAACCTCTGTCCCAACATGGTTCTGAATCGAGGTTTCAGCAACTAATTAAAATGGACAAGCAACCAGTTTTAGGTAAAAGTAGCTTGTCTGGTCCAGGCTTGATTATAATTAAAATTGGCCAGAACAGATTGTTTTGACAGAGGAAACTACTGGTTTCGCAAGACACACAGGAAAAGTAGAAAATAGATGAGATAGTTTTAACTCTGAACTATCTAATTGGGAGTTAGAGAATGACAAACTACTCATCTTATTACAAAGACAACAAACTGGATGATCAAACTTCAAAGACAGCAGCAATAACATAGCAAATCAACTATATTATACGCTTAAATGCTAGGCTTTACACTCTAACACGTTCACTTACTACTGAAACAGTTACATGTCAACAAAAGCTGCTGACTAGCTTAAACAGGTTTTTAATGTTTTGCTTCACCTACTCTGGCAGACTCTTTTAATGACTTTTTAAGAACAGCAGTAGTCCATCATCCACATGCTAAGCATGTGAGAATTTGGACCTTTTGCAAACAATGTACATGTAAAACAAAATGTCACACACACACAGGCGATTTTGCGGATCAACATATCAGAAACTGCTATAGATTAAACAACAAAAAATCTTTCGTTCTTCTCATCCACTTTGTATCAACATACTATCAGCTATTTAATTTCCATTCCTCCAATTTATTCAAGTACTGATCGTATCTTTTTTTTTCCTTCTATCGCCATCTTCAAATTTTCTTTACCTTTTCCTACTCCTCTCATCTTCATTTCCCTTTGTTGGATTAGGCTTTCCAAGATTTACTTATCCTCCTACTTGAACATTGCTTACGCAGATTTCTTAATAGGATATACTAAAAAACTTCCTTTGTAGCCCCTTAAAATTTCCATTATTTCTTATAGATTTTCTTCCTGCTTATTGGAAAACATTATTCTCACCTACTACTAATTCTCTTACTCTTACAACGTAAACTTATAATTCAAATTCTGGAGAACTTAACCCTATCTCTCTTATTGGATAAATTACCACTAAAGTTCTATAATTTTTACTTCCAACATTTTTTTGGTGTTATTTTCTGCTATGCTTAATCAAAACTTGCATATTCTTTTGAATTATGCTAGCAGAACATCAGTATTCAGATCAAATCAGCACTTATTCAAGGTTCTGCTTTCACCTGTCATGCCCAAATTTAGTCTTAACCACTGCAAGACGAAAATGTATATAAAATAGTTTTGAAATTTTCGATGAAACACATAACAAAGGGATGAAAAGATGATAAAAAGAAAAAATGGTAAGAATGATTTGAGAGGATCAAAGAAATACTCCCTCACATTCTGCATTTGTCTGCTTTATAGTCCCTCACTTTCAAAAGGATGCAATTTAATCCCTCAGAGTGTACATGATGCAAAAACATGTTAGAACTTAGACTGTTGCGTTAGCATACTGTTAATTCCATGTGTTTTGTAGTTTTAGGATCAGTTTTGTTTAGCTGGTGCATATGTACTAGGCATGTGCCTCATAAGGGTATTTTCGTCTTCTTCAGTTTAAGGCAACAACATGCTCAGAGCCCTTTAAGTACCCATTTTAGGCACCGCCAGAAGTTTTTCCATCTCAGTTATAGCCTAAAATTTACACTAAATCTACTACGCAATCAAATAGCCTAGAAGCTGACATCCCTGAAAATTTTGTGTTTTCTCTTCATCAATCCTAGGATTTTTGTACTGCTACCAAGCATTACTCTTAGCTTTCAGCATGAATTTAGTATGAACAATTTTTGTCTCAAAACCATCTCAGGCCACCTTTTGGCCTGACAAAACTTACATATCAGCTATGTATCCTAATTTTAGGGCCAAACACGACCCATTTCTCCCAAATATCATCACATGTTGGTCAAATGTCTACTGCCACTCAAAAAGTAGTAGTAGACTTAAATTGGAAATCATAATTAAGCAAAATCAGTCTCCCTAAGTTGACCGGTGAACCTATATTAATCAAATACCCAGCCACCAGAAGAAATGTGTCCTCACTAGCATCAACCACATCATTAACCACCAAAGTTTTCTAGCCAAAACAGCTCCAGTCATGTACTCAATCTTCTCTGGCCAAAACAGCTCAATCTTCTCTGGCCAAAACAGCTCCAGTCATACACTCAATCTTATCGGCCAGCCTTGTCCACTACCAACAGACATCCTTGTATTGATACTCAACCCAAAATTCATCCAAACAACAAATTAGTTTGAACAATATGAATAGCTCCAGACTTCACCTCTGAATTTGACCAATTAAAGACACCAAAAAGGGTTATTGAAAATATACTTGTCTCCCCATAAATTCATTTCCTTCTGATCTTAGTTTGAGCTATTAAAGCTCCTGAGTTAGAGCCATTAGCTCAGACTAGTTAAAGGACGCTTCTAGGTTGGAAAAATTTGTTCAAACAAATTGCGTAATTTCCATTTCTCAAGGAAACTTTTCTTCTCAAAATAATGAGCCTGATGAGCAGGTTTTTCACTGCAGGTTCTACATTTTTAGTGGGACTAGACATGTGATTGGCATACACTAGCATCTGGGTAAGGCAGGCATGTGATGCCTCTTTTGCACATGAGATTACCACCAAGGCATGTGACTTTTTCATGCCATAAAGCCACATAGATTGGCATTGGAACCAAAATGGTACTTTCTATATTCTATACATGAAGGACCAAATTGCATCAATTTCAAAGTGGGGGGCTTCAAAAGGACAAACACAACATGTGAAGGAATATTTTTTTTCAAAAATTAGGAGTTGCCACTCTTTACTGGGTTCTAAGTGTACCAAGTTACTACATTTTGTAGAAAGAAAAAGCAGGAATGAAATAATAAATTGATTTAAACACAGACCAACATGCATTCAGTTAATTTAAAGGAGAATTTGAACACTTCGGTAAGCATGAACAATTTAAGAGAAATAGACGCACAAAAACATAAAAGGGAGAGGTTTTGATCTTGAGCCTCTGTTGGAAAATGCTGCAAGAATAAAGCATGCATTCTATCACAAACATTCACATTCACAATAATAAATATGAATGAATAAATAAAACAAATAGGCACAAATGAGTTCCAAAAATCAGAGAAAACTCATTAAAGCTAATGAATATCTCTTTTGGAAAAAAAAGCATAAAATTTGACGTTTGTAAACTTAATAAAAACTTTTAAAACAAACAGCTGAGTAATCTGAACATATGGTCAGCTTCCGGTCCATATCCCGGAGATGGTAGACCCGGTGGAAACTCGTTCAGACTCGGAAGATTCGGGCAGAGTCGACTCTGGGACTCAAAAGAGCGGCCGAGTCAACCCGTATGGACTCATCAGATATCCATGAACGGAGGCTTTCACCATGATTTTCATGAACTTTTACGGTTTAAACAAATTATTATTAAAAAACACTTACCCGTATCCAATTTATGAGAAATTGCACAGAAAGACAGCCATAAGAAGTCAATCTTTAACCCAAGATTCTCTCTTTGAAGACTCTTCACTAAACAGCAAGTGGGTAGCAGATATTCAAAAGAAGGAGAAGGAAAAGTAAAAAGGCGAAGAAGACGAGGAAGCTTTCAATATCATATTCACGGCGGCGGGTGGCGGTGAATTTTGGAGAAGAGAAGGGAGGGAGGAAAGAAGAACGCACGGGCCCTGTGGTTGCTTTGACCAGATAGTGCCAATCTGGTTTGAAGCTGTACAACGTGAGAAGGGTTAACCGTAATTTAACCCCTTGAGTTATATCATTCTCACTTCACCCCTTAACCTTTATTTTGTATCACTTAACTCCTTAAGGGACAAAAATAGCTTCTATTATGTAATTTTTTTTCCTTTTTTATCCCGTTTGTCTATTTCATTCTAAATTAGTTTTATTTTTGTAAATTTTTGTTTCTAAGACAATATTCTCTAACAAAAAATTAGAATGTCCATTCTCTAATTTATATAATTAAAAAACTATATATATAGATATATATATATATTTTAAAAATCAAATTCATTTATTTTCCAATTTAAGAAACCAAGAAAAAATTTATTATATTTCCTTGTAATTACACTATTCACAATCAATTACTCATTTTTACAATCACACATTCACATGTCAATACTAAACATTTTATTTGTTATTTTTCCTATAATGAATTTTTGGTTGGTAAGATTTTTTTCTAACCATTTTTTAAAATTAATCAATTGTTAGTGTATTCCCTAATATATATATATATATATATATATATATATATATTTATACACTCATCTCAATTCTTATGCAAAACTTTACCACCACCAATTAGAGTGGTCAAAATTAAATCATGGGTTAAAGTTCAATAATTTAAGGAATTAAAAATTTTGAAAATAAAAGCTTAGTATAATAGAGGAGTATTTTTGTCTTTAAGGGGATTAAGTAATAAAAATAAAGATTAGAGGTAAAAGTGAAAATTAGGATATACTTAAGGGGATAAATTGTCATTAACCCAAGTAAAAATGATAAAGAGATAATTTCAAAAAACCCTTCTTTGATGTATCTTTTAGAACCATTGAATTTTAAAAAATCTCATTTATCTCCCCTACTTTGGATATTTTTGTCAACTTTTGCAACATGATTCAAAAAATAATGTTAAAAAATCTCATTTTAGAAGAGAGAGGATAATCTGATTCTAAATTTACATCTTTTTGTGGACTCTTAATTGTCATAACATATTAATTTCATTTCTTAATTTTTGTAAATTTGGTTAATATGGTTCATTAATTGAAATTCAAAAGTTAATAGCAGGACCCTTTAATAGCTTTTTGTATCATTGGTTTGGAAAAGAAATATTAAGATATTTAAATTATAAATAGTTTACAATACTTGTAAAAATAACTTGAAATATTTTATAATAATGAAAATAACTTTTGTTACCAACTTGAAAACGTCACAAACAAGTTCATATATAATTTTCAAAATTTTTATTTTTTAGTTTTCAAGCCATCAATCTAGACAAAGAAATAGAAAATTTAGAAAAAGTAAATAATTCATAAAACTCCTTAAATGAAATCAATACACTTTACAAATAAGAAAATAATAATTTGTAACTTGCAAAAACTTCAAATAAACTTTGAAATATTAACTCTTTGTATTTCAAATGTGCATTGTATGTTGTCCCATTAGAATTAAATCTTCATGCTTTTGGATTTTGTTTTTCAATTATTAATAATATACTCAAGTTTTTAAAATAATTATATATGTTAAGGAGTAGTAGTTGTCTTTTATTTGTCATTTTTTTTATCACCATCTATTGGAAGTTTTGGTCTAGTCCCCCTCCTTCCTTTATTTTCATATGTTAATAAAATAAAGGGCTCGCAACAATATTATACTAAAGAGTAAGACAATAAAAAGATAAATATAGAATGTGATTATACTCTCTCTGTTATATTTTATTTTATTTCTTTGAATGCATTTTCTTTACTTTAAAATATTCCCTTAATTTCCTCGATATTTTTATAAGTGAGTCTAGGTTTTTAAATCATTTTCTTGGTATAAGTTAGTACGTGTTGAGTTTGAAGTGCATTATGGAAGTGGGACCCGCTAGTGTAGTAAGTACAATAATTTTGACGACTAGGTGGAGTTTTGCATAAAGGGATATTATTTTATAAGGTGTTAAGGGATAATTAGAGATTAGCTAAATAGATTAACTTTGGAAGACAAGAAGATGAGAACAAAACCCTAAGGCGCCATTTGTCGCGAAACCGTTAGAAGTTGGACTTTGACCACACCTTTCTTACCTTTACTAAACACAAAATTTGACCAAATTCCTTCCATTAGCATCTTGTCTTGGCCAAAAATTTTGAGAGGAAAAACAAGAGAGAGAACTCCATCTTCAACTTCAATTTCTAGCTTGAATCTTGAGTTTTAGCCAACAACGTTGCAAACTACTCTATACAAAGTGCTAACTAAGGAAGATTAAAGGTGTTGGTGGAGTGATTTTGGAGGAAGAAACCCTAAGCTTCCATCTTTCTTAGAGGTACAAGGTAACTTTGGCAAGAAACTTTCCTCTACTTTATATATTTGCCAACTAGTGGTTTAGGGTTTCAATTTTGGTAGTTTTATGAGAAATATTATGGTCTGAAGTGATGTTATGGAAAAATCCAGCTTTTATGGTGAAATTTCTGCCCTCATATGATGTTTGAGCTTGTCCATGTTTTGGAAGCTTTGTCATGTGCTTTTCCAGCTTTTATATGCTTCTTTGGCCTTATACTAGAAATTTTTAGCTTGTGATCATGACTTTTAACTTAGGGTCTCCAATTTTCAGCTTTATGGTGGTTGGTGTTTGAGCTATACATGTGCTATATTTGGATGGTATTGTGGCCTTAAATAAGTGTATAGATGGGCTATGACTTGTGGTTGTGATTGAGCTTAAATTGAGATGAGATTGGGTGTTGATTTTAGGATGGAAAATAAAGAAAACAAGGGGAAGTGCTGTTGAAAATTTCTGCAGGAACCCTTGAGCAGTCTTGGGAAATCTATTATATCTTGATGTAGAAAAGTCAATATTGAGTTCCGTTTCTTGGGTTTGAAACTAGATTCAGGGTACTTTCAACTGTGAAAATTTCATAATTGTTTTCAATTCCTATGAATATCTGTGATTTTCTAAAGTTGACTGAATTTGCATACTTGTTCTGTCTTTCTACTGGATGAAGTAGCAACGGTTGGAATTTCACTAACTTGTGGATAGAATCTTACAATGGTGTCTTCTGAGAAATTGTAACCCTTTGAGTCTATTTTCCGACAGTATAAAGTTTATAAATTTTAGACTTAAGAAACTTGAGATATGATTTTTCAAATAGTATCGCGCAAAACTAGAAAAATTCTATTCTCCTAGAACCGTTCTTACTTTCATTTCCAACTTTTAGTTAGAGTTGTTACACCATTTGGAGCTTGGTTTTATGAGTGGCATTGAAGGTTAAATGAAAGGAAATGAGTTTTTTCAAATCATTTTAGGTCGGACAATTTTCAACTTTGTATTTTGAACATCTTTTCGGAATTTCTCCAAACGTTTGACTATAAGTGATACTCTTGTGCTCTAAATGACTTTTGCAACGTTGATTAGTAAGTACATGAGATTTAATCCTTGATTGGAACAAGCAAATACTATATTTTGATAGGTTATACGGGTATAAAACTTGTAAATTGATGCATGTTCTAAATAAAGTATTGGAACCTCAATTTCTTCATATATTTTGGTTTTCTTTTGCTAGTCTTTTACTATAGTATGTGACCACAGGACTCGAGAGAGTTCAAGAGGACAAACCAGGGTTAAAGTGAAGGGTTGCATTGATTAGTAAGTGTTCCAACTGCGTATTACATGCTCATTGTTGCTAGGTACTTGTTTTATTGTCTCATAGGCAAGTGTGTACTTTGTCGCACTTGACCTAGCTCGATTAAACTTTGATATTTTGTTCAAGCATGTGCGACCATTTAATCATGACTGAAATCTGGCCAGAATTCGGCCACTTTCTGGCTGGATTTCTGGTTGGATTGTCGGCCGGATTTGAGGTAGTGAGTATCAAGAAAATATTAAGTCTTCCCTGTCAATCCGGCCTTGAATCCGGCCACTATTTGGCCTGATATGTGGCCGGATTTGATGAGAAAATTTCTGATTTCTGCAATTTTCCTCCAGTTTTCTTATTTAATCAGGTTTTTATAACCACCCGATTTTCAACTGTTTGAACTTGAAATACTTGAAATGCTTGAAACATGATGTGTTGAGCTTATTTGTGACTTGAACCTGTTTAGGCAAGTGTGCTCTTATGTACACTCAATTGACCTGATTGACTAAACACTTGATATCTCCTTCATGCATGACCAAGTAACTTGATTTGTATGTGACCTGTATATTGACTTGAAATACCTGGAATGCTTGAGAATGTGGATTGTTGGACATTACTGTGACTTGATTATGGCGAGGCGAATGCGTCCTTATTCGCACTCGACCTCCATGAACTTGAATTAATTGATTCTGCATGCGGACTTGCATGTTTATGTGTATGTTTGTAGACTGGCTACATTCCTCTTGTAGCGGTTGAACTGTAGACCAGCTACATTTCTCTTGTAGTGATTGAATAATAGACCGGCTACTACCCTCTTGTAGCGGTTGAATTGTAGACCAGTTACATCTCTCTTGTAGTGGTTGAATTGGGCCTTGGACCCTATCCGAGACATCGGGTAAGTGGAAACTAGGGTTACTCATGCATATGTGTGAATGTAGGTTGGCAACGGCTGAATTGAGCCCTCATTGGACCTCTTGCTTTAGACCAGCTTCAGAGCGGTCGGGTAAGTTGGGAAATCTTGGATAAAGGACAAGTTCCTAACCTATTTATTCCTGACTAGAATTCATTACCTGAACTCTGATATTTCTGAATACGGAGCGTTAAATAGCAACTAACATCTCCAATGATTTACTGCGTGAGTGTTGGATAATAGCCAATGACTCCATTACTGATTACTGAATACTTGGGGTTATAAGCCATATGCTGAATTACTGTATATCTGGGACTATAAGTCCAATCTAGGGTTAGTTGGTTGAATCGAGCCAGCAAGGGCTTGGTCTAGGAGATCGACGAACCTTGGGTACTTCTTTGACGTTTGGGCCCAGTAAGGGGTTGATCGGTGGACGGAAATTGGTGTAAAGTGGAGATCTGCGGATGTTATACTTTCGTGGTTGACGGAGAGTCAATGGAATTCGATCAAGCTACTGTGGAACTTGCTCCTGAGAGTAACCTATATCTTTTGCCATGAATGTGTTCTTTACTGTACACTTTTACATGATCTATCTGGCTACTTGTTTAACTATATGCTGGGTCATAATCTATTTGAGTTGGACTTGCTTCTTGATATCTGGGTATGGTATCTTGCCTAGTTACTTGGACCCTCACTGGGCTTTTAACTCATTCCATGCCATTTGTTTTCCTTACAGGGATGAGAACATGAGAGGTTGAATTGAGAAGGGTCTCGATTTTTCTAAGTTTGTTAGTTGCTCGAGCGAGTATTTCATAGATGTCTAGTCAGCTTGTTTGGTTTGATTTTTTTTTATAAGTCTGATTCTTGGATTGTATTTATAGATCGTGTGGATGTTGGAGGTCCATGAGTGTATATGTTAAAGGTTGTAATTAAATTTTTTTTATTGAGGGTTTTATTTGTAAATTTTCATGATACGTGACTAAGTCTTAGCGAGAGTTAGGCAGGCGGTCCGCCAAACTCTTGGGTACGCCCTAGGGGAAGGTGGGGTTGTCACAAACACACACACACACACACACACTCTCTCTCTCTCTCTTGCAAAATCTGATTTTTAATATTATATTTTGAAATAGATTTCAAATATTACAAAAAATTTAAAGAGAGGCATGTGAGATTTTTCAAAGTTGGTACCAAGTGATCATCTGAAATTATCCAAAACCTCATGGGAGGTTTCTAAAATTATCCCAAAAATAAAAGTATATCTCTAATTTGCAAATAGTGGAAAAATTGAATCAAGTAAACAATAGAAGTAAAAAAAAAAGTAATAGACTAAATATGCCTTTTCTTCCCTACGTGTTGTGTATGAATCTATTGAATAATAATTACTTTGATACTCATATATATGAAGCAACAACAAAAAGAGAAAACAATTGTAAACCTAATATAAAATCTATTTATAGTACGACACAAATCAACCGTGAAAAAATTATATTTACCTCCCTTGTAGTTTGGCCAAACTATAAATACACTCTCAAGGTTCAAAATATAATGATCATCCCTTTTGACATAATAGATGATGGATGGCGTTACACTTTTTCACAAAAATATCCTCACCTAAAATTGAAGTTTTAGCACCTTAAGAAATAAATAATGACCAAAACGTTCTGGAGAAATTCCAAACAAGCACCCATCAACTTCTCATCTTTCTCCTCCAAATCTCCCTATTTGACAACTCCATCAATACAAAGAGAAACCATGTCTATTTTTCATATATGTATCATGAGATTATAGCGTAAAAAATTGTATGTTGAGTAGATATAAACCATTAATAGCAATTTTATACATCTGAATACCTCAATATTGAATCAAAGAGTTTATGATTATCGTACTCCAACCCTAATAAGCAATGGAAGCTTGTAGTATTTTGACACAATATTCTAGCAATAGAGTTTTTTGTTTGCTAATGATAATTTATATCATCTTATACCCTTCATTATAGTAGTCCCATCCAAAATGGGTAACATGATATCCAATCAACAAAATAACCTTATATAAAAAGGCCTAATTTCTAATTTAAACATACTAAAGTTATGTTCAAAGCATACAAGAAAAGCACATATATTCAAATAAATGGACAAAATTTGAAATCTATACCTATTTGTTAATTGCAAATCACAGGATTTGAACTTGTGTTCTAGAAAACTCCCAAGTCACAACAAGGTCATCTATACCAATGAGAGCCACCATTTTTAAAAGTTGAATTAAAAACTCTTAAGAGAAGAACTCCAGTGAAAAAGAAGTGACATAAACACGAATGAAAAAAATTTATGAAAGATTTTTGTCTTGCACAAATGAATTCCAACTTCGTGGTAAGTGAGCATTAAGTTTATTGTAACTTGAGGGAAAATTTTGACAAGTAAGATGTGAATTAAGTTATCTGTCTCTTTCAAGAAAATCACCATAAACCAGAAAACCTCTTGGTCTTCTATAAGTGTTTGCAAATCATATACATACTACTTTTTTTTAGGAGGGAAAGAAGATGCTTTATCTATTACATCTGTTACATGAATATCCTTGCATCTCCAACAAAGTGATTTAGGTGCATGTTTCACTCTTTTCTTCATTAGCTTTGAGACAATTGATGATTTTGGCAAGCGAACAAGCAATTACATTACGTCTTCGGTGTTGTTCTCGTAAAGTCTTATATTTCAACAAAATTTTGTGAAGTAAATAGACAATTAGACATTCTTCTTATCTTAGTCAGGAGAATAATTGAAGATAGATGACATATGCTGCAAAATGTATATGCATGTATTTCAAGTGTTAAGGCAACCATTCATGTAAATAGGTAAAAATAGTAACAATGGAAGCTAGACTTAGTTAACACTAGAAAGAATGCATACAAATTCTTAGCCAATGAAAAAGTGAAAAACAATGAAAACTATGATTAGCATGCTTGCTAGGAGAAGGCAGTGATTAGAAAATTCAATATAAACAGCAATAAAATTATAATATAATGGCAAGTATTTTGAAAGCAATGAAGTTACCACAAGTTAAACCTTGAAGTTACCATAGGTTAAAGCAACAAAGTTACCATAGGTTAAATCTTGGCGATGATGATCCGTATATCCTACAAAATTGATTATTAACGAAATTAGAGAAAATCGCTTTAAGGATACCAAGGTGTAGATACAAAATCATTTGAAACTACACATGAGGGCAATCGGGCATTAGATTTTTTTTTAAAGATATTTGTTAAACCATAGTCAAGTTTATAAACAAAATAAAAAAGCAAAATAAGAATTAGCAAGAGATTTTCCTAATCTTGAAACCAAAATAAAGCATAAAACGTGACAGTAGTGGTGGTTGTCACAACAGATGCAGATGGTGACTAGTGAAAATTTGGAAGAATAAATTAAAGGAGCTAATATTTTCGAAGAAAAAAAAATAGAAAAAACTTACTTTCTTCTCTATCACATTGAGAAAGATATGAAAAAAATTTGAAATATTCACGTATAATATTCAAAAATGGCATCGCAAGCAAAGCCTATGCCATCTACTAAAAGAGTTAAATAAGGCAAAAAACTAATCAACTAGCATCCAAGTCAGGTCCCAAACTAAATTATTTGATCCATAAATAAAAAAACTAGCAATGACAAAATTAATGGAAAGCTTTCCATTTCTTAATGGAACCCAAACAAAGGACACCAATAAATTTCACAGGGTTGCAATAACTAGTAAATATAATTAAGAGAAAGATGAAGAACTTTATGAGGATGCTTTGACATCAAATTCCAGTCATAGTGGTGACTTGAGGATCAATCTTGGCGTGATGGCGAGCTCCTGCTCGTTAATCGAAGCACCTTAGTGGATTTTCTACACAGAGAAATAGAAAATGATAATTTAACTACTAGAAAATTTGGGATTTTTGTTAACAATAATTTTCCATACCTTCCCTCAAATTTATAGCAACTTCACTAGCAATGCTCAAGTTCTTAGAATTGTAAGGAATTAAACATGCATATGCAGCAAAAATTTAAAAATGTTGTATTCCTTCGAGTTGATCACTTCGATTAGATTTCATGCGTCTAAGAAGTTAGTTAAAAAGATTACTTTCATCCGATGAATATTTTCTTGTTTGATGATGCCATAGATGGTGCAATCTACAAAAGTTTTCCAAGTGTCCAACTTCTAACGTGATCCACACAAGCTTCCATCCAAGACACCTCATAAGTAGATTCGCTTATAACTAGATAAGTGCTAGCTCTCTACCAATATTAAATCCTACAAGTTGATGAAGATGTGTTGGGAAAAAGCCCTAGTTTTATGAACTAGGAAATTCAACCAGGACAAGAGGAGACAGAGAGAGAGAGTCAAAATTCTCTCTCCACAGCTAGCCGAATTTTTGGTCAATTTCTATCTCTTGATTTTATTTAAAATCTCAAACATTTTTATGTGAAGTTATGTTTTACTAGCTCAAGCAATAAGTGTATATATAGACAAATAAGGTGTCTAAATCCAATAGGAAACATTTAATCAGTTTTCAATAGGATTTAGTTTTCATATTCTAATACAACTCTTGTTTTAGAAGACGTTATCTTATAAATTACATCATAAGTTCTATAAACTTATCATTTAAGTTCTTACTTGAATATCTTTTAATCTTATCTAATAAACACTTAATGTATATGACCCATTAAATTTTCTACTACATTGGCAATAAGTGAAAGTTAAAATTCTTAATAATAAGAACTAGATAAATTAAACCACTTTAATTTATCATTCATTAAATATAATCAACTAACTTATAGATTAGGATTTGCTCTAGCAAAGCATTATGACTATCCAAGGATACAGAAGAGTCAACTAGATAACTACTTCTATGCATGTGTACCATATAATAATTATCTTTCACCATACTTATCTCACATTAATCTAGAGTATGGAATATGTAGGGATGTGTATTTGGTACAAATTCGGTTATTCTATTTTTTTTGTTATCTTACTTGTAAAATTCTAAACCGCTTTTAATTTCGAATTGGAAATAACCGAATTTATTCGGTTACCGAATTGAATTTGGAAATAGTTAGGCAATCGGTTTATAACCAAATAGGATAGTAATTTCTACATAATTAAATGGGACTCACTTGCACAGTTGTATACACTTAGTCACTTATAATTTACTAATGATGTATTGCATTACACTTGCATTTATTCTTATTTTTTATATAGCTTAGATGCTTAATTTGCAAATAAGTTGATTGCTTTGAATGATGAATGCTATTACACTAATATGTTGACATGCAATTCATATACATTTGCTTAGACTGCTTAATCATACAGCTTAGTTGTCTATGTTTAAACAAGATTAGTGATTAGAGAATATAAATTCACATATTGTATATGTAATGTAAATTTAGAATATACTAATACTTGTAAGTTAAAAATTACACATTCAAATATTTAATAACCCGAACATGAATGATGAGCCAATATCTAAATTCTAATTACTAATTATGTTTAATATTTAGTACTATACTTATACTTATTATCTAATTCTATCTATGTATAAAATGGTAAGTATTATAGTTATGTATTATTATAATCATATAACAAATACTAAAATAGTATATTGTACTTCATTATATATATTTTTTATTATAGGTACATGATAATACTATATAATATCTATTATTAATAGCCTTTACCTATATAATGTATTAATAGTATATAGCATTTATCTATATAATATATTATTTTATAAACTAATTTGGTATTTGAATGTAGTAATAGAATACCTTATTTCATTTTACTGAATTTGAATTCGAAATCGGTTATTGCCAAATTGAAAATCTCATTACCTATTTCATACCATATTAGAATTCGATGAATTTGGTAAATACCAATTTTGTACCAAATACTGAATATCTGATTTCAAATTACCAAATTGAATTTGAAATTGGGTATGAATTTGGTATATACCAAATTTGCTCACCCTTAGGAATATGTGCCAATTCTAATGTGATTAATGATTTCCTTGTTACTAAAATATAATTCTTGTGAATAGATACTTAGATACAACTATCTAAAATCTTTTTACTTAGCTAAGATTCCTTGAATTATATTTCAATAATTAGCTATCAATGAGATAGCTCCTCTACTATTAGAGGTGGTAAATCTTTAAAGATTATTCACTATTCTTCCATACTTCATGCTATATTTGACAAGCTCTTATTTTGTATATTTTTGTAGGGTTAATTATACTTTTGTTTTGATGTGTTTTTATTCAAATTTGAATCTAGGGTTCTAGTTGAATTTTGCAATTTTGTATTTAAAGTGAGAAAATTCGCATTTTTGTGGTGTTAAGTGGTGAAAATTTCATGTTTTTGTAGGTTTAATGACTGAAACATTAATTGGAATGAAACGAGAAGATACTTGAATGATTCTTGATGATTTGAAGTTGATTTATAGAGAATGTAGTGCAAAAATGATCAAAAGATGAAATGTAACCCTATCATCACCAAACATTAAGCTCTTAATACTTTTCAATTGAATTTGCTGGGTATGACGACAACACCTCTCCCTAGAACGTACCCAGGGTTTAGCGGACCGCCTGCCTAGCTCTTGCTAAACCTTACTCATACAGGTTCAAAGATAAATTATAACTTCAAAAGTAAAAGAAACAGCAGTTCTTAAACTTAAAATGTACATTTATACACATGGCTATCTCAAATATCCATATATACCCAAGGGTAACAAAAGATTCAAGTTCTAATTGAACTCCTAATCCTAATCGAACACTAGCGCTAGTACAAACACAAAAGTCAAAAGGTCTAGACAAAACCAGCCTGTCCCAGCCTCACGTCCATCCTCGCACCCCCTGTAAGGAAAACAAAACTAATGTGGTGTGTTAAAATTCAGTGAGATTCCAAAACATCATGCAAAAACAAGTAGCAAGTTGGCCATTATATAAAACTTGAAACCTCAAAGTGGGTGAGCACAAAAGTTCATGAAAGTAAGCAATAACACTTCACGCAACAAGTTAATTAGGTATTCGACATTTTCAGGCATAAGGATACAATTCGCTCTTGCGAGCTAATTCGGCTATAGCTTGTCGAGAAGCAGTTGACACTGTGAGGACCTAGAAAAAAATTTGTCAATTTATTTAGTCTAAATACATGGTATTTTATTTATTTAGTCATCTATTTGTTTATTTATTGATTTGATAGTAATTTTGTTTTAAGGCTTTTATTAAATTTTATATGTGAAAATTTGTGTATGGGGTAAAATGCAATTTTTTCTTTTTAGTGGGGTGTGAAAGGAACTTTTGAAAAAAAATGAGGGGATTTAGTACAATAAGAATTCTCTAGAAGGTGGCATGTGTCACCATAAGATTCAAGTCTCTTTCTTTGACTTTTGACCAAAGCTTTCTTGCCATTTATCTTCCATTTCTTGCCTTAAGAAATAACAAACAAACACAAGAGAAAGAAAGAGAGAGAGGGCCGTGAGCTTGAGGAGGAAGAGGGAGAAGAAACTTTATCCAAAATAGCTTGAATCTTGCTTGTATTTTGTGGGAAAGGGAAAAAGATAGCTTGGGGATTCCATCTACCTTTGCTAGAGCTTGAAAAAGGGAGAAGATTTGGTGGTTGGAAGTTCATCTTGGTTGGAAGCAAAAGAGGTAAAAGGATAGATTAACCTTCTTTCTTTGTTTTATGTTGAGAAACGAGGTTGATTGTTGGATAAAGACATGATTTGGTGGTGAATCTTGGTAGTTTTCAAGTTGATGATGTTTATACTTCATACTTGAGTTAAGCTTTGATTATACTTCATACTTGAGTTAGGGTTTGATTATACATATGCTTATGGTGGCTATCTTGTTGTAATTTTGGTTTCATAACTGTTTATTGTTGTGTTGGTGATGAAACCCTATGGAATTACTAGATAATATGGGCTGATTTTGGGACAATTAGTTGGAAGAATGTTGGAAAAATTTGGGGAAAAATTTCTGTTTGATGGCCGAAACTAAGAGCTGGAATTTCAGCTTTGAACTTTACATTTTCATGATGATTTTAAGTTTGATTTTTGCTCAACATACTCTATATTACTTTAAGCTACAAAGGTGTGCTGAAATTTGACTAAAAATCATGAGTTTAAATTGGAAGATTGAGTCAAGTGTTGCTGAAAATTTTTCTCGCAGGTGACTCTGAGTAGTTTTGGAAAATCTGTTATATCTTGATGTATAAAAATTCAAATTGAGTTCCGCTTGTTGCGTTTGAAACTAGATTCAGAGTACATTCTACCATGAAAATTTCACAATTTTTCTCAATTCCTATGAATATATATGATTTTCCAAAGTTGACTGAATTTTCACACCTGCTCTGTTTTTCTACCTGATGAAGCAGCAAATTGGGACTGGAATTTGATTGATTTATGGATAGAATCTTACAAATGTGTATTCTGGAAAATTGTAGCCCTTTGAGTCTATTTTTCAATGGTATAAAGTTTATAAATTTTGGACTTGAGAAACTTGCGATACGGTTTTTCAAACAATGTCGTGCAAAACTGGAGAAAATTCTGTTTTTCTAAAGTTGTTCTTGCTTCCATTTCCAACCTTAAGTTGGAGTTGTTAAAACATTTTGAGCTTGGTTTTATGATTGGAATGAGGAAATTCTTGGTTACTCATGTCCCTTGGATCTAAATGTTCTCTTTTCACTCCAAAACCATATTTGCATCGTTGCACTAGTAGTTACTTGGATTTTCTTTGGTTCATCTAAGCTTTGAATGGTTGAACCATAATACTTTAATTTGGTTGTTCTTAGGGTTTGTTGGTGATCAAGAACATAATCCAGGGGCAAACTTTAGGCGTTATTTTTCTTAAACTGATGAGTGTCAAGTGCATGTTTTTTGATATCTTGATTTGAATGATACCACGTGTTATGTGTTGAATTCTGAACTTGATGAGGCGAGAGTATACTTTATCGCACTCGTCCTTCCATTCGTGAATGATCTTGTACTCGCTTGAACTTAATTGACCTGTACTTGTGTTCGTGCTTGTGTTTGACTTGTAAGTGCTAAACGACAGCATGTACCACATTCAATCCGAGTGGGATGTGTCTCTCATCCCATCTCAGTACTTTTATCCTGATTAAATTGATTGGGGAGTTATCTCGTAGTGCTGAGTGTCAGCATGTACCACACTCATTCCGAGTAGGAGGTGCCTCTCATCTCGTCTCAGTACCTCTATCTTGATTAAGTCGATTAGAGTGTTATCTCATCGACCATACTTGTTCTTGTTTGGGTATACTCGAGTATTACCACCACTATTTCTATTTTGGCGTTCGGCCCCGGTAGGGGGTGAAACGGTGGATGAGGATTCGTGTCAAGTGAATTCTAAGGACTTGTTATTTGCGTGGTTGACGGAGTGTGAACAAAAGAAAATGATATCCAAGATCATGAAATGGCAAGCTTGTGGATTAGCTCCTGATAGCTCCTGTATCCTTTTAATGAATGTGTTTTAGTCCTTTTGTGATTTTACGTCGAACTATTGTTGTTATTCGGTGCATGTGCCACTTGAGTTGAATTATAGTACTTGTTTTACTTGCTTGCTTGTTTTCTTGGCCTCACTGAGCATTAGCTCATTCCTTTTAGTTTGTTTTCCTTAGCAGGCGTTAGCAACGTGGAAGCGGGAAAATAGACAGTTCGAGAGTTGGCGCCTAACTTTAAGTAACTTGCCATCCTAGTTGTACTTGGTGATTTAATTAGACGATTTAGATTTTATCCATTTGATTGTATGTATAAGTAGGGATAACTCGGAATATTGGATGGTCTGCAATGTTTAACCATAAAGTTTTGATACTTACTTTGAGGTTAATACTATTGGAGTTTTGGAATTGTTATTATTCTCTAAGATTCGTGAGTGAGTCCTAGCAAGAGTTGGGCAGGCAGTCCGCCAAACCTTTGGGTACGCTCTAGGGGAAGGTGGGGCTGTCACAGGCACTCCGTCAACTCTCAAAGTACTGTAGCAAGTCCAATAGTACGCCACTTAACTCCAACACCATCCACCAATCAAACCTCCTACCGGGCCCGAACTTCAATATTAACAGTGGTGGTAATACTAAAATATGCCGAATCCAGTGGACCACAACCAGTGAATTACACAATAAACAATAAACAGTACCTATAGTTTGCCAGTCTCCTCAACCGAGCCCTTGCTGGTTCAATTCGACCAACTAACCAATAGGGTTGGGATCCCAGATAGTATTCAAGTCATACACATATACATCAAACCATTCATAACCAGTGTACAATAATTAATCAAATTAGGACAAGTGCAATAAAGTATACCTTTCCCAACCAAACAAGTCAAGTACTTTCCAATCACATTAATAAAGCATTGCATTCAAGTATCAAGTTCGGTCATGCAATTGGAGACACTCACCAATGATTCACTGCTTATCAAAATTAAGCTCAAGTTCAGCCCCCTGACCAAAGTCAAAATCTGCGATAAAATGTCATATAGCAACAAGTAATCAAATAGGGTTTCAAAATATACGCCCTTCGCTTATTAATATTAAAGAAAGACCAAGTAAATAGAACTCATCTAAATAGTAATCATAATGTTTAATAAATCCTAGAAAATACATGCTCGCTCTTTTGGTTTTGGTAAAGAAACGATTGAAATCTTTAAGTTTATAGCTTGATATATGCATCTAGAAAGTCTTGTTTAAAGTGGCCATTACTTTCTCCTTGCAAAATATATAGTTTTTTGGCAAAATTTCAGCTTACATATCACTACCAAGGTCAACTCAAACATTCCTAAGCAAGTTAAGTCCAAATCGATCACAAATCACACCTCTACTTCCACTTTCACTCACTTACCCCACAAGAAGAAAAACGGGCAGCACCTTCCCTATTTTGCCTTAACTTTTTCTCAAATTGCAAAGCTAACATTCCATAGCAAAACAGCACCAATATAGTCTACAAGTTATAAGATACATAGGGTGTTTATTTTAGTCACAAAACTAACTATATCAAATATATACCTAACATATACTCATCATATACCTAAGTTGAAAATTCTCTACCAAAGCTAGAAATTTGGAATTAAAGCTGAAAATTCTTATTTGGAAGCTAAAAAGTCATATTAAGGCTAGAAATCCTAAAATTAACACTCTGAAGTCCATAACAAGGATAGATATCATCATATCATGGCTGAAAAATATAAAACAAAGCTGGAAAATTCACCAATCTTCACAAATCCATGATATCTTCCATAAAATTTCTATATTCTAGTCATCTACCCAATAAAATGCAAGATAAGAAAAAAAAAAGGAGAGTTTTCCAACTTAATACCTTCAAACCTCTAGGAGAAAATGAAAAACCAAAGTTTTCCTCTCCAAATCACTCCACTACAAGCCTCTTTGTCACCTTGTTGCAACTTCCTTCAGATTATTAGTGGTTCTTGTTGATTCCTCACTCAATCAAGGCAAAAGCAAGGTGAAAATGGAAGTTTTCTTCTCTCTCTTTTTCTCTCCAAGAGTCGGCCAAGAAGGATGGAAAGTGAGGGAATTTTTGGTGAAATGAAAGATAAAGAAGGAAGAAAGGTTCTTGGTCAAAGGTTGTCTTGATGGCCAAATAGAATAGGCATAAGCAAAATAGAATAGCTATAGAGATTAATAAAAACATTTCCAAGTCATAAAGTGAAAATAATGGAACACATTTGAAATAAAACACTCTATTTATATACATACCATAACAAGTCAAATACCAATTCATAAAATACTGTACATATCAACCTAATAAAGTCAAGTACTTATAACAAAATCAAAGGACATAAAACGAAAGCAAGTACTATATATATCAACCTTAAAACGTCAATATTAAAAGCAAAACAATAAAGATGACGTGTCAACCCAATTACCCTATGCCACATCCTAACTACTTTGCACAACCCTCAAAACCTAAATCTCTAACTCAGTTCGTCACGGATCCAGCCGATTCCACCTCCTTCTCAGGTGTAGTTGGCTCTTCCTAAGGGTCCTTTTCAGATTCACTAGGAGCTATATTCGCTTGACCTTTCTCGGCCAAGTTCACTTGTACCACTTCCTCTACTAGCATCCCACACTCAGTTAAGATGTTCTCAACTCGGTCCATCACTTCCCTCACCACTCGAACGAGGTGACTATTAGCCTTATGTGCTTGCTCTAGAAAAGCATTGGTTCGCTCCCGTTCCTCGAGAATAGAAGTCTCAAGCTCTCGAATTCTATGGCCTTGCATCCTTACCACTGCCCTCAGGCACTCAATCTCTGTCTGGTCTCGACGATTGGTACTAGCCAATCTTCTCCTCTCGTTCGCTATTGCGAGGACCACCCTATCGGAATATGAGTAGGTCCATCAATAATCATAGTGCCTGACCCTGCGCTCCGAAGTCCACCAAAATACCGGTCCTCTTGGACGTTCCTGATAGCTAAGCACCCGACGAGGTCGTTCAGCACTCCCATTCTCACAATCTCCTTCCATTTCCTACATTACACGTAGCATTAAGAGAATAAGTGTGAGGACCCATGTTTTTATTCTTAATTTGGTCTCTTTTATAATTATTTACTCTAGTGTTATTTTGTGAGGACCCGCAAAATTCTCCTTGTTTTATTGAATATTACTTTATTTTCCGCTTGCATTTTCCTTACTTTAATTTTAGTATATTAATTTTCAGAGATTTTATAAGTGAGTGTCGTTTTTAAATCATTTATCTAGTATAAGTGCGTACATGTTAAGTTTGAGGTGCGTTGTGGATGTGGGACCCGCTAGTAAGGTAAGTGCGATATATTTTTGACCACTAGTTGGAGTTTTGTGTTAAGTGATATTATTTTACAAGGTACTAAGAGATGATTAGGGATTAGCTAGGAAGATTAGTATTGGAAGACAAAACTAATTAGAGTAAACTCTAGAAACTAAGTGTCAAGATACCATTGGAGGTTAGACTTGACCAAGTCTTACCTAACTTTACTAAAACCAAAATTGACCCAAATCTTCTTCATTTTCTTCTCTAGCTTGGCCAGCCATATGAAGAAAAATGAGAGAAAGAAAGCTCCAACTTCATCCTCCATCCTTTGCTTGAATCTTGAGATTTCACCGATAGTCTTGCAAAATACTCCATAGAAGTTGGTCTCTAAGGAAGCTTAAGGGGTTTTGTGGAATGATTTGGGAGGAGAAAGGTGTGGGTAGCTTCCTTGCCTAAGGTTTAAGGTAATTTTGCTAATAAACTCTCTTTATTTCAAATAATTGCAAAATAGTGCCTTATGGAGGCAACTTTGGTAGTTTTATGCAATATTTCATGGTTGGAAGTGATATTATGGAAATTTTCAGTTTTATCAGGAATTTTCTGCCCTATTCTGGCCAGTGTCATTCGAATATGATGGAGGCTGAATTAGCCTTAGCACAAAACATGAAAGTTGTAGAGAATTGAGTGTTGATTATGCCTGTAAAATTTCAGCTCAATCGGAGCATTGTATCCTGTGAAATGACTATTTTACCCCTGCTGCCCTGTTTCTATCCGAAATGATAATCAGCCTCTGTAATTGGCTCGTTTGGCTGGGAAAATGAATACATTAGCTTTTGATGCCTTCATACGAATTGTAGCCTTGTATCTTAGCTTTCGAATGGCTTTGGAATCAACTGAATCGGAGTTCTGTGTGCTGAGATATGATTGAATAAATCAGGATTGCTAGTTGAATGTCACAGTGAGCTACGAACTGGAAAATCTGGGGCTGTTTGGGTACATTTGACTAGGTTAGGTTGAGAACTGGGTTGAGGTGTCTTCATAAGAATTGTAGAGCTATGTCTTAGTTTCGAAACAGTATAAAGTTTACCCCAATCCGATTGGTGTAGCTTCGGTTGTGATCAATACGCTAAAAGATGTCAAACCCGCCATTTTGTTCCTTATCTTAAACCTTAATTCCGGTCACTTTTCTAGCTTGGCTTTGTAATTGAATGACTTTTAGCCTATTGAATGGCTATTGTAATGAGATTATTTGTGTGTGTGTTTTGGGGGCTGATTGAGGAAAATAATGAAGCCATAAATGGCTGGAAAATAGGTAAATACAAAGGGCGTGCTGCCCAAATTTGCACTCAAATGGCGATTTCAAAATTTTAAGAGCGGGCATAAGTTTTACGACTATTTTGCTCATGTCTTTTGAGCTAAATGTACTTTTTTCACTTCCAAAATCATACGTATATATTGTACTATTAGTTATTCAGATTTTCTTTGATTCACTTAATCTTGGGTTGATTGAACCGTAATATTTTCTTATGATTATTCTTAGGGTTTCTTGGTGATTAAGGGTGTTATCCGGAAGGAATTTTGGACGTTATTTTGCTTATATAGGTGAGTGTACCACTCGCATGACTCGTTGTTTAACTGTGTTACCTATACCTGCATAAGGTGACTTGCTTGACTGTATTACCTGCTTAGTTTTGGATGAGTCGAGGGTGTCTTTTACCACACTTGTCTCCCTCGCTTATTGTCAAATCACTATATGAATTTGAATTAGTTGTTCCTGTATGCGGACTTGTATGGTTCCGTGCACTGAAATCTAGACCTTCTGGTGGGGCATAGCCGTTGTGCTAGCCTGTTGTGTTGTCCAGCACCGCCAGGGACGAAATCCTGAAATCTAGACCCTCTGGTGGGGCATAGCCGTTGTGCTAGCCTGTTGTGTTGTCCAGCACCGCCAGGGACGAAATCCTGAAATCTAGACCCTCTGGTGGGGCATAGCCGTTGTGCTAGTCTGTTGTGTTGTCCAGCACCGCCAGGGACGAAATCTTGAAATCTAGACCTTCTGGTGGGGCTTAGCCGTCGTGCTAGCCTGTTGTGTTGTCCAGCACCGCCATGAACGAAATTCTCGACTTAGGGCTAAGTTATATTATGAAGTTCTGGTATACTCGAGTTTTACCATCCCTTTTGGCTCCTGAGAGCCTCCTGTATTCTTTCCATTTGAAGTATTTATTCATTTCCCTATCTGGTGTGTATAATTGCATGATTTAAAAGTGAAATGCCATGTTGCGTGACTACTTGTACTTTTGGTATCTCATGGAGCTTAAGCTCACCCCCCCTTTTTCGTTACTTCTGTTTTTCTTACAGAGTTCAAATTTTGGAACTGTGACTTTGAAGATAAGAGTGGATCTAGTTTAAATATTCTTTCGTGTAGCTCCTCTGAAATTGGAAAACCCTAATTGTATCTTAATCAAATGTTTCCCTTTCGAATTGTTCATTTACCCACGTGTGTATATAAAAGTGGTGGATCTTGTCTATGTGGCTCATTTGTTTGGGAATGTACATTCTCTAGTGTGATATATATAGTTTGCTTGTACTTGCTTGGGATTCGGACGAGTGCAGAGTTTGAACGTGGAAAGAAAACTTTTGGCAGGAAACCCTTGCAGAGAATCCGGCCGTATATCCAGCCAGTTCTTGGCCGGATACTTGGCTGGATTGGCAGGGCAGGTTGGAAAAATTTGAGTTGCTTTCTGCCTCGAATATGGCCTGGAATCCGGCCAGATCTTGGCCGGATTGTGACGTGGCTGTTTTCCAATTGTGTTTTCGTTTTCATTTTTATTCCCGTTGAGGTGTTTAATCGAAGTACCAGGTCACCGTGTGGTTTAGAAATCAGGTTTCCAACTTAGTAGTCTCTGGTTGTTTGTTTTCTTTGGGTTCTATCGCGCGTAATTTAGGATTTGTATGATTCGACTCAGTAGTCCTGGCGAGAGTTGGACGGGCTGTCCGCCAAACCCTTTGGTTTGCCTTAGGGGGAGATGGGGCTGTCACATATTTAATTATACTATTATTGCATAAATTTCCTTAAATTAAGCTTTTATCGCGTTTGCGTCGAAAGTTTCTCGAAAGTCGCACTGGCACAACTAATTGGAGATTTGAAGATTTAATACTAGACTAGTAAGTATGAGTAAATGCAGTGTTAGAGGAATTTCCTTGGAGGATTAGAGTTCAAGTGTAGCAAACAAGAGAGAAAGTGATAGTACAAGACACTATTGTGCCACTATTGAAAGTTGACTTTTTACACAAACAAATGGCTAGTTTTCCTTCACTTTTTCCACCACAAAAATTAAAACATTTCACACCCTCACTCTCTCTCATTCTCGGCCGACCAAGGAGGATAAAGGGGGGGGGGGGGGAAGAAAAGCTTCACCTTTTAGCTTCAATCTTGCTTAATCTTCATCATTTAACCCACAAATCTTTTGGATTCTTGCTCTAGTTAGAAGGAAGGTGCAACCTTGTGGTGATTCTTAGTGAAGTGTTGGTGGAAAGTCTTCCATTCAACTAGGGTTCAGGAGCTTGAAGAGATAACCACTTCATCCTTCGTTAATCTTTCAATTTTACCAAGATTAGAAGTTGAATTCCATGGGTTTGAAACCCTAATTAAGAATCTAGGCTAGAGGACTTGAGGAAACCTTGTTCCTTATTTGACATCCTACGCTAGTGGTTTTGAGGTAACCTTTAGGTAGCGAACTTGAGGCTTCTTACTTAATTGTTGTTGTTTGTGTGATGAGTGACTTGATATTGGCTTGGTAAGAGGAGATAAAGTTGGAAAAAACTGATGGAAAGAACTGGCCGAAATTGCTGCCTTGTTGTCTTGCTTGGATTTCGAATTTTTGTTGCTTATATGACTACTAAAATGTTTGTTATATGTTGTATTATGTGTGTGGAAATTGTCTTTCAAAAATCATTTCAATTGGTTACATAAAACTTGGGTTTTGTGGAAAGGTAGAAATCTGGGAAATAGCTGCCAGGGCAGTCGACTAGGGGTACTTTGTCTGAGCATAAATCTTTGCACAAAAGTCAAAATTGAGTGTCATTTGTGGCATTTAAAACTAGACACCAAGAGCTTTCGAATGGTATAAGATTCCCCTGTTAATTCGTTTTGAGTGAGCCGTTACGAATAAGCAAAATGGACTCACCCGTTTGACCTGTTTGCCCGAGAGAAACTTTGTAGCTGCATCTTGTGACTCAATTTCGTCCCTCTTGTGAAAGGAGTTTGGTAACTATTTCTTCCAATGAATTATAGTATTTTGAATCTAGTTTCTAACGCCATAAACCATTCTCAATTTGGACTTGTGTAGAGTTAGATATGGTCTGATTTCAAAACTGTGTCAAAACTGGTAACTGGAAAATACTGACAGGTTGCAAAATCCAGCCATCTTCAAACTGTTGTATCTTGTTGTTCAAAAATCCAAATTTAGTTCTGCTTGTTGTGTTTGAAATTTGACTTGAAACTCTTGCCGTGTGATAAATTTCAGAGGCGAATTCAATACATGTGAATTTTTCCGAATTTCTAAACATTACTGAAAAATCAAGACTGGTTCTGCCCTGATTTCATGAAACAGTAACTTTGAGTTGAGATTTGAATGATATTTATTTAGAATTTTGGAAAAGTGTCATCTGGAAAGTTTTAGTACTATGAATCTAGTTTCCAACGATATAAAGTTTCCAATTTTTGGACTTACCAAACTCAAGATATGATTTCTCAAATATTGCCGAGTAAATCTAGAAATTTCTGGTTTCTTAAGAAATAAACTTTTAAGAACTCCCAACTTCCTTTTGAGATTGATAGTCCATTTTAAAACTTGTTTCCATAGATGATACAAGTTTCCCTTGTGATTTTAAATTCTCATTTTTGAATTTCGATTTTCGATGTATTAAAACTCTTTTGAGGCATTGTTTAAGTTTTTAGCAAAGACATTTTCTTCCTTGAATGCTAAGTGGCCTAGGGTATCCGTGAGTGATGGTTGGTTAATATTTCTTCAGGTGTTCAAGAGGGTTTCGAAGGGAATTTCGGTACGGACAACTATACTTTTGAATTGGTGAGTGTCAAGTGCATGACTTGTTGCTAAATACTTGAATTGTTTCTTGTTAATTAAGTGATTTGGACTTGTCGAGACGAGTGTGTATTTTATCGCACTCGTTCTCTTTTATTTGACTAGACAATTGACTTGCGTGAACGTGATTTGACAATTGAATTGTGTGAATTTGGCAAATTGTACTTGTACATCTGGGGACGCCCAAAACTCATTGGCTAACCTTGCGATTCGAGCCGGCATGGGCTTGGTCAAGAAGCCTAGTGAACCATGAGAAAAATTATAAGTTTGATCTTTTGAAATCTTACTTGGCATGCTCGAGTAGTATTGCCCTTTCAGTGAGTGTTTGGTTACGGATCCATGAGGGTGAAATGAGGGATGGAGGAAGTAAGTTGGATTTCTACGGACTTGCTACCTACCCGGTTGACGGAGTGTCACCACGTGAAGGTATTGGATCAAACCTTGGCAAAGCAATGAGGAATTTAGCTCCTGAGAGCTCCCGTATCCTTATTGATTGTGCCTTACTATTATTTGTGAATTACATGAAATTTCTAGCTATATTTCTTGTACAAGTGTTATTGGTATTTGAACTTATTTATTTGCATGCTTTTCTTGGTCTCACTGAACGTTAGCTTACCCCCGTAGTTTGTTTTCCTCAATAGGGATTCGAAATGGGAAGATTTTGGCGAAACTGACTTGATAGTACTTTGATTTGACTTGGATGTAAATGGTTTAGTCAATTTTGGATGGTTGTATTTTTGGGGAATCTGATGTACCTTTTGAAAATTTGTAATGTAAGACTTGAATGATTATATAAGGAAGTGACTTTTCTTTATATTGAGTTTATTATTGGTTGATTACCTTTAACTTTAAATTTGACTTGTATTGAACCCTGGCGAGAGTTAGGCAGACGGCCCACCGAAACCCTAGGGTTCGCCGAAAGGAGAAGTGGGGTCGTCACAGGTGGTATCAGAGTCTAGGTTTAGAGATCTATTTGAGAGATGTTTTAGAGGCTTTACTCTTGGGAATAGGAATGAGATAATTTCTTTATGTCGTAAGTTGATGTTCGAGTGAATTAGTGACTTTAAGTTTCTAACCTTGAGTTCTGTGATTGTTTTATAAGAATGGAGAACGGTAATGGAGGTCAGGCACTAATGGTAATAGAGATGCTAACGGTCATGTGGAGTCTCTTAGGCCTATCTGATATTGAGTACTTGGTGGAGGATCTCGTGTCCGATACTCACCTTCCTCTAGGTTCTCTCGTTGTTCTTGTAGGGAGACGCATTCCTACCTTAATGATTTGGTGCTGTCTATTGATGATGAGCGCAAACAGCTAGTGATTACTAATAGGGTACTACTTGAGGAGATTGAGGAGCTGAGGGCTATGGTGGAGGCCCAGGGTACTAGGATCTTAGAGCTTGAGGGGATGATGATCGATGAGCAGGCTAGAGCTGAGGCCGCTCGTGACCAGGTCCAAAGGACTAGAACTCGACTAGTTAGAGTAATCGATGAGATCCAAGAGCGCCTGTTGGGATTCTAGCGACACCACCATGCTGATAGATGAGGTGGTAGGCGGAGTCGAGAGCTCGGCTCATGAGGGCACTTTTGAGGAGGAGTCTTTTGAGGAGGACCTAGAGGAGGAGGTCCAGACTAGCGGTTCTACTGTGAACTAGGTTAGGAATGTTGAACCTTTTGACTCTTTTGTAATTGGGATTAGTCGAGGTGGTGCTAGTTTAAAAGCCATTGTATTTTGCTTAACTGTACTGCCTATCTTTTGAAGCACTTGAATTTATTTTTGATGTGTCTGACTTTATTGTACTATGACCCCTAATCTATGCCATGGATTGTGTTTATTTGTAACTATTTTGGTCTCTCCATTATTTATTTTCGTCTTGCATGATTAAAGTGTCATTTTTAACATTACTTATTTATACTTATTTTGCGTCTATGTCTTTAGAAACTATTAAGACTATGAACTCCGTATAAGTGGAAGGGACTGAGGGCGTAGGGTTAGGCAACCCCAAACCCATGGGGATGATCAAGGATCGGCAATTGGGTCAAATCAAGGATAAGGAAACGTAGAGGGTAACCAAGTGGCTACTACCATTAACCGTATGACGGATATCTTAGAACGATTAGTAGAGTGACAGGGTCCAGAACCTGTTAATCAACCCGGAGCTCAGGAGAGAGAGGAGGATAGAGCCTTGGAGTGATTTTTGAAATTTGCTCCGACTAAATTCATTGGGAGCCTTGATCCCGAGTTGGAGGGGAATTGGTTGGAACGAATGACCAATATATTTGTTGCCTTAGACTATACTGAGGAGAGGCGAGTGAACTTTGTTGCCTTTCAATTTAAGGGTGCAGCATATGCTTGGTGGAATATGATAAGGGGAAAATGGGAAAGAGCGCAGACCCCTTGGATTTGGGAAAACTTTATAAGAGAGTTTGATGAGAAGTTTCTCCCGCCTCTAATTCAAGAGAAACGAGAGGACGAATTCATAAAGTTGAGACATGGGGCTTCTAGCGTGGTTGACTTTGAGGAGCGATTCACTAAACTTTCTAAGTACGATCCGGAATTGGTGGCCATTAAGAGGAGAAGGATAAGGTGATTTGTACAAGTACTTAATGTGGAAATTCAAGAGAGGTTAGTAGCAGCTCAAATCTCTACGTTCACTGAAACCCTAGAGAAAGTGCAGAGAGTCGAAAGTGTAAGGCTTGCAGTTTGTAGTGGTGTTCATTGTTTGTCCAGGAGAGTGACTAGTATATAGTTTGTAGTGGTGTTCATTGACGATATACTGGTGTATTCTAAGATTTTGGAGGATCATGAGAAACATTTGAGAATTGTCTTGCAAACCTTGAGAGGACATTAGCTGTATGCTAAGTTTAGTAAATGTGAATTCTGATTGAAGGAAGTAATTTTCTTAGGTCACATAATCTCCAAAGAAGGAATTAAGGTGGATCCGACCAAAGTTGAAGTAGTTTCTAAGTGAAAGCAACCGGAAAACCCTACTGAAATTCGAAATTTCTTAGGGTTAGTAGGGTATTACCGGAGGTTTATCAAAATTTTTTTAAAATTGCAGGACCCTTGACTGAGTTGACTAAGAAAAGTGAGAAATTTGTATGGAACTCTAAATGTGAAGAAAGTTTTCAGGAGTTAAAGAGATGATTGACAAGGGCACCTGTCTTAACCTTATCTAATGGAAAGGATAGTTTTGTAGTTTACATAGATGCTTCAAAGGAAAGCTTGGAGTGTGTATTGATGCAAAATGAAAGGGTGATTGCGTATGCCTCTAGAAAGTTAAAATCTCACGAGAGAAATTATCCAACTCATAATTTGAAGTTAGCGGCGGTAGTGTTTGTATTGAAGAAGTACAGATATTACCTATATGGGATGACGTTTAAGGATTTTACAGACCACAAGAGTCTTAAGTACTTGTTCTTTCAAAAGGAGTTAAACTTGAGACAGTGTAGATGGGTGGAGTTTTTAAAGGATTATGATTGTACGATCAATTATCACCTGGGGAAAGATAATGTAGTAGCCGATATTTTGAGTCGTAAAGTGCAAGTGGTTGGATTGATGATTAAAGAATTGCACTTGTTAGAGGAGGTTAGTAGTTGGAACCGTCATCTTGAACTAGAAAAGGTAATCCTTGAGAACATTGTTGTAAAATCTACTTTACTAGATTGTATCAAGGAGGCCCAAAAGAAGGATTCAGAGATGGAAAAGTGGTTGGAAAAAGTTAAAAAGGGGGAAAAGTCGGATTTTAATTTGGGAATAAACGGTGTACTAAGATTTCGGAATCGCATAGTAGTGTCAAAGGATGAAGGGCTAAAAAGGGAAATTTTAGAGGAAACTCATCGTTCTAGGTATACGGTACATTTTGGAGGAAATAAAATGTACCAAAACTTAAAGAGCTTGTATTGGTGGAAAAATATGAAGAAGAAAATTAATCGATTTGTCCAGACTTGTTTGATCTGCCAGCAGGTTAAAGCTGAACATCAGAAACCATCTGGCCTATTGCAACCTTTGGAGATATTCGAGTGAAAATGAAAAAATATCACCATGGATTTTGTATCTGAATTACCGAGGACACAAAGAGGTCACGACGCCATTTGGGTAACAATGGATAGACTGACCAAATCTGTTCATTTTCTGCCGATTAGTATGAAGTATTCCCCGGAGAAATTAGCTAAACTATATTTGGATGAGATTATAAAGCTACATGGGATACCAGTAAATATTGTATCTGATCGAGACCCTCGGTTTGTTTCTCGATTCTGGCAGAAGATGCAAGAAATATTAATAACTAAATTGACTTTTAGCACTACCTACCACCCCTAGATGGATGGACAGTCAGAGAGGACAATTCAGACCCTTGAGGACATGTTGAGATCCTGTATTTTGAATTTTGGAGAGAGTTGGAGTAGATACTTGACATTGGTCAAATTTGCTTACAATAATAGCTTCCATTCATCCATTCAAATGGCTCCATATGAGGCTCTTTATGGCCGGAAGTATAGATCTCCGATTTGTTGGGATGAAATAGGTGAAAGGAAGATTTTAGACTCAACTGCAGTACCATGGATTGAAAAGGCATGCGAAAAAGTGAAGTTAATACCCCAAAACATTCAGACAGCTCAGAGTCGTCAAAAGAGTTATGCAGATAATTGAAGGAAGGATTTGAAATTTGTGGTTGGAGATCAAGTTTTCCTTAAAATCACTCATCTAAAAGCAAGTTTGATGACAGGAGAGAAAAGAAATTGCAACCAAGATTTGTAGGACCTTATAAGATTCTCCAACGTGTGGGAAATGTGGCCTATAAGTTGGAACTGCCACCAAGTTTGTCTCGAATTCATAATATTTTCCATGTGCCTATGCTCAAGAAGTATCACCGACGAGACACTGACTTATGAGGATAAACCAATGAAACTTTTGGATCGTAAAGTGGAGGAACTAAAAAATAAGCAAATCCCTTTGGTAAAAGTTCTATAGAGAAATCACGGAATAGAGGAAGCAATTTGGGAGTTAGAAGAAGAGATTCGAGAGAAATATCCAAACCTATTTTCAAATTTTTTTAAGGGGAAGAGGATGTGAGGACCCATATTTTTATTCTTAATTTAGTCTCTTTTATAATTATTTACCCTAGTGTTATTTAATTATACTATTATTGCATGAATTTCCTTAAATTAATCTTTTATCGCGTTCGCGTCGAAAGTTTCTCGAAGGTTGCACCGGCGCGACTAATTGGAGATTTGAAAATTTAATAGTAGACTAGTAAGTATGAGTAATTGCAGTGTTAGAGGAATTTCCTTGGAGGATTAGAGTTCAAGTGTAGCAAACAAGAGAGAAAGTGGTAGTACAAGACACAGTTGTGCCACTATTGAAAGTTGACTTTTTTCACAAACAAATGGCTAGCTTCCTTCACTTTTTCCACCACAAAAATTAAAACATATCACTCCCTCACTCTCTCTCATTCTCGGCCGACCAAGGAGGACAAAGGGGGGGAAGAAAAGCTTCACCTTTTAGCTTCAATCTTGCTTAATCTTCATCATCCAACCCACAAATCTTTTGGATTCTTGCTCTAGTTAGAAGGAAGGTGCAACCTTGTGGTGATTCTTGGTGAAGTGTTGGTGGAAAGTTTTGCATTCAACTAGGGTTTAGGAGCTTGAAGAGGTAACCACTTCATCCTTCTTTAATCTTTCAATTTTACCAAGATTAGAGGTTGAATTCCATGGGTTTGAAACCCTAATTAAGAATCTAGGCTAGAGGACTTGAGGAAACCTTGTTCCTTACTTTACATCCTATGCTAGTGGTCTTGAGATAGCCTTTAGATAGTGGACTTGAGACTTCTTACTTGATTGTTGTTGTTTGTGTGATGAGTGACTTGATATTGGCTTGGTAAGAGGAGATAAAGTTGGAAAAAAACTCATGGGAAGAACTGGCCGAAACTGCTGCCTTGTTGCCTTGCTTGGATTTCGATTTTTTGTTGCTTATATAACTGCTAAAATGCTTGTTATATGTTGTATTATGTGTGTGAAAATTGTCTTTCAAAAACCATTTCAATTGGTTATGTAAAACTTGGGTTTTGTGGAAAGGTAGAAATCTGGGAAATAGCTGCCCTGGCAGCCGACCAGGGGTACTTTGTCTAAGCATAAATCTTTGCAAAAATATCGAAATTGAGTGCCGTTTATGGAATTTGAAACTAGACACCAAGCGATTTCGAATGGTATAAGATTCCCCTGCTAATTCATTTTGAGTGAGCCGTAGCGAATCGGCAAAGTGGACTGACCTGTTTTACCTGTTTGCCCAAGAAAAACTGTGCAGCCGCATCTTGTGACTCAATTTCGTCCCTCTTGCGAAAGGAGTTTGGAAATAATTTCTTCTGATGAATTATAGAATTTTGAATCTAGTTTCTAACACCATAAATCATTCTCAATTTGGACTTGTGTAGAGTTAGATATGGCCTGATTTCAAAACTGTGTCAAAACTGGTAACTGGAAAAATGCTGAACAGGTTGCGAAATCAAGCCATCTTCAAACTGTTGTATCTTGTTATTCAAAAATTGAAATTTAGTTCTATTTATTGTGTTTGAAACTTGACTTGAAACTCTTGCTGTGTTATAAATTTCAGAGGCTAATTCAATTCCTGTGAATTTTGCCGAATTTCCAATCATTACTGGAAAAATCAAGACTGGTTCTGCCCTGATTTCATGAAATAGTAACTTTGATCTGAGATTTGAATAATTTCTAGTTGGAATCTGGGAAAAGTGTCTTCTAGAACATTTTAGTACTATGAATCTAGTTTCCAACGGTTTAAAGTTTCCAACTTTTGGACTTACCAAACTCAAGATATGATTTCTCAAGTACTGCCGAGTAAAGTTGAAAATTTCTGGTTTCTTAAGAAATGAACTTTTAAGAACTCCCAACTTCCTTTTGAGATTGATAGTCTATTTCAAAACTTGATTCCATGGATGATACAAGTTTCTCTTGTGACTTTAAATCCTCATTTTTGAATTTCGATTTTCGATGAATTAAAACTGTTTTGATGCGTTGTTTAAGTTTTTAGCAAAGACATTTTCTTCCTTGAATGCTAAGTGGCCTAGGGTATCCGTGAGTGATGGTGGGTTAATATTTTTTCAGGTGCTCAAGAGGGTTTCGAAGGAAATCTCGGTGCGGACAACTAAAGGCCCTATTTGCTCACTTACTTTTGAATTGGTGAGTGTCAAGTGCATGACTTGTTGCTAAATACTTGAATTGTTTCTTGTTAATTAAGTGATTTGGACTTGTCGAGACGAGTGTGTATTTTATCGCACTCGTTCTCTTTTATTTGACTAGACAATTGACTTGCGTGAACGTGATTTGACAATTGAATTGTGTGAATTTGGCAAATTGTACTTGTACATCTGGGGACGCCCAAAACTTATTGGCTAACCTTGCGATTCGAGCCGGCATGGGCTTGGTCAAGAAGCCTAGTGAACCATGAGAAAAATTATAAGTTTGATCTTTCGAAATCCTACTTGGCATGCTCGAGTAGTATTGCCCTTTCAGTGAGTGTTTGGTTACGGATCCGTGAGGGTGAAATGAGGGATGGAGGAAGTAAGTTGGATTTCTACGGACTTGCTACCTACCCGGTTGACGGAGTGTCACCACGTGAAGGTATTGGATCAAACCTTGGCAAAGCAATGGAGAATTTAGCTCCTGAGAGCTCCCGTATCCTTATTGATTGTGCCTTACTGTTATTTGTGAATTACATAAAATTTCTAGCTATATTTCTTGTTCAAGTGTTATTGTTATTTGAACTTATTTGTTTGCATGTTTTTTTTGGCCTCACTGAGCATTAGCTCACTCCCGTAGTTTGTTTTCCTTAACAGGGATTTGGAATGGGAAGATTTTGGCGAAGTTGACTTGATAGTACTTTGATTTAATTTTGATGTAAATGGTTTAGTCAATTTTAGGGGGAATCTGATGTACCTTTTGAAAACTTTGTGATGTAAGACTTGAATGATTATATAAGGAAGTGACTTTTCTTTATATTGAGTTTATTATTGGTTGATTACCTTTAACTTTAAATTTGACTTGTATTGAGCCCTGTCGAGAGTTAGGCAGGTGGCCTGCCAAAACCCTTGGGTTCACGCTAAGGAGAAGTGGGGTCGTCACAATAAGCAATTTAAATAAGTAAAGCTAAGTTAGCTGCAAACTCTCAAGGGTTTCACACTTAAACATTCATACATAAACTATATCAACTAGTACTATAAGTCACTCGATTTTCTTTATATGGAGTTTATTATTGGTTGATTACCTTTAACTTTAAATTTGACTTGTATTGAGCCCTGTCGAGAGTTAGGCAGGTGGCCTGCCAAAACCCTAGGGTTCACGCTAAGGAGAAGTGGGGTCGTCACAATAAGCAATTTAAATAAGTAAAGCTAAGTTAGCTGCAAACTCTTAAGGGTTTCACACTTAAACATTCATACACAAACTATATCAACTAGTACTATAAGTCACTCGATTCGCTTTGACCAATTCATACCTTGGTTCTGATACCACCTGTGACGACCCCACCTCTTCCTAGGACGTACCCCAGGGTTTAGCGGACCGCTTGTCTAGCTCTCGCCAGAACTCACTCACACAGTTTCAAAGATAAATTATAATTTCAAAAGTAAAAGAAACAGTAGTTTCCAAACTTAAAATATACATTTATACACATGGCTATCTCAAATATCCATACATACCTAAAGGTAACAAAAGATTTAGATTCTAATTGAACTCTTAACCCAAATCTAGCACTAGCACTAGTACAAATACAAAAGTCAAAAGGTCTAGACAAAACCAGTCTATCTCAGCCTCACGCCCATGCTCGCATCTCCTGTAAGGAAAACAAAACTAATAGGGTGATTTAAAACTCAGTGAGGTTCCAAAGCATCATGCAAAAACAAGTGATAAGTTGGCCATTATATAAAACTTGAAACCTCAAAGTGAGCGAGCACAAAAGTTCATGAAAGTAAGTAATAATACTTCAAGCACAAGTTAATTAGGTATTCGCCATTTTCAGGTATAAGGATACAGTTCACTCTTGCGAGCTAATTCTGCCGCAGCTTGTCGAGAAGCAGTTGACACTCCATCAACTCTCAAAGTACTGTAGCAAGTCCGGTAGTGCGCCACTTAACTCCAACACCATCCACCAATCAAACCCCCTACTGGACCCGAACTTCAATAATAACAGTGGTGGTAATATTCGAGTATACCGAATCCAGTGGACCACATCTAGTGGATTACACAATAAACAATAAACAATACCTGTGGTTCACTAGTCTCCTCGACCGAGCCCTTGCTGGTTCGATTCGACCAACTAACCAATAGAGTTGGGATCTTAGGTAGTATTCAAGTCATACATGTGACGCCCCCACTTCTCCCTAAGGCGAACCAGAGGGTATCCGCGGGACGCCTGCCCAGCTCTCGCCAGGACTCAAGGCAAAATCATTCAAGCTTAACTATAAATAATCAACAATACAAGCCAAATGAATAAAGTCGCTTCCATTACCAATATTCACTAGTATACCACGAGTACAAAATGCATCCATCATCCAAATCTTACATTAGATTCCCAAAATATACATCAATCCCAGATTATACAAAAATCCAGAGTCTAGTCATGAACATCGAAAACCCTAATACAAAAGTACATCCAAAAAGGGGTTTTCCTCAAGTTCTCTTCGATCCATTCCTGTTAAGGAAAACAAATCTAAAGGGATGAGCCAATACTCAGTGAGGTCAAGAAACACACATGCAAACACGTAATCCAAATAGCCACAAATTACATAGTAAGTAAAGCTGTAAATTCGAATAATTCACATTAAAAGAAAAAAAAATAAACAGAAACAATTCAAGGATACTGTACCTCTCAGGAGCTAAATTCCACGTAGTCGAGTCGAAATCTTGATCACATCTCATGTTGACACTCCGTCAACCATATAAGTACCAAATCCGTAGATACACCACTTTTCTTCAAAACCCGTCACCATTACACCCCCTTATCAGGCCCGCTCATCAAAGTTTTTGATAATACTCGAGTATATCATGGCAAAACTGCACGAGTAATGCCGAGCAAGATCTCTTCAATAGATCATGCCCTACGAATATCTCATGGTTTGCTAAGCTTATCGACCAAGCCCATGCTGGCTCGATTCGCAAAACTAGCCAACGAGTTTGGGCGTCCCCCGAATACGAATACGAATATAAGTTGATGAGCAACGCTCAAATCGACGATTCCAAATAGGAATCACAAATACGAATTACATGTACGAATCATAAATACGAATCACACTCACATTACTATGTACAAATCAAATATGAATTCACATAGCAAAATACGAATATAATTTCGTTTGAAACAGAACGAGTGCGGTAAAGTATACACTCGTCCCAAAATTTCAAATTCACATAACGGATAAGGAACAATTAACCACTTAGCTACAAATTCATGCACTTGACACTCACCAATCGAAACAAGAGAGCGAGTGCGTAAATAAGCTTTTAGGTGTTCCCCTCGAGATCCTCGTGAAGGTCTCCTTGAGCACTTGGGCAAATAATAGTTATCTATTACACACTATCACTAAAAATCCTTTCTTATCAAGAGAGGGATTGTACACTTGTACAATCTAGAAAATACCATGGAATGGGGTTTTACTAGCTCAAAATTCAAGATTCAAAAGTAGTGTTTATTAACACAAGAAAAAACTGATTTACTTCATGAAGACAAGTCCTAAATGGTCAATTAGTATTGAAGGATAGGGAAGAGTCTCAAAAACTAAATTCCCGTCAAGTTTGAAAATTTCAGATTTGAGGTTCGATTTTTGAAAAATTGTATCTCACTCATTACAAGTTCAAAATTGGAAAATTTGGTACCGTTGGAAACTTCTTCCAAAGTAATAAAAGTCCCTAGAAGACACTTTTCCATGATTCCAATTGAAAGATATTCAAAATTTGGCTCAAAGTGGCTGCCTTAAGTTTACCAAGACAGTTTCGGGTTGGTTTTTGGCCAACTTTGAAAATTCGGAAAATATCACAGAATTCGATCTAGCCTCTGAAATTTGGTACTAAATTAGAGTTGCAAACAAAGTTTAAAACACCACAAACAGAAAGAGATTCAGAGTTTTGAACGCCAAGATATAGCAGCTCAAAGTTGGTGAAAAATGAGGTTCACTGGACAAATTTTCAGATTTAAAGCTGGAACTTTGTGACTCTAGTTGGACATTGAAACGGACTCGGAATGGTACCAAATTTGTTAGTATTATACTACCATATGGGGGTTACCCCTCTACCAAATTTCATGGAAAAATGCGTTCGGGAAGCTAGTGAACAAAGCCACTAAAGTTTCCAAAATTTCCAAGGCAATCTGCCTTGTACTTTGGTTTTTCTCTTTTCCAAACATTTGGCCAATGAAATTCCTCAAACATCATCCATTTATGAAGACAAGGTCTAAGAAACATCCAAGGTGTAATTTGGTAGGTGATTACCACCAAGAAATTCGAATTAACAAGTCCCAAATCGAAGCTAAAGCTTTAACTAGCCAAAAGAGGGTTTTCTACCTCCGAGTCAGATTCGGATTTCGGTCACAAATCACTCAATTCAACTCAGAATTGAGCGTGGTTGGTGGCGTGGGAAACTAGATTCATAAGGTTACAATTTCTTAGAAGATATCATTTTCAAAATCTGTCCACAACTAGGTCATTTTGGAACATTAAGTCGCTGCTCAAAACAGAGTTCTCTGTGAAAACGTGGAGCAGGACAGTCAAGTTCATATGGTTGGTACGGATCACTCGGGTGGAATCAGAACATGTATTTTATACCAACGGAAAGCTGGGAATGTCTAGTTTCCAGTGCCACAAACGGTACTCAATTTTGACATCAGAGCAAAACGATATGGCTGAAACAAGAACACTGCCAGGGTATTGACGTGAACATTTTCCAGGTATACTAGCTTACGAAATTTCAACATTTGGCCAACCAATTCATGGAATTTTTTGACGAAACTTTCTACACATCTCATACAACATATAAAAATCATAACTAAGCCATTAGATCCACAAAATTTCACCCTAAAGGCCACGGACAATACAAGGGCAGAATCGGAAAATTTCGTCTTTTCACTTCCTTTGAACTATCTTGCATAACCTCACTTATTTCTACTAATTTAAGCACTAAACCAATGTTAATAACATTAAAACTCATCAAATCAGTCCAACAATTCAAAGTGGGAATTCATAGAGCCCACACAACAAATTTCACCATAATCCAAGCTACCCACATGATCAAATGAACTTATAAGTGCAATACTACTTCCATAAGTTAAGAGTTTCAAGGTTGATCGCTAAATACCTTGATTAGTGGTTCAAGCAGAATTTTTGGCCCTCTTGAAGCTCAGAAAATCCATGGAAAGTGAGCTCCTTTCTTAGCTAGATGTGATCTCCAAGTGATGAGCTAAGTACGGTTAAATTTTGGAGTGATTTGGTGAAGATTTGGATGAAGAAATTTGAAGAACTCTTGGTCTCTTTTCTCCTAGTGTTGCACGGCTTCTATGAGGAGAAAAAGAAAGTGTGTTTTGCTGATAACGAAGCTTCTTGAGAAAGCTCAAGTGTTTGGCCAAAAGTGATCCAAAAGTCAACTCTCGCTAGTGCGCGTACACGCGCATTTCGTGCTCGATTCCTCTCGAGTTCGTTTCACTTGTGCACTAAACCTCTAATGCACTTATATTCATACTCATATTATTCACTTTTAATAGTCTAGAGATAATTTCTAAAATCCTCCAATTAGTTGCACGCGCGAAAACGCGAACTTCCGATTTGTGCGCGATAACGCGAAATCTCCAAGAAATTCTTATAACGATAGTATAACTAACTATCACTTGAGTATTTAAACTTAAAATTAACCACTTTAGGGCTAATGTACAAGTCTCCAATTTTCCAAACTTATTGTACTCTCGAATCGATTATTATTCCCAAACGTGCAGTCACTATTCACACTTAACGAGCTTTCAAAAATTAAATTTTGAAACGAGTCACTTTAAAAATATGAGCAAGTCATAATTCAATGTATTTAGGTATAAAAGGGCTAGAAAATAATATTCGGAATATTTGGCCAAATAAATAATTAAATAAACTAAAAATTTAGAGTTTAAAAATAAGAAAATTTGCGAGTCCTCACAATACACATATACATCAAACCATTCGTAACCAGTATATAGTAATACCCACTCTTATCCACCAAATTTAGTGCACACACCTCACCAATTGATCACACTACCCTACTGCACCAAAACCCTGGCATGCACTAACTATAATAGTAAAGTAAAACTCTCGATTCTATTATTTATTACAACTATTAAGGGGAGTAAATTAGTATTAAAGAAATTATAAATTAACTTATTCAAAATAAAGAGAATTATAAGAAAATATAAATGAATTATCAAGTCCTCACATATAGTGTCATTACCATGTGAACACCATGTTTGAGAAGCATCGAATGCTACTTTAGCTCTAGTAAGAAAGGCACAACTTGATCCAAGGAAAAGGTTTGAAAAGAAGAATTGGAAGCAAATAGCTATCTCAAAGGAGTGGAAGAAGATGGATAGGATTGTACAGTAGCATATTTTGAACATGGCTCTAAAGGGGTTTGAGAAGATGGATCATGATGATGTTTGATTCGGATCTCAGATGGGACCAACTTAGTATAACATGCCAAAAAAACTATGCATTTTACATGAAAACAAATATCTTTATTCTCAAATTAGGTTTTGGTGTAAAAATGGTTAGATATTTCACCAATTGGTTCACTAGTAAGAGGAATTTGAAAAGCTTGAATACCATAGAAAAAAATTTTACAAATGGAAGTTTCCTACAACTACTGATCCCAACTTTGTTCAAAAATAGACATATGATAAGAAAAACTTTGAGGAGAGACTAGACCAAACAAGCGTCTGATATAGCTTAAAAAGTTTTGAAAATATCAATCGGACTTTCAAATGAAAAAGGTGCATTCAAGGGACTGTTTAGCAAGCTAAATTTTGAAAATTTTTGGAGATAAAAGCTTTGGATAGGCAATTAGACACCTACTCTTGACTTTTGGACATCTAACAGATTAAAAATTTAGTTTTTGAAAAGAATTTTTTCAGAACTCCAAATTTTGATCTCAAAAATAGAAATTATTCCAAAGACAAAACGTTTGTGAAATGTACGCAATTTTGATCTTTCTATAGAAATATAATTTATGCAAATCTATCCTTTTTGGATCAAATTGCGAATGAAATAATACCTGATGTCTATTTGTTTAGTACTAGAATGTTGAATAGGATTTTTAAACAAATTAATGGCATTAGTATTATCACATAAAAGAGGTATACAATTATAAATTGTTGATCTTGGTCCCTGTCTTTTGATGTTTATAAAACAATTGCATGATAATAATATCTTTTCAATAAGAAATCCTTTCAGTTATGAAACAACTTGATTCAAAGAACAAGAGCAATGGAAAGCTGTCGGACGCTCACGAAAATAATATCGGACGTCCGATAATCAATGCAGATCTTATCGGACGCAGAACATCTTCACCGGACGTCCGAAAGAGTTGAAATAATCTTTCAAATTCTCTGCCTGCTTTCGGACGCACGAAGAACTCTATTACCGGACGTCCGAAAGAATTAAGTTATCCTTCAAACTCTCTGTCTACTTTCGAACGCAAACATCAGAGGTACCGGACATTTGAAAGAATTGAAAAAAAATTTTCAAACTCTCTGCCTACTTTTGGACACAAGCACCGGAAGTATCAGACGTCCGACATGCCCAACGGCTAGTTGACTCTTCAGTTGTCTTCTATCCGTTAGAAGCATTAATCAAGCACTTTTTGGTTTCATATAAATAGTGCATGATCAGTAATTTAAAAGAACTTTTGCACACTGAGAATATAAGAAATCAAGAGTAGTTTTAGTAAGAAAATACTCTCCAATGAAAAATTTGTACTCTTTGTTGTGTAAGATTTGTGTAAACTTTTTATTCGTGAGAAAATACATCAATAGTGTAGCTTTGTGAGGGTTATCCTGAATGATTGTAAAACTTCCTAACTTGACCGAGTGTAGTTTGGAACAAGGACGAAGTGAGCCTTCCTTTGTACACAAGATTGGTTGTATTTCATCAATTTAAAGAAACTTGTCTAGTAAATTGGTCTTCAAGCTCAAGAGGAGCTTAGTAGTCAATTGGTTTGTAATTCTTCCCTATTTACTTATCATCTTGTGAATCTCATTTGTTTATCTCTTCTTCTCTCAAGTGATATTGCTTCTTTATTTATTAATTCATCGAGTGATCATTTAGAAAAGAAGGTAAATTTCATATTGAGCAAAAAGTGCCCTTAATTTGATTAGATTTTTAATTAATCTAATTCACCCCCTCTTAAGTTGTCTTTGGGACTAACAATTGGTATCAGAATTTGGTCTCTTAGAGATTAAGCTCAAGCGACTTAGGAGTAAAGTTGACAACCAACAATGTCATGTTTTTTGAAGGATAATCTGTCATTAGACCACCTATATTCAATGGGTCAAATTATATGAGTTGGAAGGAAAGAATGATTATCTTCTTGCAATCGATTGATATTGAATTGTTGTTTATTATTAATGAAGGTCCATATGATACCTCTATAATAGATGAAAATACTCATAGATCTAGACCAAAAATCAGAAATGAATTGACTGGTGATGATAGAGCTCACCTCATCTTAAATGCAAAAATTATGAATGTGTTATACGGTACGTTAGACTCAAATAAATCTATTAGGGTCAAAAGCTGTAAGTCAGTTAAGAAAATTTGGGATAAATTGAGAGAAATTCATGAAAATAGTGAAAATGTTAGAGAACAAAAGAATTCTATTTTGGTTACTAAATATGAATCGTTTAAGATGGAATCTCATGAAAATATTAACAAAATGTATTGTAGATTCAATGATCTTATTAAGAATTTAGAGATTCTAGAAAAGAAATACTTCTTAGGAGAGAAAACTGAAAAATCTTGAATGTTTTGTCTAAAGATTGGGAGAGTAATGTGACTGCTATTGAAGAAACTAAAGATTTGAAATCAATGCCTATTGAATCTCTTATAAACTCTTTAATTTCTTATGAGTTGAAGTTTAAGACCAAGGTACAAGAAGAAAAAGATGCAAAAGTAAAAAGGAACATTACTCTAAAAGTATCTCAAAGTGAAGATAACACAACTTCACTGGATGGAGAAGATATGGACGTTGATGACAATGATCTTAATCTCATCACAAAAAGTTTCAAGAGTATTTTCAACAAAAGGGGATTCAGAAAAGGACGACCTAGCAATTCATTTTCTAATCAATTTACCAATTCAAGAAACAAAGGAAAACAAGAGACCAACAAAAAGTAAGGTGACAAATGCTATAAATGTGGCTAACCTGGACACTACATGAGTGAGTGCCCAATGAAGAAGAAGAAAGAAGAAAAAGCTGAAAGAAAACCAAAATTCAACAACTTTCAAATCATATGGAATGAGTGCAATTTCAATGGTGACATTGAAGAGGAAGAAGAATCTGCTCAAATGACTTTCATGACCATTGGTGATGATGAGGTGAACTTGGTGAACATCATTAAGGAGTCAATATGATTCATAGATAGTGGATGTTCGAGACATATAACTGGTGATCCATCACAATTCATCAAATTCAAACCAAAATCAAGTGGCAAAGTGATATTTGGAGATGATATGAAGGCTAAAACAATTAGAGTAGGAGATATTGGTAAGAATGGTGAGACTTTTGTTCATAATATCCTTTTAGTTGATAATTTAAATTATAATTTGCTAAGTGTTAGTCAATTATGTGATAGAAATTTATTTGTTTTATTCAAGAAGCATGAATGTTTAGTTGTTGATTCAAAGTTTAACATCATTTTCAAACGAAAAAGATTCAATGACATCTATGTTGTGATTCTTGAAAATATCGATTCCTCAAAGCTTCAATGTTTTAAAATTTCAAATGAAGACCCTTGGTTGTGACATAGAAGATTTTGTCATTTCAACATGGATTTGTTAAAAGAAATTTTCAAAAAGGATCTTATTAGAGATTTGTCAAAAATTAATTTTGAAAAAGACAAAATTTGTGATGCTTGTCAATTTGAAAAACAAATCAAAATCTCTTTTAAATCCAAAAAGTGTGTTTCTACTTAAGATCATTGGAATTCCTACATCTTGATTTGTTCGGTCCTACACAAATTGATAGTTTAGGAGGTAAGATATATTGTCTAATCATTGTTGATAATTATTCTAAATACACTTGGATGATTTTTCTTACTCACAAATATGACACTTTCAAAAATTTTATTTCCTTATTTGGAAAAGTTCAAAAACTTACTTGACTTGAATATTATTAAAATTAGAAGTGACAATGGTTCGAAATTTAAATTTTATGAATTTTTGAAATTTTGTGATCACAATGGAATCACACATGAGTTTTCTATTACAAGAACCTCTCAACAAAATGGTGTTGTTGAAAGAAAGAATAGAACTCTTCAAGAAGCAGTAAGAACCATGCTAAATGAATGCAACTTGTCAAAATATTTTTGAATCGAGACCGTAAATGTGAGGACCCATAAATTCCTTTCCTTTTATATTACTTTATTTATTTCTTGCATGTATTTTCTTCACTTTACCCTAAAATGTTGATTTTTCCAGCGATTTTATAAGTGAGTAGGGTTTTTAAATCATTTTCCTAGTTTAAGTTAGTTCATATTAAGTTTGAAGTATATTATGGACGTGGGGCCCGCTAGTGCGATATAATTTTACCGATTGGGTGATGGAGTAATAAGTGATATTATTTTACAAGGTGCTAGGTGATGATTAGAAGTTAGCTAGATAGATTAACCATTGGAAGAAAGAAGATAAGCTTGAAACACTAAAGGGTGCCACGTGTCGCGACCCGATTGGAAGTTGGACTTGCCTAACTTTCTTACCTTTACCAAAACTCAAAATTTGACCAAAATTTCCCCATTTTTCTTGCTTGTTTGGCCGAACCATAGAGAGGAGAGAAGAGAAAGGAGACTTCATCTTGCACTTCAATTTCCAAGCTCAATCTTGAGTTCCAACCATAGCTATTGCAAATCACTCCATAAAAGTGCTAGTCCAAGTAGTTTCTAAGGGGTTGTGGAGTAATTTTGGGAGGAAGAAGCCTAAGCCACCATTTTTTCTTGAGGTTCTAAGGTAACTTAATAAGGAAATCCCTCTTTGTACTTAATAATTCCAAATTAGTGGTTTAAAGTTGTAGTTTTGGTAGTTTTGTGAGCATATTTCATAGTTTGAAGTGGTATTGTGGTAAATTTCCATTTTTTTGGTGAAATTCTGATCTCACATGATACTTGAGGGGTTTTATTGTTTTGATATGAATTATTGAGGTTTTGTGGGCTAGAATACTTTGCCTAAAGAAATTTTCTAGAGTACATGCACAAATTCCAGCTTAGGGTTTCTATATGGTAGTAATCTGTCCTGTTTTGGCACTGTATGTTTGACCTTGAGAGAGACCGAATCAGCCTTTACTCAAAACATGAAAGTTGTAGGTATTTGGGTTAGCTAGCTACTGGTAAATTTTCAGCTCAATTGGAGTACCGTAACTTGTGAAAGGACCGAAATACCCTTGACTGCCCACAAGCCTTGTTTCACGGACAGTTTTCTGTTCTCTCTGGAATTTCGATTTTTGACCATGAAAAGGCATGATTTGGCTTTGGATGTCTTCATAATAAATGTAGGTATATGTCTTGGTTTCGAAACGCCATAAGATTCGTCTCAATCGGACAAGTGTAGCTTCGGTTGTGGTTGTTATGCCGAAAGGTGCGTGGAACTTGATGATTCCAGAATTTTCTTTGCTTGACCTGATATTTGTAACTTAAGGTGTGGAGCTTAATTGTGATTGATTTTGGAGGTATCATTTGGCTCATTTGAAGGGTATTGTGGCCCTAATTAGATGTGTTTTAATGTCTATGAATTGTATGTGCAATGGTGGTTGGGTTGAGATGGAATTTGGTGTTGTTGTAGGATGGAAAAGTATGAAATTTAAGGGGAAATGCTGTCCAATTTTTTTAGGCCACTTGGTTCCTTCAAGTTTGAGTTGGTTCTTGGGAGATGAAGGGCTTTTGGGTTATTCAAGCCCCTAGGTCCTCCCGTTACCTTTTGTTCCAAAAATCACGATTTTGCAACCTTGCATTCGTAGTTCATTTGGATAGGCATACGACTTGTAGTCGAGCCTCACTTGTGCATTTCATTTACTAGAATTCGGGATGTGAAAACCTCAATTGTTTACCTTGGTTATTTTAGGCTTTCTTGGCGATTAAAGTCATTTTTGGGGGAAACTTTGGAAGTACCTGCACTTGAATTGGTGAGTGTACCACCCCCCTCATTTATTGCTTAACTTGATTTTCTGCTCATGCAATCTGAAATTTGAATGACTGTACTATCTGTTTATTCCATTGAGACAAGAGTGTATTTTATCACCCTTGTTCTCTTGTCAGTATGCCTAATTACTGTGGAAAAATGTGAATCTGTTATCTGTGCTTAATCTACTGTTGGTTGGACATTGCATCCAACGACCTTTCTGTTATCTCTGAGCTCAAATCCTGTGGCTAGTTATTCGAGTCGAGCCGGTAAGGGCCTGGTCGATTAGATAACGAATCACGGTAGTCTGTTTTTAAGAAATTCTTGGGTAATTGAGACTCTGGATTTCTGGTATACTCGAGTATTACCACCAACTGTTACAGTTGAGGTGTTCGGGCCCGGTAGGGGTATGTTTGGTGGACGGAATTCGGTGTAAAGTGGGGTCTACGGACATGTTGGTTCTATATACGTTGACGGAGAGTCGACGGGTTTGGATCAAGTACCGCAATTGGGTATGTTGGCTCCTGAGAGCTACCTGTATCCTTTCCAGTTGAGATAATTGTTCATTTCCTTATATGTGCATATGTGCTTTAAAAGTGAAATGCTATGATTCATGAGTAATTGTATCGTGGTACCTCATTGAGCGCAAGCTCACCCCTTTCCCATTATCTTTGTTTTTCTTACAGGGGCAAACTTTGAAATTATGGTTTTTGAAGAAAAGGGGCGAGCTATTGTATATGTATTTTGTTAAGCTCTTCTGCAACCGAAACCCTAATTGTATTTTGAATGATATGGATACTTTGGCATGTACTTTAATTCATTTGTTCAAGGCTCCGAAGTAAATATGTGTATAAGCTTTTAACCTTGTCTATTAAGTGTATTCATTTGAGATGCTACGCTTCTATGGCTTTGGGGAACGTTTTTTTTGTAGTCGCTGGATGGTCGGGCAAGTGCGACATTTGAAAGGGAAAAGAAAAATTTTCTGTGGGAACTGTTCATCAGAATCCGGCTGAGTATCCGGCCAGTTCTTGGCCGGATATCTGGCCGGATTTGCAAGGGATTTTTGGAAAAATTTTGTTGAGCCTCTGCCTCCAATCCGGCCGGGTATCCGGCCAGAATCCGGCCGGATTGTGACGTGGCAGTTACTGTTCCTTTCAGTTTCGTTTTCGTCTTCCGTTTTGCGTGGTCGTCGTCACATTTAATCATTGTATCATCATTCAGAATGTTTTAGTTTGTGTACGGTCGGTTTAGTAGTCCCCAATTGTTTGTTTTCTTTGAATTCCTTTGCGCGTAAATCTAGGGTTTGAGTGAATCGATTTCGTAGTCCTGGCGAGAGTTGGGCAGGCGGTCCGCCAAACCCTTTGGTTCGCCTTAGGGGAAGGTGGGGCTGTCACAGTAAATACGACCTGCTATGCAATGAATAGAGTTCTCTTGAAACCAATTTTGAACAAAACCTCTTATGAGTTATTTTTTGATAAAAAATCAATTGTTGGATATTTCAAAATTTTTGGTTGCAAATGTTTTATTTTAAACATCAAAAAACATCTTGAAAATTTGATAAGAAATTCGATGAAGGTATTTTCTTGGATTATTGTGAAAACAAAAGAGGTTATAGAGTTTATAATAGAAGGATTCTTGTTGTAGAAGAAACCATACATGTTACATTTGATGAATCTAATGATGACATTTTCAAGAGTTGTTGTGAAGATGGTGATGTAGGTGTTCAAAAAGAATTCAAGAAATTCACGATTCACGATCAAGACAATATTCCATTAGAAGAAAATTCTAAGGAAGATAATCTTCAAGAGAATCAAGCATTAGAAAACAATGACAAAGATGTTGGTACATCTAAGGATCTTCCAAGAGTTTGGAAGTTTGTTCAAAATCATCCCAAGGAACTTATTATTAGTGATCCATTTGAAAAGGTAAAAACTCGCTCCTCATCTAAACAATTAATGGATAATTTTGCTTTAGTCTCGCATTTTGAACCTAAAAATGTTGTTGATGATTTGAAAGATGAAAACTGAATTTTAGCCATGCAAGAGGAACTAAATCAATTTGAAAGAAACAAGATTTGGACGCTAGTTGAAAGGTTTCAAAATCATCCATTATTGGTACAAAATAGATTTTTAGAAATAAAATGAATGATAAAGGTGAAATTGTGAGAAATAAGACTAGATTAGTGGTTAAGGGGTATGCTCAAGAAGAAAGAATAGATTTTGATGAAACATTTGCTCCCGTAGTTAGACTAGAATCAATTAGAATGTTTCTCGCTTTTACATGTTTCAAGAACTTTAAATTATTTCAAATGGATGTCAAAAGTACTTTCTTGAATGGATTTATTGATCAAGAGATTTATGTTGACTAACCTCCCGATTTTGAAAATGAGAAATATCCAAATCATGTGTTTAAACTTTCAAAGGCTTTGTATGGATTAAAACAAGTTCTAAGAGTTTGGTATGAACGTTTAAGTGATTTTTTGGTTGAAAATGGTTTCAAAAGGGGTATTGTGGATATCACTCTTTTCACTAAATAAAGTTTCAAGAATCTTCTAATTATGCAAATATATGTGGATGATATTATTTTTGGTGCTATTAATGAGTGTTTATGCAAGGATTTTTTCACTATTATGCAAAATGAGTTTGAGATGAGTATGATGGGAGAGTTGAATTTCTTCCTTGGGTTCCAAGTGGTTCAAAATCAAAAGGGTACATTCATCAATCAAACTAAGTATACAAAGGAACTTCTCAAAAAATTTGGAATGGAGAATTCAAAACAAGTTGGAATGCGTATGTGTACATCTACCAAACTTGACAAAGATAAAGAAGGTATGAAGATTGATGAGAAGAAGTATAGAGGTATGATTGGTAGTTTACTTTATTTAACCGCAAGTAGACCCGATATTATGTTTGCTGTTTGTTTATGTGCTCGTTTCCAATCTTGCCTTAAAAAAATCTCACTTAATGGTTGTTAAAAAAATCTTTATATATTTAAAGGGAATCTTAAATTATGATCTTTGGTATCCAAAATGTCATGAATTTGTTTTGTGTGATTTTTCGGATACTGATTTTGGTGGATGTAGGATAGATAGAAAAAATACTAGCAGTACATTTCACTTTCTTGATAATTGTTTAGTATCATGGTTTAATAAGAAATAAAATGCTATCTCTTTGTCTACAATGGAAGCGAAATATGTATTCGCCGGTGCATATTGTGCTCAATTATTGTGGATGAAAAATAGCTTGAATGACTTTGGTCAGGTGTATGATTATGTGCCTATGTACTGTGATAACACGAGTGCCATAAATTTGACAAAAAATTCCATTCAACATTTTAGGACAAAACATATAGATATAAAACATCATTTCATTCGTGATCTTGTTCAAAAGGGTGAAATTTGTGTACAATATGTTTGTTCAAAAGATCAAATTACTGAAATTCTTACAAAAGCTTTACTTCTGGATCAGTTTATATTTTTGAGAACAAAGTTGGGCGTTTTGGAAAAGAATTTCTAAAATTTCTCTGGTCAAGTTTTATCGGACGTCCGATACTAGATGAACGGATGTCCGATAGTGTTCTAAACTATTTTCCAGAAAAATTTTGCATCGGACAGTAATATCGGATGGTTCTCTTCGTTCGGCCGTCCGACACTCAAAAAGTGCCTGTTATAAAGAAGTTTTTCTCTCATTTGATTCAGAACACACCATTGGTTCTGACGCATCCCTTCCTTCATCACCAACTGCAAAAAAATTCAAATTCGTGCTCTTTCAAGACAAATGTCTATAAATTGATTCCACAAATTGTCTTACAACTCTTTTGCAAACTAATTAGCATTCACAATCTCTTCCAACTGTCAACCATTTAACCGATCCCAAACTTCATCAGAAACCCTAGTTACTAGAAACTCACCTATTTTGGCAAATTCAAACATTCATTTTAGCCTAAATAGCAAAATTAGCCTATTTCATACACTTTCTCACCACATTTTGCACACAAATCATTCCACATTTCACTATGGCCCGTTTGAGAGGAGGATCTTTTGGCACCGAACGCACAACCAGACTCAGAGATGAAGAAACTGTTGTGTCTTCACTAAGAAAATCGACTCATACGTCTGAGAAACACAGTGAGAAAAGGAAACGCACTGATCAAACCGAGCAACAATTCACCACACTATCCAAGTTCATCGATGATACTGCTAGGGACAAATTTGAGTGGATTTCACAAAAAGGTTTCATCACTCAAAGAACTATCCTTCCCTCCGAATTCCATAAGTTTGACTTAGAGCCTGTTCTTAAACTTTTCAAAATTTAAAAGTGGTCTCATATTCTGTCCTTGCCAAATACATACTACCTTGATATGCTATACCAGTTTTTGCTAATCTTAGAAAGGACAGTTCTCATACTGAACTTATCTCACGTGTCAATTCCGTAGACATTTTACTCACTCCTGATGCTGTTAATCTGGTGTTGAAGACAAAAATTGAAAAAGGCTGTCGTAGTAAAATTGCTAACTTTTTCTTATATGAAGAATTTTCAATTGCTTATCATCATTTTCATGTTGAGGCCAAATTGGAGGATTCTCAGTTCTCAAAATCTGATCATTTTCACAATCATTTCAAACCTGTTGGTTCATACTGACGGTCATAGAACTGATGCCAACAAAATGAAGGTTTATTTGTTTTTGCTTTGTTGAGAAAATCAGAATTGATTTTGATTTTGTCATGTGTAAATTTTTGCTCAAACTCAATACTGATAGCCATAGGAAACTCTGTTATGAAAAATTTTTAACTCCAATCTTTGCTCATTTCAAAATTCCTTTCACTGGAGTATCTTCAAAAGAGAATTCATCGTCTGTTTTTACCAAAGCATATTTTCAAAGAAAAAGTATCAGGTTTTTTGATGGGCACTGGTGTTATAGGCAAGCCGTTTTAGAGTCTAAAACCAAAAATCGTCATAAAACTCCTGTTAGTCCTAGACCTTCCAAATAGTCTCATGTCACTTCACCCTTTTCCATCCATCCTCGAAAATCCTCCACTCAACCCATTTCATCTAATCATGAAGTCATTTGCCTTCTTGAGGAACTCAAGCAACATGTCCTTCTCCTTAAAGATGGTCTTATGATTACCATGACATCTCAGCAACAAGTTACATTCTTGGATAAGAGGAATCTGCTTATGCCTCCTATCCCATAAGAGGAGGAACATATTCATCAAAAAGAGCCACGCACTGAGTCCACTCCTATCCCACAAAGAACATACACATCAACAAGAGACACAAACTGAATCCACTCCTCCCACTGCTGAAATCCATGCCTCGATCTCTCAGCTTACTCCTCATGATTCCTTGATTTCAGACAAAGGCAAGGCTCCAGCTACTAAGACTAGTGAAGCAGATGATGAAGAGACTAAAAATGAGTTGGATCTCTCTTAATTTCGTCTTGCTAGAAGAAGGTCCGGATCATCAAAAATCAAAATTTAGGCACTCTAAGGGCATTTGCACTTCATATTAGGATGCATTCACTTGATCTTTTGTAAATTTTCTTTTGATGTTTCTAATGCTTTGTACTAATGGATCTCTCTAGCGTTTTGGTATGAATGTTAGTGATATGACTGTTTTTGGTTGACATTGATAGATTTTAGTTGAATGGCTAATGTATTTTGGTTGACATTGACTATTTTTGGCTAATGTATTTTGGTATTATTCTCTATTTTTGACTGATATTGGTTGCTGAATTTTGATGTTATGATTGCTATGTAATGGATTTTGGTTGCTAAATTTTACTCTCTTATCTTATGATGACAAAAAGGGGGAGAAATGAATGCTATGCTATGTGTAAGAGGGAATTGATGATATGCTATGTGTAAGGGGGAGTTCTTCTGATATGAATTGGTACTTAAAGGTTTTAGATGCGATGAGTGAGAGGGAGCTTATGCTCATTTCATCTTTCTTTCCATCCATTGTTTTGTCATCATCAAAAAGGGGGAGAATACTGATCTTGGTCCCTGTCTTTTGGTGTTTGCAAAACAATTGGATGATACTAATATCTTTTCAATAAGAAATCCTTTCAACTATGAAGCAACTTGATTCAAAGAACAAGAGCAATTGAAAGAGATAAAGGAGGTTGAAAGCTGTCAGACGCTTGCAAAGACAATACCAGAAGTACCGGACGTTCGACACGCCCAACGGCTAGTTCACTCTTCAACTGCTTTCTATCCGTTGGAAGCATTAATGAAGTACATTTTGGTCTCATATAAATAGTGCATGATCAGTAACTTAAAAAGAACTTTTGCACACTAAGAATACAAGAAATCAAGAGTAGTTTTAGTAAGAAAATACTCTCTAATGAACAATTTGTACTCTTTATGGTGTAAGATTTGTGTAAGCTTTTCATTTGTGAGGAAATATTTCAATAGTTTTGTGAGGGTTATCCTGAGTGATTGAAAAATTCTTAATTTGACCGAGTGTAGTTTGGAACAAGGAGGAAGTGGGCCTTCCTTTATACACAAGATTGGTTGTATTTCATCAACTTGAAGAAGTTTGTCTAGGGAATTGGTCTTCAAAATCAAGAGGAGATTGGTAGTCAATTGATTTGTAATTTTTCCCTATTTACTTATCATCTTGTAAATCTCATTTGCTTCTCTTCTTCTCTCAAGTGATATTGCTTCTTTATTGATTAATTCATTGTATGATCACTTAGAAAAGAAGGTAAATTTCATATTGAGTAAAAAGTGCCCTTAACTTGATTAGATTTTTAATCAACCTAATTCACTCCCCTCTTAGGTTGTCTTTGGGACTAACATAAACCATTCCATAATCAAGCAATATATGTCTTATCCAAAGAATTTATGCACAACAACTATCAACAACAATATACTCGACTTTTGCCATGGATAAAGAAATTGACCTTTCTTACTAAATCATGAAACTAAGTACTCCCTCCATCCTGGAAAATGTGTTGCACTTTGGAAGCTACGCTTTTTATGCTTAGTAACGTACATCTATCTGCAATCTATTTAGTTCCAAATTTGCCCTTTACATCCTCTTGACTCATCCATAAACAATTGGGTCAAAGTAGGATCCATCTAATCATCTAGAGTCAAAGAAATCAGGTTCCTTATCAAAATCTTCTAGTGGAGATTCCAATGGGATTATCATCTATTCCTAAAATCTTATCAGATTCTCTCTAATTTCGTTTCATGGCCATAAATTAACTACCTCAACCAAGATGATTTCTCTCTCATAACTACAAATTTCATCTTCTAGTACTCCATATTCACTTGGAAGCTTTCTCCTTTGATTTACAATTTGGGTGCTGTAATTCAATAGAAAAGTATTGGATGGATAAGCAGTAGATGTCTAATCCAGAGATGATCCAGAGATTGTAATGGATGAGATTTAATGAACTTTCTTGCAAATAAAGGTTAGTTAATTGTCTTTTATTCTCTCTTTTAATGGTTTTCTTGTCATTTTTCATATAAGAAAGACTAAATCTTGTAAACTTTTTTAATGTTTATTTATTGATAGTTTTGTTTGTAATTCCTTAAAGATTTTTACCACCAAATTATTTACTACAAATTTGGGGAAGCCTTAGATATCTTGGTGAACTAGAGACAAATAGAAAGACAAAGAGATAGACATCTTTTATTTTCTTGCCATTTGTCAAGTAGCCAACCAAAGTTGACCAAGATGTTGACCAAGATAAGCTTTTCTTTCTTCTTTGTCTTGTCTTGGCCGAAATTCTTGAGGGGAAAAGAGGGGAAAACCAACTCCAAGTTCAAGTGTGACGACCTCACCTTCCCCTAGAGCGTACCCAAGGGTTTGGCAGACCGCCTGCCCAACTCTCGCCAAGACTCACTCACAACGTTCTTGAAATAGTCTTTCAAGTCTCGAAATTAACATAAAAGTTTCATTTCCAACCAACAATTCAAACTTAATTTACAATCCAAAAGTAAACATAGGATTAAATTTCTAAAGATTCCAAATACCTCTCATCTACAAAAGTACAATTACAAGAGATTATATACACTAGTTCACAGCTACTTGCTCCAACCTCCGCCTCTGTAAGGAAAACAAACTAATGGGATGAGTTAAAAGCTCAGTGAGGTTCCCAAATAAGCAATCAAGCAGGCATACACGGAAACATTTACATTTAGCACTTTGCATACTTGACACAGTAAAAAGTAGTCATTCAAGAATCAATCATTCATTCAGTGAAAGGATACGTGTTCACTTGGAGCCATTTATTTATTGATTTCCCAACCATTTTCCTTATCTCTCCGACATTAGAAAATATTTGCAAGTGAAAACTCCTTCAGTGTTCATGTCATTCATTCATTGATTTCATTGCATTGAATTCACTGGCCAGTTCTCCATTAGATTTCGTGGTAATACTCGAGTATACCAAACATTGTCCCAAGGTCACCAACCGCTCGACCGAGTCCGCTTCTGACTCGAGTCGATTGGCAATGAAGGGCAAGGGCCCAATTCAGCCAAAAGGCTTATATTCATGCACATGTAGCATTAATCATTGAAAATTCACTTTTGCGTGGGTCGAGTGCGATAAAGTACACACTTCCCCATTGAAAATCCATTTAGCAATCATTAGAAAGCATTTAACATTTAGACAACATTTACAAAATTTCACATAGTCATTTAAAGTATACACATGCAAGGAACACTCACCAACGATTAGTGCTTAGCAAAATCAGGTTGAGGCCTAACTCCTTGGCCGGATTCTAAATTTGCGATCAAATATTGAATAACAAAATACAATCAAGTAGGGTTTCGAAATATCCAACCCTCACTTGTGAATATCACAAGGAGACCATGTGAATAGAACTTATATACATAGATTTCATGACTTACTAACCCTAGGCAAAATACACGCATGTTTGCCTTTGTTTTTGAAAGATAACGATCGAAACTTTTAAGTTTAAAACGTGACATACGCAACTAAAAATCATGTTTTAAAATGGTCATTACTTTCACCTTGTAAAATATATAATTTTGGCAAAATTTCAGCTTACATATCACCTCCAAGGTCAACTCAAACATTCCTAAACAAGTGAAGTCCAAATCGATTACAAAGCACACGTCTATGTCCACTTTTACTCACTTATCCTTCAAAAAATGAAATGGACAACAATTCCCCTGTTATTCCTTCAATTTTTCAAGCTAAACTTTATGGCAAAACAGCCCAAATCAACTCCACAACTCATAAGAAAAAGGGGTTCTTAGACTAGGCTACAAAACCAATTAATTTAGACTTATCTATAGCATATAAACATAATAAATCCATGATCCAAGTATGAAATGGAGTGCAAGTAATCAAAAAAGTTAGGTTTAAAAACCAGAAAATGTTTCCAAGACCCTTCCAAGCTCTTGTCATTTCATAAGAAAAATTTCAGCTTTTGTAACGCTCTTTGAAAAGTCATAACTTGAGTTTCGTAAGTCCAAAAATTATAAATCTTATACCGTTAGAAAATAGACTCAAAGGGTCACAATTTCCTAGAAGACACATTTGTAAGATTCTGTCCACAATTCAGTCAAATTCCAGTCTCAAGTTGCTGCTTTATCTGGTAGAAAAACAGAACAGGTGTGGAAATTTAGTCAATTTTAAAAATTCACAGATATTCATAGGAATTGAAAAACATTCTAAAATTTTCATGGTAGAAAGTACTCTGAATCTAGTTTCAAACGCAATAAACAAAACTCAATTTGGATTTTTCTATACCAAGATATAATAGATTTTCCAAAATTGCTCAAAGTCTCCTGCGAAAACAATTTTCAGCAGTACTTCCCCTTATTTTCCCTAATATCTAGCCATTTTCAAGGCTTCATTCTCACCACAAAACAGTCTCAAATCAAGCATATACATACTAGGCCACCAACTTACTAAATCAAGCATATACATAGCATTTAACCATCACAACTCTATGTACATATAGAGCTTCAAGTAACAATATCAAGGCTGGAAATTTCACCAAACCTAACAATACCATGATAGCTTTCATAAAAATCATGCCTTTTACCTTATAAAGTATCATCCATCAAGTAATACAAAGACAAGTGGAAAAGATAAGGTGGCTATCAAATTTGCCTCTTAAATCCCACAAAACAAAGTTGGAAAATCACAACAGCCCTGAAAATCATGAAATTCACCATACAAATCCTTCCTTTATCTTCTATAACATCATATATCAAAGAAACTCAAAGATAAGGGAGGATTTCTAGCAAAGTTCTCCTCTTTACCTCCAAAACTTAGATGGACAGCCAAGCAAGAAATACTCAAGGGTTTCTTCCTCCAAAACTTCTCCAAAATCTTCCCCTCAAGCTTATCTCAAGGTTGATTGGAGTGGATTAGGGTTTATCTTGGTTTTTCTTCCATGATTCAAGCAAGAGATCAAGGCTGAAAATGGAGTAGTTTTCTCTCATTTTCCTCTCAGATTTCGTCCAGCCCAAGAAGCTTAGTGAAGGAGGTTATTTTTGTGGTCAAATGGAAGCTTAATAACGATAAAGATCAAGCTTTAGTCTTGGTCAAACTTGGTGGCTTCTTGACAAATGGCAAATCCTTATCTAATTGTTTTCCATTCACTAAAATATCTATCCCATCTCTAATTATCTCTTAATATCTTATAGCACAATATTCCTTTTTACACAAAACTCTCTCTAATCCTCCAAATTTATGATATACACTTCACTAATCGGTCACACTAATATTATGTACTATGAGACTTAACATGTATCACATGAAAAATGCACCATGTAAAATAAGAAATAGGTTAAAATCATGATTCAACTAATAAAACAACCAAGAATTCAAGACAAGTAAATGAAATCAAAGAAAATACGTAACTAACTATCGGGTCACAACACAACTTGCAAACATCTAAAAGTGAGTAAAAATGAACAAACCTTTTTTTTTTCTTGGTCAAAGCTAGGGTTTGAAATCTCTTGTATTAAAATCTCTTTTTTTGCCATAAATATCTCATGCCACAAAGTGTTAGGCAATCAATTAAAAGAAACAATAAGGTACAACTGTCCGTTATCATTCACTATATATACAAGTAAGTAAGCCAAAATGATAGGTATTAAAATTTTGGGTGCTCACATCAAGCCTTGATTTCTTGCTTGATTAGTGAGGCAAAACAAGAGAAAACCCTAGTCTACTCCGACAAAACTTGAATCAAGCTTGGGAGGAAGCTATTGGACAAGTTTTGGAGGAAGAAACCCTTGAGTACTTCTTGCTTGGCTGTCCATCTAAGGTTTTGGAGGTAGAGAGGTGAACTTTGCTAGAAATCTTCTCTTATCTTTGAGTTTATTTGATATATGATGTTATAGAAGTTAAAGGAAGGACTTGTATGGTGGATTTCATGATTTTTAGGTTATGTTGTGAATTTCCACCTTTGTTTTGTGGGATTTAAGAGGTAAACTTGATAGCAACCTTATCTTTCTTCACTTGTTTTTGCATCTACTTGACGGATGATACTCTATAAGATAAAAGGCATGACTTTGATGGAAGATTTCATGGTTTGTCAAGGTTATGTTGTAATTTCCAACTTTGGTGTATAATCTAGTTAGTTTAGTTTAGAGTTTTGAATATGTGAAATTTTGATGGGTTTGTTTGCTAAGAAGATGGTTCATATATGTCATGACATGCTATCTTGATTGATAGTGGTTTCACCAAGAAAATAAGGTTGATTGTTGGAAGTTTTGTTGAAAATTTTGTGAAAAACTTGCTGTAATTTCTATTAGAGTTGGCTGGCTAGGAAAGGACCATTTTCCAGCTTTGATTTCTAGAATTTTGTGGTGATTTTGGCAAGGTTTTGCTCAAGATACTTTGTTAAACCTAAATCTTCACCTGTATGTTGGATTTGAGTCAAAACAAAGAGGACAAGAGAAGGAAAATAAGTTTTCTCCAACATATTTTCTTGCTCGAAATTTCTAGTTTTGTGCCTTGAAAATCTTGTTCCATTGTCTTCAAATTCTTGGCTATAAATGACATGTTCTTGCTCCATCTTATACTTGAAACATGGACCAATCATACATGTAGTTTTCCCTTGATTTCAACAAGAAACCGTGGCCCTTTCGGAAGCTATATTAGGGTTAAACCTGCAATTTTTTGTGTTTGTTAAGTGGAACTTTGGACTCATATTTTCTCATTTATCTTGGCTTTAAATGGATAGACTCTTGATAGGTTATATAACCATAGGACTTGAGAAGACGAATCAGGGTTTGAAGTGGAAACGTTGAGATGAAGTGGTGAGTGTTCCTTGCATGTTTGTGCATTAAATGATTATGTAGTGGTAGTACATGTTGTGATTGTTTGTTCAAGTGTTAATTGCCTTCCAATGACTATTAAATGTCTTTTAAATGGGCGAGTGTGTACTTTATCGCACTCAACCTAAGTGAATGTAAATTTTTAATGATCAAATGATTGAATATTATTTGTGCATGAATGTAAGCCATGTATACTGTGTCACATTGGCTGAATTGGGCCCTTGTCTTTCATTGCTAGTTGACTCGAGGTAGAAGCAGACTAGGTCGGATAGGCTGATTGTGAGGACCCGAATTTATTATTATTATTATTATTTATTTATTCATTTGCTCCAATTAATTTATTACATTCATTTTAATTGCATTTGCATGGTACATTGTCTCATTTTATATTTTTAAAACGTTTGCTTGTAAACCTAATTTTTCTGTCACTCGATTAGTGAAAATTAGTGAAAACACATTTTTCGAGGTGAAATTTGGTCGGAGAGTGCAGTGGTCTTGGAGAATTAAGCATGATCAATTGTAGACTAAGAAAAGCTAATTGAGGGATTAGAGGTGAGTGAGTTAAATTAAACTCAATTAGGAGCACTAATGGGCCACTATTCATTTGTTGACTTTTGCACCAAAAGTAACTTTATATCCCATCTTTCTTTCATCCAAATTACTTCATCAAAATCACACACAAACCCTCTCTCTTCTCCCTCCCTTGGCCGGCCACTTCTCCCTCCATTTTGCCAAGAAAGTTTCATCTTTTCCTCTCCATTTTGCTCCCTAAAACTTGCTCCAACCTAGCTCATACTCTTGGATCATCCTCAAGCTGAGTAGGAGACTTGGAGGAGGAGAGATTCTTGGTGGTTTAGAGTTTTGATTTCTTGAGGTTTGGATTACTACCATTGGAGGAAGGTAACCTCTCAAAGCTCCCATTTTTATTTCATCTTTTAGTTAGTTTTAGGTAGTTTTATCTAGATAAGCTTGGGTTTGTTGATGAGTTCCATGAACCTTGACTTTAGGTAGATGCCTTGAGAAAGATTCTTAGGTAGTGGCCTTGAAGATTTCTTGTTTGTTTGGTTGTTGTTTTAGTGATTTCTAGATTGGTTTTGGTGTGAAAGTTGGAGAGAAAAATTTGAAGAGAAAGAAGAGCAAGGCTGTCTGATTTTTGCTGGTTTATTTCCCTTGTTTTAATTTCGAAATTTGTTGTTAAATTGATGGAAAAATACTTGCTACATGTTGGGTTATGTGTGTGTAAATTATCTTCCAAAAAGCACTTCATTTGAGTGAGTTAAAGTTAAGCTAAAGAGAGGAAATCAAACCTGGAAATTTCTGAACAGTGCAGCCAACCAGTGTGTACTAAACAACACGTAATTTTTCGTACAGGAGCCAAAATGAATTGGCATTTGTGGCATGTGAAACTAGACTCCGAGGGCTTTCTAATGGTACAAAATGCACCTGCTAGTTCATTTTCTATGAGTCATAGCGAACCAGAAAATTTGGCTGTTTTTCCTCACTGTTTTAACCGAGAAACAAGCATAGCTGCAGTGTGTAGTTCATTTTCACTCGCTTTGCAAAATGAATTTGAAGACAGTTTCTTCTAGTGAATTTTAGTATTTTGAATCTAGTTTTGAACGCCGTAAAACACATTAATTTTGGACTTGTGTAGCCTTAGTTATGACCTAATTTAGAAGCTGTGTCGGATGTTCCAAAGCTGGAATTTCGTGAATCAGGTTTAAAAAACCAGCTTTAGAAAAACTATTGTATCTTGGTGTAGAAAATTTAAATTGAGTTTTGTTTATTGCGTTTGAAACAAGACTTGGATTTCTTTCAGTGGTATAAATTTTAAGGACTAGTTCGATTCCTATGAATTTTGCTAAATTTTCAAAATTCAATGAAATTCAAGACTGTTTTGCCCTGTTCTTACTGAAGCAGTGGTTTGGAGTTAAGATTTTCCTAATTTCTGATTTGAATCTGGAAAAAGTGTCTTTTAGAGAGTTTTAGTTCATTGAATATATTTTCCAATGGTATAAGATTTGTAAATTTTTGACTTATGAAACTCAAGTTATGATTTTTCAAATAATGTTGCCAAAACTGAATTTTCCTTGTAAAGAGGCAAAAGCTTAAAAAGTGGCTTGGGAGCATTTTCTAGATTTCAAGCCTCACTTTCTTGATTGTTTGAACCTCATTTCATACTTGGGAAATAGATTTCACCTCCTAGTTTTATATCCTCGGTTTTCATAAAAACCAACCATAAATGAAGCGTTTTAACTAGAGTAATTCTTGAGGAACTTCACTAGTTTTATATTTGAAACTTGGAGCTTTTAACTCCAATATTTATTATGAAAATAAGTAGTGTTTTGATGGATTTTGACTCCATAAGTTTAGAAACGTGAACGCTCATTTATATTCTAAAATTTGGGCATAGGATTAGAAGTTTTAAGATATGAAAACCATTTTTACTTTCCTCGATTTTCATGCCAGAAATTAAGTATGGTACTCCTCTTTTGGAATCGAAATTTCTTGCCACGACTTGACTTGAAAATGACTTTTAAGTCCCCCTTGAGTATTATTGCAGTGATTAAGTGAGAAAGTCCCTTTTAACTCGATTTGAACTTGTGGCTTTGAGTGTGAGTAGCAAGAAGATATTTTTCTTATTAGCTTTGGTCGAATACCTAGGTAATCGTGATTGTGCATATCTCAGGTGATCACGTGGACGCCGAGGAGCTTTGACCTTTTGCTTTTGCTCTCATTTTTGCTCTTGACTCTTGGTGAGTGTCAAGTGCATGCTTCATGTTACTATGATTGAAATGATATTTATACAAGTGCTATGTGATTCGTGAACTTGCCGAGGTGAGAGTGTACTTTATCGCCTTCGTTCCCTCCCTCTTGAATGCTTGCTACTTGAAATATGAATTTGTATGGCTTGCACTTGTACTCGAACATGTTTTAACTCGTGAGCACTGAGTGGCAGCATGTACCACACACTATTCGGGTGGGAGATGCCTCTCATCCCGACTCAGTGCTATGATTGATTATAAGTCGATTGGAATGTTGTCTCATCGACCAATTGTACTTGTGGGGACGCCCAAAATCCAATGGCTAGCCATTCAACCCAAGCTAGTAAGGGCTTGGTTGAGGAGTTTGGTGAACCTTGGGCTCGTGTACTTGACTTACTTGGATATATTTGAGTAATATCACATCTTGTTTAACGTGCGGACCCGGCAGGGGGTGTAACGGTGGACGAAAATTGCTAAAAAGTGGGGTTCTATGGACTTGTTACTTGCTTGGTTGACGGAGTGTCAACATTTGGAAATTGTGGTTCAAGAGTATGGTGAAATAGTGTGAATTTAGCTCTTGAGAGCTCCTGTATCCTTTCTACTTGTGCTTTACTTCCTATTTGTGCACTTAAATGAAATTTCATGTTAGATCACTTTTAAGTGTGATTTTTGATTTAATTTATGCTACTTGCTTGCTTGCTTGATTTTTTTCTTGGCCTCACTGAGCGTTAGCTCATTCTAAGTTGTTTTCCTTAACAGATTTTGGAAGTGGAAGTTGGGGACTCTAGACTAGCGATTTTTGGTTCAAGCTAGTAAATCTTTTGTATGATATTGGAGACATTTGAAGTGTAAATTTTGCTATACTTGGGTTTTTCGATTGTAATTGTAAATGGTAGTCTTAGAAGAATTTGGCTTGTATATTCAAAGTATTCCTTTAATTCTAAATTTATGGTTGACTTGTGGTTGGGTGGAGTACTAGCCGATGAATGAATGCAATGACTAAATGATTGACTGAATGAAATAATCACTGTAGGAGTTTTTATTTTCAAATGTCGGAAGTTATAAGGAAGAGATGGGTAGAGACTGAATGACTAAATGAATGAATGGCTCCAAGTGAGCCTGTATCCTTTAAATGATTGAATGATTACTTCTTGAATGCCTTGAGATTGTTTACTACCGTGCCAAGTGTGTGAAATTTTAAATGCAATATTTTTGTGCTTTGATTGGTGTTTTGCTTGGATGCTTGTTTCGGAACTTCATTGGGCATAAACTCATCCCATTAGTTTATTTTCCTTATACGAGTTGAGGTTCGGAGCGGATAAGCTTGAACTAACATGTACTGATCCTCTTGCACATGTACTTTTAGTAGACAGATTATATTTTTGATCTTTGATGGTGTATCTTACGTTTCACTTTTGGGTTATAATTAAGCTTGAATTATTGGTTGAATTGTAGAACTCTGATGTTAATTTGGAGGCTTGAACGGCTATTTTGAGAATTTATTGTAGTGAATGTGATGAGTCCCGACTAGAGTTGGGCAGGTAGTCTGCCTAACCTTGGAGTATGCCCTAGGGGTAAGGTGGGGTTGCCACAAATCTCATTGTGCTACAACTGAATGCTCACTAACTGACTAAGAACTATTTTTCTATACAATCCACAAATAGTGCAAGGGAGCAAAAAGAGTATTGACAAGTGCTCATTGTGCATATTTGTGTATGGTTGAATATGTTTATTTTAGTGTGTTTTCATTCAAATTCAAGTTGAACAACTAGGTTTTTGTGAGGACCCGAAAAATTTTCTTATTTTTATCTTATTTACTGGCATATTTAAATATTTATTCACTCATTTTCTTTGAATTATTTATTTCAACCTTTTTAAGTCCATTTATATGGAACAATGTCTCCTTATGTTTTTAAAACGTTTCGCTAGCAAAAATTTATTTTTCGAAGGCTCGTTTAATAAGGAATAACGAATATACGTTTTTCGAGGCAATATTCGATTCGAGAGTGCAATAATCTTGGGGAAGTAAGAATGATCAATAGTAGACCAAGAAAAGTTAATTGAGGGTTTAGAGGTGAGTGAGTTCAAATTTTCGCCTTATCGCACGTGAATCAAAAGTTCGCGCATTTCGCATCAAAACTACTAAATGGAGATTTAGGAAATTTATACTAGACTACTAAGAGTGAATAATTATAATGTTAAAGGGAGTACATTAGAGATTTAGTGCACAAGCGAAACAAACCCGAGAGAAATCGGATACGAAACGTGGGCGCGCGAACACTATTCCTAGTTGACTTTTGTTAGAATTTTGGCCAAAACCCTTAAGCTTCTCAAGGAGACTTCATGACACACCAAACCTCTCTTTTCTCTCTCATCACTGCCGGCCAACCTTCAAGCAAGGAAGAAGAAGAAAATGCTTCACCATTTCACTCCAAATCCTACTCCATTTCATCTCAAACTTTGCATCCAACTCACAAACCACTTGGGAATTCACTTAAGCTAGAAGAAATGCTTCATCTTTACAGTTTTCTTGGGAGTTTTAGTGTCAAAAATTTTTGGTTTCTCTCAAAGCTAGGAGGTAACCATCCAATCATTCATTTTTGGCTTTGAAGCTTGTAGTTTCATTATTGTTGTTGTTACTTGGATTGGATTGGTTGAAATGGGCTCTATGAATTCCCACCTTGGTTGTATGGGCTGATATGATGAGATAATGCTTGATTTGAGTTATTTAAGTGTTGTTTAAGATGATTATGGATAGAGAATCGAAGGAAAGATTGAAGGAAATTTCGCAGGAATGCTAGACAAATCTGTCCTGTTTTTGCCATGCCTTTATTTCAAAATTTTGATACTCAAAAGACTGTGAAATTGATATATATATATATATATATATATATGTTGTATATGGTGTGTAGAAAGTTTCTACCAAAAATCATTTGAATTGGTTGAGTAAAACTTGAAATTTCGAAATGTGAAGAAACCTGGAAAATGTGTTCGGATAGCTTGAACAGTGTCTCTTTGAATGAACATATCTTTTGTACAGACGTCGAAATCGAGTGCCGTTTATGAAATTTGAAACTAGACAGTTTTATCTTTCCAACAGTATAAAATTCACTTTCTGGTTCGAATGAGTGAGCAATAGTGAGTCGGCAAAGTTATTGCCCTATTTTGTTGGCCTATCCGAATGAAAGGTAGAAGCTGCATTTTGTGGCTCTATTTTCTCTCACTTATGAATTGATTTTGAAAATAATTTGTTCTGATGAAATGTAGCCTTATGATTCTAGTTTCAAATTCCACTAGCCATTCTCAATTCCAAATTTTATTGAGTGAGATATGGTTCAATTTCCAAACTGCGACAAAACTGGAAAACCCTTCTTTTGGGCTGGTCAACTGGTTTGGTTTTTAGTGAGATGTTTTATTTTTAAATTTTGAATGTCAACCAACTACCAATTGTTTATGAAATGTTTCTTGGGCCTTGGTTTCACAAATGAACCAAAATGGGACTGATTTCATGGTTCAAAGTATTTAAACAGGGAAAGAAAACAAGAAGACAGATTTGTCTTGGAAATTTCTTGAACTTTGGTAGTTTTGTTAACTACCTTCCCATATGAGTTTTTACATGAAATTTGATAGAGGAATACCCCTCATATGGGAGTTTAATGGTACCAAATTTGGTGTTATTCTAAGACAATTTCGATACCCAAATGATGTGCCAAAGTTGTTCTTCAAACCTGGAAAATTTACTGAACTGTCTTCAATTTTGGCCAACTTTGAGCTACTATATCTTGACGCTCAAAACTTCGAATTTAGTACTGTCTATTGTGTTTGAAACTTTGTTTGAAATTCTTATTGTGTTACAAATTTCAGAGGCTAGTTCACTTCCTGTGAATTTTACCGAATTTCCAAATTTTGCTGAAAAACATGATCGAAACTGTCTTGTATGCTCAAGTCAGCCACTTTGAGCTGAAATTTGAATGTCTTCCGTCTGGAATCTTGGAAAGGTGTCTTCTGGGAACTTTTAGTACTTTAAACCAAGATTCCAACGGTATAAAATTTTCCAATTTCGGACCTACTGAGTGTAAGATCCGATTTTTCAATCTGAAATTTTGAACTTGTTGGGAAATGAGTTTTTGGAGACTTTTCCCTATCCTTTGAGATTGATTGACCATTTTAAACTTGAATTTATGAAGGAAATTAGTTTTTCCTTGTGTTATTAAACACCACTTTTGAACCTCGAATTTTGAGTAATTAAGGCTCCCTTTCATGATATTTTCTTAGTATTGTACAAGTGTACATTCTTCCTTGTTAACAAGGGATTTATAAGCGATAGTGTGTGATAGCCAATTATTATTTGTTCAGGCTCTCAAGGGGACCTTCAAGAGGATCTTGAAGCGGACGCCTAAACACTTGTTTGAGCACTTACTCCCTTATTTTGATTGGTGAGTGTCAAGTGCATGTTATGTGATTAAATACGTGAATTGTTTTGCATCAATTATGTGAATTTGGAATTTTTGAGTCGAGTGTGTACTTTATCGCACTCGTTCTCTTTCAAATGAAAATTTTATTCGAATTTGGCCATGTGCATTATACTTGAAACCGTCGATTGGAGCGTTGTCTCATCGACTTATATTCGTATGGTTATGATTCGTATTCATAATTTGTATTTGTGATTCGCATTTGGAATCCTCGAATGGAGCGCTGGTTATCCACTTATATTCGTATTCGTATTCATATTCGTATTCGTATTCCGGGGACACCCAAACTCATAGGCTAACCTTGTAACTCGAGCCGACATGGGTTTGGTCGAGAAACTTGGTGAACCATGAGATTATTCGAAAAGCTTGATCTATTTGAGAGATCTCATTTGGCATACTCGAGTAGTATCACCTTCTAAATGATAAGTGGGCCCGGAACAGGGGGTTGTAATGGTGAACGGGATTCATGAAGTAAAGTGGAGTTTTACGGACTAAAAATACCTACCCGGATGACGATGTGTCATCATGCGGAGGTATATGATCGAGACTCGGCAAAGCAAGTGAAACCTAACTCCTGAGAGCTCCCGTATTCTTAACAAGTGTGTTATATTATAAATTATGAATTACTTGAACTTTCTGGTTTTAATTCTTGTACATATGTTATTGTTACTTGTTACTTGAACTATGTGTTCGCATATGCATGTTTTGTTTTTTTCTTGGTCTCACGAGCATCCGCTTACCCCGTTAGATTTGTTTTCCTTAACAGGAGTTGAATTAGAAGGAATTATGGAGAAACCTACTTGATGGCTCTTTTGACTAGAATTTTGGGAATGTACTTGACTAGACATCTTTTGAAAGTTGTATATTTTGGGGAAGTTGATATACTTTGAAACTTGTGATGTAAGATTGAATACTTACGTATGGAAGCGACTTATTTTCTCTACTTCGACTTGTATATTTATTTGTTGTCCCTTTAAGTTTGAATTGGTATTGTATCGAGTCCTGGCGAGAGTTGGGCAGGCGTCCCACCGATACCCTTGGGTTCGCCTTTGGGAGAAGTAGGGGCGTCACAGTTTTTAGTTAAGTTTTACATTTTCTGGTTAAGTGAGAAAACTTGCATTTCTATGGACTCAAGTGCAGAAATTTCATGTTTTTATAGGTTTTGACAATTCAATAATCAATTGAAGGGAATTGAGAAGATACTTGCATGATTGTTGATGATTTAAAGTGGAAATCATGTGACATGAACGACCAAAGGTTGAAATGCAATCAAGAAACAAGAAGAAAAGCATTGGCAGCAATGACATATTTTGGTACATTGGCTATAACTTGAGTTACGAAACTTGGATTGAGATGATTCTTAACCTATTTCAAAGCTATGAGAAAAGGCTATAATTCTTATAAGACACCAAAATCCAATTCTCGCGTTTTCATAGCCAAAAATCCAAATTACTAAAGTACTTTTCTCCTATAATGCTTTCTAACCAGTCATTAGTGTTTTAGCCATAACTCAGTCGCCGGATCTTGAAATTATTTGATTCTTGAGCCATTGGAAAGCTATCTCAAAGTAACTTTCATGATTTCCACAAAGAGCTAATTTAGCCTTCTCATGGAGAAATTTCCATATCAATCCGGGCCCAGATTCTTGGATGGATTGTAGGCAGACAGCAAAAGACTAATGAAGAACAAAGCAAAATGAGCGATTCGCGAATGGATCAATGTGCACCAAGTCCATGAATCGCATCATGGACCCACTTTGGAAGTGTTTTTCTTGCAATTTTTCAGTAGAAATAGGGGAGCAATCTAGCCAACAATCCGTGTGCGGATTGTCGACTAAATTTGAGTTAGAAAAGAGCGCAACATGCACAACTCGCACAATAATTGGGCTTTTCCATGTCCCTATAAAAGGGACTTATCTTGGACAATTTTTCTAGAGAAAAAGAGGGAGAAAAACACCATCAAAATGTAGATCTAAAACTAGAAATCCTTAGTTTTCTTAGTCTAGGTTAGATTAGTGTAGGATTAGTTTAGAATTAGTGGGTTGTTCTTCGATTCTTGTGTTAGCTTAACAAGCAAGCAAATGGAGATGAAGATGGAGAAGTTGAGCTCGAGTAACAAGGATTTGATCTCTTCTAACTCTTCAACTCTTGTATTTGATTTCTTTGTTAGTTATAATACAAGATTGGATTGTATTTTTTTTGCTTTATGTTTTGTTAAAGTTTCATGCCTTGGATTGGATGAACTTGCTATGATTTATATGTGAGATTTTCTTGGGAGTTTGATGCTATTACCTTGAGTTAGTTATTTAGCACTTTTTGATAGGGAATTTTATTACACTACAAATTTTAAAACCTTATTACCCTATTTCTGCAGATGCACGGTTCGTTTATTGAGTATAGGGATAATAAGTGTCGATTCTATAGGGACTTAGAGTTTGGCAATCCCTTGAGTTTAATCACTTACTTTATTATCTAAACAATCAAAATTTAAGGAAGGAAAAACAAAGAAAATTAATTAGGCGGTAAAACCGGCCATAGAAAATGTCAGTTTAGGCAGTACAATCGATCATAAAAGTTAGAAGTTGGATAGACGGTACAACTAGCCATATAGCATAAACAATAAACATAAAATTGGCCATTAGATAGTAAAACCAACCATCTAAGTGGTATGGTGCAAGAAAGTAAATGAAAGTAAAGACAAGTTATATTAGAATTACTTAAAGATTAAGTGAGAGGATCCTAGCGATTAGAATCCCTTATTATGTCAAGATTAGAATTTGGTTAAGGTGATTATGCTTATGCTTCCATGAATTGTCAGGGAATAACTTCCCAATGCATATCCTTGCTTTCGCCAATGGACATTTAAGAGAAACATTCTTGGTTAATTCCTCTAGAAATTGCTTTCACCAATTCTCTTCACTCCTTGAATCATCCTTCACCTATTCTTATAGACAAAAGGTAAGAAATACGTTAAATAAGATCAATGAAGTTATTGCATGAATCTAATCAACCGTTATTCACTACTTTCATGAGAATAAGGCTAATGTTTAAGAATTTAGATCTATTAGATGGCAACTTTCATTGCTCAACTTTATCAAATCATTCATAGTTAATGGCCAAACAACTATAAAGCATAAGCACAAGTTCTCAAACTAACAAATCATGAAAAAGTATAATCATACCCTAACTACTTCAAATCAAAACTATTACAAGTTCATCTTTACCATAGGATATGAAAAAACTTAGGTAGACATCATATTAAGAACATCTATACATGGAACAAACTTGTAACAAAGCATAGCAAATAAGAACAAGAGACAATGTTGGGAAGAAGAATTCTTATTCAATGTCTTGAAACTTGAACTCTTGAATTCCTTCACAAGTTGATCTCTCAAATAATCTTGATATAAGAGTGTTTCTCACCTTTCTCTCAAAACTCTTAAACTAAGAAAGAAACTAACAATATGAAAGTAGAGCTAAACTACTCCTTTCTCTATTTCTACTCTACTTTATTTCACACTACGAGGTGTTATCTCTTGCTAACATGATGTTCAAATGAATGAGATTCAAGGGGTATTTATAGATGTTTCGGACAATAAAATGTGCTCATTTGGTAAAAAAGTTGTTCTTAGCTTTTCTAACTCAAGTTTAGCTGGTTCCAGTCAGATTCTATAAGATATATTGGTCCAAAAAGTAGTGGAAAATGAAAGCAAGTTGCAGAAGCAAGTAGCAGCTTCTTCTCAGGGATCCACGAGGCTAGATCCACAAGGTATACCTCATGGATCACCTCGCGGTTCTTCTTTATCTTCAATTTTGCACATTCAGTTCAAAACTCAACTTTGCTCTATTTTTGGTCCAATTTCAATTGTGAGGACTTGAAAATTTGCTTATATTTTCTTCTAATTCTCTTTTATTTTGAATAAATTAATTTATAATTCCTTTACCACTAATTTACTTCCCTTAATAGTTGTAATAAATAATAGAGTTGAGAGCTTTACTTTTACTGTTATAGATAGTGTATGTTAGGGTTTTGGTGCATTGCGGTAATGTGATCAATTGGTGTGGTGCATGTACTAAATTTGGTGGATAATAGCGGGGGTTGAGTAAGAGGAAGTATGTGATTAAAAATGCTAAGAGTTGTTAGTGAATCATAAATTCAAACAAAAATACAAGACAAGCAAAGAAATGGGCTTGAACTGACTCGCGCCGTTTGTTGTCGGTCGAAGACACCATTTGACCAAGGCTTTCTTTCCCTAATCTTCTTATTTTTCCTTCATTTTTCTTTCCATAATTTTATCCTAGGGTTGGCTGAAATTATTGACCATGAAAGAGAGCAAAAAGGAAAAAAAAGGAGAGGAAAATGAATGATTGCCAAGTGTTGGCAATCAAAACAACCTTTGACCAAAAGCTTTCTTCCATTCTTATCTTTCCTAGCACAAAATTTCCTTCACTTTTCATCTTCTTTGGCCTACTCTTGAGAGGAGAAAAGAGAGAAGAAAGCTTCAAGTTACATCTTGATTTGTGTCTTGCTTGAGTGAGAAATCAACAAGAATCACCAGTTTAATCCGAACAAAGTTGCAACAAGGAGCCAAGGAAGCTTGTAGTGGAGTTATTTGGAGAGGAAAGCCTTGGTTTTTCACTTTCTCTTGGAGATTTGAAGGTATTAAGTTGGAAAACTCTCCTTCTCTTTCTTGTCTTGCAATTTATTACGTAGATGACTTGAAAGTGGAAGTTTTATAGAAGATATCATGGATTTGTGAAGATTGGTGAAATTTCCAGCCTTGGGTTTTATTTTTCAACCTTGTTTTATATTTTTCATCCATTATATAATGGTATCTAGTCTTGTTATGGGCTTGTATGAAGATTTGTAGCTTTAATGTGACTTGTTAGCTACTAAATAGGAATTTCCAACTTTAGTTTTAAATTTCCAGCTTTAGTAGAGAATTTCTAGTTTAGACATATGATGTTTATATGCTAGAGATAAGCTTAAATTGGTTGGTTTTGTAACCTAGTATAGGAACCCTTTTTACCTTAGAACTTGTGCAATTGATTTGGGCTATTTTGCCATGAAGTTTAGCTTGGGAAATTTGAGGAAAAGTTAAGGAAAAATAGGGGAGGTGCTGCCCAATTTTTTTTCTAGGAGGGTGAGTAAGTGAAAGTGGAAGTAGAGGGTGATTTGAGATCGATTTGGACCTAGCTTGCTTAAGGATATTTAGGTCGACTTTGGTGGTGATTCATAAATTGAAATTTTGCCAAAAGTATACATTTCTCAAACACAAAGTAACGGTCATTTTAAACGAGATTTTCTAGTCTCATCTCACAAGCTATAAACTTCAAGGCTTCAATCGTTTTTTTGCCAAAACCAAAAGAGCAGGCATATATTTTCTTAGGGTTTATCAAGTATTATAATGACTATTTAAATGACTTTAATTTACTTGGTTTATCCTTGATATTAAGAAGCGAAAGTCGTATATTTGAAGCCCTATTTGATTACAAGTTGCTACCCGATATTTTATCGCAGATTTTGACTCTAGCCTGGGGGTTGGACCTGGACTTGATTTGGATAAGCAATAAATCATTAGTGAGTGTTTCCAACTGTATGACCGAACTTAATACTTGAATGCAATATTTTCTTGATGTGATTAGATATTTCTTGACTTGTTTGGTCAGGCAAGGGTGTACTTTATCGCACTTGCCCTAATGTGATTTATTACTGTGCACTGGTTACAAATGGTTCGATGTACATGTGTATGACTTAAATACTTCATGGGATCCCAACCCTATTGATTAGTCGGTCGAATCGAGCCAGTAAGGGCTTGGTCGAGGAGACTGGCGAACCATAGGTACTGTTTATTGTTTATTGCATAATCCACTAAATATGGTCCACTGGATTCGGTATACTCGAGTATTATCACCACAGTTAATGTTGGAGTTCGGGTCCGGTAGGGGGTTTGATTGGTAGATGGTGATTGGAGTTAAGTGGTGCTCCATTGGACTTGCTATACTACTTGAAAGTTGACGGAGGGTCAACTACTTCTTCGCAAGCTGCGGGCGAGTTAGCTCACAAGAGCGACCCGTATCCTTACATTTGGAAATGTTGAATCCCTGATTAACGGGTTGCTTATACTGTTATTGTTTATTTTCATGAACTTTTGTGCTCGCTCACTTTGACATTTCAAGTTTTCTATAATGGCCAACTTGTTACTTGTTTTACATGAAATTTTGGAACCTCACAGAGATTTAGCTCACTCCATTAGTTTTGTTTTCCTTACAGGGGGTGTGAACATAGGCGTGAGGCGGGAACAGGCTGATTTTGTCTAGATTTTTTACTTTTGTAATTATTCTAGTGCTAGTGCTCGAGTAGGGATTAGAAGTGCAACTAGAATTTGAATCTTTTGTTATATTTGGGTATATATGAACATTTGAGATATACATGTGTATGGATGTACATTCTAAGTTTGGGAATTGCTGGTTCATGTATTTTTGAGATTATAATTTATTTTCTTGAAGTTGTGTGAGTGAGTCCTAGCGAGAGTTGGGCAGGCAGTCTGTTAAACTCTGGGGGTATGCCCTAGGGAGAGGTGGGGTCGTCACAGGTGGTATCAGAGCTTAGGTTTGAATTGGTTGGGCGGATTGAGTGATTTGTACTTGATATGGTTTATGTATGAATGTCTAAGTGTGAAACCCTAGAGAGTAGGCGGTTAACTTAGTTTAACTTGTTTAAATCGTTTATTTTCTTGATGCTACTTGTACTGTAGGCAATGGAAGGAGACGGTGAGAATGGGAGTTCCGAGCGATCTCGTCGGGTGCTTAGCTATCAGGAGCATCTGGGAGGGCCGATATTTCGGTGGGTTTCGAGGCGTAGGTTCAAGCACTATAATAGTTGGCTGATCTACTCGTATCCCGATAGGGTGGTCCTCGCCATAGCGGATGAGAGGAGAAGATTCGATAGTACTAATCGCCGAGACCAAACGGAGATTGAGCGCCTAAGGGCAGTGCTAAGGATGCAAGGGGATAGAATTCGAGAGATTGAGGCTTCTATTCTCGAGAAACAGGAGCGAACCAATCCTTTTCAAGAGCAAGCACAGGAGGCTAATGGTCGCCTTGTTCAAGTGGTGAGGGAAGTAAGGGATCGAGCCGATGACATCTTAACTGAGTGTGGGGCACTCATGGAGGAATTGGTGCAGGTGAATGTAGTCGGGGGAGGTCAAGGGAACGTGGCTCTTAATAAATCTGACCTAGAACTTGAGGAGGATCCAGCTACACCTGAGAAGATGGTGGAATTGGCTAGGTCGGTGACAAATTAAGTTAGAAATCTAGGGTTTGAGGGTTGTGCATGGTAGCGAGGACATAGTGTAGGGTAGTTGGAATGACATGTCACCTTTCTTGTTTTGCTTTTGATATTAACGTGTTAAGTTGATGTATATAGCGCCTGCTTTTGTTCTATGTCCTTTGGTTTGCAATAAATACTTGACTTTGTTAGGTTGATATGTACAGTACTTTATGACTTGGTATGTGAGTTGTTATGGTACGCATTTAAATAGCATGTTTTATTTTGAGTGTGTTCCATTATTTTCATTTTATGACTTGGAAATGCTTCTACTGAGCTTTATAGCTACTTTAGTTTATAGTTACTTTATTTTGCTTATACCTATATAGTCTATTTGCCAAAAGAGGTATGGAAGGTAGGCGAAATCAAGAACGTGGAACTAGTCAAGGCCGCGGTTCTAGCCGTGGACGTAGGGTTAGACAAGTACAAGAACCGAGGGAAGAAAGAGACGTGACGGCCGAGCAACAACCTGAACCTAGGGCCGAAGAAGGAGATCAGGTAGCAACTGACTAATATTTTAACTAATATTTTAACTTGGTTGGTAGAGCAGTAGGGTCCAGCCCCTGTTAATCTGCCTAGGGATCCTGAAACAGGGGAAGATAGGGATCCAGAGCGGTTCTAAAAGTTTTCTTTTCCTAAATTTCTTGGAGGGCCAGACCCGGAAGTAGCGGAGAGATGGCTGGAGACAATGATCAATATCTTCACTGCCCTGAATTACAACGAAGGAAAGACAGGTGAATTTTGATGTATTTCAATTTGAAGGACCAGCTAGCGCCTGGTGGAATGTGATTAGGGTTAAGTGGGAGAGAGAGCAGACAGCATGGACTTGGTTGAAATTTGTGCGAGAGTTTAACGAGAAATATCTTTCACCGATAGTTCAGGAGAAAAAGGAGGACGATTTTATTAGGCTACGTCAGGGAGCCTTAAGCGTATCTGAGTATGAGACTCAGTTTACCAAATTATCCAAATTTGCTCATGAATTGATAGCTACGGAGCAAAGGAGGGTGACGTAGTTTGTACAGGGGTTAAATATAGAAATACAAGAGGTTTTAGCGGCCGCACAAATTAATACATTCATGGAGGTTCTTGAGAAAACCCAGAGGATTGAAATTGCAAGGGCGCAGGTAAAGACTTTTCAAGCAAGAAAGAGAAGTGCGCCTAGTGGAGGCCAAGGGCAGGGACAAGGTGATCGGGGTATGCCACCCCCTAAAGTGGGTCGAGGAGCAGGTGGTGGAAGAATTTTAGAGATATCTAGGGGAGTTACTCCGAGAGGAACCCAGGTGGAAGAGAACAAGTGAGAAGTGTCTCACAAGGAGAGCAAACATCCACCCCTCGATTAGCTTGTGAGTATTGTGGAAAGTCCAATCATACTGAGGATAATTGTTGGAGGAAGGTACGAAAGTGTTTACGATGTGGTAGTGTCGAGCACCAACTTGCAACCTGCCCACTCACTAGTGATATCCAGCAGGCCGATAGGTCAAACCCTAAACCGACCACTATAAGAGAGACTAGACCAAGGGTGTCAGCTAGAGTGTATGCTTTGGATCAACAGCAAGTACCTGAGCCATCGGAAGTAGTGGAAGGTACTATCCCTGTTTTTCATCGTTTGGCCAAGATTTTGATAGACTCTAGTGCAACGCATTCTTTTGTTAACTCTACTTTTATATGTGGAATTGACGTGAAGGTCAAGAGACTACCATATGATTTAGAAGTGAGAACACCTATGGGTAACCAATCTTTACTTGCCAACGAGGTGTATAGAAACTGTGAAATTTGGGTCGGTGAGCAAACAATGGTATTAAACTTTATAAGTCTGGCTATTAAGGGGTATGACATTATTATAGGAATGGATTGATTAGTTCATTATCATGCTCGGTTAGATTGTTGAACAAAAGTGGTCGAGTTTTGTATACCGGGTGAAACAACCCTAAAACTAGATGTGAGGGGTATTTTAGTCTCATCTACCTTTATTTCAGGAATTAGAGTTAAAAAATTATTAAGTAATGGGGCATGGTGGTATCTAACCTTTTTAGTTAACACCCCAGGAGAAAAAGATTAAACTAGAGACTAAGTCGGTGATAAATGAATATCCGGATGTATTCCTAGACGAATTGGTGTCATTGCCTCCCGAGAGAAAGAGCGAGTTTAAGATTGATCTAGCACCTGGAACTACTCCTATCTCAAAAACCCCTTTATCGGATGGCGCCCGCTGAGTTTAAGGAATTAAAATTGTGAGGACCCGTAAAATTCCTTTATTTTATATTATTTTATTTTATTTCTTCGTGTGCCATTTTTTATCCTACCCTACTATATTAATTTACCAGAGATTTCTATAAGAAAGTACAGTTTTTTAATCATATTTCGAGTATAAGCTAGTTTAAGGGACATTAGTAGTGTATATTGTACGTGGGACCTGTTAGAGCGTTAAGTGCGATATAATTTTGTCGATTAGGTGATGAAATATTAAGTGATATTATTTTACAAGGTGCTAGGAGATAATTAGAGGTTAGCTAGATAGATGAATTATTGGGGGTGAGAAGATAAGCTTAGAACCTTCAAGGTGCCACGTGTCGCGATTCTATTTGAAGTTGGACTTGCCTAACTTTTTTCACCTTTACTAAATATCAATTTTGACCCAAAATTTCCTCACTTTCTTACCCTTCTTGGCCGAAATTAAGGAGAGGAGAAAAGAGAGAAAACCTTCATCTTGTTCTTCAATTTCTTGCCCCAATCTTGAGTTTTAACCGATAGAGTTGCAAATTACTCCATAAAAGTTGTTTACTAAGTAGTTTCCAAGGTGGTTGTGGAGTTATTTTGGGAGGAAGAAGCCTAAGCTATTATTTTTTTTGAGGTTCCAAGGTAACTTGCTAAGAAAATCCCTCTTTGTTCTTAATAATTCCAAATTTGTGGGTTAAGGTTGTAGTTTTGGTAGTTTTATGAGAATATTTCATGGTTTGAAGTAGTTTTATGGTAAATTTCAGTTTTATGGTGAAAATTCTTGTCACATGTGATGCTTGAGACTTGTTCGTGTTTTGATAGGTTTGTTATATGAATTATTGAGGTATTATGTGTTAGATGGACTTGCCTAAAGAAATTTTCAGTTTGTGTACCTAAATTTCAGATTAGGGTTTTTAATTTTGAGCATGATTAGGGTTAGTTTTAGAGCTACCAAGTGGTTGTAATTGAAGGGTATTGAGACCCTAATGAGGTGTGTTTATTAGCTTGTGGTTTATGTGTGAAATTGTGGCTGAATTGAATCGAGTTTGATGTGGTTTGTAGGATGGAAAAGTAAAGGAAAGAAAAGGGAGGTGCTGTCAAAATTTTCGCAGGAACTCCTGAGCAGTCTCGGAAAATCTGGTATAACTTAGTGTAGAAATGTTGGAATTAGGTTCCGTTTATTGCGTTTTAAACTAGATTCATAGGGCTATAAACCATGAAAATTTCAGACCCTAGTTCTATCTGTGTGATTTATGGTGATTTTCCAAAGTTGACTGAAATTACATACCTGTTCTGTCTTTTGCTGGATGAAGCTGCGACTTGAGGCTCGGATTCGACAAACTTTTGATCTGAATCTTATAAATGTGTCTTCTGAGAAATTATACCCCTTTGAGTCTATTTTCCGACAGTATAAATTTTATCAATTTTGGACTTAAGAATTGTGAGATATAATTTTTCAAGTGATGGTGCGCAAAACTGGAAAATCCTGTTTTCCTCGAATTATTCTTACTTTCATTTTACACCTTAAGTTTGGAGTTAGTAGATCATTGTAGGTATGGTTTTGGGTAGAAGCGAAGGGTTTTTGGACCGTTCATGTCTTTAGGACCAACTACTACCTTTTCACTCCAAAACTATACTTTTGTATTGTTTTGGTAATTTACTTGGTTAGGCATATGACTCGTAATCGAGTCTCAATTGTTTTACCATGGTGGTTTAGGATGTGCCGGTGATCAAAGTACTTCGGGAGGAAACGTTTGAAGTTGTTTGTTTGAACCAGTGAGTGTACCACTCCCTTAAATTGGTGCTTATCTGATTTATCTGTACTTGCAAATTGCAACTTGATTAATTGACTTCTGTATACTTTGTATGAAACGAGGGTGTACTTTATCACACTCGTTTCTCTCATCTGTTTATTCTGGTTCCTGTATACTGTATAAGTTTGTATTTGTTCTCTGTATCTGTTATCTGTACCTGTTCTCTGTATTTGTTGATATCGTTTGGAGGGTTGAGTCCAACGACTATTCTATGACCTTTGAGCTCAAAACCGGGGGCTAGTTACTCGAGTCGAGCCGGCAAGGGGCTGGTCGATTAGGTAACGAACCACGGTAGTCTACTTCTAGGAAATCTTTGGGTATTGGAGACTCTAGATTTCCGGTATACTCGAGTATTACCAACCACTGTTACTGTTGAGGTGTTCGGGCCCGGTAAGGGGTATGTTTGGTGGACGGAATTGGCGTTAAAGTGGTGCTCTACTGGACGGGTTACTTTATTTGAAAGTTGACGGAGTGTCAACTACTATTTGATCAAGGTTCGGTGAAGCAATGAGAATTTTTGGCTCCTGAGAGCCACCTGTATCCTTTCCATTTGAAGTGTTTATTCATTTCCCTATCTGGTGTGTATAACTGCATGATTGATAAGTGAAATGCCATGATTCGTGATTACTTGTACTTTTGGTGCCTCATTGAGCGTAAGCTCACCCCCTTCCCGTTATCTTTGTTTTCCTTACAGGGAACAACACTTTTGAACCGTGATTTTGAAGAAAGGGTCGAGTTAGTGTAAATGTTCTTTTGTTACGCTCTTTTGTAATCAAAACCCTAATTGCTTTTAATCAAGTATCACGTTTTGATTTGTAAAGTGTTCTATGTATGTATATAAGTGTTTAATCATGTACATTAAGTGTATTCATTTGAGATGGTACCTTTGGACTTGTTGAGATGCTACTTGTAACCATTGGTCGATCGGACGAGCGTGGCGTTTGAGCAAGGAAAAGGAAATTTCGGGCGAGAACTGTTCATCGAAATCCAGCCGAGTATCCGGCCAGTTCTTGGCCGGATATATGGCCGGATATATGGCCGAATTTGCAGGGGATTTTGGAGGTTTTGTGGTTGAGTTACTGCCTCCAATCCGGCCAGGAATCCGTCCGAGTATCCGGCCAGAAACCGGCCGGATTGTGACATAGCAGTCACTGTTCATTTTCAGTTTTCGTTTTTGTTTTTGTTATCGTGGTCGTCGATACATTTAATCGTTGTATTATCATTCGGAACATTTTAGTTGTAGGTGATCGGTTTAGTAGTCTCCGATTGTTTGTTTTCTTTGAGTTCTTTCGCGCGTAATCTAGGGTTTTGTGAAATTCGACTCCGTAGTCCTGGCGAGAGTTGGGCAGGCGGTCCGCCAAACCCTTTGGTTCACCTTAGGGGATGGTGGGGCTGTCACAAAAATTGCAGTTGTAAGACTTGTTAGAACGGGGATTTATATATGAGAATAAGTAGCCTTAGGATGCTCCAATACTTTTTGTTAAGAAGAAGGACGAGAGTTTGCTATTGTGCATTGATTATCAAGGGTTGAATGCACTGACCGTTAAGAATAAATATCCTTTACCCCATATTGACGAGTTATTTGACCAGTTACAAGGGGTTGTGGTGTTCTCTAAATTAGATCTCAGACAAGAATATTATCAATAAGAATTAAGAAGGAGAATGTATCAAAAACTGCTTTTAACACTCGATATGGGCATGACGAGTTTGTGATGATGCCTTTTGGATTAACTAATGTCCCAGTAGCATTTATGGATTTAATGCATCGGGTGTTTAAACCTTAGTTGGACCAATTTGTGGTAATATTTATTGATGATATTTTGGTGTATTCAAAGACTAAAGAGGAGTATGAGCGACATTTGAGAATGGCATTGCAAACCCTAAGAGAGCACTAACTGTTTACCAAATTTAGCAAATGCGAATTTTGGTTGGAGAAAGTGTCATTTTTAGGTCATATAATCTCAAAGGATGGACTCGCGGTGGATCCGACTAAAGCCTATTGAGGTTCGTATTTTCTTGGGCCTAGAAGAGTACTACCACCAATTTATAAAGGATTTTGCAAGGATTGCAGGGCCCTTTGTGACGCCCCCACTTCTCCCTAAGGCGAACCAAAGGGTATCCGCGAGACGCCTACCCAACTCTCGTCAGGACTCAGGACAATTCGATTCAAGTTTAACGATAATAACCGTTAATACAAGTCTAATAAAGAAAAGTCGCTTCCATAACCAAATATCCAGTCTTACACCACGAGTACAAAATATATCAATTGTTCAAAAGACATACAACAGCCCAAAAGATGTCCATTCGATTACAATCGAATCCCTATTACAAAAGTTCATTCCAATGATTCCTCTGAGTTTCACCTCAGTTCCATTCCTATTAAGGAAAACAAATCTACGGAGTGAGCAATTGCTCGTGAGGCCAAGAAACACACATGCAAGCACGTTGTCCAAGAAACAATCCCATATAGCGGGTAAACAATTATATCCAAGTAAATAACAATTCGGGCAAGAAAAGCAAACAAAAACAATTCAAGGATATAAGAGCTCTCAGGAGCTAAGTTCCACTTGCTTTGCCATTTCTCGATCGATTACCTTTCCCACGATGACACTCCGTCAACCGGGTTGGTATGTTTAAGTCCGTAGATCTCCACTTTTCTTCACAGTTCCTTCCACCATACAACCCCCCACCGGGCCCGAACTGCTATAAAGGCGCTACTGCACGAGTAGGCCAAGCAAGTTCTCTCCAATAGATCATGCTTAAACAGGTTGTCTCATAGCTCACCAAGGTTCCCGACCAAACCCAAGCCGGCTCAAGTCCAAGGTCGGCCGATGAGTTTGGGCGTCCCCAATTCAGTTCAGTTTAGTTTAGTTCAGTTCAGTTCAGTTATGAGTCGAGGAAATTCACTCCAACGACGTATGCAGCCATAACATATCATTTCATTTCATTTCATTCAATCATTCAATACATTTCAATCATTCATTGCATTTCAATAATTCAATCATGATTCATTTAAATGAGAACGAGTGCGATAAAGTACACACTCGACTCAACGGTTATAGTCGTTCTACACATAACTTGCAAATTCACATAATTTCAACTAGACATGCACTTGACACTCACCTAGTTAAAAGGAGAGTAGGTTGCACAATTCGAGTACTTAGGCGTCCGTTGTGAGATCCTCTTGAAGGTCCCCTTGAATGTCTGAATAAACAATAGGTATCTATTACACACTATCACTTAGAATCCCCAATTATCAAGGAAGATTGCACACTTGTACAATCTAAGAAAATATCATGAAAATGAGCCTTAATTGCTCAAAATTCAAGGTTCAAAAGTGGTGTTTAATAACACAAGGAAAAACTGGTTTCCTTCATGAAGACAAGTAAAAAATGGTCAATTAGTATTGAAGGATAAGGAAGAGTTTCAAATACTCAATTCCCGTTAAGTTTGAAAATTTCAGATTTGAAGTATATTTTTGGAAAAATCATATCTCACTCTTCATAGGTCCAAAATTGGAAAACTTAGCACTGTTAGAAACTAGTTCCGAAGTGCTAAAAGTTCCTAGAAGGCACTTTTCCATGATTCAAAACGGAAGACACTCAAATTTTGGCTTCAAGTTGCTGATTTGGACTACCAAGACAGATTCAGGGTTGGATTTTGGCGAACTTTGAAAATTCGTCAAAATTCACAGAATGCGAACTAGCCTCTCAAATTTGAAAATCAATTAGAGTTACAATCAAAGTTTAAAATACAACAAATGGAACAAGAATCGGAGTTTTGAGCGCCAAGATATAGCAGCTCAAAGTTGGTTCGAAATAACGACCATTGGGCAATTTTCCAGATTTGAAACACAAACTTTGGGATTCTAGTTGGGCATCAAAATGGACTTGGAATAGCACAAAATTTGGTATGATTACACTACCATATAAGGGCTACTCCTCTGTCAAATTTCATGCAAAAATTTGTACGGGAAGTTAGTTAACAAGACCACTAAAGTTCTAGGAATATACAAGGCAATTCTGCCTTATGCTTCCATTTTCCTTTTTTCGAATCTTTGGCCAAAGAAATCATCTCAAACATGGTTCATTTATGAAGGAAAGTTCCAAAAAACATTCAGCACACATTTGATAGGTGATTAACACCAGAAGTTTCAAAATAACAAGTCCCAATTAGAGCTAATCCCTTGGCGAGTCCAAAACTAGGGTTTTCTATCACTGACGCAGCTCCATAATTCGGCCACAACTCACTCAATTCAACTTAGAATTAAGCATGGTTGGTGGAGTTGGAAATTAAATTCATAGGGTTACAATTCATCAGAAGAAATCATTTTGAAATTCAGTCCATAGCTAGCTCAAATTCAAACAACAAGTCCCAACACCTCATTGACTCTCTAGTTGAGTAACAAAACAGAACAGGTGACTCTGAAGAACTGGTATGGATCACTCAAGTCAAATCAGGGGATACATTTTATACCGTTAGAAAATTGAAAGTGTCTAGTTTTAAATGCCACAAATGACACTTGATTTCAACGTCGGAGCAAAGAGTTATGGTCGTTTAAAGTTCGCTGCCAGAGTATCTCTGTACACGTTTTCCAGGTTTGAACATGTTTCGAAAATGCAACTTTTACCCAACCAAATCAAGTGCGTTTTGGTGGAAACTTTCCACACAACCTATACAATATATCTACATCAAAATCAAAGCAATTTAACCACAAAAAAAATCAAACCAAGGCCTCTGCACAAACAGGGCAGAATTCGACCCTTTCTCTTGCAAGTTTCCCTTTTGTTTTCCTTCCCCTTTTTCAACTTATATCCACTAATTTAACACTTAATCAACATAAATAACATCCAATATCATCATATCAGCCCAAAAAGTCCATTGTGGGATTTCATAGAGCCCACTCACATAATTTTCAACCAACCAAAGTTACTCAAATGAAGTTACAAGCTTCCAAGTCCAATCTAACTCTCAAAAATCAAGTTTCAAAGGTTGGATGATTTGCTACCTTCTTGAATGTTGAAGACCAGAATTTCGGCCACTAAGAAGCTCCAAGAAACCGTGGATAAGTTTCTCCTCTTCTAGTCCAAGATAGTCTCCAAGTTGTTTTGAGTTTGTGTGGCAAATTTGAAGTGAAATGGATGAATGATTTGAGTGAGATGATGAAGAATTTTTTTGCTCCTTCTTGCCTTGAGGGTTTCGGCTGCTTTGAGAGGGAAAAGAGAGAGATGTTGTTGATGCAAAGCTTCTTGGAGAAGCTTGGTAGGTGTAAGTTTTAAGTGCACAAAAGTCAACTCTCCAATAGTGCACGTACGTGTATGTTTCGTACCCGTTTCCTCTCGGGTTTGTTTCACTTATGCACTAAACTTCTAATGCACTTCCTTTAGCACTATTATTATCCACTCTTAGTAGTCTAACAATAATTTCTAAAATCCTCCAATTAGTCGCTCGCGCGAAAACGCGAACTTCCGACTTGTGCGCGATAAAGCGAAATTTCTAAGAAATTCTTATAACGATAGTATAATTAACTAATACTTGAGTACTTAATCATAAAAATAACCATTTTAGGGTAAACCAATAAATAAGTGAATAATTCGATAAAATAAATAAATAAATAAATTACGAGTCCTCGCATCCTCTCCCTCTTAAAAAAAATTTTATTCTCGAAATTATACCTTGATTTGCGAACAGGTCGGGATATTTTCCTTGAATCGTTTTTTCAATTTCCCAGGTTGCTTCCTCTAGTCCATGGTTCCTCCAGAGAATTTTCACCATCGAAATCTGCTTGTTCCTTAGTTCTTTCACCTTACGATCTAGGAGTTTTACCGGTTTCTCCTCATAAGTCAGCGTCTCATCAATTTCAATACTTTCCGATTGCAAGATATGAGAAGGGTCTGGGTGATATTTCTTAAGTATCGATACGTGGAAAACATTGTGGATCCGAGATAAACTTGGTAGCAGCTCCAACTTATATGCTACATTTCCCACGCGTTGGATAATCTTGTACGGCCCTACGAATCTTGATTGTAACTTCTTTCCTTTTTCAGACATTAAACTTGTTTTCAGAGGTGTAATCTTAAGAAATACTTGATCTCCAACCGCAAATTCTAAGTCTTTCCTTCGGTTATCTGCATAACTCTTCTGACGACTTTGTACGATCTGAATCCTCTGGCATACCAAATTCACTTTTTCATTCGCCTCCTCAATCCAAGACACTATAGTCGGGCCTAAGATTTTTCGTTTGCTTACTTCATCCCAACAGATCGGAAATCTACATTTTCGACCAGAAAATGCTTCATACGGGGCTATTTGAATAGAAGTGTGGAAGCTATTGTTATAAGCAAATTCCACCAATATCAAATACTTACTCCAGAGCTCCCCAAAATCCAAACACAAGTCCTCAACATATCCTCAAGAATTTGAATTGTCCTCTCAGACTGTCTATCGGTCTGAGAATGGTAAGTAGTACTGAAAGTCAATTTAATCCCTATCACTTCTTGCATCTTTTGTCAGAATTTCGAAACAAACCTAGGGTCTCTATAAGACACAATGCTTACAGGTATCCCGTGTAACCTGATAATCTCATTCAAGTATAATTTAGTTAATTTCTCCAACGGGTACTTTAGACTAATCGGCAGAAAATGAGCCAATTTGGTCAACCTATCCACTATTACCCAAATGGCATCTTTGTGACGGCCCCACCTTCCCCTTAGGCGAACCAAAGGGTTCGGTGAACAGTCTGCCCAACTCTCGCCAGGACTCGTTCGTTCTCTTTACACAAAATAAGATATAACCTCGAGGATAACAAAATAACAACTCCCAAACTTGAAATGTATACTTACATTCATTCCAATTTCAACCAGATATACAGTCCCAAAAACAAATAACAAAAGCTCTTATGTCCCAGTACAGTTAACCCTATCCAAGCTCTAGAGCGAGTGCAAAAGAGAAACAATTCCAAGGGACTAAACTATGCTACTCTATACAGATCTCTCGCCCTTACTCGCAACCCCTGTAAGGAAAATAAATGGCGTAGAATGAGTTAAAAACCCAGCGAGGTTCTATATACATGACCAAACAATTAAAGAAGGACATTAATCATGTAATAACAAGTAATCCAGAAAACATTTACAATATAAAACAATGGTAACACATTCATTAAAAGGATACATGCTCACGAGGAGCCACTCGTTCATTCATTCGCCCATCATTTCCCTTATTCCTCCAATCATTAAAAACATTGTTTGTAAGTGAAAACTCCTTCATTGTTCTTGTCATTCGTTCATTCATTTCATTTCCCCCTTCTAGCCAGATCACTGGCCAGTCTCCACCAGACAACGTGGTCATACTCGAGTATACCAAACATTAGCCCAGGGTCACTAGTCGCCCGACCGAGTCCGCTTCTGGCTCGAGTCGACCGGTAACGAAGGGCAAGGGCCCAATTCAGCCAAAAGGCTTACATTCATGCACAAGTAGCATTTAATCATTCACTCATTGAAAATTTCACGTTCATTTAGGTCGAGTGCGATAAAATACATACTCGCCTAGCAAAAATCATTTTTAGCAATCATTGAACACATTTAACATCTAATCAAACAATCACAACTAGCCACACAGTCAATGGAAACATAACGTACATCAATTATTTATTAAAGCAACAATCCAAATAGTCACAATAATTCACATAGTCATTAGAAACAAATCGTATATAGAACACTCACCTATATAAGCAAAATAACGTCCCAGGTTCCTTCCGGACAACACCCTTAATCACCAAGAAACCCTAAGAATAACCATAAGAAAATATTACGGTTCAACCAACCCAGGATTAAGTGAATCAAAGAAAATCTGAAATTAAGTGAATCAAAGATTAAGTGAAAACCAAGATTAAGTGAATCAAAAATTAAGTATGATTTTGGAAATGAAAAGAGTACATTTAGACCAAAAGACATGAGTAAAATAGTCATTAAACTTATGCTCGCCCTTACAACTTTGAAATTGCCATATGAGTCGAAGTGACAAGAAAACGAATTTCTATTAGTCGTTACTTTCATTTCCAAGGGTACAAATTTCGACCGAATTCCAACTTATAAGTCTCGATTAAAGAAGACTCGAATACTTCAGATGATTCAAGTTAGTTTTATCCTCAAACCCTTACTCATGTCGCAAGTACATCTACCTAACCCGCGAGTGCAAATTTGGGCAGCACGCCCTTTGTATTTACCTATTTTCCAGCCATTTATGGCTTCATTATTTTCCTCAATCAGCCCCAAAACACACACAAATAATCTCATTACAATAGCCGTTCAATAGGCTAAAAGTCATTCAATTACAAAGCCAAGCTAGAAAAGTGACCGGAATTAAGGTTTAAGACAAGGAACAAAATGACAGGTTTGATATCTTTTAGCGTATTGGTCACAACCGAAGCTCCACAAATCTAATTGGGGTAAACTTTATATCATTTCGAAGATAAGACATAGCTCTACAATTCTTATGAAGACACCTCGACCCAGTTTTCAACCTAACCTAGTCAAATTTACCCAAACATCCCCAGATTGTCCAGTTCGAAGCTCACTGTGAAATTCAACTAGCAGTCCTGATTTATTCAATCATATCTCAGTACACACAACTCCAATTCAGGTGATTCCAAAGCCATTTTAAAGCTACGATACAAGGCTAAAATTCTTAAGAAGGCATAAAAAGCTAATGCATTCATCTTCCCAGCTAAAAGAGCCAATTACAGAGGCTGATTATTATTTCGGACAGAAACAGGGCAGCAGGGGTAAATTAGTCATTTCATAAGCTATCCTGCTCCGATTGAGATGAACATTTACAGGCATAATCTAGACTCAATTCTATACAACTTTCATGTTTTGAGCTAAGCCCAATTCGGCCTCCCGCATGGCCGAATAACACTAGTCAGAACAGGGCAGAAAATTCTCTAAGAAACTGAAATCTACACATCATCACTTCTAACCAAGAAATATTGCACAAAACTACTAAAATGACAACCACAAACCACTAAATTACACTATTGGAAGCAAAGAGAGATTTTCTTAGCACTTTACCTTAAAATCTCAAAGAAAATGGTAGCTTAGTTTTTCCTCCTCCAAAACAACTCAACCAAAACCTTTAATCCTCCTTAGTGATCACTTCTATGGTGTAGTTTTCAATTTGGTTGGCTAAAACTCAAGATTTGAGCAAGATTGTGAGCTAGAAATTGAAGAAGTTTCTGTTGTTTCTCTCCTCAAAAGGGCAAGCCAAGAAGGTAAGAAAATGATGAAATTTTGGGTCAAAATTTGGTTTTAGTAAAGGTAGAAAGACTTGGTCAAATCCACCCTCCAAACGAATCACGACACTTGGCACTTTGAATGGTTAAAGCTTATCTTCTTTCTCCCAATGATTCATCTATCTAACTAACCTTTAATCATCTCCTAGCACCTTGGAAAATAATAACACTTAATATCTCATCGCCTAATCGGCACAATTTTATCGCACTAGCGGGTCCCACATCCAATAATGTACTTCAATTTAACGTACCCTAACTTAAACCAGGAAATGAGTTAAAAGCTATACTTATAAAATGTATAGAAAATTTAATACTTTCAAGGACAGCATAAAAATATAGGCAAGGAAATAAAATAATACTTGGAAAATTTGAAAATTTTCGGGTTCTCACAATCTTGACCTCTTTGTACCCTAGATAACCCTGATACAAAATTCATGGTGATGTTTTCCCATTTCCACTCGAGTATCTCCAAAGATTGCAAAAGTCCAGACGATTTCTGATATTCAGCTTTAACCTATTGACAAATCAAATAGGTATGGACAAATTGAGCAATCTCCTTTTTTATGCTCTCCCACCAATACAAACTCTTCAGATCTTGGTACATTTTATTACCTCCCGGGTGTACCGTGAATTTCGATCGATTTTTTCATTTCCACTCGGGTATCTCCAAAGGTGCAAAAATCCAGACGATTTCTGATGTTCAGCTTTAACCTGTTGATAAATCAAACAAGTCTAGACAAATTGAGCAATCTCCTTTTTCATACTCTCCCACCAATACAAACTATTCAGGTCTTGGTACATTTTATTCCCTCCAAAGTGTACCGTAAACTTCGATCGGTGTGCCTCTCCCAAAATCTCTCTTTTAAGCCCTTCATTTTTTGGCACTACTATCCGATTTAGAAACCTGAATATATCATTCATTCCCAAGTTAAAATGTGATTTTTCTCCCTTTTTGACTTTTTCCAACCACTTTCGCACCTCAGTGTTTTTTTCCTGAATTTTCTTGATACGTTCCATTAAACTGAAATTCACTACAATATTCTCAAGAATTACCTTCCTCAGTTCAAGTTTAGGGTTCCAATAACTAATTTCTTCTAACAAGTGTAATTCCTTAATCATCAATCCCGTCACTTGCACTTGACGACTCAAAGCATCAGCCACTATATTGGGCTTCCTTGGATGGTACTTTATCGTACAATCATAGTCTTCCAAGAACTCCATCCACCTACGTTGCCTCAAATTCAGCTCTTTTTGAGAAAATAAATACTTAAGACTCTTGTGGTCAGTAAAAACTTCAAACGTTACTCTATATAGGTAATGCCTCCATTTCTTTAAAACAAATACTACAGCCGCTAACTCCAAATCATATGTTGGGTAATTTTCCTCATGCGGTTTCAACTTCCTAGAGGCATACGCTATTATTTTATCCTTTTGTATTAATACACATCCCAAACTTTCCTTGGAAGCATCTGTGTAGACCACAAAGTTATCTTTTCCATTCATTAGAACTAATACAGGTGCTCTTGTTAAGCGCCTCTTTAGCTCTTGGAAACTCTCTTCACATTTAGAACTCCATATAAACTTCCCACTTTTCTTGGTTAACTCAGTCATAGGTCCAGTAATTCTAGAAAAATTCTTAATGAATCTCCGATAATATCCTGCTAACCCTATAAAATTTCGCATTTCAGTAGGATTTTTCGGTAGTTTTCATTTCGAAACAGTTTCAATTTTGGCTGGATCCACTTTAATACCGTCCTTAGAAATTATGTGTCCCAAGAATGTCACTTCTTTCAATCAAAATTCACACTTGCTAAACTTAGCATACAATTGATGTTCCCTCAAAGTTTGTAAAATAATTTTCAAATGTTTCTCGTGATCCTCCACATTCTTAGAGTATACTAGTATATCATCAATAAAGGCTACCACAAATTAGTCTAGATAAGACTTAAAGACCCTATGCATTAAATTCATAAAAGCGGCAGGTGCATTCGTTAATCCAAATGGCATTACTGCAAACTCAAAGTGTCCATACCTCGAGTTAAAAGCAATCTTGCGTATATCTTTCTCCAAAATTCTCAATTGATAGTAACCCTGTCTCAAATCCAATTTCGAGAATACTACCGCCCCTTGCAATTGATCAAACAATTCATCAATGTGGGACAACGGGTACTTATTCTTAATAGTGATATCATTCAAGTTTCGGTAATTTATGCACAGTTTTAAACTCCCATCTTTTTTCTTAACAAATAATACCGGGGCTCCCCATGGTGAATCACTCTCCTTTATAAAATCCCACTCCAGTAGATCCTGTAATTGTAACTTTAACTCTTTCAATTCAGTTGGAACCATTATATATGCCGTCTTAGAGATAGGTGCTACTCCCAGAATCACATCAATCTTAAAAACTATTTCCCTTTCCGGGGGTAAAGACTCTAACTCTTCGGGAAAAACATCTAGGTACCTTTTCACTGCAGACATGTCTTCCAATCTCATTTTATCGCTAGGAGTATTAATAAGAAAAGTCAAATATTCTGGAACTCTCTTATTTAGCATATTCCTAACTCGGATCCCTGAGATAAGTGCAGATGAGACTAATCTACCTCTTACATCCAATTTCAGGGTTGCCTCTTCCGGAATACACAATTATACTATTTTTGTCTTACAATTCAACTGGGCATTGTAACGAGTTAACCAGTCAATTCTTAGGATCACATCATACCCTTTTATCGCTAAGTTTATCAGATTGGCCAGTAATTTCCGTTCTCCAACCCAGATCTGACAATCCTTATATACCAAGTTAGTGATTAAATTTTGATCTCCAGTAAGCGTCCTAACCTCCAAATCATAAGGTAATTTAATTGGTTTCAAGTTTATTCTACTCATGAAATTAGGTTTACAAAAGAATGAATTGCACCCGGATCAATTAAAATCTTAACTAAACAGTGAAAAATAGGAATCGTACCTTCAACCACCTCAGTCGCATCAGGTATCTGTTGATGATCCGGTGCATAAACCCTAGCAGGTACCTTAGGTCGACTCCCTCCAGCACTAGTCTGTTTAGAGGTTGACTTTTCTGGCTTTTGAGTGCTGCCTCCTACTTTCAGTCTTCTTGGACAAGTCGCAAGTTGGTGCTCGGCATTACCACAAAACAAACACTTTCCCGACTTCCTCCAACACTCATTCTCCGAATGATTTGATTTACCACAATAACCACAGTTAACTTGAAGTGTCACTGCCGAACCACTAGAAGGCACCCCTCTCATTTGAACTGGCCCACTACGACTTCCTCGGGATGAAACTCCCCTTGAACCTCCAACAGTCCTTATTCCTCCCATTCCTCTTACCATTTTAGAAGGTTGTATACCCTTACTAGCTTGTCTAGAAGTGTGACTAGAAAAATTCCTTTTCTTATTGTGAAAGTCCCTAAATTGCATTCTTGCACTCTCAATCCTTTGTGCTTTCTCCAGAGTCTCAGTAAATGTAGAGATTTGGGCTACGGCCAAACCCTCATTGATTTCTACATTAAGTCCCTGTACAAAACGTTTTATCCTTTTTCGCTCATTGGTCATCAATTCGGGAGCATACTTAGAAAGTTTAGTAAACTTCCCTTTATACTCCGCTACACTAAAAGTTCTTTGTTTCAACTTGATGAACTCATCCTCCCTATTTTCTTGGATTAAAGGCGGAAGAAACTTTTCATTAAACTCCCTCGTGAAATTCTCCCAAGTCCAAGGGGTTTTGGTTCTCTCCCACTTTCCCTTTATCACGTCCAACCAAGCACGAGCCACTCTCTCAAATTGGAAAGTAGCAAAATTCACTCGCCTATTTTCAGTATAGTCTAAGACAGCGAATATGTTAGTCATCCTCTCCAACCAACTCTCCGCTACCTCAGGATCAGGTTCACCAGTGAATTTAGGTAGGTTAAATTTCAAGAACCTCTCTAAGGCTCTATCTTCTCCTCTATCCTGACCCCCAAGTTGGTTAAGTGGTCCTGGTTCTTGTCTCTCGGTTAACCATTCAAGGATATCAGTCATCCTATTAATGGCAGTAACCAGTTGATTACCCTCTATATTTTTTTGTCCCTGGGTCAGTCCAGTTGCCGATCCCTGGTCATATCCTTGAGGTTGGGCTTGTCTAGTCTCTCGCCCACGACTTCGACCACTCTTTCGCCCGTCCATAATTCTAATGGTGCCTAGTGCAAAAATAAACTGATTACGCGAGAAAATACTCAAAACAAAAGCCAATCAAGAAACATTGGAAATAAGAATAATTTACATTCATTAACACTTCAAAGTTCGTACAATTAGCAAGTCATGAAAAAATACAAAAATATAGCACATGAGTGTCACAAAAGTACTTTTAGTCACATACGACTAAAGTAAAGTCAAATGCCTCAAAAGTAGGCCACATAGTCATACAAAAATACAATGGCCTTGACACTAGCATCACCTCAACTAATCCTAATTATATCAGTCAAAAGGGTCTATCACTCCGGATCTAGTCCACAGTAGGGTTACTAGGTGGAATCTCCTCCTCAGGATCCTTCTCCTGAACTGGATTCTGGAGAATGTTCATCACCTCATCAACCAATATACTAGTATCTGATAGGATCCCAAAAACCCGATCTCGGATCTCCTCACCTAACCTAGTAAGTCGAGCCCTAGTACTCAGAATCTCCTCGCGAGTGATTTCAGCAGTAGTCACCTCGCCAGCTAATACCTCCTCAAGCTCAGCAATTCTTTCACCCTAAGCACTCACCATCTGGCTCAGCTCCTCCACCTCCTGGAGTAGGTCTTGGTTGGTGTTCATCAACTGACGACACTCGTCATCCAGAACTAGTCAAGGTGGTTCGGGTAGGCATACGTCAACCTACACGAACATCGAAGATACCTAGTGGAAGGCGAATAACGCACACGAGCTCCTCCATTAAGAGTTCGGTAGTAAATAGGCATAGGAGGCTCTACATGGTCATTGGCATGACCATTCCCATTAGCAGCAGGGTTCCTATTCCCATTCTCCATCCCTGCAAAATAACCATAATTTTTGGATTAGAAACTTAGTCACTAGTTCGCTCAAATATCACTTAAAATATGACTGAGTCATCATATCTCAAATCTTAAGGGTAAGGTCTCTATTATATCTCCCAGATAGATTTCTAACATAGCACTCTGATACCAACTGTGACGCCCTCAGTTTTCCTAAGGCGAACCAAAGGGTATCCGCGGGATGCCTGCCCAACTCTCGTCAGGATTCAGGACAATTCGATTCAAGTTTAACGATAATAACCGTTAATACAAGTCTAATAGAGAAAAGTCGCTTCCATAACCAAATATCCAGTCTTACACCACGAGTACAAAATACATCATTTGTTCAAAAGACATATAACTGCCCAAAAGATATCCATTCGATTACAATCGAATCCCTATTACAAAAGTTCATCCCAATGATTCCTCCGACTTTCACCTCAGTTCCATTCCTGTTAAGGAAAACAAATCTACGGGGTGAACAATTGCTCGTGAGGCCAAGAAACACATATGCAAGCATGTTGTCCAAGTAACAATCCCATATAGCGGGTAAACAATTATATCCAAGTTGTTAGGAGAATATCAGTATTCTTGTAGATAATAAATTAGTAAGGGTATTTTTGTCAATAGTTGGTTAGGTCTGTACTCCTATAAATACTAGTAGGTCACTTATAATACGGTGACTAGATGTTTTCCTCCCAAAATACCTGTTAACATGGTATCAGAGAAAAAGTCCTAGGGTTAGATTAAAACATCTAGCAAAAGCACTGTTCACGCGTTACTGTTCCCGTAGTATTGTTCACAGTGCACGATTCACACGACACTGTTTGTCTCGAGTTTTGATCCTTTCTTTGGTTTGAAGTGCTATTCACTATGACTGAAAGTTTATCAAAAGGTAGTGTGACGTCCACTAATATTATACCAATGGTGATGCCTCAAATCACATATTGGAAGTTGAATGACACCAATTATCAACAGTGGCCCAAAGCTGTTAAGATTTATCTAATAGGTTTGTGAAAACAACGATACCTGACAGATGACTCTCCTACGGAGGACAACAAGAGACTAATGTGGATTCAAGAGGACGCTCAAATTCTTGGAGCAATATGGAATTCTATGGAGCCACGTATTGCTTACATATGTTCTCATTGTGAGACAACAAAAAAAGTTTGGGATTATGTTTGGTTATTATATTGCAGTAATCTCTCACGGATGTATGATATTTCTTTGGAGTATTTTCAATTGCAACAAGATAACAAGACAGTAACTGAATACTTTGCTGATCTTAAGCGCGTCTCAGAAGAATTAAATGCTGTAATACCTCTCTCAAGTGATATTACGGTTATGCAGAGGCAAAGAGAACAAATATTTGTGCTCAAATTCTTGGTTGGTCTCAAGCCAGAATTTGAACCAATCAAATCTCAAATTTTAGCAGGTGAATAATTACCATCCTTTGCAGAGGCGTATGCTCGGGTCTTACTGTGACGCCCCCACTTCTCCCTAAGGCGAACCAAAGGGTATCCGCGGGACGCCTGCCCAACTCTCGCCAGGATTCGAAACAAATCCAATTCAAACCTAGTCTAGTACTAACAACGAAAGTCGGAATAAAGGTACGAAATCATTTCCATACATAAATATCCAGTCTTACATCACAATTTCAAATTTACAATTACTTTCCCCAAAATATACCACATCCAAGAGTGTCTAGTCGTTTACAATCAAAACACTAATACAAAAATGTCTCATGTCGGCATTTGCTTAATTCCTTCCAATCGGGTTTCTGTTAAGGAAAACAAACTAATGGGATGAGCCAATACTCAGTGAAGCCAAGAAACACACATGCAATCACGCAATCCAAATAGCCACAAATTACATAGTAAGTAAAGCTATAAGTTCGAATAATTCACATTTCGAATAAATAAAAATAAACAGAAACAATTCAAGGATACTGTAACTCTCAGGAACTAAATTCTACGTAGTCGAGTCGGAGTCTTGATCACATCTCATGTTGACATTCCGTCAACCACATAAGTATCAAATCCATAGATATGCCACTTTTCTTCAAATTCCGTCACCATTACACCTTCTTACCGGGGCCTGCTCATCAAAGTTTTGATAATACTCGAGTATATCATGGCAATACTGCACGAGTAATGCCGAACAAGATCTCTCCAATAGATTATACTCTACGAATATCTCATGGTTTGCTAAGCTTATCGACCAAGCCCGTGTTGGCTCGATTCGCAAAGTTAGCCAACGAGTTTGGACGTCCCCCGAATACGAATATGAATATGAATATAAGTCGATGAGCAACGCTCAAATCGACGATTCCAAATAGGAATCACAAATACGAATTACATATACGAATCACATCCACATTACTATGTACAAATCGAATATGAATTCACATAGCAAAATACGAATATAATTTCGTTTAAAAGAGAACGAGTGCGGTAAAGTACACACTCGTCCCAAAATTCCAAATTCACATAACGGATAAGAAACAGTTAACCACTTAGCAATAAATTCATGCACTTGACACTCACCAATCAAAATAAGAGAGTGAGTGCGTAAACAAGCTTTTAGGTGTTCCCCTCGAGATCCTCGTGAAGGTCTCCTTGAGCACCTGAACAATTAATAGTGAACAATTACTTATAAACCCCAATTACTATGGGAGGTCGCATGCTCGAATAATCTATAAAGTATCTCGAAAATGATCATAAATTTTCCTTTGAAAATTCGAGACTCACGGGGGCTTTAAAACTCAAGAAAATCCAATTTTTTTAAAATCATTGAATGAAAACAAGTAGGCATGAAATCATGTAGATCCTTTTCAAACGAGCGATCGAAGTTGACAGAGTCCTGACACGTCACAATCTGGTCGTATTCAAGGCAGTGAGGATCCAAAATTGTTTCAAAACTCAACACCAATCCAGCCAACTATCTGGCCAAGAACTGGCCGGATTCACGGCCGGATTCTGGTGGACAATTTTCCCGCGCGGATTCTTTTCAAATGGGCCAAAATTTTCAATTGTTGGGGCATTCTTTGAAAAATCATAACTTACTCCCTGAATGCCCAAAATTGGAAAACTTGGTTCCGTTGGAAACTACTTCCAAAGTACTAAAAGTTCCTAGAAGATATTTTTCCATGATTCCAAATGGAAGTTATCCAAAACTCAGTTCAAAGTTGCTGCCTTAAACTTACTAAGACAGTTTTGGGTTGATTTTTGGCCAACTTTGAAAATTCGATAAAAATCCCAAAATTCGATCTAGCCTTTGAAATTTGGTACTCAATTAGAGTTACAAACAAGGTTTAAAACACCACAAACGGAATAAGAATTGGAGTTTTGAGCGCCAAGATATAGTAGCTCGAAATTGGTACAAAAACGAAGTTTACTGGACAAATTCCAGATTTGAAACTTAAAATTTGGGACTTTAGTTGGGCATCGAAATGAACTCAGAATGACACGAATTTTGGCAGTATTATACTACCATATGAGGGCTATCCCTCTATCAAATTTCATGGAAAAATTCATTCGGTAATCTAGTTAACAAAGCCTCTAAAGTTTCTAAAATTTCCAAGGCAATCTGCCTTGTACTCTTGTTTTTCCCTTTTCCAAACATTTGGCCAATGAAATTTCTCAAACATCATTCATTTATGAAGAGAAGGTCCAAGAAACATCCAAGGTGCAATTTGTAGGTGATTAACACCAAGGATTTCGAAACAACAAGTCCCAATCAAAGTTAAGGTATCAACTAGCCAAAAAGAGGGTTTTCAACCTCGGAGTCAGTTTCGATCTTCGGCCACAACTCACTCAATTCAACTCGAAATTGAGAGTGGTTAGTGGCGTTGAAAACTAGATTCATAAAACTCCAATTTCTTAGAAAAAATCATTCTCAAAATTTGTCGACAACTAGCTCATATTTGAGCATCAATTCGCTGCTCAAAACAGGGCTTTCAGTGCAGACGAGAAACAGGACAGTCAACTTTACAAGGCTGTTACGGATCACTCAGGTGGAATCTGTGAGACCCCGAAATTTCACTTGTCTTTATAACCCTTATGTGAACTCACTTACCTTTGATTCTTGGTTGCTTTAATGGTTGAATTTGAGTCAGGGGAGTGAATTTTGTTAAAAAAAGTTTCATAATCTCAAGTTGTTAGAAAATCTAGAAATTTTCGCAGGAGGTTCTGCGCAGCTTTGGGAAATTGGCTATAACTTCGTATAGGAAAGTCAGAATTGAGTTCCGTTTATTGCGTTTGAAACTAGACTCATACATCTTCGTACGGGGTAAAATTTAGTGTTTGATTCAATCTCTATAAATTCCAGAAAATTGGCAAAGTTGACTGAAAATTCTGCCTTGCACAAGTAAACATAGGAATGTTGTAGTAGCTTATGGCTCAATTTGGACCAACTTATGAGTTGAATTTCTTTGAGGTGTTTTCTAAATATTATTAGTATTTGAAGTCTAGTTTTTAACATGTCAAGTTGTATGAATTTTTTATATCTATAATTCAAGTTATGATTTTTCTAAAGGAATGGCTTAAGTTAGGGGTTTTTGTGCATACTAGGGTTTTTGGTGTGTTTTTGGTGCATTTTGGCTGTGTGATCACTTGGTGAGGTGTGTGTACTAAATTTGGTGGTTAAAAGTGAGTTTTAAATAAGAAAAAGTGTGTGATTAGAAGTGTTAATAATAAGTGAGTGAACCATAAGTAAAAACCCTAGTACGCGCGAGTTAAGGAAAATCGGCTTGAACCGACGTGCACCGTTTGCTACCGATTGAGTGCACCATTTGAACATTACTTTATTACCTTAATCTTCTTGTTTTTAATTGAGCTAATTAGCCCTTAATTAACCCATAATTCAGCCACCATTATTGACTAAGGAAAAGGAAGAAAAGAAAACAAAAACAAAGAAAGATCTTGAGCGACAAGTGTCGGCAATCCAACGGTTGTTTGACTAAGACAAGTTTCTTTCTTCTTATCTTTCTTCTTGGCCAATTTTGCTTCATTTCCTACTAGCATGGCCGAAATTTTGGAGAGGGAAAGAGAGAAAACAAACCTCAACTCCAACCTTAGATTTTGCCTTATTTGAGTGAAATCAACCGAACTAAACCGATTAAACTTGCAAGAAGGTGACAAGGAAATTTTGGGTGGAGTGATTTTTGCATGGGCAGCCTTGATTTTGTGTATTTCCTTGAGGTTTGAAGGTATTAAGCTAAGAAACTCTTCTTCTCTCTTTTATCTTGCATTTTATTGGATAAAAGTTCTTAATATTGGATTTTGATGGTTGAATTCCTAGTTTTGGATGATTATGTGGAATGTTAGCTAGGGTTTACATTTTCAGCCTTGATTATGGTTATCTACCTATCAATTGATGTTATTGAGCTAGTACTTGAGGGTTTTGTTGATAGAGTACGTGTTAGATTGAATTTCTTGAGTAAAAGTCCAAATTCCAGAAATTTGAAACCAAGTTGTTCTGTTCTGACCTGTTCAATTCGTCCATGTTAGAGGCTGAATCAGACCTAGGTCAAAACATGAAAGTTTTAGGGAATGGAGTTATGTAGCGGCCTGTAATATTTCAACTCAATCTGAGTACTGTAGTGGGTGAAATGACAAGATTACCCCTGACTGCCAAATGCACTGTTTCACGGACAGTTTTCTGTTTTCTCTGAGATTGCACCTTTTGACCTTGAAAATGAATGAAATGGCCGTCAATGTCTTCATAAGACTTGTAGTTCTCTGTCTTACCTTCGAAACGGTATATAGTGTACCCCAATCCGATAAACATAGCTTCAGTTGTGATCGAAACACCAAGAGACGTCAAACCTACTGTTTTGTTATTTTTCCTTAAACTTGGTTTCCGGTCGCATTACTAGTATTGTTTTGTAATTGAATGACATTGAGCCTAGTTGAAGGGCCATTGTGTTAACATTGCTTATGTGTGACTTTGGGGCTGAGTTGAGGAAAATAATGAAGCCATAAATGGCTGGAAAATAGCTAAATACAAAGGGCATGCCACCCAAATTTTCACTCGAGGGTTAGGAATGTGTACTTGCAACTTGAGTAAAAATGATTTGACGATGAATTGAACTTGATTTGCCTAAAGTATTCGAGTCTTCTTTTGTAGAGGTATATAAGTTGGAATTTGGCCGAAACTCATACTCTTGAAAAAATGAAAGTAGCGACCAATAGAAATACGTTTTTCTCGTCTTTTCGACTCAAATGGGAAATCAAAAGTTTTAATCGTTTCATTGCCAAAACTAAAAGAGCGAGCATGAGTTTTCTAGAGTTTGATACGTAACATGAACCCTATCTAAATGAGTTTCATTTACTTGATCTTTTTGAAACGAAATTCTTAAGTTTCGAACCCTAGTTGATTTCAAGCTTTTAAATGATATTGTATTGCAGATTTGGACTCCAACCAAGGAGTTACACCTGAGCGTGATTTTCGACAAGCACTAAATCTTTGGTGAGTGCTTCCAAATACCTGATTGAACTTGACACTTGTTTTCAATACTTGACCAATGTGATCGAATGAAATGTGATTGGTATGGTCGGGCAAAGGTGTACTTTATCGCACTTGCCCTAATGTGATATGTACTTGTTTATTGTTGCAATCGACTTGATATACTTGTGCTTGGCTTGTAAGTGCGGAGCGGCAGTATATACCACACTCAATCCGAGTGGGAGGTACCTCTCATTCCCGTCTCTGTACTTTTATCTTGATTCAGTCGATTGGAGATATTATCTCATCGAATTCTTGGGGACCCAAACCCCACTGGCTAGTTAATCGAGTCGAGTCGGCAAGGGCTTGGTCGATAGATAACGAACCATGGGTATCTAGTGTTGTCGAGTGGAGTGTTATCTCCTCGACTAATCGGTATACTCGAGTATTATCACCAGTGTTTAGTTGGTGTTCGGGCCCGGTAAGGGGGTTGAATGATGGACGGATTGGTGTGAAGCGAAGTACTACTGGACTGGTTACGTTCCTTGAAAGTTGACGGAGTGTCAACTAATACTTGATCAAACTCTGGTGAAGCAATGGGAATTTGGCTCCTGAGAGCCATCTGTATCCTTATAGTTTGATTGTTATTCGTAGTGTTATTGTTTCTTTTAGGAAAAGAATTTTACACTCTCTGATTTTAAGATTTGCTACTTAAAGTGTTATTGCTCACTTTTATGGACTGGTTATACTCGCTACTTTGCTACCTTGATACGTGAACTTTTTAATAATGGTCAACTTGCTATTTGGAACTTCACTGGGCTTTTAGCTCATTCCACGCCATTTGTTTTCCTTTCAGGGGTTGCGAGCCAGGGTGAGAGACCTATATAGAATAGTATAGTTTAGTTCTTTTGTATTGTTTTGTTTTTGCACTCGCTCTAGTGCTTGGATAGGCTTGACTGTATTGGGAACTAAGAGCTTTTGTTACATTTGGGACTGTATATCTGGTTGAGATTGGAATGAATGTAAGTATGCCTTTCAAGTTTGGGACTTGTTATTTCAATTATCCTCGAGGTTATATCTTATTTGGTTCGAAGAGAGTGAATGAGTCCTGGCGAGAGCTGGGCAGGCGACCCGCCGAACCCCGGGGTACGCTCTAGGGGGAGGTGGGGCCGTCACAGATGGTATGAGAGCCGCTTCGCGTGGTCTCTGCGCGGGGCGAGCTAGGGCCAAGTGGTGATATGGTCCCAATTATATGAATGAATATAAAGGACTTAGTGCTCTTCATGAGCGTAAGTTGTGAATCATGAAGATTATAGGTGTAAAACCTTCATTATGATACTTGAGAAATCTAGATATGTATATCAGGTAGGAATCTTAACTTGGATGATTTGCACTTGGGAACGTACGGCCTGAGATGTGAATTCTCCTAGTTTCGGATACTTGTACCTGAGTACCAAAAGTGGGGAGCACTAGAATAAGGGTCTATATCTTGATTGAACTTGAGATAAATTTGGATGATAAACGTTAAGGCATGAAAGATTCTAGTATTGGACTTGAGATTGAACTGATCAAGGAGAGTGGAGCAATGAGTGTCGTCATGGACTGGTTTCGTGCATGTCTGGCTAGGGTTTCTATGGATGATGGCTAGTTTGTGGACGTCGTGAACGTTAAGGAGCTAGTATTGTAGCTTGTTTCATTTCTCCCGTACCTGTGTATCCTTGTTCCGTGTTTCTATGATTTTGTTACGATTTGATTATGGTTACACATGTATATCTTTTGAACTCATTTTAACTCTTTCTTGACTATTTATTTTCTATATTCTACCCTTCTACGATACCGCATAGGAACTTGATTTTGATTATCATCGTGCGGAGATTGAGAGTTTTGGATTTAGGTATGGAGATTTTGAGAAAAAGGATTTGAACAAGAATTCTCTATTTGTGGTTAATAATGAAGGAAGGCAGTTCGATTAGAGAAGATAGCATATTGCCAGTGCACTATGTTTGATTTCAAGATCTAGTTGAAGTAATAACCAAGTTTTGTAGTTATCGCTTTCTCTTTTCGTCGGATTCTTAAGTCTATATTATCCTACACATTTTGATATCTTTGTTAAACTTCCTTAGCATATTAGCGTAGCCTTTACGTGGTAAGATTTTCTCTCTAGGTAAGTTTGTGTAGTACTATGAGCAAGAGAAAGTCACTTGAGAGTTGGAGGAAAATTCTATAGCATCAAGTTTTGTGTGAGCAAAAGTTAGAATTTCGAGGACGAAATTTTTTTAAGGGGGAGAGAGTGTGAGACCCCGAAATTTCACTTGTCTTTATAACCCTTATGTGAACTCACTTACCTTTGATTATTGGTTGCTTTAATGGTTGAATTTGAGTCAAGGGAGTGAATTTTGTTAAGAAAAGTTTCATAATCTCAAGTTGTTAGAAAATCTAGAAATTTTCGCAGGAGGCTCTGCACAGTTTTGGGAAATTGGCTTTAACTTCGTATAGAAAAGTCGGAATTGAGTTCCGTTTGTTGCGTTTGAAACTAGACTCATACATCTTCGTACGGGGTAAAATTTAGAGTTTGATTCAATCTTTATAAATTCCAGAAAATTGGCAAAGTTGACTGAAAATTCTGCCATGCACAAGTAAATATAGGAACGTTGTAGTAGCTTATGGCTCAATTTGGACCAACTTATGAGCTGAATTTCTTTGAGGTGTTTTCTAAAGATTATTAGTATTTGAAGTCTAGTTTTTAACATGTCAAGTTGTATGAATTTTTTATATCTATAATTCAAGTTATGATTTTTCTAAAGGAATGGCATAAGTTAGGGGTTTTTGTGCATACTAGGGTTTTTGGTGTGTTTTTGGTGCATTTTGGCCGTATGATCACTTGGTGAGGTGTGTGTACTAAATTTGGTGGTTAAAAGTGAGTTTTAGGTAAGAAAAAGTGTGTGATTAGAAGTGTTAATAATAAGTGAGTGAACCATAAGTAAAAACCCTAGTACGCGCGAGTTAAGGAAAATCAGCTTGAACCGACGTGCACCATTTGCTACCGATTGAGTGCACCATTTGAACATTACTTTATTACCTTAATCTTCTTGTTTTTAATTGAGCTAATTAGCCCTTAATTAACCCATAAGTCAGCCACCATTATTGACTAAGGAAAAGGAAGAAAAGAAAACAAAAACAAAGAAAGATCTTGAGCGACAAGTGTCGGCAATCCAACGGTTGTTTGACTAAGACAAGTTTCTTTCTTCTTATCTTTCTTCTTGGCCAATGTTGCTTCATTTCCTACTAGCATGGCCGAAATTTTGGAGAGGGAAAGAGAGAAAACAAACCTCAACTCCAACCTTAGATTTTGCCTTGTTTGAGTGAAATCAACCGAACTAAACCGATTAAACTTGCAAGAAGGTGACAAGGAAGTTTTGGGTGGAGTGATTTTTGCATGGGCAGCCTTGATTTTGTGTATTTCCTTGAGGTTTGAAGGTATTAAGCTAAGAAACTCTTCTTCTCTCTCTTATCTTGCATTTTATTGGATAAAAGTTCTTAATATTGGATTTTGATGGTTGAATTCTTAGTTTTGGATGATTATGTGGAATGTTAGCTAGGGTTTACATTTTCAGTCTTGATTATGGTTATCTACCTATCAATGGATGTTATTGAGCTAGTACTTGAGGGTTTTGTTGATAGAGTACGTGTTAGATATGAATTTCTAGAGTAAAAGTCCAAATTCCAGAAATTTGAAACCAAGTTGTTCTGTTCTGACCTGTTCAATTCATCCATGTTAGAGGCGGAATCAGACCTAGGTCAAAACATGAAAGTTTTAGGGAATGGAGTTATGTAGCGGCCTGTAATATTTCAGCTCAATCTGAGCACTGTAGTGGGTGAAATGACAAAATTACCCCTGACTGCCAAATGCACTGTTTCACGAACAGTTTTCTGTTTTCTCTGAGATTGCACCTTTTGACCCTGAAAATGAACGAAATGGCCATCAATGTCTTCATAAGACTTGTAGTTCTCTGTCTTAGCTTCGAAACGGTATATAGTGTACCCCAATCCGATAAACATAGCTTTAGTTGTGATCGAAACACCAAGAGACGTCAAACCTACTGTTTTGTTATTTTTCCTTAAACTTGGTTTCCGGTCGCATTACTAGTATTGTTTTGTAATTGAATGACATTGAGCCTAGTTGAAGGGCCATTGTGTTAACATTGCTTATGTGTGACTTTGGGGCTGAGTTGAGGAAAATAATGAAGCCATAAATGGCTGGAAAATAGCTAAATACAAAGGGCATGCCACCCAAATTTTCACTCGAGGGTTAGGAATGTGTACTTGCAACTTGAGTAAAAATGATTTGACGATGAATTGAACTTGATTTGCCTAAAGTATTCGAGTCTTCTTTTGTAGAGGTATATAAGTTGGAATTTGGCCGAAACTCATACTCTTGAAAAAATGAAAGTAGCGACCAATAGAAATACGTTTTTCTCGTCTTTTCGACTCAAATGGGAAATCAAAAGTTTTAATCGTTTCATTGCCAAAACTAAAAGAGCGAGCATGAGTTTTCTAGAGTTTGATACGTAACATGAACCCTATCTAAATGAGTTTCATTTACTTGATCTTTTTGGAACGAAATTCTTAAGTTTCGAACCGTATTTGATTTCAATCTTTTAAATGATATTGTATCGCAGATTTGGACTCCAACCAAGGAGTTACACCTGAGCGTGATTTTCGACAAGCACTAAATCTTTGGTGAGTGCTTCCAAATACCTGATTGAACTTGACACTTGTTTTCAATACTTGACCAATGTGATCGAATGAAATGTGATTGGTATGGTCGGGCAAAGGTGTACTTTATCGCACTTGCCCTAATGTGATATGTACTTGTTTATTGTTGCAATCGACTTGATATACTTGTGCTTGGCTTGTAAGTGCGGAGCGGCAGTATATACCACACTCGATCCGAGTGGGAGGTACCTCTCATTCCCGTCTCTGTACTTTTATCTTGATTCAGTCGATTGGAGATATTATCTCATCGAATTCTTGGGGACCCAAACCCCACTGGCTAGTTAATCGAGTCGAGTCGGCAAGGGCTTGGTCGATAGATAACGAACCATGGGTATCTAGTGTTGTCGAGTGGAGTGTTATCTCCTCGACTAATCGGTATACTCGAGTATTATCACCAGTGTTTAGTTGGTGTTCGGGCCCGGTAAGGGGGTTGAATGATGGACGGATTGGTGTGAAGCGAAGTACTACTGGACTGGTTACGTTCCTTGAAAGTTGACGGAGTGTCAACTAATACTTGATCAAACTCTGGTGAAGCAATGGGAATTTGGCTCCTGAGAGCCATCTGTATCCTTATAGTTTGATTGTTATTCGTAGTGTTATTGTTTCTTTTAAGAAAAGAATTTTACACTCTCTGATTTTAAGATTTGCTACTTAAAGTGTTATTGCTCACTTTTATGGACTGGTTATACTCGCTACTTTGCTACCTTGATACGTGAACTTTTTAATAATGGTCAACTTGCTATTTGGAACTTCACTGGGCTTTTAGCTCATTCCACGCCATTTGTTTTCCTTTCAGGGGTTGCGAGCCAGGGTGAGAGACCTATATAGAATAGTATAGTTTAGTTCTTTTGTATTGTTTTGTTTTTGCACTCGCTCTAGTGCTTGGATAGGCTTGACTGTATTGGGAACTAAGAGCTTTTGTTACATTTGGGACTGTATATCTGGTTGAGATTGGAATGAATGTAAGTATGCCTTTCAAGTTTGGGACTTGTTATTTCAATTATCCTCGAGGTTATATCTTATTTGGTTCGAAGAGAGTGAATGAGTCCTGGCGAGAGTTGGGCAGGCGACCCGCCGAACCTCGGGGTACGCTCTAGGGGGAGGTGGGGCCGTCACAGAATCAGAGTGTGCATTTTATACCTTTGGAAAGCTGAGAATGTCTAGTTTCCAGTACCACAAATAGCACTCGATTTCGATGTCGGAGCAAAAAGATATAACCAAAACAAAAACACTGCCAGGGCAGTGACGAGAAATTTTTTCCAGTTTTGCTGATCTTCGAAAACTCGTCATTTGGACAACCAAATCATGGAATTTTTTGATGAAACTTTCTTCATATCTCACACAACATATAAACATCATAACTAAGTCATTACATCCACAAATATTTGCCCTAAGGGCCACGGACAACACAGGGGCAAAATCGGAAAAATTCCTCCTTCAGTTCCTTTGAGCTATCCTTCATAAACTCACTTATTTCTACTAATTTTAAGCACTAAACCAACATTAATAACATCAAAACTCATCAAATCAGTCCATCAAGCCAAAGTGGGAATTCATAGACTCCACACAAAAGTTTTTCAACAATTTAAAGCTACCCATGTGAAACCATGAACTTATAAGTGCAAGACTACTTCCATAAACCAAGATTTTCAAGGTTGATCGTTGTTTACCTTAGTTGATGATTCAAGCAGAAATTTCGGCCTTTTAAAGCTCAGCAAAACCGTGGAAAGCAAGCCCTCTTCCTAGCTTAGGTTGTTCACCAAGTGGTTACCTAAGTGTAGGTGAAATTTGAGGTGATTTGGTGAAGATTTGAGATAGAAATGAAGAGGAAATTTGATTAACTTTGGAGTTATTTTTCTTCTCCTTTGGCTGGCTGTTCTTGAAGCTTAAGAGAGAGAATTTTGTGTTGTAATGAAGCTTCCTTAAGAAGCTAAAATGAATGGCTAAGAATGCCCCAAAAGTTAACTCTCTTCCCACGCGCGCACGCGCGTTTTGTGCCCGATTCCTCTCGAGTTTATTTCACGTATGCACTAAACCTCTAATGCACTTATAGTCATAGTAATATGATTCACTCTTAATAGTCTAGAAATAATTTCTGAAATCCTCCAATTAATCGCGCGCACGAAACGCGAACTTCTAACTTGTGCGCAATAACGCAAAATCTCTAAGAAATTCTTATAACGATAGTATAACTAACTATCACTTGAGTATTTAAACTTAAAATAACCATTTTAGGACTAATATACAAGTCTCCAATTTTTCAAGTTTATTGTATTTTCGAATCCATTATTATTTCCAAACGCGCATTCACTATTCACACTTAACGAGTTTTCAAAAATTAAATTTTGAAACGAGTCACTTTAAAAATGTAACTAAGCTATAGATCCTTGTAATTAGGTCTAAAAAGGTTAGAAAAATAATATTTGAGACAATTGGCCAAATACATAATTAAATAAACTAGAATTAAGAGTTTAAAATAAGAAAATTTGCGAGTCTTCACACTTACGTTCTGCATCTAAGGACAATGCACAGGGTGACGGTGCTCTAATTAATGACAAATCTGCTTTAATTGCTAACAACAATCGGATAGAGCAACTTAATTTTGGACGTAGCTCTTGTGGAGGAAGAAGTAGAGGAGGTCGTGGGGGTCGAGGCACCAGTGAGTGCAATCATTGTGGTTTAAAGAATCACACTCGTGATACTTGTTGGGATTTAAATGGAAAACCACCTCGATTTGTTAATACGGTTACCACTGACCAAACTGAATCAAGTTCTTCAGCACAAGGGTCCCAGAAGACTTTTACTATATTTGAGAAAGATTATGTCAAATTTCTGCAGTACCAAACTGCAAATCACGCATCTCTTCCCTCTACTTCTTTAGCACAAAAAGGTAATGCTATGACTTGTCTCTCCACATCATCTAATTTTGACTCATGGATCATTGATTTCGGAGCTACTGATCATATGTCAGGTACCTCTAGAAATTTTTCTAATTTTCAAGAGTCTAATTCCTTCTCTCATGTTATTTTTGTTGATGGATCTACAACTAAAGTTAAAGGACTAGGCACTGTAGAAATTAACTCATCACTTCCGCTACCTTTTGTTCTTTACGTACCCAATTTGCCTTTTAATCTAATGTCCGTTAGTAAACTTACTAAATTTCTACAGTGTTCAGTTACTTTTTCTCCTGATTTTGTTGTCAGTTAGGATTTGAAGACAAAGAGGACGATTGGTGGAGGACATGAGCATAATGGTTTTTATTTCTCAACTCTAATGGTCCGATTGCGTGCCCTACTACCGTTTCTCCTCATGAAATTCACTGTCGTTTGGGTCATCCGTTTCTACAAAATTTGAAGAAGTTAGTTCCTATCTTGAGTCAGTTGTCTTCATTAGAATGTGAGTCTTGTCAATTAGGAAAGCATCATCGTGTCCCTTTTGCCCCTAGAGTCAATAAACGGGTTTCGGAACCCTTTTTGTTAGTTCATTCTGATGTTTGAGGTACTAGTCGAGTCACTTCAAAGTTAGGTTTTAAATATTTTGTAATCTTTGTTGATGATTTTTCCAGAGTTACATGGCTTTATTTAATGAAAGATCGTTCAGAACTATATTCCATTTTTTATGCATTTGTTACAGAAATAAAGAATCAATTTGGTGTGCCTGTACGTATACTTCGCAGTGATAATGCGAAAGAATATTTTTCCACTCCTTTTGATACCTTTATGACTAAGTCCGGTATTCTTCATCAGTCCTCTTGTCCTCACACTCCACAACAGAATGGAGTTGCTGTAACAGCCCCACCTTCCCCTAAGGCGAGCCAAAGGGTTCGGCGGACCGCCTGCCCAACTCTCGCCAGGACTCATTCACTCTTTTCAAACAAAATAAAATAAAGTCTCGAGGATAAGCGAAAACAATTCCCAAAACTTGAAACATATGCTTACATTAATCCAATCTCAATCAAATATACAATCCCAAATATAATAAAAGCTCCTAGTTCCCAATCCAGTCAATCCTATCCAAGCACTAGAGCGAGTGCAAATGTGATAGCCCCACCTTCCCCTAAGGCGAACCAAAGGGGTTGGCGGACCGCCTGCCCAACTCTCGCCAGAACTACGAAGTCGAATCACACAAACCCTAGATTACGCGCGATCGAAACCAAAGAAAACAAACACTCGGAGACTACTACGCCGATTACACACAACTAAAATCTTCCGAACGATTACAAGTAGTATCTCAAACGAATACACCTAATATACATGCTTAAACACTTAAGTACATACATAGAAAGTTGTACAAGTCAAAACGTGATACTTGATAAAAGTAACTAGGGTTTTGATTACAAAAGAGCGTAACAAAATAACATTTACACTAGCTTGACACTTTCTTCAAAATCATGGTTCAAAAGTGTTGTTCCCTGTAAGGAAAACAAAGATAACGGGAAGGGGTGAGCTTACGCTCAATGAGGTACCAGAAGTACAAGTAGTCATGAATCATGGCATTTCACGTATCAAGCATGCAGTTATACACACCAGATAGGGAAATAAATAAACATTTCAAAGAGAAAGGATACAGGTGGCTCTCAGGAGCCAAAATGCCCAATTGCGATACTTGATCCAAACCCGTTGACTCTCCGTCAACATAGATAGACCAACATGTCCGTAGACCCCACTTTACACCGAATTCCGTCCACCAAACATACCCCTTACCGGACCCGAACACCTCAACCGAACAGAGGGTGGTAATGCTCGAGTATACCGAAAATCCAGAGTCTCAATACCCAAAGATTTCTCAGAAACAGACTACTGTGGTTCATTATCTAATCGACCAGGCCTTTACCGACTCGACTCGAATAACTAGCCACAGGATTTGAGCTCAGAGGTAACAGAAAGGTCGTTGGATGCAATGTCCAAACGGCAGTAGATTAAGCACAGATAAACATATTCAAAATTTTCCACAGTAAATAGGCATACTGACAAGAGAACAAAGGTGATAAGTACACCCTTGTCTCAACGGAATAAACAGATAGCATAGTCATTAAAATTACAGATTGGCATGAACAGAAACCAAGTTAAGCAACAAAGGAGGGGGTGGTACACTCACAACAGATGCAGTGCCTTTACACGTTGGTTTTGGGTATTACTCCGCTCTTGGAGTTCAAATCTGCGGGAAATATTGTTTAAGAGCATTGAAAGTAACTAAGGCTCGAAACTTAAACATTTCGTTTAACGAGAATCAAGTAATTGAGACTTATTTAGAAACTATTCGTAAAACCCTTGATCACTTTTCAAACGGTGAAATTTTGAAGCCATTATATGTGAAAAATGCCGTTTGGGTCGAAGAAATGAAAGAAACGTATTTCTATCAGTTGTAAATTCCAAGGGTACAAGTTTCGGCCGAAATTCAACTTATATATCTCCACAAAAGGAAACTCGAATAACCTAGACAATCGAGTTAGACTCGTCCTTCAAAACCCGTACTCAAGACAAGTGTAATTTCTACTTAACCCTTGAGTGCAAATTTGGGCAGCACGCCCCTTTGTGTTTTACCAATTTTCCAGCCCATTTATGGCTTCATTCTTTTTCCTGAATTCAGCCCCTACAATACACACAAGTAAGGTTACCGCAATAGCCCTTCCATTAGTCTCCAAAATCATCCAAGTACAACACAAGTGCAATAGTACAAGCAAATATCAATTTTGAAGACAAAAGCTAAATGGCAGATTTGGCATCTCGTAGTATTTTAGTCATAACCGGAGCTATGGGTTATCGAATCAGGGTGACCCTTATACCATTTAGAAGCTAAGACAGGGGGGAACAACTTTCATGAAGGCCACCTAACCTAATTTATAGTTTATCTAAGTCGAATTTGCAAATCACAGATCCAACAGTTCGTGATCAGTCTGGTTGTCAGCACTGAATTTAACCGGCAATAACTCAGGCTACACAACTCCGTTTGGGGTGTTTTTAGAGGCTTTGGAAAGCTAAAATATAGGGCTACAAGTTTTGTGTTTTGTCCAAAAGCTAATTGGATACGAACCAGGGTGAAAAATGCAGACCAAACTGGTGAATTCACAAAACTGTTTACGAATTGCAGCTTGTGGCAGTCAGGGTATTTCGGTCATTTCACATCCTACCATGCTCCGATTGAGCTGAAATTTTACCAGTAGCTAAATAACCCAAATACCTACAACTTTCATGTTTTGAGAAAGGGCTGATTCGGTCTTCCTCAAGGACGAACATACAGTGCAAAAACAGGGCAGATTACTACCACATGTAACCCTAAGCTGGAATCTTGTGTACAAAGCTGAAATTTTCCACAAGTAACCACAATTAACACACACTAGCTCCAATTCTATACCATATTAAGCCATCAATTCAAGCCAACTATGATCATCATGTGAAAACAGAAAAATTCCCAAGAAAATAAGAAATTCACCTAACTTCGCTTCAATCCATGAAATCATCTACAAAACAAGCTATTTAACTACTACAAGCCACTAATTCACCATTTATTATGAACAAAAGTTAAGTTCCAAGCAAAAATACCTTAACCTCAAGAAAGATAGCAACTTAGAGCTTTCCTTTGCAAAATCACTCCACAAGCACCTTCAATCTCACTTAATAAGCGATTTCTACGGAGGAATTCGGATTTTTATCGGTTAGTTTTCAAGATTTGGACAAGAAATTGAAGCCAATGGTTGAAACTCTCTCTCTCTTCTTTCCCTTCAAGTTTCAGCCAAGAGGATGCTAAAATGAAGATGATTTTGGTCAAAATTAGCTTTTGGTAAAGTTAAGGAAAAGTTAGGCAAAACTTGGCCCAATCCCGTCGCGACACGTGGCACTTTTGGATTTCTTTCTTATCCTTTAGCTTACTAATGACCAAATATCTAACCAACCTTTAATTATCACTTAGCACCGAGTAATTTAATGCCTTACTGCACAACTTAACCTAATTGGCCGAATTTCTCTCACTTAACGCACTAGCGGGTCCCACATCCGCTATTCGCTCCAAATCTCTCGTGAACTCACTTATACTAGAAAAATGGTTTAAAAATTATATTTACTTATAAAATATATGTAAAATGAATATAATAAAGAAAATAAAAAAAATGTGTGCACGAAAATCGATAAAACCCTAAAACCCTAAAATCGGATTTTTTTTTTTCGAGTTCTCACACTCTCTCCTCCTTAAAGAAATTTCGTCCTCGAAATTTTCTTATCAACGAGATCTAGCAAAATCTAAGGTAACCAACGGATCGTACATTCTACGTCCTCAGACGAGTCAGGGACCTGATGTGGCTCTAGGCAATACACCTGAGCCGGTACTTTCATTTCAGTCCCTTCCCCCTTTGACTGTCCAGGGTTGGTCTTGGTTGGTTGCTGGGTCCCTTTCCCTTTGCGCAGTCGTGCTGGGCAGTTAGCAATCCGATGATCGGCGCTTCCACATCGCAGGCATTTTCCCTCTTTCTTCCAACAATTCTCCTCCGTGTGATTTGGCGCTCCGCAATATCCACAAGGACCACGAGTAGCAGAAACCGATCCTTCCTGTGAGGCACCTCTGGACACCTCCGGTAGTCATACTCCCCCGTTTCCCCTTCCAATCTTAGGAGGTGTATTCTTATCCTCTTGTTCCGAGCCACTCCTAGGAAATCCCCTTTTCTTAGCTTGGAAGTTTCGTACTTGTAGCCTAGCATCCTCGACTCGTTGAGCCTTCTCCACTGCGTCACTAAAGGCATCAATTCGGGCTACTGCTAAGTCCTTCTGGATCTCAACATTTAAACCTTGAATAAAACGTCTTATTCGCCTCTGCTCGGTCATGATTAGTTCGGGGGCAAACTTAGACAATCGAGCGAATTGGCTCTCGTACTCGGCTACAGTTTGAGTTCCCTGGCGGAGTCTTATAAATTCCTCCTCTTTCTTTTCTTGCACTAGAGGAGGGAAAAACTTAGCGTTGAACTCCCTCATGAAGTTCACCCACGTCCTTGGGGTCAATTCTCGTTCCCACTTCTGCCTTATAACGTTCCACCAAGAACGGGTTGCCCCTTCCAGTTGAAAAAATAGCAAAAGTCACTTGCCGCTCCTCCATATAGTGCAAGGTGGCAAAAATATCTACCATTTTCTCCAACCACCTTTCGGCCACATCAGGGTCTGGCCCTCCAAGGAATTTTGGTGGGAAAACTTTTGAAATCTTTCAAGGGTTCTATCCTCGCCCTCTACATGGTTACCAGGGTTTCCAGGTTGAGGATTAGAGTTTTGGCCTTGGTGTTTCCACTACCTGGGCTAGCAGATCAGTCATACGCTGGATAGCAGCGGCTACTTGAGCATTTGGGTCGACGCTAGGTTCAGGATTTGGTTTAGGTCTTGGTTCCCAGTTATCCCTTTCATTCAAGGGTTGCTTACGTCCGCGCCCACGACCTCTTCCACTACGAGTACCCTCCATAGGTCTAAGCAATCTAGGGTCGAAGCGCGAATACAATATTAAATCAAATATATGCAGGCACAAATAACAAAAGCAGACACAACCCAAAAGCAAATATACATATAACATCATTTTATCAGGCAAATCATATAGTAGCAGTCATTCAAATACGAGCAAAAGAAATCCCATGAAAAATATTAGGGTTCTCCATAATACAATATATAAATTAAGCCCAAAAGTCCGAAACAACTAACTAAGAGCTTCTTCCCTCTCGTGACTACCCTTACACGGAGTCAAACATGGCTCATCTCCAACCTCTCCACGAGCTCTACCCAAAACTTACAAGAATAACATGGTTTATATCTTAAACAGGCGAACCGCACTTAATGAAACCCTAATATGTCACTCAAAGTGCCATAGAATCACACTTCTAGTCTGCCCAAGTCATTTCTAACCCTAGGCCCCCACCTCATTCGTAATCGGGAACAAAATCCAAAATAAGATAATTCACAACTCGAGCCGGCCGGTCCCAAGAGTAAATCATCCTTATTAAAGATTCCTACCCGACATACCTACCTATCTTTCTCAAGTCCCATGATAAAGATCTTTACACTTATAACACACACGGTTCATAACTTATGCCCAAGAAGAGCACTAAATCCTTTAAATACATTCACAAAATCAGGACCATAACACCACTTGGCCCAAGATCACTCCGCGCAGAGACCACGCGACGTGGCTCTGATACCAACTGTGACAGCCCCACCTTCCCCAAAGGCGAACCAAAGGGGTTGGCGGACCGCCTGCCCATCTCTCGCCAGGACTACGAAGTCGAATCACACAAACCCTAGATTACGCGCGATCGAAACCAAAGAAAACAAACACTCGGAGACTACTACGCCGAATACACACAACTAAAATGTTCCGAACGATTACAAGTAGTATCTCAAACGAATACACCTAATTATACATGCTTAAACACTTAAGTACATACATAGAAAGTTGTACAAGTCAAAACGTGATACTTGATAAAAGTAACTAGGGTTTCGATTACAAAAGAGCGTAACAAAATAACATTTACACTAGCTTGACACTTTCTTCAAAATCATGGTTCAAAATTGTTGTTCCCTGTAAGGAAAACAAAGATAACGGGAAGGGGTGAGCTTACGCTCAATGAGGTACCAGAAGTACAAGTAGTCATGAATCATGGCATTTCACGTATCAATCATGCAGTTATACACACCAGATAGGGAAATAAATAAACATTTCAAAGAGAAAGGATACAGGTGGCTCTCAGGAGCCAAAATGCCCAATTGCGATACTTGATCCAAACCCGTTGACTCTCCGTCAACATAGATAGAACCAACATGTCCGTAGACCCCACTTTACACCGAATTCCGTCCACCAAACATACCCCTTACCGGACCCGAACACCTCAACCGAACAGAGGGTGGTAATGCTCGAGTATACCGAAAATCCAGAGTCTCAATACCCAAAGATTTCTCAGAAACAGACTACTGTGGTTCGTTATCTAATCGACCAGGCCTTTACCGACTCGACTCGAATAACTAGCCACAGGATTTGAGCTCAGAGGTAACAGAAAGGTCGTTGGATGCAATGTCCAAACGGCAGTAGATTAAGCACAGATAACAGATTCAAAATTTTCCACAGTAAATAGGCATACTGACAAGAGAACAAAGGTGATAAGTACACCCTTGTCTCAACGGAATAAACAGATAGCATAGTCATTAAAATTACAGATTGCATGAACAGAAACCCAGTTAAGCAACAAAGGAGGGGAGTGGTACACTCACAACAGATGCAGTGCCTTTACACGTTGGTTTTGGGTATTACTCCGCTCTTGGAGTTCAAATCTGCGGGGAAATATTGTTTAAGAGCATTGAAAGTAACTAAGGCTCGAAACTTAAACATTTCGTTTAACGAGAATCAAGTAATTGAGACTTATTTAGAGACTATTCGTAAAACCCTTGATAACTTTTCAAACGGTGAAATTTTGAAGCCATTATATGTGAAAAATGCCGTTTGGGTCGAAGAAATGAAAGAAACGTATTTCTATCAGTTGTAAATTCCAAGGGTACAAGTTTCGGCCGAAATTCAACTTATATATCTCTACAAAAGGAAACTCGAATAACCTAGACAAATCGAGTTAGACTCGTCCTCAAAACCGTACTCAAGACAAGTGTAATTCTACTTAACCCTTGAGTGCAAATTTGGGCAGCACGCCCTTTGTGTTTACCAAATTTCCAGCCATTTATGGCTTCATTCTTTTCCTTAATTCAGCCCCACAATACACACAAGTAAGGTTACCACAATAGCCCTTCCATTAGGCTCCAAAATCATCCAAGTACAACAGAAGTGCAATAGTACAAGCAAATATCAATTTTGAAGACAAAAGCTAAATGGCAGATTTGGCATCTCGTAGTATTTTAGTCATAACCGGAGCTATGGTTATCGAATCAGGGTGACCCTTATTACCATTTAGAAGCTAAGACAGGGGGGAACAACTTTCATGAAGGCCACCTAACCTAATTTATAGTTTATCTAAGTCGAATTTTGCAAATCACAGATCCAACAGTTCGTGATCAGTCTGGTTGTCAGCACTGACTTTAACCGGCAATAACGCAGGCTACACAACTCCGTTTGGGGTGTTTTCAGAGGCTTTGGAAAGCTAAAATATAGGGCTACTAGTTTTGATTTTTGGCCAAAAGCTAATTGGATACGAAACAGGGTGCAAAATGCAGACCAAACTGGTGAATTCACAAAACTGTTTACGAATTGCAGCTTGTGGCAGTCAGGGTATTTCGGTCAATTCACATCCTACCATGCTCCGATTGAGCTGAAATTTTACCAGTAGCTAGCTAACCCAAATACCTACAACATTCATGTTTTGAGCAATGGCTGATTCGGTCTTCCTCAAGGATGAACATACAGTGTAAAAACAGGGCAGATTACTACCACATGTAACCCTAAGCTGGAATCTTGTGTACAAAGCTGAAATTTTCCACAAGTAACCACAATTAACACACACTAGCTCCAATTCTATACCATATTAAGCCATCAATTCAAGCCAACTATGATCATCATGTGAAAACAGAAAAATTCCCAAGAAAATAAGAAATTCACCTAACTTCGCTTCAATCCATGAAATCATCTACAAAACAAGCTATTTAACTACTACAAGCCACTAATTCACCATTTATTATGAACAAAAGTTAAGTTCCAAGCAAAAATACCTTAACCTCAAGAAAGATAGCAACTTAGAGCTTTCCTTTGCAAAATCACTCCACAAGCACCTTCAATCTCACTTAATAAGCGATTTCTACGGAGGAATTCGGATTTTTATCGGTTAGTTTTCAAGATTTGGACAAGAAATTGAAGCCAATGGTTGAAACTCTCTCTCTCTTCTTTCCCTTCAAGTTTCAGCCAAGAGGATGCTAAAATGAAGAATGATTTTGGTCAAAATTAGCTTTTGGTAAAGTTAAGGAAAAATTAGGCAAAACTTGGCCCAATCCCGTCGCGACACGTGGCACTTTTGGATTTCTTTCTTATCCTTTAGCTTACTAATGACCAAATATCTAACCAACCTCTAATTATCACTTAGCACCTAGTAATTTAATGCCTTACTGCACAACTTAACCTAATTGGCCGAATTTCTCTCACTTAACGCACTAGCGGGTCCCACATCCGCTATTCGCTCCAAATCTCTCGTGAACTCACTTATACTAGAAAAATGGTTTAAAAAACTATATTTACTTATAAAATATATGTAAAATGAATATAATAAAGAAAATAAAAAAATTGTGTGCACGAAATCGATAAAACCCTAAAATCGGATTTTTTTTTCGAGTTCTCACAGCCAAACAAAACAATACAAAAGGACTAAACTATACTATTCTATACAGGTCTCTCGCCCTTGCTTGCAACCCCTGTAAGGAAAACAAATGGCGTGGAATGAGCTAAAAGCCCAGCGAGGTTCTATACACATAACCAAACAATTAAACAAGAGCATTAATCACGTAATAACAAGTAATCCAGAAACACATTTACAGTATAAAGCAATAGGCAACACATTCAGTAAAAGGATACATGCTCTCGTGGAGCCATTCGTTCATTCATTCGCCAAACATTTTCCTTATGCCTCCAATCATTAAAAAATATGTTTGTAAGTGAAAACCCCTTCATTGATCTGTCATTCGTTCATTCATTTCATTTCCCTCTTCTGGCCAGATCACTGGCCAGTCTCCACCAGACAACGGTGGTCATACTCGAGTATACCAAACATTAACCCAGGGTCACTAGTCGCCCGACCGAGTCCGCTTCTGGCTCGAGTCGACCGGTAACGAAGGGCAATGGCCCAATTCAGCCAAAAGGCTTACATTCATGCACAAGTAACATTTACTCATTCACTCATTAAAATTTCACGTTCATTTAGGTCGAGTGCGATAAAGTACACACTCGTCTAGTAAAAATCATTTTTAGCAATCATTGAAAACATTTAACATATAATCTAACAATCACAACTAGCCACACAGTCAATGGAAGCATAACGTACATCAATTACTTATTAAAGTAACAATCCAAATAGTCACAATAATTCACATAGTCATTAGAAACAATTCGTATATAGAACACTCACCTATATAAGCAAAATAACGTCCAAAGTTCCTTTCAGAACACCTTTAATCACCAAGAAACCCTAAAATAATCATGAGAAAATATTACGGTTCAACCATTAAAATATGTGGTAAATTAAAGAAAATTCGAATACCTACTAGTACAAGGTAAAAGTATGATTTTAAAAAGTAAAAAGAGTATATTTTAACCAAAGGACATGAGTAACTAAAAGTTTTCCAAACCAAACATAAAACTAAACTCAAAAAGGTTTAGAAAATTTTATCGGAAAAATTTGAAACAGATGCCACGTCAGAATCCGGCCGGATTCAAGGCAGTGAGCGATCCCATTTTTTTTTATCTTCCCCTGTCAATCCGGCCAGCAATCCGGCCAAGACTTGGTCGGATATGCGGCCGGATAGGAAAAATAGTATTTTTTCTCTTTTTCGTAAAACTTTTGTTTGGATCAAAACTAATACATATGCAAGGAAATAATGTGCAACAAATGTCTTGGTTAAAATCATATGAAAAAGGTAGACAAATACCTTGAATTCACCCTAAAGCCTTGCGTGTTAAAAATAAGTTTTGTGGCCGGGAAACCCTACACCACTCCTCTTTGTTTTGGGAAGAAAATGAGTAAACATTTGAAGTTCAAAACTTGACATTTGTAACTAAACATCATGGTTAAAACGGAAATGTATAAGTGCAAGTAAAATACCTCATCTAACACCACTAGAGTGGAAACAAGTATGTATAAGCAAATAAACCCAATGCATCACAAAATCATATTTCAAACTCATTTTCACTTACTCAAGTTTCAAGAAAATAAACGGACAGCATTTCCCCTTGAATTCCTTTACTTTCCATGATACAATCCAACCACCAAATCATACCATTCAACCACAATTTCACAAACACATCATAGGCTATTAAACACCCTTATAAAACAACCAATTGATAGCTTCACAACCAACCACAATAAATCCCTAATTAGAAACCCTAATCATGCTCTAAATTAGAAACCCTAAAATGAAATTTAGGCACCCCAAGCTGGAATTTCTTTAGGCAAATGAAACTAACACCAAAACACTAGATATTTCTCATATCAAAGCTAATAAAATATGGCCAACCATCAAGCTACAAGTATAGGCCAGAAAAATTCACTATGAAACTGAAAATCCACATATCACCACTCTTAACCAAGAAATTTTGCAAAAAACTACCAAAGTGGCAACTACAAGCCACTAAATTCCATCTATTAGAAACAAAGAAGGATGTTCTTAACAATTTACCTTAAAACCTCAAAGAAAATGGTAGCTTAGACTTTCTTCCTCCAAATCAACTCCACCAAAACCTTTAATCTTCCTTAGTGATCACTTGTATGGTGTAGTTTTCAATTTGGCTGGCTAAAACTCAAGATTTGAGCAAGGTTGGAAGCTAAAATTGAAGAAGTCTTCCTTGTTTCTTTCCTCAAGAGGTTCGGCCAAGGAGGTGCAAAAATGAGGAAAAATTGGTCAAAAATTGGTTTTAGTAAAGTTAGTATCTTAAGTCAAAAGTCCAACTTCTAATGAAGGCATGACACTTGGCTTCTTGAAGGTTCTAAGGTTATCTTCTCACCCCCAATGATTCATCTATCTAACTAATTTCTAATCATCTCCTAGCACCATGTAGAATAATATCACTTAATACTTCATCACCAATTCGCCAAAATTATATCGCACTAACGGGTCCCACATCCAATAATGCACTCTAATTGAACGTACACTAACTTATACTAGGAAAATGAGTTAAAAACTGTACTTACTTATAAAATGTATAGAAAATTTAATATTTTCAAAGACAGTATAAAAATGTAGGCAAAGAAATAAAATAATATATTAGAAAATGTGAAAATTTTCGGGTTCTCACAGTTGCTAAAAGAAAAATTGGACATTTAATCGAAGTTGCTTGGACACTTTTGGAGTGATGTAGTTTTAACTGCATGTTATTTAATTAATCACATGCCATCCAATATTCTTGGCGGTCGATTACCTCACTCCATTTTTTTTCCTTAGGACCCTATATTTAAATTACCTCATCGTATTTTTGGATGTGTGTGTTTTGTTCATCAGCTTGCTCCCGGGGTGGATAAATTAGATTCTCGTGCCATTAAGTGTATTTTCTTAGGATACGCACGAGCGCAAAAAGGGTATAGATGTTACAGTCAAATTTTAAATCGTTTTTTTCACTTGTGCTGATGTTACTTTCTTTGAATCCACTCCTTATTTTATAAAGCAAGGTATGTCTTGTGAGTTAGACTAGTGTTCCTCTTTTCCTTCTCCTATTTTGCCAGTCCCTTCGTCTTTATTACTTGAGTTATCTAGTTCACCAGATTTCACAACTCGATTATCTTGTCCTAATCTTTAAGTTTATTCTCATCGTTCCATGGTTGAGAAAGCTCCTGATATGCTACGCACTTCACCAATTAACTCTCAATCTTCAAATCCAAGTATGACGCCCTCCTGTGAGTCAAATCTTCCTATTGCTTTACGTAAAGGTAAGAGACATTGTACTTCTCATCCTATTTCTAATTGTCTCTTATTCTCGTCTCTCTTTGTCATATTTTTCTTTTGTTGTTTCCCTTGATTCGGTATCCATTCCTAAGTCTATTACCCATGCTCTCAATAATCCTGGTTAGAGATTAGCTATGCAAGAAGAGATGCTTGCTTTGGAGAAAAATGGTACTTGGGATCTTGTTCCTCTTCCTTCTGGTAAGTCGGTTGTTGGTTATAAATGGATGTACACTATAAAAGTACAACCTAATGGTTCTATTGATAGATTGAAGGCTCGTCTGGTAGCTAAAGGATTTGCTCAGGTATATGGAATCGACTACTTCGAAACTTTTTCTCTTGTTGCAAAGATTACCTCTGTTCGTCTTCTTATCTCTTTGGCAACAACTTATAATTGGCCATTGCATCAATTGGATGTGAAAAATGCATTTCTGCATGGAGATTTAGAAGAAGAGGTATATATGGAACAACCTTCTGGATTTGTTGTTCAGGGGAAGCATCCGCGGTTGGTTTGTTGTTTGAAAAAATTCTTGTATGGATTGAAACAGTCTCTGAGGGCTTGGTTTGGCCGGTTTAGTAGTGTTGTCATGGAGTTCGGTCTGACAAGATGTGGAGTAGATCACTCTGTATTTTATCGGCATTCTAATGCTGGTAAAATTTTATTAGTTGTTTATGTGGATGATATTGTGATTACGGGTGATGATGTTATGGGGATCCAGAAATTTAAATCCAATCTGCAGGCAAACTTTCAGACAAAGGATTTAGGTCATCTACAGTATTTTCTGGGTATTGAGGTAGTTCGGTCTAAACATGGGATTTATTTATGTCAAAGGAAATATGTACTCGATATGTTGAGTGAAGTTGGGATGTTAGGTTGCCGACCTATGGATACTCCTATAGATTCCAATGTGAAATTAGTAGGAGATCAAAGTGCATTACTTGATGATCCTAGGCAATATCGAAGACTTGTGGGTAAATTAAATTATCTCACTGTAACGAGACTTGACATTTCGTTTGCAGTGAGTGTTGTAAGTCAATTTCTTGATACCCCTCATACTAGTCATTGGGATGCTGTTATACGGATTTTCAGGTATCTTAAGAGTGCACTTGAAAAAGGGTTGCTGTATCAAAATCATGGATACACTGATATTGAAGGATATAGTGATGCAGATTGGACTGGTTCTGCATCAGATCAAAAATCGACCACAGGATATTGTGTGTTTGTTGGTGGTAATTTAGTGTCGTGGAAGAGTAAGAAGCAAACATTTATCTCCAGATCAAGTGCAGAATCTGAGTACCGCGCTATAGCTCACACTGTGTGTGAGTTGGTTTGGTTGAAGAGCATGTTACTTGAAATTGGGTTTGAGCATAAACAGCCTATAAATTTAGTGTGTGATAATCAGGCAGCTGTCCATATTGCGTCTAATCCAGTGTTTCATGAAAGGACAAAACATATTGAAGTTGATTGTCACTTCATTCGAGAGAAATTGCTTGATGGAGTCATCAAGACATCTCATGTACCGTCTGTAGATCAATTGGCTGATTTGTTTACCAAGAGTTTAGGGGACTCCAGGATGAAATACATTTGTAACAAGTTGGGTGCTTATTATATATATGCTCCAACTTGAGGGGAGTGTTAGGAGAATATCAGTATTCTTGTAGATAATAAATTAGTAAGGGTATTCTTGTCAATAGTTGGTTAGGTCTGTACTCCTATAAATACTAGTAGGTCACTCATAATATGGTGACTAGATGTTTTCCTCCCAAAATACCTGTTAAAACAAGTAAATAACAATTCGGGCAAGAAAAATAAACAGAAACAATTCAAGGATATAAGAGCTCTCAGGAGCTAAGTTCCACTTACTTTGCCATTTCTTGATCGATTACCTTCCCGTAATGACACTCCGTCAACCGAGTCGTTATGTTTAATTCCGAAGATTTCCACTTTTCTTCACAGTTCCTTCTACCATACAACCCCCCACCGGGTCCGAACTGCTATAAAGGCGCTACTGCACGAGTAGGCCAAGCAAGATCTCTCCAATAGATCATGCTTATACAGGTTGTCTCATGGCTCACCAAGGTTCCCGACTAAACCCAAGTCGGCTCGAGCCCAAGGTCGCCCGATGAGTTTGGGCGTCCACAGTTCAGTTCAGTTCAGTTATGAGTCGAGGAGATTCACTCCAACGACGTATGCAGCCATAGCATATCATTTCATTTCGTTCAATCATTTAATACATTTCAATCATTCATTGCATTTCAATCAATTCGATCATGATCCATTTAAATGAGAGTGAGTGCGATAAAGTACACACTCGACTCAACGGTTATAGTCGTTCTAAACATAACTTGTGAATTCACATAATTTTAACTAGACATGCACTTGACACTCACCTAATTAAAAGGAGAGTAGGTTGCACAATTTGAGTACTTAGGCGTCCGTTGTGAGGTCCTCTTGAAGGTCCCCTTGAATGCCTGAGCAAACAATGGGTATCTATTACACACTATCACTTAGAATCCCCAATTATCAAGGAAGATTGCACACTTGTATAATCTAAGAAAATATCATGAAAATGAGCCTTAATTGCTCAAATTCAAGATTCGAAAGTGGTGTTTAATAACACAAGGAAAAACTGGTTTCCTTCATGAAGACAAGTCCAAAATGGTCAATTAGTATTGAAGGATAGGGAAGAGTTTCAAAAACTCAATTCCAGTTAAGTTTGAAAATTTCAGATTTGAGGTACATTCTTAGAAAAATCATATCTCACTCTTCGTAGGTCCAAAATTGGAAAACTTGGTACCGTTGGAAATTAGTTTCGAAGTAATAGAAGTTCCTATAAGGCACTTTTCCATGATTCAAAATGAAAGACACTCAAATTTTGGCTTCAAGTTGCTGATTTGAACTCCCAAGACAGATTCAGGGTTGGTTTTTGGTGAACTTTGGAAATTCGGCAAAATTCATAGAATGCGAACTAGCCTCTAAAATTTGAAACTCAATTAGAGTTACAATCAAAGTTTAAAACACAACAAATGGAACAAGAATCGGAATTTTGAGTACCAAGATATAGCAGCTCAAAGTTGGTTTGAAATGACGACCATTGGGTAATTTTTCAGATTTGAAACACAAACTTTGGGATTCTAGTTGGGCATCAAAATGGACTTGGAATGGCACCAAATTTGTTATGATTACACTACCATATAAGGGCTAAAGTTCTAGGAATGTACAAGGCAATTCTGCCTTATGCTTCCATTTTCCTTTTTTCGAACCTTTGACCAAAGAAATCATCTCAAACATGGTTCATTTATGAATCAAAGGTCCAAGAAACATTCAACACATATTTGGTAGGTGATTAACACCAGAAGTTTCAAAATAACAAGTCCCAATTCGAGCTAAGCTCTGGCAATCCAAAACTAGGGTTTTCTATCATTGACGTAGCTCTGTAATTTGGACACAACTCACTCAATTCAACTTAGAATTAAGCATGGTTTGTGGAATTGGAAATACATTCATAGGGCTACAATTCATCAGAAGAAATCATTCTGAAATTCAGTCCATAGCTAGCTGAAATTCAAACAACAAGTCCCAACACCTCATTGACTCTCTAGCAGAGTAACAAAATAGAACAGGTGACTCTGAAGAATTGGTACGGCTCACTCAAGTCGAATCAGGGGATGCATTTTATAGCGTTAGAAAACGGAAAGTGTCTAGTTTCAAATGCCACAAATGACACTTGATTTCAACGTCGGAGCAAAGAGTTATGGTAGTTTAAAGTTCGCTGCCAGAGTACCTCTGTACACGTTTTCCAGGTTTGAACATGTTTCGAAAATGCAACTTTTACTCAACAAAATTAAGTGAGTTTTGGTGGAAACTTTTCAAACAACCTATACAACATATCTACATCAAAATCAAAGCAATTTAACCACAAAAAAATCGAACCAAGGCCTCTGCACAAACAGGGCAGAATTCGACCCTTTCTCTTGCAAGTTTCCCTTTTGTTTTCCTTCCACTTTTTCAACTTATATCCACTAATTTAACACTTAATCAACATAAATAACATCCAATATCATCATATCAGTCCAACAAGTCCATTGTGGGATTTCATAGAGCCCACTCACATGATTTTCAACCAACCAAAGTTACCCACATGAAGCTACAAGCTTCCAAATCCAATCTAACTCTCAAAAATCAAGTTTCAAAGGTTGGATGATTTGCTACCTTCTTGGATGTTGAATACTAGAATTTCGGCCACTAAGAAGCTCCAAGAAACCGTGGATAAGTTGCTCCTCTCCTCGTCCAAGATAGTCTCCAAGTTGTTTTGAATTTGTGTGGCAAATTTAAAGTGAAATGGATGGATGATTTGAGTAAGATGATGAAGAAGTTTTTTGCTCCTTCTTGCCTTGAGGGTTTCAGCTACTTTGAGAGGGAAAAGAGAGAGATGGTGCTGATGCAAAGCTTCTTGGAGAAGCTTGGTAGGTGTAAGATTTAAGTGCACAAAAGTCAACTCTCCAATAGTGTGCGTACTCGCGCGTTTCGTCCCCGTTTCCTCTCGGGTTTGTTTTACTTGTGCGCTAAACCTCAATGCACTTCCTTTAGCACTATTATTATCCACTCTTAGTAGTCTAACAATAATTTCTAAAATCCTCCAATTAGTCGTGCGCGCGAAAACGCGAACTTCCGACTTGTGCGCGATAAAGCGAAATTTCTAAGAAATTCTTATAACGATAGTATAACTAACTAATACTTGAGTACTTAATCATAAAAATAACCATTTTAGGGGTAAACCAATAAATAAGTGAATAATTCGATAAAATAAATAAATAAAAAAAATTACGAGTCCTCACACCCTTAACGAATTTGACAAAGAAGCAAAGAAAATATATTTGGGATGCTAATTGTAAAACCAGTTTCCAAGAGTTTAAGAAGTGATTGACTATGGCACCAGTGTTAGCTTTGTCAAATGGGAAGGATAACTATACGTATATACAGATGGTTTAAGAGAAGGATTGAGGTGTGTCTTAATGCAAGATAGGAATGTAATTGCCTATGTTCTTGGAAGTTAAAATCTCATGAGTAGAATTATCCAACCAATGATTTAGAACTCGTTATCGTTGTACTTGCTTTGATGAAATGGCTGCATTATTTGTATGGGGTGACTTTTAAAATGTATACGGATCATAAAAGTTTTTAAATATTTATTCTCCCAAAAGAATTAAACTTGAGGCAACGTCGGTGGATAGATTTCTTAGAAGATTATGACTGTACCATCAATTACCATCTAGGAAAAGTTAATGTAGTGTCAGATGCCTTAAGTCAGAAAACTCAACTAGCAGGTTTGATTATAAGAGAGTGGAACTTGTTAGAAGATGTTAGTGAATGGAATCCTCGTCTTGAGTCATAAAAAGTTATCTTAGGAAATATTGTGGTGAAATCAATATTGATGGATCGAATTAAAGAGGTTTCAAAGAAAGAACCAACAGTACAAAAGTGGATGGAGAGAATGAAAAAGGGAGAATTAGTCGACTTTAATCTAGCTCCCGATGGAATTCTAAGGTTTCGAAATCACATTGTTGTACCAAAGAATGAGGAATTGAAAAAGGACATTTTAGGAGAATCTCACCGTTCTAGGTACACTGTGCATCCAGGTAGTGGCAAGATGTATCAAGATTTCAAAAGTCTATATTGGTGGGACAACATGAAATCGAAGATTGCTCAATTTGTTCAAAAATGTCTTACTTGTCAGCAAGTGAAAGCCGAGTATAAAAAAACTGTAGGGTTTGTTACAGCCTCTAAAAATACATGAATGAAAGTGGGAACACATAACAATGGATTTTGTGTCACGGTTACCACGAACTCAAAAGGGTCATGATGCGGTTTGGGTGATAGTAGATCGATTAACTAAATCTGCACATTTCTTGCAAGTTAATAAGAAATATTTTTCAGAGAAGCTTGTCAAACTTTATATGGATGAGATTGTAAGACTGTATGGGGTACCAGTGAGCATAGTATCCGATAGAGATTTTAGATTTGTATCTCGATTTTGCAGAAGTTACAAGAGACTTTAGGGACTAAACTGAACTATAGCACAACCTATCATCCTCAAACAGATGGACAGTTAGAGAGAACTATTCAAACCCTTGAGAATATGTTAAAAGCATGTATTGTGGATTTTGGAGGAAATTGGAGCCGGTACATGACATTAGTCGAGTCTGTGTATAACTACAGTTATCATTCTTCTATCTAAATAGCCCCATATGAAGCACTTTATGGACGGAAATGCCGATCACCGATCCACTTGGATGAAGTAGGAGAGAGAAAGGTTATAGAATTCAACAACGATACTATGGGTTGAGGAAACCTATGAAAAGGTAAAAATGATATGTCAGAAGGCTTCAAAAGGCCCAAAATCGACAAAAGATCTATGTCAACCATCGGAGAAAAGATTTGGAATTTGAAATAGGAGATAAGGTGTTTCTTAAGGTAGAGGAAGAAACTTAGGAGTTAGAGACGGACATGCAACAGGAAATACCCTGAGTTATTTACTAATAAAGGTATGAATTTTGAAATCGAAATTCTCTTAAGGGGGAGAGAGTGTGAAAACTTGAAAATTCGCTTATATTTTCTTCTAATTCTCTTTTATTTTGAATAAGTTAATTTATAATTCCTTTACTGCTAATTTACTTTCCTTAATAGTTGTAATAAATAATAGAGTCGAGAGTTTTATTTTTACTTTTATAAATAGTGTATGTTAGTTTTGATGCATTACAGTAGTGTGATCAATTGGTGAGATGTGTGTACTAAATTTGGTGGATAAGAGCGGGGGTTGAGTAAGAGGAAGTATGTGATTAAAAGTGCTAAGAGTTAGTTAGTGAATCATAAGTTCAAACAAAAGTACAAGAGAGGCAAAAACATAGGCTTGAACTGACTCGCGCCGTTTGTTATCGGTCGAAAATACCACTTGAGCAAGACTTTCTTTCCTTAATCTTCATATTTTTCCTTCATTTTCTTTCCCTAATTTTATCATAGGGTTGGCCGAAATTATTGACCAAGAAAGAGAGCAAAAAGGAAAAAAAAAAGAGGAAAAATGAATGATTGCCAAGTGTTGGCAATCAAAGTAACCTTTGACCAAAAGCTTTCTTCCATTCTTATCTTTCCTAACACAAAAATTCCTTCACTTTTCATCTTCTTTGGCCGACTCTTGAGAGGAGAAAGAGAGAAGAAAGCTTCAAGTTACATCTTGATTTTTGCCTTGCTTGAGTGAGAAATCAACAAGAATCACTAGTTTAATCTGAACAAAGTTGCAACAAGGAGCTAAGGAAACTTGTAGTGGAGTTAATTGGAGAGGAAAGCCTCGGTTTTTCACTTTCTTTTGGAGGTTTGAAGGTATTAAGTTGGAAAACATTCCTTCTCTTTCTTATCTTGCAATTTATTAGATAGATGACTTGAAATTGAAAGTTTTATGGAAGATATCATGGATTTGTGAAGATCGGTGAAATTTCCAGCCTAGGGTTTTATTTTTCAGCCTTGTTTTATATTTTTCATCCATGATATAATGGTATCTAGTCATGTTATGGGCGTGTATGAAGATTTGTAGCTTTAATGTGACTTTTTAGCTACTAAATAGGAATTTCCAGCTTTAGCTCTAAATTTTCAGCCTGAGTAGAGAATTTTCGAGCTTAGACATATGATGTTTATATGCTAGAGATAAGTTTAAATTGGTTGGTTTTGTATCCTAGTATAGGAACCCTTTTTACCCTTTTTACCTTTTTACCCTTGTTTTGCTAGTAAGTTTATCTTGGAAATTTTGAGGAAAAGTTAAGGAAAAAATAGGGGAGGTGCTGCCCAATTTTTTTTCTAGGAGGGTGAGTGAGTGAAAGTGGAAGTAGAGGGTGATTTGAGATCGATTTGGACCTAGCTTGCTCAAGGATATTTAGGTCGACTTTGGTGGTGATTCATACATTGAAAATTTTCCCAAAAGTATACATTTCTCAAATACAAAGTAACGGTCACTTTAAACGAGATTTTCTAGTCGCATATCACAAGCTATAAATTTAAAGGCTTCAATCGTTTCTTTGCCAAAATCAAAAGAGCGGACATGTATTTTCTTAGGGTTTATCAAGTATTATAATTACTATTTAAATGAGCTTTATTTACTTGCTTTATCCTTGATATTAAGAAGCGAAAGTCGTATATTTGAAACCCTATTTGGTTACAAGCTGCTACCCGATATTTTATCACAAATTTTGACTCTTGCCAGGGGGTTGGGACTTGGGCTTGATTTGGATAAGCAATAAATCATTAGTGAGTATTTCCAACTGCATGACCGAACTTGATACTTGAATGCAATATTTTCTTGATGTGATTAGATATTTCTTTGACTTGTTTGGTCGGGTAAGGGTGTACTTTATCGCACTTGCCCTAATGCGATTTATTACTGTGCACTGGTTACAAATGGTTAGATGTACATGTGTATGACTTGAATACTTCCTCGGATCCCAACCCTATTGGTTAGTCGGTTGAATCGAGCTAGTAAGGGCTTTGATCGAGGAGACTGGTGAACCATAGGTACTGTTTATTATTTATTGCGTAATCCTCTAGATATGGTCCACTGGATTCGTTATACTCGAGTATTATCACCACAGTTAATGTTGGAGTTCGGGCCTAGTAAGGGGTTTGATTGGTCGGTGGTGATTGGAGTTAAGTGGTGCTCCATTGGACTTGTTATACTACTTGAAAGTTGACGGAGGGTCAACTACTTCTTAGCAAGTTGCGGCTGAGTTAGCTTGCAAGAGCGACCCATATCCTTATATTTGGAAATGTTGAATCCTTGACTAACGGGTTGCTTGCAGTATTATTGCTTATTTTCATGAACTTTTGTGCTCGCTCACTTTGATATTTTAAGTTTTCTATAATGGCCAACTTGCTACTTGTTTTACATGAAATTTTGGAACCTCACTGAGTTTTAACTCACTCTATTAGTTTTGTTTTCCTTACAGGGGGTGTGAGCATAGGCGTGAGGGAGGAACAAGTTGATTTTGTCTAGATTTTTTACTTTTGTAATTATTCTAGTGCTAGTGCTTGAGTAGGGATTAGAAGTGCAACTAGAACTTGAATCTTTTGTTATATTTTGGTATGTATGAATATTTGAGATAGACATGTGTATGGATGTACATTCTAAGTTTGGAAACTGCTGTTTCAGGTACTTTTGAAGTTATAATTTATTTTCTTGAAGTTGTGTGAGTGAGTCCTGGGGAGAGCTGGGCAGGCGGTCTGCTAAACCCTGGGGTACGCCCTAGGGAGAGTGGGATCGTCACATCAACCGCATGTTTCTCGATGATGAAAGTTGAATTAGTTCTTGCACAAAACATGAAAGTTGTAGCTAATTGAGTTATCTTTCCAATGCATCAAGAATCATCTCATTAGGTTCGTGTAGGTTGAGAAATAACCAAAATACTAACTGGTCGATGCCATATTTCAGCTTTTGACAGAAATGTTTTCCCACTATATTTTGACTTTTTGACTAGGAAACTCAAGGAACTGGATTTCGATTCTTCATAAGACTTGTAGAGTTATGTCTTAGCTTCAAAGTGGTCAAGAATCACCTCAATCCAATACTTGTAACTCAAGATATAGCTAAAATATCATGATGTGTCAAAACTGTCCAACTCTTTTTTACTTGAATCTCTTCATATGTTACCAAAACCTAGAAAACAATACAAATTTGCATATTAACCCATACCTTTGCATGTTTGATTAAGAAACACTACTTGTATGAAAAATAACTTATAAAGAACTCAATTCTTCCATTTCAACTTAAAACACACCAAAAACTTAACCAAAAACCTAACTAAAAATAAATAAAATAAAAACTAATCAAACTCCCCCACACTCGAAAATTAAGAATTACAAATCATTACAATAGTTTAAATATATCCCTGTGTACTCATGTATCTTTCAGTTTCATTTCTTTGTTTTTTTAATGGCTAACCCCATGCGCGAGGAGGGACGCTACCCCCTTGTATTATTGAAAGCCACAAATTACCTAGGTGGAGTAGGGCATAAGACCCAAATCTCCAAAGAAAACTAGGAACCAAAGTTACAAAGACGTTATTTACGAACAGCTTTAGTGCGTATGAAGGGAGTCCCCTGTCCTATCTAAAACCATGGCTCCCCTAGCCAGCCTTGGTAATTCCAATTGTGAGGTATAACGGGACAAGAGACGAAGAATGCGCCCCAACCTTGGACAAAACATCCGCCACCTGGTTTGCTTCGCGAAAACAATGCCCCCACTGTCCACTCCAACCCTTGTACTGCCTTTAACGCATCTACCTTAGACCAAACCAACCACGGGCAACCCGACTTGTCTTGGAGGATGTTCACTAACATTAGAGAGTCCATCTCCACCTGTATATGTGAGAAACCCCGTAGAAGGCACTACTACACCCCAAAATGTAGTGACTTGATCTCGGCTTGTATACATGTCAGCACCCTAAATGGAATGGAGAATCCAACAACAAAGCACCAGATGAGTCCCTTAGCACACCACCCCCGCCACTACCTCTCGGGTTGCCTAGGGCGTAGCCATCCATATTCAATTTGCACAATCCCTGAGCAGGTTTTTCCCAAGACACCACCCTATGGGAATACCGAGGTTTCCATCCATGAATACTGGTGTAAAAGGCATGCTAGGACACCAACCCATCGGACTCCCCTGCACCCTTGCCACTGACTACCCCAACTACATCCACCAGAATATGATAAAAAATGGTCTATCTATGCATGCACCGTCCTTCAAAGCTTGCTAAATTCCGTGCCTTCCAAATATGCAGTAGATTACGCTGGGCAGCACCGTATTTAGTGAATCCATACAAGAATGACGTTTTGGTTGACACCACCAACCAGCCAGTCGAGAGCAAACGCCCGCCCTTCTGTAGACCACACCCGCAGCATTCCCAAAATATGCCCAAAGATATTGAGCTATGTCTCCTGAAAAAATATGATCCAATGATTCGGATTGCGAGTTCGTACAACAGAAGCATTTTAATGGACCATGAACACTCAACCTTCCTAACGAAGACGCTAAAGGCAACCAATCTAGCAACACACACACCACAAAAAAGGATATTTTGACAGGCAGCAAAGAATGCCAAGCCCCGTCAAACATGAACGAAGAAGGCATCTGACCACGGGACAACAGATAAGACGAAGCAGTTGAAAATTCCCTTAACTCCGTCAACCACCATAACACACAATCTTGCGCTTCTCCCATTGTGGACTGACTTACTAACAATCTCTGCAACAATATGATCTAGGACCCATTGACTAAGCAATTGATGATTCCACCGTCCATTCGACACAAAATCCAATACTGAATGATCCAAGACCCTTTGCAACCGCTGGCACAATGGACTGGATCCAAGCCAGTTATCAAACCAGAAGTTACATTGTCCTGACCGTACCAACCACCAGAGGTTTTGTTCAGCCAACTCACGTACTTGGAGCATTCGTCTCCAAACATATGAGCTGCCCTTTGTCACCCCCACCATGCATGGATGACTATATCGACAATACTTGGCGTGCATAAACATAGACCATAAACAATCACTCATTCGAAAACTGCCACCATAATTTAAATGAGAACGTTATATAAACCTCCAACGATGAATGAACGCCTATTCCCCCATGTGATGTGTTGGCACATAAATTTTGCGTCTTGATCCAATGATGATGGAGGCCATTCTTCCTCTCTCCCCAAGGAATTTTGCCATGGCCTGTTCAGCCAAGGCGAGGACACCCTTCGGAGGACTCGCAGCCGCAAGCAGGTGGGTCGGCATTGCTGACAGGACATGCTTAATGAGGATAATACGTCCCCTACTGGAAAGGCATCGGGTCATCCAAGATGACACCTTATTAATGACTGACTGCACCAGCTCCATGAAGTGCGCACTCTTTCGCCGTCCAATAAATAACGGGCAGCCCAAGTATCGCACCGGAATAACTTGTGAGCAAAACCTATAGTGCTGCACCCTTGCCACACACCGTCTAGGTAATTTATCATGCACCAAGAAACCGCTCTTCTGCACATTAATCTGCTGGCCCGACATTGCCTCATAACATCCAATAGTCTGCAGGACACACCGTAGTGAAGTGGAACAGGCACTTGAAAAATAAGGACATCATTCGCATAACTGAGATGGGTGATCTTAGGGCAACCCTTTGGCACCGAAAAACACTTGAAATCCTGATTATTCAGCAACTTGTTCAAAAAACGAGACAACACCTCCGCACCAATAATGAATAATGATGGAGACAATGGATCCCCTTGACGAACCCTCCGCGTGGATTTAAAGAAACTCACATTTGCCCTATTAACCAAAACTGAAAACCAAACATTCGATACTAATCTCCATGTCATGTCAATCCATTGCTCACCAAATCCAAACCTCCTCAAGACCATAGTCAAAACATCCGTGAGACACGGTCATAAGCCTTTGACATACCAAGCTTTAGGGCGACATTGGCATACCTTGATGGCCTACCCATACTAGACAGGAGCTCCTAGGCAAGGAAAAAATTGTCCGATATTAGACGTCCCGCACAAACCCACTCTACTATGGAGAGATGATCTTTGGAAGTACTTTACCCAATCGATCTGCCCATAGTCGCAAAAAAAATTTGTTGACAAAATGGCACAAGCTAATAGGCCTAAACTGCGAGAAATACTGGGGATGTGCTATCTTAGGTAGTAGCACAATGGAAGTCGCTGTGACTGCCCTTGGCAATTCAGCTTCGCAAAAGAAACTGCACACTACCCTAACCACGCCTTCTCCAATAATCGACCATGTAGCCGTAAAAAATTTACCAGTGTAGCCATCCGGACCCGACGCGCTCTCCCGATCCATATCAAACACTACACTACGAATCTCCTCCATGGAAGGGACTTGTTCTAGGAAAACATTATCCTCGTCCGTCAAAAGCTTTGGGATATTCTATAGCAAACCAGGAGGTGAAGTCGGTTGATGGGCCGTAAACATCTTCTCGAAAAAACGTACCACTTCTTCCCCTATTGCCTCCTCAGATTCAACCCATTCACCTCGTTCATTCTTGATCTTGTGAATCACCGATTGCAACCTCTGTTGTTTCACCACGGAGTGAAAGAACTTCGTGTTTCTGTCTCCCTCTTGTAACCACTTAACACGAGCTTTCCACTTCCAAAAGAGCTTCTCCATCCGCAAAGCAGCACGTAGATGAGCTTGAGCAAGATGTGTGAGGACCCGAATTTTATTTTACTTACTTTTATTTTATTTTACTGGTTTAATTAATTAATTATTTATTCATTTGCTCCAGTTAAATTATTTCATCCTTTTTAATTGCATTTGCATGGAACACTGTCTCATTTTATATTTTTAAAAATGTTTGCTAGTAAATTTAATTTTTTGCGGCTCGTTTAGTGAGAAATAGTGCGTACACGTTTTTCGAGACAAAGTTTGGTCTGAGAGTGCAGTGGTCTTGGAGAATTAAGGATGATCAATAGTAGACTAAGATAAATTAATTAAGGGATTAGACGTGAGTGAGTTGAATTAAGTTTAATTAGGAGCACTAATGGCCCACTATTCATTAGTTGACTTTTTGTACCAAAGTACCTTTATGTCATTTCTTTCTTTCATTCCATCACTTCACCAACAACTCACTCAAACCCTTTCTTTCCCCTCCTCTCTTGGCTGGCCACCCTTCACCATTTCTTGCCAAAAATTTCAGCTTCCTTTTCTTCCATTTTTGCTCCAAAAACACACTCCAAACTTGATCCTTTTCTTGGAACATCACTCAAGCTTGAAGGGAGACTTGAAGGAGGAAGGAACCTTGGTGGTTTAGAGCTTAAACTCTAGTGGTTTGGTCTTCATCTCTTGGAAGTAAGGCAACACCCCAAAGCTCTCATTTTTCCTTCCAACTTATGGTTAGTTTAGTTAGTTTTAACTAGTTAAGCATTGGGTTATTGATGGGTTCAATGAACCTTGATTCTAGGTAGATGTCTTGAGGTGGCTTCTTAGGTAGTGGTCTTGAGGAATTATTGTGTGTTTAGTTGTTTGTTTGGTGATTGTTTTGAAGATTTATGGCTTGATTTCGGTTGGGAAAGTTGAAAAGAAATTTGAAGAAAGGAAAAAACATGCAGTCCAAAATTTTGCTGATTATTTCCCTCATGTTAATTTCGAATTTTGTGGTTATTTTGGTGCCAAAATGCTTGTTATATGTTGGTGTTTATGTGTGTCAATTATCTCTTAAAAAGCATTTCATTTGGTTGAATTAAAGTTGGGTTAAAGTGAGGATGCACATCTGGAAAATTTATGATCAGCATACCAGACCAGTGTGTACGTATTAACCCATAACTTTTCATCCAGGAGTCAAAATCAAGTGCTATTTATGGCATATGAAACTAGAATCTGAGGAATTTCCAACGGTATAACATCACCTGCTAGTTCATTTTCTATGAGCCATAGTGAACCGGAAAAATTGACTGATTTTTCTCACTGTTTTCATCCGAGAACAAGTGTAGCTGCAGTATGTAGCTCGTTTTTCACTCATCTTATAAAACGAATTTTAAGACAGTTCCTTCTAGTGATTTTTACCGTTTTGAATCTAGTTTTCAACGTCATAAACCACGCTAAATTTTGAGTTGTGTAACTTTAGTTATAACCTGATTTTGAAACTGTGTCAAGTGCTCCAAAACTGGGAATTCCGTGAACCAGGTTCCAAAAATCAACTTTCCAAAAACTATTGTATCTTGGTGTAAGAAAGGTCCGAATTGAGTTCTGTTTGTTTTATTTGAAACTAGATTTGGACTTCTATCAGTGGTATAAATTCAAGGGCTGATTCTATTTCTATGAATTTTACCAAATTTTCAAAGTTTACTGAAAATGCAAGACTGTTTTGCTCTGTTCTTGCTGGAACAGTGAGTTGAAACTAAAATTTGAATCTGGGAAAATTGTCTTCTAGAGAGTTTTAGTACATTAAATCTAGTTTCCAACGGTATAATGTTTCTAATTTTTGGACTTATGGAACTCAAGATATGATTTTCCAAGTGGTGTCGTACAAAGCTGGAATTTTCTGGTTTCAAACAAAATGCTCTTTTAAGAACTCTCAACTTTCCTCTGAGATTGTTAGTTCATTTTAAGTTTGATTTCATAGATGGATACAAGGTCTCTTTGAACATTAGACCTTCATTTTGAATCTTGGTTCTGAAAGGATTAAACCTCTCTTGATGCGTTTTCTTGGTTGCCTAACTTTCTTGGTTAATTGTACCTCAATTCATACTTGAGAAATGGATCTCAACCCCTAGTCTTATGCCCTTGATTTCCATGACGTTGGACTCTAAAAATGAAGCGTTTTACCTAGAGTAAATCTTGGAGAATTTCACTAGTTTATACTCGAAACTTGGAACTTTTGACTTCGACCTTTATTATAAAAAATGAGTGGAGTTTTGATGAATTTTGACTCCATTAGTTTAGAAAATGTAAACGCTCTTTTATATTCTAAACCTTGGGCATAGAATTAGAAGTTTTGAGAGATGAAAACCATCTTCCCTTTTTCTCGATTTTCGTGCCGAGAGTAAATATGGTACTTTCTTTTGGAACTGAGGGTTCTTGCCAAGACTTGACTCGAAAATGACTTTTAAGTTTCCTTTGAGTATTGTTTCAATGGTTTAACGAGAAAAGCTCTTTTAACTTGACTCGAACTTGTAACCTTGAGAGTGGGTAGCAAGAAGATGTTTTTTTTTACTAGCCTTGGTCGAGTACTTAGGTAATCGTGATTGTGCATGTCTCAGGTGGTCACGTGGATGCCGAGGAGCTTGTCTGACCTTTCGCTTTTGCTCTTGTTTTACCTTTGACTTTTGGTGAGTGTCAAGTGCAAGTTCAATGTTACTGTGAGAACCCGAATTTTTGTCACTTATAATTCTATTTTTATGGCTTATTTAAATATTTATTCACCCGTTTTCTCCGAATAATTTATTTCAACCATTTTAAATTCATTTACATGGAATAATGTCTCGCTTATATTTTTAAAATGTTCCGTTAGCAAATTTAATTTTTCGAAGACTCGTTTAGTAAGAAATAATGAATACACGTTTTTCAAGGCAATAATTGATTCGAGAGTGCAAAATCTTGGAGGATTAAGAATGATTACTAGTAGATTAAGAAAAGTTAAATTGAGGGATTAGATGTGATTAACTTAAATAAAGCTTTTATTGTACGCGCATCGATAGTTTCTCGAAAGTCATACCGCGCAACAAATTGGAGATTTAAGGAATTAATATTTGTGAGGACTTATGTTTTATTTCTAAAATGGTTAATTCATAATTAATTACATTAGTAGTAGTTAATTATATAATCGTTATATGAATTTCTCGTAAATTTCGCCTTATTGCGCGCGAATTGGAATTTCACGTATATCAAGTCGGAACGGCTAAGTGGAGATTTAAGAAACTTATTCTAGACTTACTAAGAGTGAATAATTATAATGTTTAAGGAAGTGCATTAGAGGTTTAGTGCACAAGTGAAACAAACCCGAGAGAAATGGACATGAAACGCGTACGCGCGACCACTAGTGAGAGTTAACTTTTTGCACACAACCTAAGGCTACTATTCCATTCTTTCTCCCCAAGTCTTAGCACACAAAAACCTCTCTTTTTTCTCTCATCTTGGCCGGCCATAACAGCAAGAAAAGAAGGAAGAAATGCTCTCCATCATCTTGCATTATTCTTGCTCCAAATCATCTCCAACTTTGCAACTAACCACAAAACCACTTGGAGATTCACTTGAGATTGGAAGGAAGCTTCATCTTGGTGGTTTTCTTGGGGGTTTTAGTGGTAAAATTTCTGGTTTATCTCAAGGAGTAGGAGGTAATCATCCAACCACTTAATCTTAGCTTTAATGGGTTTACTTGTTGTTATGAACCTTGTAGCTTCATTATAGTTGTTGTTACTTGGATTTAAATGGTTGGAGTGGGCTCTATGAACCCACCTTGGATATATGGACTGATATGATGCTTATAAGTGTTGTTTATGTTAATTAAGTGGTAAACAAGTTGAGATTAGTTGGAAATTGAAAGGAAAGTTGAGGAAAATTTCGGTTGGTTGATGACCAATTCTGCCTTGTTTTTGCTGAAGCTTTGATTCGAATTTTTGGTGATCAAATGACCTTGAATCTGATGTAGATATGTTGTATAGGATGTGTAGAAAGTTTCCACCGAAAATCACTTGATTTGGTTGAGAAAAAGTTGAGTTTTGGGCAAGAACAAAATTGAAAATCGCGTAAACAGGGGTCTTCTGGTAGTGATTTTTGAACGAGCATATCTCTCTGCTCAGATGTCGAAATCAAGTGCCGTTTGTGGCATTTGAAACTAGAAACTTCCATTTTTCTAATGGTATAAAATTAATTTCCTGATTTGACTTGAGTGAGCCGTAGTGGTTCACCAAAGTTACCTATCCTGTTTTATTGCTCTGCTCGAGGGTCAGTGATGAGCTGAGCCTTGTTGCTTGAATTCGAGCTACCTATAGCCTAATAGCCTAAGTTGACTTGGGACTTGTTGTTTTGAAATTTTTGATGTCAAACATCTATCAAAATGTATATTAGATGTTTCTTAAACTTTTGTTTCACAAATGAGCCAGATTTGAGTTGATTTTATTGGGTAAGATGTTGGAAAAAGAAAAAGGAAACAAGAAGGCAGATTTGCCTTGGAAATTCTTTGAGTTTGGTAGTTTAGTTAACTACCTTCCCGTGTGAATTTTCAAATGAAATTTGATAGAGGAGTAGTCCTCATATGGTAGCTGAATTGTACTAATTTTTGTGTCATTCTAAGACTATTTTGACATGCAAACAAGACACCAAAATCTGTTCTTCAAATCTGGAAAATGGACTAAGCAGTCCTTATTTTTAACCGACTTTGAGCTGCTATATCTTGATGCTCAAAACTCTGATTCTAGTTCCATTGGTTGTGTTTAAAATTTTGATTGTATCTCTAATTGAGTTTCAAATTTTAGAGGCTAGTTCACTTTCTGTGAAATTTGCCGAATTTCCAAAGTTTACCGAAAACCAAGCCCGAATCTGTCTTGAAGAGACAAGTCTGCCACTTTAGGCCAAACTTTGAGTATCTTCCATTTAGAATCTTGAAAAAGTGTCTTCTAGGAACTTTTAGTGCTTTGGATCTAGTTTCCAACTCTATAAGAGTTTCCTTTTTTGGACCTACTAAGTGCAAGATATGATTTTTCTAAGTTTGACGCATAAAGCTGAAATTTGCCGATTTCTTAGAAAATGAAATTTTGGAAGCTTGACTTCTTATCTTGATGTTAATCTATCATTTTGAACCTGATTTCGTGGAGGATATGAGTTTCTTCAGTAACTTTAAAATCCACACTTTTGAATCTTAACTTTCGATAAAATGAAATCCTTATAAAGACATTGACTTGAATTCTAAAGCAAGTGTGCATTCTTTCTTGTTTGATAAGGAACTTGTGAATTTGTGAGGGTGATTATTGGTCACTTTTCTTCAGGCGATCAAGAAGGTCTCGAAGAGAATCCCGAAGTGGATCATTGATGACTTTCTTTACTCACTTATTTTGATTGGTGAGTATTCTATATAGCAGTACGTGACTTGAATAGTTTTACGATATGTTTACTCCAGGGTCATTATGTGTTTAACTATTAAGTACTACCGATAATTGCTCCTATGAATTTTTCCACCATTTTAAGGCGAGTGTGTACTTTATCTCACTCGACCTACTAAAATGACAGATTTTTACCGTTAACCGAGAACTATTACCGTTTACCGTTTACCGTTTACCGATTTACTTGATTACTTGTGCATGTTGTAAGCTCTAAACTGAACTGGATCCAACCCTTGGTTACTAACCTGCTCGAGCCAGGACTGGGCTTGGTTGGGTAGGTTGGAACTCTGGGACACCGTTTCGGTATACTCGAGTATTGCCACTGAAAGGATAAGGTGATGGCCAGACAAACCGAGGGGATCTGAAGTTATAAGGTAAAGTTGACCGAAATGGTTCCACTGGAACACCATATCCTTCAATATGTGTTTATTTCTGTATCATGATAACTGTCTTATTGTAAATGTGCTAATGTGAAATCTTGAATCATATATGTATCACGCTTAACTTACATGATTTATTAGAACTACTAGAGTGTCCTAAAACCTCACTGGACTGTTTAGCTCATTCCATGTTTTTGTTTTCCTTAACAGGGTTCAAGACCAAGAGTGCTCGTGAATAATACTAGGTTTTTTTCTTTTGAAGACCTTAAGTTGTATTATAGCGGATGGTTGTAGTACATATTCTTTTGGATTGTATTAAGCTTGAAAGCTAACTAATTGTAAGTGTGAAATATTTTGGAGTACTTTAATTATATAGTGAAAATATTTGAAGTATTTCGAGCTTTTGGATTATAGATTGCAGTAAGTCCCTGTGACAGCCCCACCTCCCCCTAAGGCGAACCAAAGGGTTTGGCGGACCGCCTGCTTAACTCTCGCTAGGACTACCAAGTCAAACACACGTCAACCCTACCGAACGCACAACAGAACTTCGATTCTTTCTACGGATACAGGAAAAGTACACATAGCCGGAGAATCATGCATTTCAATTAATATACGTAACCATACACTTGCACAAATATATACATTGGAATTTTCAACAAGCAAACTTGAAGTACAAGTTAGAATAGTCATAAGGTATCAAAGTACACCTAAGGTTTACTATTACAGAGGAACGTAAACAAAGGAATGTCTACAACTAGCTCGACTCTTTCTTCCAAAAATCATGATTTCCAAAACATTGAACCCTGTAAGGAAAACAAAGATAACGGAACGGGGTGAGCTTATGGTCAATGAGGTACCAAACATACAAGCAGTCAAGAATCATAGCATTTCACGTTTGACCGGTCAGATACACACACCAGATATAAATAAAACAATTAAACACAATGATTCAAATAGAAAGGATACATGTGGCTCTCAGGAGCCAAATTCCCATTTGCTTCACCAGATCTTGATCAAGTAGTAGTTGACACTCCGTCAACTTTCAAGTAACGTATTCCGCCCAGTAGAGCACCACTTTACACCAAATTTCGTCCACCAAACATACCCCTACCGGGCCCGCAAAAACAAACAGAAGTAGAGGTGGTAATACTCGAGTATATCGGAAATCCAGAGTCTCCAATACCCAAAGATTTCCCAGAAACAGACTACCGTGACTCGTTATCTAATCGACTAAGCCTTTGCCGGCTCGACTCGAATAACTAGTCACAGGATTTGAGATCAGAGGTCACAGAAGAGTCATTGGATACAAGCCTCCAAACGACGTCAGAACAGACACAGATAACAAATTCAAATTCACACAGTAAAGGATCACATAGGTAAGAGAACGAGTGTGATAAAGTACACCCTCATCTCATTCAGAATAAACAGAGTTCATAGTCATTCAAGTCACAGATTTCAAATACAAATCAACCAGTTAAGCAACAAATCAGGAGAGTGGTACACTCACCAGTTCAAACAAGGATAACTTCAAAGGTTTCCTTCCAAAGAATGCCTTTGATCACCGGTACGTCCTAGAACAACCAAGGAAAACCATTGAGACTCGAGTACGAGTCGTATGCCTATAGTACGTAACAGGGTGCTAAAGGTAACAAGATAACAAGGTAACCAGGCAACAAGTGAAATCATGACACGAGTGATTTTAAGGCTTTAAGACTTAGAGGTAACAACATACAAATTTGCCTTTCAAACCAGAATTTTTACAGCCATCACACAAGTGAAATCATGAGGTTGTTCACCTCCTAATCGAAATAGTTTTCACTCAAATTCAAGCACAAAGGTTTAACCAATGCTTGGAACAAGTTTTGGCCAAAACCAAATCATGAAAAGGTTGGAAAACACAAGGTAATAAACTTCGCTATCACTTGACCAACAAACGGAAATTTCAGCCAACAACTTGGAGGAAAATACCAATGCAAATCTTTCCATTTCAGCCAAAATTCAACATCAAAATAAAGCTTATAATATACCAAGCTTCTTAAGCAAGTTTATTGCCAAATCGGCCCAAACTTGAAGGAATCAAGTAGTCCTAATATTTTGGACAGCATGCCCTTTGTATTTCGCTATTTTTCAGCCATATATGGCTTCATTATTTTCCTTAAATCAGTTCCAAAGTCACACATAAGCAAGGTTAACACAATAGCCCTTCAACTAGGCTCAAAATAATCCAATTACAACACAAGTCTTAACAATGCAACCGGAAACCAAGTTTTAAGGACAAAAGCTAAAATAATAGGTTTGACGTCTCTTGGCGTTTCGTTCACAACCGAAGCTACGTTTATCGGATTGGTGTACACTTTATACCGTTTCGAAGCTAAGACAAAGGATTACAACTTTCATGAAAACAAGTCAACCCAGTTCATAGTTGATCCAGGTCGAATTTGCAGATTACAAAACCAGAATTTCATGGTCAGTCTGGTTGTCAGCACTAGATTTAAATAGCAATAACTCAAACTACAAAATTCCGATTGAGGTGTTTTTAGATGGGTTGGAAAGATAAAACATAGAACTATAAGTTTTATGTTTTGACCAAAGGCTGATTTGATACGGATCAAAGTGAAAAATGAAGCCAAAAATGTGAAATCTCAAAACTGTCCGCGAAATGGGGCACTTGACAGTCCGGGTATTTTTGTCATTTCACATGCTACAGTGTTTCTATTGAGCTGAACTTTTGTAGGAAGCTAATTAACACCATTTCCTACAACTTTTATGTTTTGACCTAAGCCTGATTCTACCTCTAACATGGACGAATTAAACAGTCAGAAGCAGGGCAGTTTCATCACTAACACAAGATTACATATAAGCTCATCAACCAAAACCCTAATCCAAACCCTTCATGCTGGCCGAATGTTATATGCTACAAAACTAACAAGGTTTAACCATGAATTTACTTCCATAAACTAAGCATAAGCATTACTACACATGAACACCAAGAACAACCATCCATTCCATAACCAAAGCTAAAACTTACACCACAAAACTGGAATTTACTATAACCACTACTAGAATCATGAAATCTACCTAAACAAGCCATAACTTTTACTTGTAAACCAATAAGTAGCACAACCATGAACTAATACCAACCTTACCTAGAATTGGAGAAGCACAACAACCCCTAGGAAGCTTGAACCACCAAAACACTCCACTCCAAGATGGCAATCCACCTTCCTAAGCAACTTCTATGGATTAGTTTGCAATTCAATCGGTTGGAACTCAAGATTTAGATAAGAAATTGAAGAACAAGATGAAGGTTTTCTCTCTTCTCTCCTCTCCTTATTTTTGGCCAAGAAGGGTAAGAAAGTAAGGAAATTTTGGGTCAAAATCTGATTTTAGTAAAGGTGAGAAAACTTAGTTAAGTCCAACATCTAATCGGGTCGCGACACTTGGCACCTTTAGGGTTTAATCTTATCTTCTTTCTCCCAATGGTTAAACTATCTAGTTAACCTCTAATTATCTCCTAACACCTTGTAAAATAATATCCCTTAATACAAAACTTCAACTAGTTATCAAAAATATATCACATTTACCACACTAGTGGGTCCCACGTCCATAATACGCTTCAAACTTAATATGAACTAACTTAAACTAAAAAAATGATTTAAAAACTCTACTCACTTATAAAATCTCTGGAAAATCAATATAATAGGGCATAGTGAAGAAAATGCATGCGAGGAAATAAAATAAAGTAATATAAAATAAGGAAATTTTTACAGGTCCTCACAGTCCCGGCGAGAGCTGGACAGGCATTCCGCGGATACCCTAGAGTTCGCCCTAGGGAGAAGTGGGGGTGTCACAGTTACTATGATTGAAATGATATTTGTACAAGTGCTATATGATACGTGAACTTGCCGAGGCGAGGGTGTACTTTACCCGCCCTCGTCCTCTCTCTCTCTCTTGATTAAATGATATTTGTTACATGAATGTTTGTGATTTGCACTTGTACTCGAACATGTTTTAACTCGTGAAAACTGAGCGGGCAGCATGTACCACACCCTATTCGGGGTGGGAGGTGTCTCTCATACCGACTCAGTGCTATGATCGATTCTCTGAGCGGTAACATGTACGACACCCTATTCGAGTTGGATGTGCCTCTCATACCGACTTAGAGCCATGAACAATTCTAAGTTGATTGGATCGTTGTCTCATCGACCAATTATACTTGTGGGGATGCCCCAACCCAATGGCTAATCTCGTAACTCGAGCCGGCAAGGGCTTGGTTGAGAAGCTTGGTGAACCTTGGGAAATGATATAGTTTGATCTTTTAAGATCTCATTTGGCATACTCGAATAGTATCGCCACTACATGAATGTTTTGGTTCCGGATCCGAGTGGGTATTATGTTGGATGGAGGAAGTAAGTGGAGCGCTATGGTCATGTTACTACTTGAGTTGACGGAGAGTCAACCATAGATGGTTTGAATCGGTCGAGACGTGGAAATAGCTCCTGAAAGTTCCTGTATCCTTCCATGTGTGTTTATTTCCTACTTGTGCACTTAAATGAAAGTTCATATTAAAGTTGCTTTCAAGTGTGTTATTTGATTGATTGGTGCTACTTGCTTGCTTGTTTAAGTTTTCTTGGCCTCACTGAGCGTTAGCTCATCCCTTTAAGTTTGTTTTCCTTAACAGGACTTGGAAGTGGAAGTTGGTGATTCTAGACTAGCGATTTTTTGTGGAAGCTAGTATATTTTTTGTATGTTATGGGGAGACATTTGAAGTGAACATTTTGTTATACTTGGGGTGTGGCGCCCCCACTTCTCCCTAAGGCGAACCAAAGGGTATCCGCGGGACGCCTGCCTAACTCTCGCCAGGACTCAAATGCAAATCGATTCAAGCTTAACTATAAACAACCAATAATACAAGTCTAATAAAGAAAGTCACTTCCATAACCAATATTCAATAGTACACCACGAATACAAAATGCATCAATCGTCCAAATCTTACATTAGATTCCCAAAGTTACATCAAATCCCAATTTATACAATAATCCAGGGTTTAGCCATGTACATTGAAAACCCTAATACAAAAGTACATCACAAGGGGGTTTTCTTCAAGTTCACTCCAATCCAATCCTGTTAAGGAAAACAAATCTACAGGGTGAGCAAAACGCTCGTGAGACCAAGAAACACACATGCAAGCACATTGTCCAAATAACAATCCCATTTAACGAATAAAGCAGTAATATGCAAGAAATTAGCAATTCGAGCAATAATATGTAAACAGAAATAATTCAATGATATAGGAGCTCTCAGGAGTTATTTTCCACTTGCGCGATCCAGAACCTCCACGAATTGACACTCCGTCAATCGGGTAGGTTTGTCTGTAGAACTTCACTTATCATGTCCCCTTTCACCTTACATACCCCTGTATCGGGCTTGCCTGTCATTTGTTTGAGGCGATACTACTCGAGTATGCCAAGCAAGACCTCTTAATAGGTCAAGCTTTTGTTTTCCCATGGTTCACCAAGGAGCCCGACCAAGCCCATGCCGGCTCGAATCCAAGGTTAGCCAGTGAGATTTGGGCGTCCCCCATGTAATATTTGTATGTCGAGAAGATTCACTCCAGCGACGTATGCAACCATAGCATACAAATTCATGTCATTCAAGCATTTGATAATTTCAAACATTTCAAACATGAGTTATTTATTTCGAATGAGAACGAGTGCGATAAAGTACACACTCGGCTCCATTTTCAAAATCTCAAGTCATGGATAACAAGTAAGCATGTATCAAGTTCACAAGAGTTCAAGTAAACATGCACTTGACACTCACCAAATAGTTCAAGTAGTAAGGCACACTTGGGGTTCAGGCGTCCACCGTGGGATCCTTTTGAAGGTCCTCGTGAGTTCCTGAGCAATTCATAATGAACCACTACTTAGAAACCCCAATTATCACAAAAGGTTGCACACTCGTGCAATCTAGAGAAATTTTACGAAAATGAGCCTTATTTATTCGAAAATCGAGACTCAAAAGCGGGGTTTTAAAGCACAAAAGAAATCGAGTTTTCACCTTTGAAATCAAGTCTAAAATGTTCAAGTGATATCGAGGGGAAAAGGAGAATTCAAAAAACTTCATTTCCTTAAGTTTCGAAAATTTCAGATTTGATACGAGATCTTTGAAAAATCGTATCTCACTCACTACAAGCCCAAAATTGTAAAACTTGGTACCGTTGGAAACTACTTCCAAAGTACTAAAAGTTCCTAGAAGACACCTTTCCATGATTCCAAATGTAAGATATCCAAAACGCAGCTCAAAGTTGCTGCCTTAAGCTTACTAAGACAGTTTTGGGTTGGTTTTTGGCCAAATTTGAAAATTCGGTAAAAATCACAGAATCCGATCTAGCCTCTGAAATTTGGAACTCAATTAGAGTTGAAACCAAGGTTTAAAACACAACCAACAGAACAAGAATCGGAGTTTTTGAGCACCAGATATAGTAGTTCAAAGTTGCTGAAAATTGAGGCAATTAGGCAATTTTCCAGGTTGAAGTTACAAACTTTGGGACTTTGTTTGAGCATCGAAATGAACTCGGAATGGCACCAAATTTGGTAGTATTATACTAACATATGAGGGTTATCCCTCTATAAAATTTCATGGAAAACTTCATTCAGGAAACTAGTTAACAAAGCCTCTAAAATTTCTAAAATTTCCAAGGCAACCTGCCTTGCACTCTTGTTTTCCCCTTTTCCAAACCTTTGGCCAATGAAATTTCTCAAACATCATTCATTTATGAAAACAAGGTCTAAGAAACATCCAAGGTGCAATTGGTAGGCTATTAACACCGAGAAATTTGAAATAACAAGTCCCAATCAAAGTTAAGGCATCAACTAGCCAAAAAGAGGGTTTCCAACCTCTGAGTCAGTTTCGAACTTTGACCACAACTCACTCAATTCAACTCATAATTGAGCGTGGTCAGTGGCGTTGAAAACTAGATTCATAAAGCTACAATTTCTTAGAGAATTTTTTTCAAAATCTGTCCACAACTAGCTCATATGTGAGCATCAATTCGCTGCTCAAAACAGGGCTTTCAGTGCAGACGAGAAACAGGACAGTCAACTTTACAAGGTTGGTACGGATCACTCAGGTGGAATCAGAACGTGAATTTTATACCGTTGGAAATCTGGGAATTTCTAGTTTCCAGTGCCACAAATGGCACTTGATTTCGACATCAGAGTAAACATTTATAGCCAAAACAAGAACACTGCCAGAGCAGTGACGGGAAATGTTTCCAGTTTTGCTGATCTTCGAAAACTCATCATTTGGACAACCAAATCATGGAATTTTTTGATGAAACTTTCTATACATCTCATGCAACATATAACCATCATAACTAAGTCATTAGATCCACAAAAATTTGCCCTAAGGGCCACGGACAATACAAGGGCAGAATCGGAAAAATTCCATCTTCACTTCCTTTGAACTTTCCTTCAACAATATAACCTATTTCCACTAGTTTAACCTCTAATCCAACATTAATAACATCAAAACTCATCAAATCAGTCCATCAAGCCATAATGGGAGTTCATAGAGCCCACTCACCAATTTTTTAACAATTTAAAGCTACCCATGTGAAACCATGAACTTATAAGTGCAAGACTACTTCCATAAACCAAGATTTTCAAGGTTGATCGTTGTTTACCTTAGTTGATGATTCAAGTAGAAAATTTTGGCCTCTTGAAACTCAGCAAAACCATGGAAAGCAAGCCCTTTTCCTAGCTTAGGTTGTTCACCAAGTGATTAGCTAAGTGCAGTTAAATTTTGAGGTGAAATGGTGAAGATTTGGAGGTGAAATGAAGAGGAAATTTGATGAACTTTGGAGTTGTTTTTCTTCTCCTTTGGCCGGATGTTCTTGAAGCTTAAGAGAGAGAATTTTGTGTTGTAATGAGGCTTCCTTAAGAAGCTAAAATGAGTGGCTAAGAATGCCCCAAAAGTCAACTCTCTCCCTGCGTGAATACGCGCGCATTTCGTGCTCGATTCCTCTCGAGTTTGATTCACTTGTGCATTATACCTCTAATGCACTTATATTCATACTAATATTATTCACTCTTAATAGTCTAGAAATAATTTCTAAAATCCTCCAATTAGTCGCGCGCGCGAAAACGCGAACGACCAACTTGTGCGCAATAACGCGAGATCTCTAAGAAATTCTTATAACGATAGTATAACTAACTATCACTTGAGTATTGAAACTTAAAAATAACTATTTTATGACTAATGTACAAGTCTCCAATTTTCCAAACTTATTGTATCCTCGAATCGATTATTATTTCCAAATGCGCATTCACTATTCATACTTAACGAACTTCCAAAAATTAAATTTTGAAACAAGTCATTTTAAAAATATAACTAAGCTATAAATCCATGTAATTGGGTCTAAAAAGGTTAGAAAATAATATTCGAGACAATTGACCAAATAATTAATTAAATAAGCTACAATTAGGAGTTTAAAATAATAAAATTTGTGAGTCCTCACATGGGGATTCTGAATTGTAATTGTAAATGCTAGCCTTTAGAGTTTTGGCCTTGTATATTTGAAGTATCCCTAATCCTAAGTCTATGATTGACTTGTGGATCTCGATTCAACTTGAATGAGTGTGTGAGTCCTGACGAGAGTTGGGCAAGCATCCCGCTAATACCCTAGGATTCGCTCTAGGGAGAGGTGGGGGCGTCACAAGATGTAAATTCACCCGAGCTCCCTCTGACTCATCATTCTCCATTCGAACCTCAACAAGCCGCACTTCCTCTTCCCTCTGCTTAACTGCCTGAAAAAATCCCTGAACACCTCCTTATTCCAAGACTAGATGGCTCCCCTAAGCATTTTCTACTTATGACAAAGGATTTGCATAGGGGAATCGGGACAAGGCTGACCCCAAGATTCTCTAATGACTGGCAGAAAATCATCATGCACCGTCCAAACATTTAAAAATCTTAAATGGGTGTGGCTTATTATCCAATCTCGTAGAGACAGAGATGAGGAGCGGAGCATGGTTAGATGGCTGCCGAGCTAAGTGTGAAACCGACATAGATAACCCCGAGTGATAACACTCCTCATTTACCAGAACCTGATCTAACCATTTCCAAATCCTCGCCCCACATTGTCAATTATTTCACCATATAAACCTTGCTCCAGAGAAACCTATATCATTGAGATTCACTTCACTAATAAATTGCACAAATTCTGTTGCTTCAGCAGGATTGAAAGGCCATCCCCCTCTTTTCTCATCGGCATCCGAAATTACATTGAAATCGCCACCAACAAGCCATGCAGTAGAAGCTGAAGCTGGGTTGTCACTCAATAGACCAGCCCAAAGCTCCTCTCTCTCGATAGTGGTACACCGAGCATGCATAAAAGAAACAACGAGTTGAGACTCTGGTAGGTGATCGTGGGACAATCGAACAGACACATGTTGGGAACTTTCTCCAATAACAACACCAGAAAAATTTTCTTGGAAGAAAAACCAGAAAAAACCCACAGAATTATGCAACAAGCCATTAAAGTTTAATTTACAGCGATAACGTTCAGCTCTCCAAACATGAAGCCAAGCCTCGCATATGGCTAGGAATTGAATGCTATGCATTTGAATCAATTTTTTAAGTCTTCTAAAAGTCGAAGCTTTAGAGATGCCCCGAACATTCTAGAACATGCACTTAATCATTGAATAATACTTGAAGAGCATTCTATGAGTTAATTATTTTGGACCGCAACTGTCTATCAGATGGGAATTTTGCACGAATACCTTTTGTTTGGTGCCGCGGACTGCCATGGAGCTATCAAGTACCCCAGCCGCTAAAGACATTAGCTCGTCCTGCGTGCAAGCCAGCCCACTAGAGTGTCGAGGAGAGAGATTGCCTACTGTAGTAGGGACATGCACCACCTGAAAATCCTCCTCGGAGCTAGACTCCGATCGCTGTTCCTCCTCCCCCTGATGCACCATGCCGACAGCTGACTTGTCAACCTCTTCCAAGCACTGCTCAGATGATGGCCGCAGCACACACTTATTTACATCAGCGGGAGCACCCCACCCAAGCATGCAAGTTCCTCTATGCTCCCAAACTAGATCACCGTTACCTCCTAATGCCTCAGCTCCATCCTTCGATGGAGAAATCTCCATCTCACCCCCATGCTTGATGCACTACCATGAGTATCCTCCTCTACCTTGTCCTTTGTCCCCGTTTTTTTGTAACACCTGGACTTCCAGTGCCCCCTGAGACGCTGCACTATTGCCTCCCCCACAACCCACGCCATGCGCAACCATCTTGTGGCGTACCACCCATGCCTGATGCACAACCATGAGTAATCACCTCCACCTTGTCCTTTGTCCCCGTTTTTCCTGATTCCTGGACTTTCAAACCGCCCTGAGTGGCTGCATTATCGCCTCCTCCACACCCCTCGCTATGCGAACCTATCCCCACGCAACCAACTTGTGGCGCATACGCTGCCTTCGTAGCCTTCACAATCCTCCTGTCTACAATCCAGCCTTCCGTACCAGCAACTGGAACTTCGTTACCAAAACATTTCAGCTTGGAAGCATGATTATCAGCTTTACAGTCCTTCTTCGCATGTCCCATATGCTAGCAATTGATACAGTATTGCGGTAGATGTTCAGCCATGATTCGCTGCCAAAACCCATTCGCTTCTCCAGCCAATCCCACCCAAACACACTGCGGAAGAGGGTGCAAGAGATCAACCTCTACACACACACGAACCACGTTGGGACGAATCAACGTGGAAGTCGCCGCATCAACATACAGAGGCCGACCAACCACATTTATAGTTGATAGCAGGCTGTGTTTATCGAAGAAGTGAATTGGTAAACATGGCAGCGCTATCCATACTGGAGATAAAGAAGATTCCCGATGTACATGGAAATCCGGCGTCTAGCGAAACACTCGCATTGGAGATTTCCCAATCTGCCAAATTCCCCTAGTCCAAACACGCAGAAAATCTAATTCCTGGACAAAACGCAGAAGAACATGATGGCCATCTAGGTGACCTATTGTGACAGAATTTTTCAAGTCCAAAGTGGAAAAAAATCTATGAATCTCTTCCAGTTTCGGCCTACCATGTGAGAATTTACCAACTAAAGAGAGTTTATACGGAGCAGCAAGCTTGTCAATGTCCTCGCGTGTGAAGAATACCGCAGGCTCCCCTTTGTGTGCCGCCAGCTTCTTGATATCTATCGGAAAGGGGGATTCATTGGAAAACAGAGACGCGAAAGACTTTGTTGATGGCGAAGGGTGTGCCTTCCAGCCTAAGGGGGTGCCCTCCAACCCTGGGCTGAAGGGCGTCCATAGTTGATGCTCTCACGTCCAAACAGACGTGCTGCCAAAGGGCTGCTAGGTCGAAACCCTAAAGAGAAACCCTAAAAATAACCTAATCTTTTATATCTATAGTGGGACCTCCCATTAAGATAACCTTAATTTGAATAATCATTTCTTAATAACAAAGTAAACCACCATTAGATAACCATTCATTCCACCACAAATACTCATTGTGCCAAGTAAAAGAAGAGATAATTATATCAAGAATTAAGACTTGTTCAACTCATTTCCTCCCCTCAACTCAATTTCACTTTTAAACAACTAATATGGTGATGTTAAGGCATACAATTTTCATGATCATCTTTATTATTTAAAAGAGGGATTTATTCAATGCACAACAAATAGTTTCCTCAAATAGTGATTATGTCTTTTGACGCAAAGATCGACATTGGTAGATGAAAACCTCTGGTTACTCAATTTCATCACTAACGAGAGTTGCTTTGCATACTCATAATTCAAGAGCCGTTTTACGCAAAAGTCGACATTTATAGATGAAAACCCCGATTACTAAGTTTTAAGAATCATTGGAGTAAACACTTATTTAATATTTTTTTTCTTTTTTTCACTTTTTCTTTTATTTTTTTTCTTTTATTTTTTTGAAGAACTTCTCTCATATAGAATGATTATAGCAAAAGTAATGCAATATTGACCGTATTCGTCATTCAAAACGTGAAATTCAATCAAAATAGGAAACTTATCAAGCATACAAAATTCAAAAAATAATTACTTATATTTTACAAGATATTCTTTTTTCTTAGCAAAAATTCTAGTCATATAAGAGCCATTTCTAAGTTAAATAAGAAATGATATGCTTAAGACACATCAATTTCACTGCAAAGGGAGAATTTGACTACTAATGGTTATGAAACTTCTTTGAAAATTGACAAAATTTAAAAAAAAATTGACCATTTTAACCATTTTCTACATAACTGCAAGTCAAAAACTGTAAAAGTTCCATATAATAACTATTAGTGATAGAAATCTATGATGCAAAATGGCACACAAAATAATTAACATTCAAATGATGCAAAAGCCACAACTTGGAGTGTCTGGTCAAGAAAGGAAAAGAAGAAAGGAGGAACAAAAGTAAAATTTTTTTTAAGGAAGAACCCTTCAGGATCCATGAGGTAGCATGGATTTGCAGGGTAGCCTCACTGATCTTTGGATTTCTGCAATTAAAGTGCAAAAAACTATGCCTTTTCACTGTTCCATTCGATTCCAACTTCTGCAGAAACATGAATTTGATTAGTTTTTCGTGAAGTGTAAAGCCTCGAACAAGTTTCAAATGATCTAAACATGCAATCTAACTCTTCATAACGAATCAAAAATATCTAAAATGCAAAATAAGGGGTTGAATTCTTCATTTTTCTTGTTCCTTACCAATCTTCAAAAAGTGACTTTTGCCTTAACTTTTGAAACCTACAAAATATTCATAACAAACACAACTTAATGCAACTAATACACATTAAAACAAAAGAAATGACTTAAAACATTGGGTTGCCTCCCAATTAGCGCTTTTGTTTATAGTCGTTGGGACTCAAAAGTATTTCTTCTTGAAGTTCACTTTGGAGGGGAAAAGAAGCTAGTTCCTTCCCGAGGGCTAAGACCTCTCTTTGCATTCGCCAAATTTTGAGCTTGCCCTATCTCCAAATCATTCTCACCATCAAACAAGGATGATGTGAAACCACGATCTAGACAACCAATCACCAACGGTTTGAGCAGCGGAAATTTGACCCAATCTAATCCCCGAAGTAGCGAACAATATTGATATTATCTCAACCCACTACTTAACGAATTAGGGAACCAAACTATAGGTAGAGGAACACCACAACCAAGGAGTTACTTGATTGATAAGTTCAATTGAATAATTTGAGAAAGATTCTCAAATATTCAAAGAGGCTCTCTTAGAAAGAGAAAGTGAAAGACTCACGATTTTTATTAATGCAAAAAAAACTGATCATAAAGGTCTCTTGTCTTGGCTATATATAGCCTTGCAATTGACAACCTAAAGTGACTTAGAAAAACCCTAATTTTGCCTAAGCTAGACCTTTGGGCCGAAATAATGACTAAATTGGCTATTTAATATTAGGCCAACTACAAGGGCGTGTTTGGTCGTTTTTATTAAAAGAGAAATAATAACGAAATCAATGACAAAATGACTAATGTACCCTCGTCTTCTTAAGCAACTAGACTTCACTCGATTCTTCAACTTGGAGCAAGGTATATAAGGTTGGATCTTCAGTCTCCAAACCTTCAATGATCTTCAAATCATCTCCAACTCTCTCTTGGATGGCGCATACAAGAGCTTGAAGAGATTCACGCATCTTCTTGGCACGAGCTCTTGTGATCGGACCACTTGGTATTTGAATGACTCGTTCTTGTTCACCATTGGTCCTTGGTGCTCCGTCATCAAAGGAAGAGTTAGCATGATCACAATATGTATGAGGACTTTTTGAGAAACATTTTAAACAATCCCAAAGTCTACTTGATTTCCTACTTTTTATCTACTTGAACTTTAGGATTAAGGATCTCTTTTCCTTTATTCTTCATATTAGACATGTTCACCATTGGTCCTTGGTGCTCGTCATCAATCCCCTCCTCTTGAAGGCGATTTGTCCCCAAATCAATCTCATCGTCTGCATAAAAAGGACTTAAATCAGCAACATTGAAAGTAGCATGTACCCCATACTCGCCTGGAAGGTCAAGTTTGTAGGCATTGTCGTTGATTTTCTCCATGACTTGGAAGGGACCATCACCCCTTGGAAGGAGTTTGTTGCACCTGTGGAGTGGAAAACGCTCCTTTCGCATGTGTATCCACACCCAGTCACCTGGTTCGAATACCATTTTGCGACGTCCTTTGTTTGCATTTTGGACGTATTGGAGTGTACGCTTCTCGATGTTACTTCGAATTTTGGCATGTAAGTCTCACACGAATTCCGCTTTTTTCTTACCATCCAAGTTAACTCTCTCATGATCAGGTAAAGGCGATAAGTCCAATGGAGTGAGAGGGTTAAAGTCATAAACAATTTCAAAAGGGGAATATTGTGTAGCAGTGTGCACAGTGCGATTGTAAGCAAATTCAACATGCGGTAAGCAATCTTCCCAAGTCTTAATGTTTTTTTTTTTATGGCACGCAACAACGTAGACAAAGTCCTATTAACTATTTCAGTTTGTCCATCAGTTTGTGGGTGACTAGAAGCGAAGAAAAGTAGTTTAGTGCCTAGTCTACACCACAAAGTTTTTCAAAAGTAGTTAAGGAATTTTACATCTCTATCAGATACAATGGTGCGAGGCATGCCATGCAAACGAACTATGTTTTTAAAAAATAAGTCAGCTATATGTTTAGCATCATCGGTCTTATGGCAAGATATGAAATGTACCATTTTAGAGAAGCGGTCAACCACAACATAGATAGAATGTGAGAACCCGAAAATTTTCTTTATTTCTAGGCATTATTTTATTCCTTTGCACCGTTTTCTATATTTTCTTTATTCTATAAATTTTCTAGACATTGTTATGAGTAAATAGGGTTTTAAAAATATTTTTCTAGTATAAGTGAGTTTACGAGAAATTAGGAGCGAATAGTAGATGTGGGACCCGCTAGTGCGTTAAGTGAGAGAAATTCGGCCAATTAGATTAAGTTTTGCAGAAAGGCATTAAATTACTAGGTGTTAAGAGATAATTAGAGGTTGGTTAGATATTTGATCAGTGGAAAGCAAAAGGATAAGAAAGAAATCCAAAAAGGGACACGTGTCGCGTCGCGGTTGGACCAAGCTTGCCTAACTTTCTTTCAACTTTACCAAAAGCTAATTTTGACCAAAATCATCTTCATTTTAGCATCTTGGTGGCCGAAACTTAGAGAGAGAGAAAGGGAGAGAAAGCTTCAACTTTTCTTTCAATTTCTTGTCCAAAATTCGAAATCCAACCGATAAAACTTCGAATTCCTCCGTAGAAATAGCTTACTAAGGAGGATTGAAGGTGATTGTGGAGTTGTTTTGCAAGGGAAAGCTCTAAGTTGCTACCTTTCTTGAGGATTAAGGTATTTTTCTTGGAAACTCAACTTTTGTTCATAATAATGGTAAATTAGTGGCTTGTAGTGGTTAAATAGCTTGTTTTGCGGATGATTTCATAGATTAAAGTGAAGTTAGGTGAATTTCTTATTTTCTTGGGAATTTTTCTGTTTTCATATGATGATCATAGTTGACCTGAATTGATGGCTTAATATGGTGTGATTTGGAGCTATTATGCGTTAATTGTAGCGAATTGCGGAAAATTTCAGCTTTCTATGAAATTTCAGCTTTAGGGTTTCTAATTAGGGGTTTTATTGTGGATGGTTGTGAAGTTTCAATTGGTTGTATTTTAAGGGTGTTTAATAGCCTAAAATGTGTATGTGCAATTGTGGTTGATTGTTATGAGATTGGGGGTTGATTCTTAGGTGGGAAAAGTAAAGAGAAACAAAGGAAGTGCTGCTGAAATTTTGTAGGACCCTTGAGCAGTTTTGGGAAACTTGCTATATCTTGTTGTAGAAATATCGGAATTAAGTTCCATTTGTTGCGTTTTAAACTAGACTCATAGGGCTATAAACGGTGAAAAGTTCAGACCTTGTTTCTGTTTGTACGAATTGTAGTGATTTTCCAAAGTTGACTGAAATTACCTACCTGTTCTGTCTTTTACTGGATGAAGCTGCGATTTGGGGCTCGAATTTGACTGACTTGTGATTTGAATCTTATAAACGTGTCTTCTAAGAAATTGTACCCCTTTGAGTCTATTTTTCGACGGTATAAATTTTATCAATTTTGGACTTAAGAATCGTGAGATATGATTTTTCAAGTGATGGCACGCAAAACTGAAAATCCTGTTTTCCTCGAATTAGTCCTACTTTCATTTTGCACTTTAAGTTTGGAGTTAGTAGATCATTGTAGGCATGGTTTTGGGTAGAAGCGAAGGGTTTTGGATCGTTCATGTCTTTAGGACCAACTACTACTTTTCACTCAAAACTATACTTTGTATTGCTTTGGTAATTTACTTGGTTAGGCTTATGACTCGTAATCGAGTCTCAATTGTTTTACCTTGGTGGTTTAGGACGTGCCGGTGATCCGAGTACTTCGGGAGGAAACGTTTGAAGTTGTTTGTGTGAACTGGTGAGTGTACCATTCCCTTAAATTGGTGCTTATCTGATTCATCTGTACTTGCAACTTGCAACTTGATTATCTGTGACTTTTGTATACTTCGTATGAAACGAGGGTGTACTTTATCACACTCGTTTCTCTCATCTGGTTATTCTGGTTCCTGTATACTGTATAGTCTGTACTTGTCTTCTGTACTTGTTATTTGTATCTGTTCTCTGTAATTGTTGATGTCGTTTGGAGGGTTAAGTCCAACGACCATTCTATGACCTTTGAGCTCAATACCGGGGCTAGTTACTCGAGTCGAGCCGGCAAGGGCTGGTCGATTAGATAACGAACCACGGTAGTCCACTTCTAGGAAATCTTTGGGTATTGAACTCTGGATTTCCGGTATACTCGAGTATTACCAACCACTGTTACTGTTGAGGTGTTCGGGCCCGGTGAGGGGATGTTTGGTGGACGGAATCGGCGTTAAAGTGGTGCTCTACTGGACGGGTTACTTTATTTGAAAGTTGACGGAGTGTCACTACTATTTGATCAAGCTCCGGTGAAGCAATGAGAACTTTGGCTCCTGAGAGCCACCTGTATCCTTTCCATAAGTGTTTATTTATTTCCCTATCTGGTGTGTATAACTGCATAATTGAAAAGTGAAATGCCATGATTCATGACTACTTGTACTTTTGGTACCTCATTGAGCGTAAGCTCACCCCCTTCCCGTTATCTTTGTTTTCCTTACAGGGAACAACACTTTTGAACCATGATTTTGAAGAAAGTGTCAAGCTAGTGTAAATGTTATTTTGTTACGCTCTTTTGTAATCAAAACCCTAGTTGCTTTTATCAAGTATCACGTTTTGACTTGTAAACTTTCTATATATGTACTAAGTGTTTAAGCATGTATATTAGGTGTATTCGTTTGAGATGCTACTTGTAATCATTCGGAACATTTTAGTTGTGTGTGATCGGCTAGTAGTTCCGATGTTTGTTTTCTTGGGTTCGATCGCGTAATCTAGGGTTTGTGTGATTCGACTTCGTAGTCCTGGCGAGAGCTGGGCAGGCGGTCCGCCAAACCCTTTGGTTCGCCTTAGGGGAAGGTGGGGTGTCACAGTTGGTATCAGAGCCACGTCGCGTGGTCTCTGCGCGGAGTGATCTTGGGTCAAGTGGTGTTATGGTCCTGATTGTGTGAATAAGTGTAAAGGACTAAGTGCCTTCTTGAGCGTAAGTTATGAATTGTGCCGTTATAGTGTAATCTTTCCTGGTACTTGGGGCAATAGTTAGTATGTCAGGTAGGAATCTCTAATATGGGATTTACTCTTGGGACCGGCCGGCTCGAGTTGTGAATTACCTTATTGTGGATTCTTGTACTTGAGTACTCGATAGTAGAACGCTAGAATAAAGGCCTGTAGTTTGATTGTACTTGAGGTGAGTTTGACGGCAAGAGTCAAAGTGCAGAAGATTCAATATTGACTAGTAATTGGACTGATCGGGGGGATTGGATCTAAGAGTGTTATCATGGACGAACCTAGTAATGGTCTGACTGGGGTTTCTATAGAGGGTGACCAGATTGTAGTATACGTCGAGGAATTCGCACCGAAGACCTATTTCTTTTCTATGAACGTGAGGACTAGATAAGTGATTATTTGATTTGAGACGATCTGACTGCAACGATATAGGTATCTTTACCTCGCTTTGGATATCTGATACCCGTAGCTTGGTTCTCGACGAACGACCCTTGTTTATGCTTCCTTGATACCTATTCCCTAATATCAACGTATGAACTTGGTTTGATTACTATTGTACCGAGAGTGGAAGTTTTGGAATTAGGTAGGGAGATGTTTTGTTTAAAACACGGATGTGGCATAAGGTTTGAAACTTTTGATGTGCGAGGTATACTTTAAGGTTTTGTTATGTACATAGTGATCGTGGCATAGTATGCCTTAACCATGTTTTATTTTCTCGCCTATTTATTAGCAAATATCTCCGTTTGATCTTCCGTGGTTGGATTGGGAGTGAAGGACTTAACAGTTATATGATTTGAGTGCCACTTGAACTTAGATCCACTTGCGCTTAGTTACTTATTATGATCCATTGATTTACCTGGCAGGCTATCACTCAAATTCCAGAATCCGTGAGATGGCACATTGGGTTGATATGTATAAGGAAATTGAGACTCTTCGAAACGCAATAGAGGTCCAAACGAAATTAGCCGAGTACTGGGAAGGGCGATGGAAACACGAGTATTCGAGAAAATTGAGCTCTTGCACAAGAACATAGAGCTGAAAAGAAAATACGAAGGAATTTCCGAAGAGGCTTTAGCAATGGCACAAGTTAATACTTTTACGGAGGTTCCGGAGAAAGTCCAAAGGGCAGAAATTGCAAGGGCACAGGTGAAAACCTTCCATGCAAAGAAAAGAGGTGCATCTAGTAACATACTTGAGAAACCTAGAGAAGAGATAACACCCCCAAGGTGCAAAAAGTGAACCATTTCTCTCATCCACCCTGGACATTTGGAGCCCTATTTGGAGGAGGACAACTAGAGGCACCTCACAAGGAGATCAAACCTCAACCCCTCCCCTATCTTGTGGCTATTGTGGAAAAATCAACCATACTGAGGAAGTTGTTGGAAGAAAAGGAGAAAATGCCTGCGATGTGGGAACGCCGAGCATCGAATCGCTAATTGTCCGGTTCTATTACGAAAAGGGAAAAAGATCCAGCAATCGACCAAGACCAACCCTGGACCTTCGAAAGGGGAAGAGACTGGATTGAAGGTATCGCTCGGGTGTATGCCCTAGAACAACGTCAGGTCCCTGACTCGTCTGAGGGCGTAGAAGGTACGATACCCGTGTCCCACCGTTTAACTAAGATTTTGATAGATCCTAACGGAGAAATTTCGAGGACGAAATTCTCTAAGGGGGAGAGAGTGTGAGAACCCGAAAATTTTCTTTATTTCTAGGCATTATTTTATTCCTTTGCACCATTTTCTATATTTTCTTTATTCTATAAATTTTCTAGACATTTTATGAGTAAATAGGGTTTTAAAAATGTTTTTCTAGTATAAGTCAGTTTATGAGATTTTCGGAGTGAATGGTGGACGTGGGACCCGCTAGTGCGTTAAGTGAGAGAAATTCGGCCAATTAGGTTAAGTTGTGCAGTAAGGCATTAAATTACTAGATGTTAAGAGACAATTAGAGGTTGGTTAGATATTTGATCATTGGAAAGCAAAAGGATAAGAAAGAAATCCAAAAAGGGACACGTGTCGCGTCGCGGTTGGACCAAGCTTGCCTAACTTTCTTTCAACTTTACCAAAAGCTAATTTGACCAAAATCATCTTCATTTTGCTCTTGTGGCCGAAAATTTGAGAGAGAGAAAGGGAGAGAAAGCTTCAACTTTCTTTCAATTTCTTGTCCAAAATTCGAAATCCAACCGATAAAACTTCGAATTCCTCCGTAGAAATAGCTTACTAAGGAGATTGAAAGGTGATTGTGGAGTTTTTTGCAAGGAAAGCTCTAAGTTGCTACCTTTCTTGAGGATTAAGGTATTTTTTGGAACTTAACTTTTGTCATAATAATGGTAAATTAGTGGCTTGTAGTGGTTAAATAGCTTGTTTGTGGATGATTTCATGATTAAGTGAAGTTTGGTGAATTTTATTTTCTTGGAATTTTTCTGTTTTCATATGATGATCATAGTTGGCTTGATTGGCTTAATATGGTGTGATTTGGAGCTATTATGCGTTAATCGTGGAATTGCGGAAAATTTCAGCTTTCTATGGAAATTTCAGCTTTAGGGTTTCTAATTAGGGGTTTTATTGTGGATGGTTGTGAAGTTTCAATTGGTATTTAAGGGTGTTTTAATAGCCTAAAATGTGTATGTGCAATTGTGGTGATTGTTATGAGATTGGGGTTGATTCTTAGGTGGAAAAGTAAAGAGAAACAAAGGAAGTGCTGCTGAAATTTCGCAGGACCCTTGAGCAGTTTTGGGAAACTATATACTTGTTGTAGAAATATCGGAATTAAGTTCCGTTTGTTGCATTTTAAACTAGACTCATAGGGCTATAAACTGTGAAAATTCAGACCCTGTTTCTGTTTGTACGAATTATAGTGATTTTTCAAAGTTGACTGAAATTACCTACCTGTTCTGTCTTTTACTGGATGAAGCTGCGATTTGGGGCTCGAATTTGACTGACTTGTGATTTGAATCTTATAAAGTGTCTTCTAAGAAATTGTACCCCTTTGAGTCTATTTTCGACGGTATAAATTTTATCAATTTTGGACTTAAGAATCGTGAGATATGATTTTCAAGTGATGGCGCGCAAAACTGGAAAATCCTGTTTTCCTGAATTAGTCCTACTTTCATTTTGCACTTTAAGTTTGGAGTTAGTAGATCATTGTAGGCATGGTTTTGGGTAGAAGCGAAGGGTTTTGGATCGTTCATGTCTTTAGGACTACTACTACTTTTCACTCAAACTATACTTTGTATTGCTTTGGTAATTTACTTGGTTAGGCATATGACTCGTAATCGAGTCTCAATTGTTTTACCTTGGTGGTTTAGGACGTGCCGGTGATCCGAGTACTTCGGGAGGAAACGTTTGAAGTTGTTTGTGTGAACTGGTGAGTGTACCATCCCTTAAATTGGTGCTTATCTGATTCATCTGTACTTGCAACTTGCAACTTGATTATCTGTGACTTTTGTATACTTCGTATGAAACGAGGGTGTACTTTATCACACTCGTTTCTCTCATCTGGTTATTCTGGTTCCTGTATACTGTATAGTCTGTACTTGTCTCTGTACTTGTTATTTGTATCTGTTCTCTGTAATTGTTGATGTCGTTTGGAGGGTTAAGTCCAACGACCATTCTATGACCTTTGAGCTCAATACCGGGGGCTAGTTACTCGAGTCGAGCCGGCAAGGGCTGGTCGATTAGATAACGAACCACGGTAGTCCACTTCTAGGAAATCTTTGGGTATTGAAGACTCTGGATTTCCGGTATACTCGAGTATTACCAACCACTGTTACTGTTGAGGTGTTCGGGCCCGGTGAGGGGATGTTTGGTGGACGGAATCGGCGTTAAAGTGGTGCTCTACTGGACGGGTTACTTTATTTGAAAGTTGACGGAGTGTCACTACTATTTGATCAAGCTCCGGGAAGCAATGAGAACTTGGCTCCTGAGAGCCACCTGTATCCTTTCCACATAAAGTGTTTATTTATTTCCCTATCTGGTGTGTATAACTGCATAATTGAAAAGGTGAAATGCCATGATTCATGACTACTTGTACTTTTGGTACCTCATTGAGCGTAAGCTCACCCCCTTCCCGTTATCTTTGTTTTCCTTACAGGGAACAACACTTTTGAACCATGATTTTGAAGAAAGTGTCAAGCTAGTGTAAATGTCATTTTGTTACGCTCTTTTGTAATCAAAACCCTAGTTGCTTTTATCAAGTATCACGTTTTGACTTGTAAAGCTTTCTATATATGTACGTAAGTGTTTAAGCATGTATATTAGGTGTATTCGTTTGAGATGCTACTTGTAATCATTCGGAACATTTTAGTTGTGTGTGATCGGCATAGTAGTTTCCGATTGTTTTTTTCTATGGGTTCTATCGCGCGAAATCTAGGTTTGTGTGATTCGACTTCGTAGTTCTGGCGAGAGCTGGGCAGGCGGCTCGCTAAACCTAGGTTACGCCCTAGGGAGGTGGGATTGTCACATAGAATCATGACCTTGTCTAGTCCTAGGTAATCCAAGTACAAAATCCATAGACAAGTCAATCCAAGGTGCATGTGGGATGGGTAAAGGGGTGTAGAACCATGAGGATTTACCTTTGACTTTGCATGGTGACAAGTTACACACCTTTGTATATGTCTCTCGACATCCCTCTTCATGCGGGCCAAAAAAGTGCTCTTGGAGGATGACAATGTCTTAGTAATTCCAAAGTGACCCATGAGTCCTCCTCCATGGCTTCTCGAACCAACAGGGGTCGCATGGAGCTTATGGAATGCACAACTTGTCCTTGTAGTATAAGAACCCCTGTGATAAGAAAGTAATGCTCACGAGTGTCTCGTGGCAAGGAAGTGAAAATCTCACCAAAATCGGGTCAGTTGCATAAAGATCTTTAAGAATTCAAATCCTAAGTAGTTTGCATCTAATGTAGTAAGAGTGTGTATCTCTAGAAAGTGCATCAGCTACTACATTAGACTTACCTGTTTTATACTTGATCACGAATGCAAAGGTGTCGATGAAGGCTATCCATCTTGCATGTCGTTTGCTCAATTTGGTTTGTGACTTGATGTGCTTGAGCGATTCGTGATCAGTATGGAGAACGAACTCTCGAGGTCGCAGGTAGTGTTGCCAAGTTTGGAGTGCTCGAACTAAGGCCATGAGCTCCTTATCATACGTTGAGTAGTTCAAGGCGGCTCCATTTAGCTTTTCGCTAAAGTAGGCAATCGGCGACCTTCTTGGAGTAGAACAGCCCCAATACCTATACCAGAAGCATCACACTCTATTTCAAAAGTTTGTCAAAGTTAGGTAAACTTAGAACAGGTGCATGTGTGAGCTTGTGTTTAAGTATTTGGAAGGACTTAGCTTGTTCTTCCCCCATTCAAATGGTGCGTTCTTCTTGACAATGGTTGTAAGTGGGGGCTAGGTGCTAAAGTCCTTGACAAAGCGTCTGTAAAAGCTTGCCAAGCCATGAAAACTCCTCACCTCACTTACATTGGTAGGTGTTGGCCATTCATTTATAGCCTTCACCTTTGCTTGATCAACTTGTACCCCTGTGCACTTATAACATATCCTAGAAAAACAAGTTGATCAGTGCAAAAAGTGCACTTCTTAAGGTTGGCGTAGAGCCTTTCCTTTCGAAGTACATCCAAGACAGCTTGTAAATGCATTGCATGCTCTTCTAGACTTTCTATAAATGAGGATATCATCAAAATACACCACAAATTTACCAATGAAGGGACGTAAAACATGGTTCATTAATCTCATAAAAGTACTAGGAGCGTTAGTTAAGCCAAAAGGCATGACTAACCACTCATATAAGCCATGTTTAGTCTTAAAAGCGGTTTTCCATTCGTCCCCATCTTTCATGAATTTGATGGTACCCACTTTTTAGATCAATTTTTGTAAAAATGATAGCACCATGCAATTCATCAAGCATGTCATCTAAACGAGGTATGGGATGGCGATACTTTACCGTTATGGCATTAATGGCTCGACAGTCAGTGCACATCCTCCATCCTCCATCCTTTTAGGCACAAGTAGAACGGGTACAGCACAAGGACTTAGACTCTCACGAATCCATCCTTTGCCAAGTAGCTCCTCTACTTGCCTTTGTTGCTCTTGAGTTTCCTCGGGGTTAGTCCTATATGGTGCCTTGTTGGGTAAGGAAGCCCCAGGGATGAAATCAATTTGATGTTCAATCCCTCTCAAAGGTGGCAATCCATTAGGTATATCCTCAGGAAACACATCATGATACTCCTGTAATAGGTTAGTGACAATACTAGGCAGAGAAGTATCAAGTTCGTTAGTGAGTAAAGCTTCTTTACAAATCAATATAAGCAAGACTTGGTTAGAATGTAAAGCTTTTCTCACATCTTTAACTCTAGCTAGCATGCTGTTTTTTTCTTTCTCCTAGCTCAATGGTCCGACTAGACCCACCTTTATCCCTTTGGTGAGTTTCGGCCAACTCCCCTTTTGTCCCCTTTGAGGTTTGTTTTGATTAGTGGCATGCATGTCATACTCCCTTTGTAAGCTAACTTGGTCCTCATGCACTTGTTGTGGTGTAAGAGGTGCAAGTGTGATTTTTTTACCATTATGCAAAAAGGAGTATTTATTCAAAAAACCATCAAAAGTAACTCTCCTATCAAATTGCCAAGGACGCCCTAGAAGGATATGTGCAGCTTGCATAGGTACTACATCGCATACAATATCATCTTCATAACGACCAATGCGAAAAGTAACTAAGACTTGTTTAGAAATGCGTACCTCGCCGCTATTGTTTAACCATTGAAGCTTGTAGGGTCGAGGGTGCTCAGTTGTTGGCAAGTTGAGTCGTTCCACCATCAATGCACTTGCAACATTAGTGCAACTCCCCGGGTCAATGACTAGGCTGCACACCTTGTTGTTGATATGGCACCTTGAGTAGAAGATGTTTTCTCGTTGTAGTTCATCTCGACTAGCTTGGGTAGCTAGTGCTCGCCTTGCGACTAGGCACCCAACCTTGTCATTGGTTGGTATTTCCTCAAACTCGTCGATTTCCTCTTCCAATGAGGCATCATCTCGGGTGCATCTTCTTCTTCATCCGTCAACATGTCTCCATTGGGTAGCACAAGCAAGGCCCTTTGGTTTGGACATTGAGAGGCAATATGTCCAAACCCTTGACACTTAAAACATTTAGTGTCACGGGTCCTTGGTTTAGAGACCTCTCGGTTGGAGTTAGACCCTTCCCTTGAAGTCGGCTTGGATGGAGTGGCATTCGGTCTCAAGGTCCCCCTTGAAGCTCCACTCGGATTTGAGGAGTGTTGTGCACTCGAGGTTGTCCTCTCTTTTAAGGCCGAATTTCTCCAATTTCCAGATTGGAAGTTGGAGTTTTGGCGAGTTACACCCCTCCTCTTGAGTCGCCTTTCCACTTTGACGGCTTTATCTAGCAACTCATTCAAGTCAAGGTAGTGATGTAGCTCCACTATATCAGCAATGTCGGTTCTCAAACCTCTTAAAAACGAGCCATGGTTGCTTCTAGGTCTTCACGAATATCAGCTCGCATCATGGCCATTTCCATCTCTTTGTAATAGTCTTCAACCGATAGATTCCCTTGAGTGAGAGTTTGCAATTTATTGTGCAAATCTCGGTGGTAGTAGGCTGGTACGAAACGTTTCCTCATTAGCCTTTTTAGCTCATCCCAAGTTCGTACGGGCCGCTCATCATTCCTCCTCCGGCTAGTGCGTAGTTGATCCCACCATATGGCCGCGTAGTCGGTGAACTCAATGGCCGCGAGTCTCACCTTTTGACTCTCGTATAGTGGTTGCATTCGAAGATCATCTCGATCTTCCTTTCCCACTCCAAGTAGATTTCGGGATCGGACTTTCCTTGGAATGAAGGAATCTTAAGTTTAATGCCGGAATTGGGTCGTCACTACGCTTGTGCTTCCTCCTCCCCCCTTTGTTCCGTCCATTGTAATCATCAAGGTCAGAATCATCCTCAAGTTCATCTTCATTTGAGCTCCCTTCGGATTCCTTAGTGGAGGTCCTCATTCGACCTTGCTTCACGGAGCTTTGTACATGTTCGAGTTTGTCAACTCGCTCATGCAAGGATTCGATGGAGAGGTTGATTTTTTTGTAGAACTCATTCAACATGGCATGCAATTTAAGTGTAGGGTCGGCCACTTGAATGTGTTCACTTTCGTCCATGCTCATGTGTACCTGCAAGAAAAGGTTAGTAGGAAAATAACCTCACTCGCTCCCTCACGTGTTTCTCTCGCTCTCGTATCACTCAAGTGTTTAAAACACTCTAATGCTCTCACAACTCACTTTTCATCATCCTTGAAGAAATCAGAATTTTTCCTTCAAGTAGTTCAACCAAACTTCAATCAAGTTTTGTCCCCAAAAGTGGCGTATGAGAGGTGGAATTTTTTTTTTGGACTGAAGGATGACTAAAAGGCAGCAAAGACACGAGAAAAATATGCTGGAATTTTCTGATTTAGTCCGCAAAAGAATGACTCAAGTGTTTGAGAGAGTTTGACTTTGACAAGGACTCTAACAAGCTAAATAACGAGTAGACCTGTTTGGACTCTTTTTGGACACTCCTAACGTGAACAACAATCTTTAAAATGACTCAAAGATACCAATTTGTGGGCTGGACAGAGTGCAAAGTTCGATTACACAAGAATTAAGATGGCAGAAATTTTGGATCCTAGAGTGACTCTACCCAATCTTGCACTTGGCTGATTTTTTTGGAAGTTTGTAAGCAAAGTTTCTTGGGTGATTTGGGCTGTGTTGTTGGTGTTTGCGGTTGGTTTCCCCAATTCAAGCAAGGAAAGTCCGAAAGTGGACAGCTTTAGTGGCGGCTAGGGTTTGCCCTAGCAAATCCAAGGTAGTTTGGGATTCCTTTGTCAAGAAGGTTTCCTATTTCAAGAAGGTTCCTTATTTCTCTTGATCCGATTCTAGTTTCCCCTTTCTTTCCACTTTTTTTTTGTTATTCAACCAGAATTCTTTTCTTTCTTCTTTTTCTATTCGAATCTCAACAAGAACAAGAACAGAAGGGTTTCGTTGGCCACAAGGTCAGCCCCCAATTCAAGAACGAAATTAGGGTTTGATCAAGATCAATTTTGGCTTCAAGATTTTTAAGAACCAACCCTCCTCTTCAAGATATATATCAAGAATTCCAAGAAACAAGGTAAGGTTATCAAGAATTCCAAGAAATAATGTAACAGCCTCTTAGTGCAAGATACGACAAAAAAAATTCCCAACCCTCTTTGTTAAAAAAAAAACCTTCTTTGATTTCGGCTTTCAAGAACAAAACTAGCGACCAAAAATTTTTTTTTTTATTGAGCTAGACACAAAACACAGAAAGATAACACACAAATAGATTTTTGTGTTCGGATGAACAGTACCCACAAATGATCAGTAACGATGAACAGTAACAATGAACAGTAACGATGAACAGTACTTCTTTTTTTTTTGACACGCGAAACAGATTTGGAACAAACGTATATGACTCGAAACAAAAAAAGGAAGATATAACCTGGTGGTTGTCAACTAGCTCTGATTACCAACTGATATGAAACCACGATCTAGACAACCAATCACCAACGGTTTGAGCAGCGAAAATTTGACCCAATCTAATCCCCCGACGTAGCGAACAATATTGATATTATCTCAACCCACTACTTAACGAATTAGCGAACCAAACTATAGGTAGAGGAACGCCACAAACCAAGGAGTTACTTGATTTGATAAGTTCAATTGAACAAATTTGAGAAAGATTCTCAAATATTCGAAGAGGCTCTCTTAGAAAGAGAAAGTGAAAGACTCATGATTTTTATTAATGCAAAAAAAACTGATCATAAAGGTCTCTTGCCTTGGCTATATATAGCCTTACAATTGACAACCTAGAGTGATTTAGAAAAACCCTAATTTTGCCTAGGCTAGGCCTTTGGGCCGAAATAATGATTAAATGGGCTATCTAATATCAGGCCAACTACAAGGGCGTGTTTAGCCGTTTTTATTAAAAGAGAAATAATAACGAAATCAATGACAAAATGACTAAAGTATCCTCGTCTTCTTAAGCAACTAGACTTCACTCGATTCTTCTACTTGGAGCAAGGTATATAAGGTTGGATCTTCATTCTCCAAGCCTTCAATGATCTTCAAATCATCTCGAACTCTCTCTTGGATGGCGCATACAAGAGCTTGAAGAGATTCACGCATCTTCTTGGCACGAACTCTTGTGATCGGACCACTTGGTATTTAAATGACTCGTTCTTGTTCACCATTGGTCCTTGGTGCTTGGTCATCAAAGGAAGAGTTAGCATGATCACAATATGTATGAGGAAGTTTTGAGAAACATTTTTAAAACAATCCCAAAGTCTACTTGATTTCCTACTTTTTATCTACTTGAACTTTAGGATTAAGGATCTCTTTTCCTTATTCTTCATATTAGGCATGTTATAAGCATGAGAATCAAGAGTTTCAATATGATAATCTTTTTTATACAACTCTTGTATAACATTAACTTCCTTAGGGTTAAAAGATTTTCCATGCCGTAAATTAAGATCCTTACTTTCATTAAAATTGAATGCTAACTCTTCAGAATTAACTCTAAAGATTAACTTACCTTCTTGAACACCAATTAGAGTTCCGGTGGTGGCTAAGAATGGTCTACCTATAAATAGGTAAATGCATGTCTTCTTTCATATCAAGTATATAAAGTCAACCGGTATAAAAAAATAATTTTCACCTTAATGATGCCATTTTCAATTTATACCAACCGGACGCTTTATGGACCTATTCGCCAATTGAAGAGTAACATTTGTATCCTTCATTTCATTCAAATCAAGCTTCCTTGCAATGGAAAGTGGCATCAATGATACACTTGCACATAAAATCACATAAAGCATTAGTGAAATTCAAATGTCCAATGGTACAAGATATAGTGAAACTCCCCGGATCTGTAAGCTTAGTTGGAAGTTTGTTTTGAACACATGTCAAGCATTCCTGTGAGGACCCGAAAATTTTCTTATTTTTTTTATTCGAACGTTATTGGTTTATGTAAATATTTATTCACCCGTTTCTTTCGAATAATTTATTTCAACCATTTTAAGTCCATTCGTATGGAACAATGTCTTCCTTATGTTTTCAAAACGTCCTGTTAGCAAATTTATTTTTTCGGAGGTTTCGTTTAAATACTAACTTATACTAGGAAAATGATTTAAAAATTGTACTTACTTGTAAAATGTACAAAACATTTAATATTTTCAAAGGACAGTATAAAATATAGGTACAGAAATAAAATAATACTTGAAAAATGTGAAATTTTCGGGTTCTCACACAAGTAAAATTTCGGGGCCTCACACTCTCTCTTCCTTAAAAGAATTTCATCCTCGAAATTCTAACCTTTTCTCGCACAAAATTTAATGTTACAAGATTTTCCTCCAATTTCTAAGTGGCTTTCTCTTACCCATAGTACTACCACAAACTTACCTAGAGTGAAAATTTTACCCACGTAATAATTAAACTAATATGCTAAAGAAGTTTAACAAAGATATTAAAATGTGTAGGGTAATATAGGCTTAAGAACCCGATGAAAAGAGAAAGCGATAACTATGAAACTTGGTTACTACATCTACTAGATTTTGAAATCAAACACAGTACACTGGCAATATGCTATCTTCTTTAATCGAATTGCCTTCCTTTATTATTAACCAAAAAAAAATCTTGTTCAAATCCAAGAACAAGGTACAGAAATTGAATTGCGGATAGGGATTTAACTCCAAATGAACCCAGATGTTTAATATCACTAATCAAAACATCAGGCACCATGTTCACTGTTTCTAACAGAGATATAACTTATATATAAATTTTTCACTATACATAGTCTAATAAATACTGCCTATTTCAAGTAAAAACATCGCTAATTGCTAATCTTAACAGCTTCACCCTCATGAAATTCATTTATCTTGGGCCAGTTCTTCACTTGATGTCCAAGTTGGCCGCATTTGAAACATGCACCAGTTTTTAAATAACATAATCCAGTATGAATTTTGTTACAGGTTTCACACTTAGCAGCCATGCATCTTTCTTGAAGTGTCCATTCTTTGTTTTCTCCTTCTCTTTATACTTCATAGCGAGTTCATCTTCACTAATCGTTTTACGTTTCCCTCTAGTATCATGGGAACTTCCTTTACCTCTTTCAACTTGATTACTAGGAAAGTCTTGAGATACTACTTGACTAGGCGGATGCACCAATTCAAATTTATTCCACACCATGTTTAGGATCCCTTTATATTTCTTTTCCAATTCCACGTTCTTATGTAGCAACCCAATTTTCTCCGCATACTCTTGTTTCCAGCGTCCTTCCTAGTAGTCAGCCAATTTCTTTTGGAATTCTACCTCCATTCGAAGGATATCTATTTCCTTAAACATATCCTCCAAATTTGTCATATCACCGATTCCCTTAAGATCAAATGATAGCCTGACAGGAAAATCAAAGGATCGGAATGAATAACTAATCACAATTGGAAACTCTAGCCATATTACTTTTTCATTCTTTGGCTTGCAAGTCACCCAAGAAAGATGAATCTTAACTATAACCTACTAAGGTAAATATGAAATCCCATATATAATCCAAAACTTATATAGGAATCAAAGTCAAGTTCCTATGCAGTGTCGTAGAAGGGTAGAAATAGAAAAGATAGTCAAGCAAGAGTTAAAACGAATTCAAAAGAAATACATGTGTAACCGTACTCAAATCGCAACAAAATCATAGAAACATGAAACAAAGATACACAGGTATGGAAAAAATGAAACAAGCTATAATACTAGCGCCTTAACGTTCGTAACGATCACAAAACTAGCTATCATCTATAGAAAGCCTAACCTGACATGCACGAAACTAGTCCATGACGACATTCATTGATCCACTCTCTTTAATCAGTTCAATCTCAAGTCCAATACTAGAATCTTGCACGTCTTGACTTTTACCATCCAAATTATCTCAAGTTCAATCAAGATATTGATCCTTATGCAAGTGCTCTCCACTTTTGGTACTCGGGTATAAGAATCCGAAACTAGGAGAATTCATATCTCAGGCCGTACGCTCCCAAGTGCAAATATCCAAGTTTAAAATTCCTACCTGACATACATATTTAACTTTCTCGAGTATCATGATAAAGGTTTTACGCCTATAACTTTCATGATTCACAACTCACGCTCATGAAGAGCACTTAGTCCTTTATACTTATTCATATAATTGGGATCATATTACCACTTATCCCAAACTCACCCCGCGCAGAGACCACACGAAATAGCTCTGATATCACCTGTGACACCCCTGCCTCTCCCTAGGGGGTACCCTAGGGTTTAGCAAATCGCCTGCCCAACTCTCGCCAGGACTCACTCATACAACTTCAAAAGTAAATGAAACAGCAATTCCCAAACTTAGGATGTACATTTATACCCAATTCTATCTCAAACATTCATACATTTTCCAATATAACAAAAGATTCAAGTTCTAGATAACTTTCAACCCTAATCAAGCACTAGTGCAATTACAATCACAAAAGTCAAAATCAGATGGCACCAGCATGTACCAGCCTCACGCCTATGCTCGTATCACCTGTAAGAAAAACAAAACTAATAAGATGAGTCAAAACTCAGTGAGATTCCAAAACATCATGCAAACCCAAGTAGCGAGTTGACCATTGTATAAAATTTGAAATATCAAAGTAGCGAGTATAAGAGTTCATAAAAATGATCAATAACACTTCAACTAGCAAATTATTAGATATCCAACATTTCCAGATAAAAGGATACAGTTTACTCTCGGGAGCAGGTTCCGTGACCACTTGTTCAAAATCTGTTGGCACTCCGTCAACTATAGAATCATAACAAGTCCAGTAGAGCACCACTTAACTCCAATCTCCATCCACCATTCAAATCCCCTGCCGGGCCCGAACTCCAAGATAAACAGTGGTGGTAATACTCGAGCATATCAATTAGTCGAGAAGATAACACTTCACACAACAAAACAGGAGATCCATGGTTCGTCATCTAATCGACCAGGCCCTTGTCGGCTCGAGTCGAATAACTAGCCAGTGAGGTTTGGGTTCTCATGCAGTCAGTCTAGTCGATGCGATAACATCTCCAATCGACTTAATCAAGATAAAAGTATAGAGACGGAATGAGAGGCACCTCCCATTTGGATTGAGTGTAGTACATGCTGCCGCTCAACACTTACAAGTCAAGCATAAGTACAAACACAAGTACAGGTCAATCAAGTTCAAACAAGTACAAGATCATTCAGGAGGGAGAAGACGAGTGCGAATAAGGGCACACTCGCCTAGCCCTAACCAAGTCACAAATAATGCCTAGCATGTCACATTTCCAAACATTTCAAACATTTCAATTCAATATACAGGCCACATGCAAATAAAATTACTTGTACACGCATGAATGAGATATCAAGTGTTTAGTTGAGTTAGATCAAGTGCAATAAAGTACACACTTGTCTATGAAATATCAAATCAGGTGTTTAGTAAATTTCTAACAACAATGAGCAGGGAACATGCAGTTGGAACATTCACCAATGACTGATTGCTTTGAAAAACCACGCTCAGGTTCAACTTCCTGGTTGGAGTCCAAATCTGCGATAAAATACCATTTAACGGTTTAAAATCAATTAGGGTTCAAAATATAGGAGTTTCGCTTAAAGAAAATCAAGTAAATGAAACTCGTTTAAGTAGTATTCATTTTACTTATCGAACCCTAGAAAATTCATGCTCGCTCTTTTGGTTTTGATAAAGAAACGATTGAAACTTTTAAGTTTGCAACTTGGTATAAGAAACGAGAAAATCTTGTTTAAAGCGGTCGCTACTTTCTCTTTATAAAATATATAAGTTTTGGCAAAAAATTTCAGCTTATACATCCCTACTAAGGGAAACTCAAATACCCTAAACAACATAAGTTCAATTCAATCAAGAATCACCACTCAAGTTCCAAGTTCACTTGTTTGAACTTCACGAAATAAAACGGACAGCATTTCCTTTGTATTTTCCTAATTTTTCCAGCCATTCAAGGCTTTATTTTCTTCTCAAATCAACCCAATTCAAACACCATAAGTAAGCATATCAAGATAGCTCTTCATCAAGGCTAAAACCCATCAAATTGTAGCTCATTTCTAACAAGTAACCATCCAATATCAAGGCTAGAAATTCATCTTTAAAAGCTGCTACTAATCACCTCACAAATTCCATATCCAAGCTGCATACCAACATAAGATAGTTGAACAACATAAAGCAAGGCTAAAATGGCAAAACCCTACCTGAAAATCCACTAATCTACACCAAAACTAGAATATCATCCAATATATTTCAAGATCAAGACATCTATTCCATAGTTTACTAAAATAAGAAAGAAAAAGGAAGTTTTAGACCTATACCTTCCAAAACACTTGAAAAAAGTGAAGAACCAAGCTATTTCTCCTAAGAAATCCACCACTTCAAGTTTCTTAAGCACCAAGGGACTAGTTTAATCGCTTTAGATTTTGAGATCTCAACTCACACAAGGCAAACTCAAGATGAAGTTGGAAGTTCTCCTCTCTTGTTTTTCTCTCCCAAGTTTCAGCCACCATGAAAGAAAAATGGAAGAAATGTAGCCAAAATAAAAGATAAAAGGAAGGAATTTGCCTTGGTCAACTCTTCTTTGATTGCCAACACTTGGCACATCAAGATTGCTTTATTTTCTTTTTTTTTTCTTCCTTTTATTTGGTCCAAGATTTCAGCTAGTTTAGGGTTTAATTTAGGCTGATTAGATGAAATAAAAACAAGAATATTAGGGTAAGAAAGCAGTGGTTAAGTGGTGTACTCAATCGGTAACAAATAGCGCACATCGGTTCAAGACTATTTTCCTTAACTCCCTTGCACTTTTGTTTTAACTTATATTTTACTAACTTATTATTAGGACTTCTAATCACACCCTTCCTCTTATTTAATACTCTCTCTTATCCACCAAATTTAGTACACACACCTCACCAAATGATCACGTTACCAAAATGCACCAAAAACCCTATCATGCACTATTCCTTTAGAAAAATCATAACTTTAGTTATAATTATCAAAAATTCATACAACTTGGCCTGTTAAAAACTAGACTTCAAATACTAATAATCTTTAGAAAACATCTCAAAGAGATTCAGTTCATAAGTTGGTCCAAATTGAGTCATAAGCTACTACAACATTCTTATTTTTACTTGTGTAGGGCAGAATTTTCAGTCAATTTTGCCAATTTTCTGGAATTTATAGAGATTGAATCAAATTCTGAATTTTATACCATAGGAAGCCCTATGGGTGTAGTTTCAAATGCAACAAATGGAACGCAATTCCGACTTTCCTATACGAAGTTATAGCCAATTTCCCAAAGCTGCGCAGAATCCCCTGCGAAAATTCTTGATTTTCTAACAACTTGAGAAAATGAAACTTTTCTTAACAAAATTCACTCCCACGGCTCAAATTCAACCATTAAAACAACCAAGAATCTAAGACAAATAAGTTCAAATACGTGCTGTAAAGACAAGTAAAATTTCGGGGTCTCACAATAAGGGTTTATCTTAGATTTAGCATGGTGACATGTCACACACCTTTCAATTTGTTGCTCAACATCCCTTCTCATTTTTTATCAATAAAAATGTTCTTGGACAACCATCAACGTTTTAACAATGCCAAAATATCCCATAAGTCCTCCTCCATGTGCTTCACGAACCAAAAAAGTGCGCATTGAGCTCATCGGAATGCACAAATTGTCCTTATAGTACAAGAACCCCTGTGAGATGAAATAATGCTCATAAGTGTGCCGTGGCAAAGAAATGAAGATCTCGCCAAAATCTTATTCTGTTGCATAAAGATCTTTAATAAATGCAAAACCTAACAACTTAGATTCTAATGTAGTAATAAGAGTGTACCTACTAGAAAGTGCATCAACTACTACATTAGACTAACTTGTCTTGTACTTTATCACAAATGCGAAACTATATATAAAGGCTATCCGTCTTGCATGATGCTTGCTCAACTTATTTTGAGACTTGATATGCTTTAATCATTCATGGACAGTGTGCAAGACGAATTCTCGTGGTCGAAGGTAATGTTGCCAAGTTTGAAGTGTTTGAACCAAAGCAATAGTTCTTTATCATAAGTTGAATAGTTCAATGAAGTTCCATTCAACTTTTCACGAAAATAGGGGACTGGTCGCCCTTTTGGAGTAGAATAGCTCCAATACCTATACCAGAAGCATCACACCCAACTTCAAATGCTTTATCAAAGTTAGGTAAGCTAAGCACAAGTGTGCGTGTGAGCTTATGTTTAAGTAATTAGAAGGACTTAGCTTGTTCTTCTCCCCAATGAAATAGCACATTCTTTTTGACAATGGAGGTAAGTGGTGCAGCAATTGTGCTAAAATCCTTAACGAAGCATCGATAGAAGCTTGCCAAGTCATGGATGTAACGCCCTCACTTTTCCCCTAAGGCGAACCAAAGGGTATCCGCTGGACGCCTGCCCAACTCTCGCCATGACTCAAGACAAATCGATTCAAGCTTAACGATACATAACAATTAATACAAGTCAAATAAAGAAAAGTCGCTTCCATAACCGAATATCCAAATCTTACACTACAAGTTCGAAGTACATCAATTTTTCAAATCTTACATTAGGTTCTCAAAAGATACATCAAGTCCCAAAATATAACCATTAAAAGTCGACTAAAACTTTACAGCCAAGACTTCCAATCAAAACATAACCTAGCCGGCTTTTCATAATCTTCCAATCCACCTGTTAAGGAAAACAAATCTACGGGGTGAACAATTGCTCGTGAGGCCAAAAAACACACATGCAAGCACGTTGTCCAAGTAACAATCCCATTTAAAGTAAAACAGTAATATTCAAGTAAATAACAATTCGGGCGAGAAAGTGTAAATAGAAACAATTCAAGGATATAAGAGTTCTTAGGAGCTATTTTCCACTTGCACGATCCAGAACCTCCACGAGTTGACACTCCGTCAATCGGGTAAGTTATAATCCGTAGAACTTCAATTACTCGTTCCCCGATCACCATTACATAACCCTGTATCGAGCCCGCCTGTCTTTTATGTGAGGTGATACTATTCAAGTATGCCAAGCGCGATCTCCCCATTAGATCAAGCTTATACACGTTTCTCATGACTCACCAAGCTTCTCGACCGTACTCATGCCGGCTCGAGTTGTAAGGTTGGCCGATGAGATTTGGGCGTCCCCCACTAGTATCACTAGGAGTCCAATCGACTTATGTAACCATAGCATAAATAATCATTGGAAACACTTCACTTAATTCACTTATCAAGTCATTTCAAGTAATTCAAGTATACTTCACGTAAATATTCACTTCAAATATTTCATGTCAAGTAATTCAGGTATGCTTCACTGTAATGAGAACGAATGCGGTTAAGTACACACTCGACTCAGCGTTTTCAAAATACTCAATTACCAATAACAATTAAATACATAACACGTTTTTACACACTTGACACTCACCTAGACAAAAGGAGAGTGTGTTGCACAGATCAAGTACTTAAACGTCCCCTGTGAGATCCTCTTGAACGCCTGAGCAAAAAATAGTTAACTATCACTTATAAATACTCTCTTATCAAGAGAGAAATTGTACCCTTGAACACTCTAAGAAAATATCACGAAATAGAGCTTTACTTGCTCAAAATTCAAGATTCGAAATTGGTGTTTAACAACACAAGAAAAAACTGATTTACTTCGTGAAAACAAGTCCAAAATGGTCAACTAGTATTGAAAGATAGGGAAGAGTCTTCAAAACTCAATTCCCGTCAAGTTTGGAAATTTCAGATTTGAGTTGCATTCTTTGAAAAATCATATCTCACTCTTCGTAAGTCCAGAATTGGAAAAATTGGTACCGTTGGAAACGACTTCCAAAGTACTAAAAGTTCCTAGAATACACTTTTCCATGATTCAAAACAGAAGACACTCAAATTTTGGCTTCAACTTGCTGATTTGGACTCCCAAGACAGATTCGGGGTGGTTTTTGGCAAACTTTGGAAATTCGGTAAAATTCACAGAATGTGAACTAGCCTCTCAAAACTTGAAACTCAATTAGAGTTATAATCAAAGTTTAAAACACAATAAACGGAACAAGAATCGGAGTTTTGAGCGCCAAGATATAGCAGCTCAAATTTGGTTCAAAATGAAGACCATTGGGAAATTTTCCAGATTTGAAACACAAACATTGGGACTTCAGTTGGGCATCGAAATGGACTTGGAATGGCACCAAATTTGGTATGATTACACTACCATATAAGGGCTACTCCTCTGTCAACTTTCATGCAAATTTTTGTACGGTAAGTCAGTTAACAAGACCACTAAAGTTCCAGGAATTTCCAAGACAATTCTGCCTTAGGCTTCCGTTTTCTTTTTTTTCGAACCTTTGGTCAATGAAATCATCTCAAACATGGTTCATTTATGAAGAAAAAGTCTAAGAAACATTCAACATACATTTGGTAGGTGATTAACACCAAAAGTTTCAAAATAACAAGTCCCAATTCGAGCTAAGCCCTGGGCTAGCCCAAAACTAGGGTTTTCTATTACTGATGCAGTTCTGTAATTCAGCCACAACTCACTCAATTCAACTTAGAATTAAGCATGGTTGCTGGAGTTGGAAACTAAATTCATAAGGCTACAATTCATCAGAAGAAATCATTTTGAAATTTAGTCCATAGTTAGCTCAAATTCAAGCAACAAGTCCCAGCACCTCATTGACTCTCTAGCAGAGCAACAAAACAGAACAGGTAACTTTGAAGAACTGATACGGCTCACTCAAGTCGAATCAGGGGATGCATTTTATACTGTTAGAAAACTGAAAGTGTCTAGTTTCAAATGCCACAAATGGCACTTGATTTTGACGTCGGAGGAAAGAGTTACGATCATTTAAAATTCGCTGCCAGAGTACCTCTGTACACGTTTTCCAGGTTTGAACATGTTTTGAAAATGCAACATTTACCCAACCAAATCAAGTAAACCTTTCCACACAACCTATGAAACATACCTAAACCAAAATCAAGGCAATTTTATCACAAAAAAATTGCACCAAGTGCTCTGCAAAAACAGGGCAGAATTCGGCCCTTTCTCATGCAAGTTTTCCTTTGATTTTCTTTCCACTTTTTCAATTTATACCCACTAGTTTAACATTTAATCAACATAAATAACATCCAAAATCATTATATCAGTTCAACATGTCCACTGTGGGATTTCATAGAGCCCATTCAAGTGATTCTCAACCAACCAAAGTTACCCACATGAAACTACAAGCTTCCAAGTCCAATCTAACTCACAAAAATCAAGTTGCAAAGGTTGGATGGTTTACTACCTCTTGGGTGTTGAAACTCAGAAATTTCGGTCACCTAGAAGCTCCAAGAAACCGTGTAAATGATGCTCTTTTCCTTGCCCAAGTGAAGCTCCAAGTGGTTTTGAGTTTGTGTGACAAAATTTGAAGTGGAAAGGTCCAAGATTTGAGTGAAATGAGATGAAGTTTTTGGTTCCTCTTCTTCCTCCAAGTTTCGGCCAGCAAGAGAGTGTGAGAGAGAGTGAATATGGCTGGTGATCAAGCTTCCCTTGGAAGCTTGGTAGTTGGTTCAAATTTTTGCACAAAAGTCAACTCTCAATAGTAGCCGTACGCGCGCGTTTCGTGCCTGATTCTGTGACAGCCCCACCTTACCCTAAGGCGAACCAAAGGGTTCGGCGGACCGCCTGCCCAGCTCTCGCCAGGACTCGATCACTCACTCCAAACAAAAAGATAACACCTCGAGGATAAACGGAAAACAATTCCCAACCTGAAAACATATATTTACATTCATTCCAATCTCAACTAGAAGTACAGTCCCAAATGTATACCAAAGCTCTGAATTCACAGTACAGTCCACCTTATCCAAGCACTAGAGCGGAAATAAAAGCCAAAACAAAACAATTCAAAACAAAAACTAGGCTATTCTATTCTATACAGGCCTCTCGCCCGCTTGCAACCCCTGTAAGGAAAACAAAAGGCGTGGAATGAGCTAAAAGCCCAGCGAGATTCTATATACACAACCAAGCAGTTAAACAAGGACATTAAGCATGTTATAACAAGTAATCTAGATAACATTTACGATATAAAGCAATAGTAACACATACAATAAAAGGATACATGCTCACGAGGAGCCATTCGTTCGTTCGTTCATTCATTCGCCTAATATTTTCCTTATTTCTCCGATCATTAAAACATTGTTTGTAAGTGAAAACTCCTTCATTTTCTTGTCGTTCGTTCATTCATTTCATTCCCCACGCTCCGCCAACATCGTGGTCATACTCGAGTATACCAACATTCACCCAGGGTCACTAATCGCCCGACCGAGTCCGCTTCTGGCTCGAGTCAACCAGTAACAAAGGGCAAGGGCCCAGTTCAGCCAGAAGGCTTACATTCATGCACAAGTAACATTTAATCATTCAATCATTGAAAGTTCACGTTCATTTAGGTCGAGTGCGATAAAGTACGCACTCGCCTAGCAAAAATCATCTTGGAAACATAACATACCTCAATCACGTATTAAAGCAACAATCCAAATAGTCACAATAGTCCACATAGTCATTAGAAACAAAGCGTATATAGAACACTCACCTAAACAAGCAAAATAACATCCAAAGTATTCCTTCCGGATAACACCTTAGTCACCAAGAAACCCTAAAATAATCATGAGAAAGTAGCATAGTTCAACCATCAAAATGTTTGATAAATCAAAGAAATCCGAATAACTAATAATACAATGTATAAGTATGATTTTGGAAGTAAAAAGAGTGCATTTAGTCCAAAATACATGAGTAAAATAGTTGTAAAACTTATATCTGCTCTTAAAATTTGAAATCGCCATTTGAGTGCAAATTTGGGCAGCACGCCCTTTGTGTTTACCAAATTTCCAGCCATTTATGGCTTCATTATTTTCCTCAATCAGCCCCCAAAATCACATACAAATAATCTCATTACAATAGCCGTTAAAAAGGCTAAAAGTCATTCAATTACAAAACCAAACTAGAAAAGGGATCGGGATTAAGGTTTAAGACAAGGAACAAAATGATAGGTTTGACATCTTTTAGCGTATTGGTCACAACCGAAGCTACACCTATCGGATTGAGGTAAACTTTATACCGTTTCGAAGCTAAGACATAGCTCTACAATTCTTATGAAGACACCACAACCCAGTTCTCAACGTAACCTAGTCAAATATACCCAAACAGACCCAGATATTCCAGTTCAAAGCTCACTGTGAAATTCAACTAGCAGTCCTGATTTATTCAGTCATATCTCAGCACACACAACTCCAATTCAGTTGATTCCAAAGCCATTCGAAATCTAAGATACAAGGATACAATTCTTAAGAAGGCATCAAAAGCTAATTCATTCATCTTCCCAGCCAAAAGAGCCAATTACAGATACTGATTATCATTCTCGGACAGAAACAGGGCAGCAGGGGTAAAATAGTCATTTCACAGGATACAGTGCTCAGATTGAGCTGCACTTTTACAGGCATAATCTACATTCAATTCTCTACAACTTTCATGTTTTGAGCTAAGTCCAATTCGGCCTCCATCATGACCGAACAACACTGATCAGAATAGGGCAGAAAAATTCTAAGAAAACCGAAAATCCACACCTCACCACTTATAACCAAGAATTAATGCACAAAACCACCAAAGTGGCAACCACAAGCCACTAAATTACAACTATGGGAACCAAAGAAGGATGTTCTTAGCAATCTTACCTTGAAACCTCAAAGAAAGTGGTAGCTTAGGGTTTTTTTCTTCCAAAACAACTCCACCAAAGCCTTTAATCCTCCTTAGTAATCACTTGTATGGAGTAGTTTCTAATTTGGTTGGCTAAAACTCAAGATTCAAGTGAGTTTGGAAGCTAGAAATGGAAGAGCTCTCTCTCTTGTTTTTCTTCACCAAAGGGCCAGCCAAGAGCAAGGAAAAATGGGATGAAATTGGTCAAAATTTGGTTTTAGTAAAGGTGAGAAAGTTAGGCAAGTCTTCCTCCAATCGGAACGCGACACGTGGCATCCTTTAGGTTTTAAGCTTATCTTCTCACTTCCAATGGTTAGTCTACCTAATTAACCTCTAATCATCTCCTAGCACCTTGGAAAATAATGTCACTTAATATTTCATCACTTAATCGGCAAAATTATATCGCACTAGCGGGCCCCACATCGAACAAATGCACTTCAAGTTACGTACACTAACTTATACTAGGAAAATGATTTAAAAATTGTACTTACTTGTAAAATGTACAAAACATTTAATATTTTCAAAGGACGGTATAAAATATAGGCAAAGAAATAAAATAATATTTGGAAAATGTGAAAATTTTCGGGTTCTCACAGATTCCTCTTGGGTTTGTTTCACTTGTGCACTAAACCTTTAATACACTTCCTTTAATACTATTATTATTCACTCTTAGTAGTCTAACAATAATTTTCTAAAGTCCTTCAATTAGTCGCGCGCGCGAAAATGTGAACTTCCGACTTATGCGGGTTAAAGTGCAATTTCTAAGAAATTCTTGTAACAATAGTATAACGAACTAATACTAGGGTATTTAATCATAAAAATACCTATTTTAAGACTAACACATGAGTTCTCAAATCTCCAAGGTCACTGTACTCTCAAATCGACTATTGCCTCCAAACGCGTATTCACTAAATCTCGCTAAACGGGCTTCCAAAAATTAAATTTACTAACGGGACATTTTAAAAATATATGCAAGTCATAGTTCCATGAAAAAGGTTCTAAAAAGGTTTAAATAAATTATTCAGAGAAAATGGGCAATTAATTATTTAAATAAACCGATAAATAAGTGAATAAATCGATAAAATAAATAAATAAGATAAAATAAATTACGAGTCTTCACAATGGAAACTTCTTACCTTACTCACAGTAGTAGGAACCGGCCACTCATTTACAGCCTTTACTTTGGCTTGATCAACTTGTATTCCCTGGTCATTCACAACATATCCTAAAAACACAAGTTGATTAGTAAAAATAGTGCACTTTTTAAGATTAGCGTAGAGCTTTTCCTTTTGAAGTACATTTAAGATAGATTGCGAATGTTGGACATGTTCCTCTAAACTCTTACTATAGATCAAGATATCGTCAAAATAGACTACCACAAATTTACCAATGAATGGACGCAAGACATGGTTCATGAGTCTCATGAAGGTACTAGGTGCATTAGATAAACCAAATGGCATGACTAACCACTCATACAGTCCATGCTTTGTTTTAAATGCAGTTTTCCATTCATCATCTTCTTTCATGCAAAATTGATGGTAAACACTTTTTAAGTCAATCTTAGTAAAAATTATAGCACCATATAGTTCATCAAGCATGTCATCAAGTCGAGGTATAGGATGGTGGTACTTTACCATTATGTTATTAATTGCACTACAATCAGTGCACATCCTTCATCCTCCATCTTTTTTAGGCACAAGTAGAACTGGTACCGCACACGGACCTAAACTCTTTTGAACCCAAACTTTACCTAGCAGCTCCTCAATTTGCCTTTGTTGCTCCTCTGTTTCCTTAGGATTAGTCCTATATGATGCCTTATTAGATAATGAAGCTCCAGAAACGAAATCAATTTGATATTCAATTCCTCTTAAAGGTGGCAATCCACTAGGCATTTCCTTAGGAAAAATGTCTTGATACTCTTGCAAAAGATTAGTAACAACACTAGGCAAGGAAGCATAAAAAATTCATTAGTGATCAATATGTCTTTGTAGACCAAAACAAGCAAAAGCTGGTTAGAAAATAAAACTTTTCTCACATCTTTAGCTCTTGCAAGCATGCTAGTTTTCTTTCTTTTTTAAGCTCAAGGGCCGAATTTTCATTTCCCTTTTTATCTTGATTTTTCTTGGCCAAATGGACTCCCTTTCCTTAGAATTTTTCTTTTTATTATCAGCATACATGTCATACTCTTTTTGCAAACTAGCTTGGTCCTCATGCACTTGTTGAGGTGTAAGTGGTGCAAGTGTTATCTTTTTACTATTATGCATGAAAGAGTATTTATTCAAAAATCCATAAAAATGACTCTTTTATCAAATTGCCAAGGATGACCCAAAATAATATGTGTAGTTTGCATTGGTACTACATCACACATAACTTTGTCTTCATAACAACCAATGTCAAAAGAAACTAAAACTTGCTTAAGAACACATACCTCTCCACTGTTGTTCAACCATCAAAGCTTGTAAGGTCGGGATTGTTCACTAGTTGGCAAGTTGAGTCTCTCCACCATCAATGCACTAGGAACGTTAGTGCAACTCCCTAGATCAATGGACTTTGTTGTTCACATGGTATCTTGAGTAAAAGATATTCTCTTGTTGAAGCTCCTCCCTACTAGCTTGAGTAGCTAGTGCCCTTCTCACCACCAATCCAACTTTGTTACTAGTTGGTATTTCTTCCAATTCCTCAACTAATTGAGGCATGTCGGTGCACTCCTCCTCCTCATCATCAGTGATAATATCTCCATTAGAAGCACGATCATGGCTCTTTGATTTGGACATTGACTTGCAATATAACCAACTCCTTGGCATCTCCAAACTTAGTGTCTCGATTCCTAGCTTTTGAAGTTTCATTTGTTGGTTTTGAAACTCCCCTCGAATCGGACTTAGAAGCATTTGGTCGAGGGTTAGAGGATACTTCTTGCTTTGGCCATGGAGTTGTTGCATTACTAGCGAGCTTATCATCCCTCCAAGGTTGGAAATTTCACTGATTTGGAGTGAAACTAGGGTATAATTTCTAGTTGTAGCCCTCCTCTTGAACCTTCACTCAATTTTGATTGCCTTTTCCACCATGTCGTCTAGCTTGACATAGTATTGCAACTCAAGGTGATCAGCAATTTCGGGTCTCAATCCATTAAGAAAACACGCCATTGTTGCCACTCAATCCTCATTAATATCGGCTCCAAGCATGGAGATTTCCATGTCCTTGTAGTAGTCCTCAACTAAGCGATATCCTTGTGATAAGGATTGAAGCTTTTGGTATAAGTCCCTATTGTAGTGACTTGGTACAAATCGCTTTTTCATGAGGCGTTTTAGCTTAGTCCAAGTGGATATAGGTGGTTCACCACACCTCCTTTGACTTGTAAACACTTGATCCCACCATCCTATAGCATAGTCGATGAATTCTACTACAGCCAATCTCAACTTTTGCTCCTCCGTGTAGTCAATGCAATAAAAAACTAGCTCAACTCATCTCTCCTATTCAAGGTATGCATCCGGATCATATTTGCCTTGAAAAGGGGGAATTTTCATCTTAATTCCTTTGATTGTGTCACCCACTGGTTTGGTATTCCTCCTCAGTTTTCCTTGTTCATGGTCGAATTCATCATCTGAGTTAGAATCACTAAACCCAAGCATGGGTCTATCACGGCTTCTCCTACTTCGATCATTTCCTTTGGAGTTACTTTGAGATATCTCCAACTTGTCAATGCATTCATGCATGGCTTCAAGTTTTTGATCCATGTTGCATCTCAAATCACCCTTTAAACCTTCAGCGAAAAGCTTAAAGTCGAAATCTAGGGAACTTTCTCCTTCGTTAGACATGTTTAATATTAAACCTGCAAAGAAAAGATTAGTATAAAATAGGAAATTTACCTCACCACTTCCTCACGTGTATCACTCACACTCGTGTAATCTCACCAATCACTTCTCAAGTCATTTGATTACCTCTCTTGAAGAAATCAGAATTTTCTCAATGAGATTCAATCAAACTCCACTCAAATATCACCCAAAATGTAGTGGATTAATGCTAGAAGTTTGATGGTAAAATGGACTGTCTAAATTACGCAAAAGACACTATGTCTAAGATGGAAAATTTTCCACATTTGTTTGATAAAGACAACTCAAGAATTTGGAAAGTATTGACTTTGACAATGACTCAATTTTAGAAAACTAGCAGTAGCAATCAAGAATCAAGACTGATTGGATTCTTTTTGGACTCCTTAGACACAATTATAACCTGGAATAAGACTCAAAAAACTCAAATTTACAAGCTGGACAAATTATGGAATTCGACTAATAAGGAACAAAAATTGCAAAAAATTTTTTGGAACCTGGAAACTTCCGACCCAATTGCACCCTTGGCTGGAAATTTGGAAGTTGAATCCAATTGGTTCTTGGATTTATTTTGGAAGATAAAAGTTGCTGATTTTGAAAGTTTTCACTTGTGCAAGCAGCCAACAAATCCGAATTGTTTAATATGTTGTGACTAGGGTTTGTTAGCAATCCCAAGTTAACTTGGTTTCCCAAATCAGATTTGCTTTCTTGTTTCAATCCAAGAGTGGTCTGACTTTTTGTTTCTTTTCTTGTTTCTTTGTTTTTTTCTTCTTCTTCACAACAACTCTTTCTTTTTTTTTTCAATTTCGGATCAAACTCTCAAGGACTAGAATTCAAAGCCGCAACAAGAAACAAGAATCAGCCGCTACTTTGTTCAAGAATTAGGAACTAGGGTTTTGCAAGAAATTCAAGATTTGTGAACTTTTGTTCAGGTTTTCCAAGAAACCCTAAATTGTCACCTAAGAACTTCAAGATTGTCAGGAAAGTGTCCAAGAAATTCAAGTTTCTTATCAAGAAATTTCAAGAATTTCGTATATTTCCAAGAACAAGAACAACCAGCCACGATTTAAACTTCAAGAAACACAAGACCCGCCACAATTTGACAAGAAACCCTAGGCTAAGCTTCGGATTCCCAAGAAAAGGTATCGACCAGAATTCTTTTTTTTTTGGACTCTAAACGATTCAAGACTCAAGAAACAAGATATCAAGATGCAAGACAAGACCAAACAGCGATGTTAATAGAATTTATGTCACGGGCTGCAAGGACAAGACGCAATAGCAAAATGCAACAAAGAAAACCCTAGCAACACACAAGATGAAGTATGACCAGATTCAAGACAATATAAGACACGATTTAAAACGCAACCAATTTGGACAGATTTTGGATACAAACAAGGCACGATTTGAAAACACGACAAGGTAACCAAGATGTGGACAGATTTGGGAAAAAAATAAAAAACAAGGAAACTAATGAAGAAAAGACACCAACAAAGATATATCAGATACCGTCAACTAGCTCTGATTACCAAGCTGATACGAATTCGCCCGAGGGTATGAACTCGTATCCCACCAAACCCTGGACCTAGACGAAGAATCCAGTTGATTGCAAAACTCTTGACCCCTCTAAACCACAAACCTGTGAACTAAGAAAATTTCTTAACCCACAACTTAAAAATTTAGTGAACCAAAGTTGTTTGTAGAAAAACGCCACAACCAAGGTGTATACTTGATTGATAAGTTCGATTTGAATACTCTCAAGAAAACTCTCAAGTATTCAAGAAATGCTCTCTTTGACAGGAGAAAAGTGACAAACAAACTCACTTGTAATTTTCTGGAAAATTCTTAATTAATCTAACGTTTGAGAGACTAGGCTATTTATAGCCTTACAATGTCTCAAAACCCTAATGTGATTTGGACTTAACTAAACCCTAAACTAATAACTAGAATTTCGGCCACTAAAAGGACAAAATCTGGCCGAATTATTTAGCTGCAATAAACAACTAAAATAGCAAGGAAAAATGACGTTTAAAGTCTTACTTCCACTACTAACTAACGACACAACTAGGCCTGTCAATCGGGCCTAATGAGCCGGGCTTTGATAAGCTCAATCTCAACTCATTTAATTTGAAACATTTTGGGGTTTCGGGCTATGAGTTTCGGGTTCATAAATGTGAACCTTATACTCAACTTACATAATATTCGGGTTGTGAGCCTTAATCGGGTTTAACCCAAGCTCACTTATTACTCCTTAATTTTCTTAATGTAATAACTATGACTATTGAGTTGTAAAACTAATTTAACATTTACAAGACTATAATATTAAAACTAAACATGAACAAAGTATATAAATGTTAAGTGGCTAATTGTGCATATAATTAGTGAATATTTTCCCCTTTACTTTGCTAAATTATGGTGTTAATCTATAAGTTTCACTCATATTTGAACTTTGGTGTTGTTTGTAGCAGTTGTTTGTGAGAATGAAGTAAAAGGCGCATTAAAAGTCGAATTTCCAGAAGACGTCTTGTTATAAGACGTGCCCACGCTTTGTCAAACACAAATTGGTGCTTTTAAAGATTGATGTCCAGAAGACTCTATTCTGTTAAGCGTGACCATGTCTTATTCTACAAGGAAGTCAAGAGTTCGCAGGACATGAGATCTATCTGCCATTTGATCAAGAAGTCCATTACGTCTCATGGTTGTCTACATTAGTCACGGGATTGGAGATCCTAATTGGTTATGACTCGATGTATTTTACTTTGAAAACCAATTGATATGTTTTAATTGGGTAGTTGACTTTTGGTAGGAAGGTAGGAAGGATAAGGAATCCTTTCCTTACTAGAAGAGGAGAAAAACCTTATAAAAGGGGGGACATAAGCCTTAGGGGGGTATCTCGGATTCCTTTTCCTTTTCTTTTCTCTCCAATAAACCCTAGTATTCCTTGGGGCAGCGAATCCACCAGGAGGAGCGGCTAATTCCTTTTCTAGTTGAAGGATAATTGAAGCTTTGGTTCGACAACACTGTGAGATCTAATTTGATTTGTTTGCTTCATTTATTCATGAGTATTTATGTATTCTCTGTTCATTCATGATTATGATTATTTTCTACAGTTAAATACCTGATCAATATTTAATTGTCGAAATAGTCTATTGCCATCTAAAATATCAAATCCGTAATTGTTTGATGGTTTTAGTATCTGTGGCGCGTGATATAATTTGATTGTAAAAGAGACTTTCGAATCTATGTCATGGGAATATATAATCTAACTTAAATGAACCGAGCGTGTGTGTTTGTTGGTTAGAATTGGTAGCTTCTCTAATTATTAATGCTGTCAATAGGTTAAATCCTAAGAGCTTGTTTAGGGTTGCTTAATTGGCAAGAGAAATAGCCACAGAGCGTGTTGTGGTTATCGAAACAGTAAGGCGAGGCAGGTTGTCAGAGCGTGTTGACAACCATAACTAGTTTATTTATGAATAAACGATTTCACCTTTGCATCGATGATCAGTTAAATGAACTAAAGTGGAAATTAGACCTTTGACTAGAGTATTGCCTATTCTTGGTTTAGTTTTATTTAATTTTGTAATACCGTCTTTATTTTTATTCAAGTGAGCTATTTAGTTAATTTCTCCTAATCTCCCATTTTTCACAAAGAAATAAATCACCCAGTCCCTGTGGATACGACCCTACTCACTGCTATACTCGAATTCATATTTTAGAGTAGGAACTTTTATTTTTGCTGGTTTGACAAGCCAACAATAAACCAAAAAATTTTCAACAATACTTATATTTAACTCGTTCAAAATGCATGAAAAATAGTAATAAAACATGCGATCATAAGCCAATACATCTTTAAAAGTTGAAACATTTTTTATAATCTTGTGATTTAAATCCAAATATGCTTGATGATTTTGTTTGTAGGCCAAAAAGAAATCAACTAATATTATGCCAATACAAAAATTTACTCAACCAATAAGAAAAGTTAGAGATTTAGTTATGCATTACTAATATTGGCTCTCAGGAAAGCTCATAGTCTTTAGATGTATTTTTGTATTTTGTAATTTATATATATATATTTAGTATTTAGTAATAATATATTTGGATATATAATTATACATAATATCAAAATATAAATATTATATATAGGTAATTAAAGGGTCGGGCCTATATCGGGTTTAAGCCTAATAAGGACCAAGCTCGGCTCATATTTAATTCGGGCCTATTTTTTAGGTTCAAACTCAAACCAGCTCACTAAATGGTCGGGCTCATCGGGCTTTGGGCCGAACAAGCCAAGCTCGGGCTGGCCCAACCCCATTGACAGTCCTAGACACAACTTGCTAAACAATTAAATCAAAATAGCTAGCTTCTAATGCTTCATGTGTGACAACTAAAATAACACATTGAAGCTCTTCAAGTTGACATCCTTCAATGGTCCTCAAGTTCTCACCAACTCAATCTTGAATTTCATAAACAAGTGCTTGTAGTGAATCTCTAAGTTTTCTTGCACAAACTCTTGTGATAGGAACATTTGGAACTTGAACAACTTGATCACTTGAAACTTGATTAGCCTTGAACCCTTTGGACCTTTCATCATAGCTTTTTTTTGGTGTAAACTTCAAATTTCATTCTAGAAAAGTAGGAAAGGAGGCTAAAGTTTGCCATAAATTGGTAATGCTAAAAAATGATCAAGTTAACAAACTATGAGAAAATAAAATGATAAGATAAAATTAACAAATAATAATAATAAATGAAAAAAAGTAATTAATATCATGACAAAATGAAGAATCTAAAAAAATTAAGTAGGACATCTATCTATGTAAAAAAAATGCATCAATTATTTGTCAAAACTGAAAAATAAAACATTCCACTATATACAAAGTTTCAGCAATATTAATGCATGAAAAATAAAACATTCCCTGAATTCAAGCAGAAGTAGATCAAAAGAAGACAAAAGTCCTAGACATGGAATTGTTCTATCTTCACTCAATTATGGAGGCATTTTGATTTCATAACTAAGCAAGCTATGAACAATGATTTGGGAATTCGGAATGGGAATACTTTTGATACTTAAACGAGGAGATTAAACTTTAAAGCACATATGCATGCACAAGAACAATGGCAGATTAGCAAGTCAAAATAGACAATTAAGCTTCAATTGCGTGGACTGGTGGAGAACAAAGAGTAGGAGAAGAAGGTGGTGGGAGGAAGAAAAGAGGTTTGGAGAAGACAATTTTAAATAGGTTAATTGGGTTTAATGGATTACTCAATTATATCCATTTATCAATAAATAGGTATTATTGGATAATCCATTTATACCCATATGTAAAACTTAAGATACCATGTCCAGCTATTTATGGACGAATATGGATAAATTTGATTAAATAGGTTTGTTTGTCACCTATAGCTACAACTTTACTCTCCTTCCTTTTCATATCGTGCTAAAGGTGACGAGACCAATTTGCCCCTAAAAAATAAGAAGTCCAGATCGGCTGCTGAGCATTCTGTCTACCTTAACTTGAAAATTAGATGGAATGGTAGAAAATAGAAGAATTTAAAAGTTCAGTGACATTTTTGGTCAAAAAAAAAAGTTTAATGGCAAAAACACATAATCGATAATAGTTTGGTGACATATTCTTCCATTTGCTCAAAACAAAATTAACTGAGAAAGGATGGAACTTAAAAAGTAGAAACGAATGGGAATTTGAACTCACGATCTTTAATTTATGCAATCTTAACTTTAACCACTAGACTAAGAACTCCTCAACAATTGGAGTACATTTTTTCGAAAGCGTTAAAAATATTTTCTTGGTTTTGGTTTGCTAATCCATTTTATGGGCTGGAAGCCTTCATCAGAGTAGATTTTTTGTGGAAAAAGTTGAAGTATTTTGTTGCATATGCAACTGTTTATTCATAGGAATTGTGCAAGTTCCAAGTAGGGGATATTTGCATTCGTTCATGACCGAAAAACGATGATATTTCCTATCTGGATTCTGGCAGAAGGTGCAATTATTTGGACACTGTTGAGGCGCTATAGCCAAACGTGTGGCCCACGGCACAAGTGATAACCAAGTTCCAAGTAGGGGATATTTGCATTCGTTCATGATATGTGCATTCGTTCATGACCAAGTAACCATTCAAGTTCCAAGTAGGGGATATTTGCATTCGTTCATGACCGAAAAAAGATGATATTTCTAGCAGAAGGTGCAATTATTTGGACACTGTTGAGGCGCTATAGCCAAACGTGTATTGTTGGCCCACGGCACAAGTGATAACCGTCAATAGAATTACTGCTCGTTTCACATCCTTTGAATTCTGCAATCGTGTAGTTTCCTATCCTTGGCTTTACACTTCTACTCTTCAGTCTAATTATTACATGGGATAATTGCAGAAACCTCCCTGAGGTTTTTAATGGTTGCACTCACCTCTCCTGAAGTTTCGAAAATAGCACTAACCTCCCCTGAACTTAACATTTTAATAGCAAATTCAGCCCACGTCAGAGAAAGTACCATTAAAAAAGTCTTTGAAAAGTGAGATAATAATATTGTTCCATTTATACCCTTTTTGCCTCTTGTGAGGTTGTATTAGTAAAAGAATGAAAAATATTAAAAGCTGATAATAATTAGTGAAACTCAAGGGGATATAAATGTAAAGGGAATAAGTGCAGCAACAACAACTGGAACAAATAATGAACATACGTTTAGAAATCTGAGGTTCTAAAACATATAAAGTATACAACAAAATCAAAAAACTTTCCTTCGCTAGTATGCATAGAAACTTTTCAAAAATCAATAACAGTTTTTTTTTTAGTGATTAGTTTGCTAGTTAAAAGTGAAGTAGCGGTGCCAAAAGAATGGCTTCATCAAGCCACTAGAGAAAATCATGGAATTCACCAAAGTGGCAAAGTTAGAACAATCAAATACCACAGCAAATACACTACTTATCATCAATCTAATGATTACTTTAATGACTATTGCTATTGTACCTTTATTTATACTTTTTTCTCCTTCCGTTTCATGAATGTTTAAGATGAAGAGAATTCAGCCAAATCCATTAGAATTTATTCTCTTCTGGAACCTTATCTGGAGGTTTCTTTTTCCTGCATTTTTCTTACTTTTGCTTCTCTTCTATGCAGATAATATACGATTTCGATTGTTCTCTCAAGTACTATCAATCACAAAATGACGCCATGTTGGAGCATCAATTGGCGCTATTTTGTGGCGCACACTTGTAGTGCATAATCGGGGAAGAAAAAATCATTAATCTTATTTAATTAGTTGTCATGAACTTGTTTATTATCTTTTGCCCCATATTTGTTTACTAACAACCTTAAACTCTTAGGGTATAGCAGTAAATTCACCCCATCTTATGTTAGTTATAGGACCTAAATTCATGTTGAGGGAGGTCAATGCTATTTTCAAAACCTTGGGAGAGGTAAGTGCAATTGTCAGAAACCTTAGGGGAGGTTTCTACAATTATCCCTTATTACATTGTACTTAGTACATTCTAAAATAAATAAATTACCTTGACCATTGTACATTCTTCATCTAATTATTGCATTCCAAAATGAATTCCTTCCATAACGTTGTACTTTTTTTTTTTTTTGGAAAGTGACATTGTACTTATGCTTACATGGTTTTTTCACTTTTAGTTTTGCGATCGTGTAGTTTGATTCTAGTAGCAGTCAGTGAGCTCAATACCCCCTTTCCGTGAAATTTTCCAACCATTTGAAGCCATCGCATAAGTAAAACTAGAAGGAACCAGGCTGTGCAAGCACAGTCTGGGGCACCTATAAAATTTAAACTAAAATTCATCACATTATAATTTACTTTCAAATAAAAAACAATAGAATTATCAAAAAAATAAGTCTAAAAAATAGAGTTTGTTTTTAGAGGAATGTTCCAAAAGTTTGTTCCAACTTGCTTATCATGATACAGTAGAGATTTATCTTACTGTATTGTATAGATAATATCTTGCTGTATTATATGGACGAACAATAGCAAAGAATTCAAAAATCAAATACATGAGAATTGAGAAATGCAAAACCAGTTTTAACATAAATGATATATGCTTCATAAAGCTCAAATATCATGCTATTATAATTACAAATACATAAAATTTCACCACTATTTCTTTCTCAAACAAGATACCATCAGGTAAAAACTTCCATCTTACAAATTCACAACAAAACTCGCAAGAAATTCAAATGGAAGGCTTTTCAATGCATGAAAAGGGTACAAAAATTCGGTACCAAAGAATTACTAAAAAAGTGCAAGATTCAATTATACATTGAAAAAGGAACTATAACATCATAATTCCAAAATACAAATTTTGCATTTAGATTTAAAACAAACCTCACAAAAGGAGAATCAACTTGCTGAACTAAAATAATGGAAGGTTAATGAATATCAAGGAAATCAAACTAAAATAAAAAAATACACCATGGTAACAGAATAAAGAGGTAAAAAAAAGAAAAATGATAAAGGTTAAATAAAATATAGTTAACAAAAAAAAATTAAATCCATATTTGGTAGTGTGAAATGGAAAAAATAATGGAACATAGTAGACAATAAGAGTAGTGGTGGTAAAAGATCTATTGCCTATGTTTCTCTTAAAAAAATATAGAGATGATTATGAATCATGATTTTGAAACAAAGGAAGAAAAGAAACAACCATTTTCGTATAAGAAAAAAAATACATTCAGTTAATTCTGGAGGAAAAAGGAAAAGATGTATCGATTGAGTGGAAGGAGGAAATGCAGAGAAAAATTAGGATGAAGGAAAAAAAGAAGGGGAAAAGCAAAATACTGGATTAAAGAGTTAAAATTGATGGAGGAAGAAATGACAAAATAAATAAGTTGATTGTTGCGATACCTCTCCATAGTTTACAATAATCACCTAAAAAAATAGTAAGAAAATAATCTTAGTATAATTAATTATAAGGAAAAAATTTGAAGGGGAAAAAGGAAAGATGAACAAAAAAGAGGGAGATGAGGGTTGAAAACAGAGGCAGAAAAAAGAAAAAGAGAAGAATTAGGAGGAGTGATGTTTATGATTTTTGACTAGCCAAAAAAAATAGTGGAGCAAAAATTCAACTAAAAATGAAAATTACCACCTGTCAAAAATATAGACAATACATGTGTCAAAAAGATGGGTTTCTACAGTAAATTGACTTTTTTCTTATATACAAGGTAGATACAAGCTTTATTTTTTATTTTATTTTTTGCTTCTGAAAACATTACAATTGCTTACCATGTCCTTGTTTGTCTTCTACAAATATTATAATTGACTGATGGCATTTTTTTAGAGAGAGAGAGAGTCAAGTTTATTTTACATTTGGAGCTTAGGGTTCATAGAATACTCATTAATATATTGTAGAGCAAATCATTTCTAAATTAATTTTATAAAGCAAATTATTGAATTATTTTGGTAGCATATCCTCATGTGTTATAAAAATAACGTTATTAAATGATAGATAATTGGGCCTATTTGGCTTGGCTTTCAAGAATTGCAAAAAAGAATTTCAAATTTTGTTCTACTTGCATCGTAAATACAATTTTTAATCACCTTTTTATTTTACATACATTACATCACAAAAAGTATTACAGTATTAGTGTAGATAATTTTTTTCAAATAATCTACTATCCAAATGACGATTTGGATCAATGTGTGTTTGAATTGTTTGGATAATCATTATTTACAAATATTTTTTTTTTTTTGCATCACAAATATATTTTTCAGCCATTGCTTCATTTCACATGATAAGTTTCTATTGCAGTTAATATCAACACACAAGTAACACAGCACCATTAGTAGATTATGTTTAAGGTTTATAGATCTTGGGGTCTAGGAATTATCTACAATAATATATATGCTTCTGATACACCCCAAATTGGCCGTAGTGGTATTTCAACATTTCTTCTTGGCTCACTTTAGCACCATAATTATATTAATAAAACAAATTGTCATTGATTGACTTGAAACATAAACTTGTGCTCATTCTCGTATTTGATTATACTGAGTTGATTGCCAGAGCATCTGCTTGTGCAGCTTTGATCAACCACACGGAAGGTTGACTTCCACCTAGTTTTGCTAGGAAGTTTTTAGCACTAGTGGCCAACGTGGCAAATAATAGCATTGTTTTTCATCTTCTTCATTCATGTGGCTAACCATGTTGATGTCCTTGTTGCGGGAGGAGGTGAAAATGACATCTCCACTAGAGACCACATCTTCCAGCATTGAAACTTGGGAACTTCCACAAGGCCTTGAAGAGTAACACTGAGCCCACTGAACTTTGTCTCAGGGCCACAAAAAAGATTCTTTTTTGGATTGTACGTGGGAGTTCAAATTTTATCTGTAACAAAAAAAATTTTAAAAAAATATTAGAACATTCTTTTGATCTATTCGAGCTCCAATTACAGTAAAAAAATTCAAAAAAAATGTCAAAACACTTTTTTAATTACACGATCTCTTTAGATTTTCTCTCCTTATAAAATAGGATAGATTAGATTATATAAATATTGTTATTGTCATAAAGGAAAAAAAGGAGCCTTGAAGAGCACAAATTGGATCAAACTCAGTCACATAACACAACCACCAGCTTGCTTCTCCAACTTGACGCATCGGATGAAAGTATAATTTGAATCAGTCCGACGACTTGGACTTTTCCAACTTGGCAAGTCCACGCAAGGCTTCACAGCGAGACTGCCATCCTCGCTTAATTGTCCGGGACCAACAGTCCTTGGCCTCACCGACTTAATAAATGCCAAACGACTTTGAATTAGTAGCAAATCCCAATCCTACGCCAGCTTCTTATTTTGTCTTCAATGGTGCAACTAGCAATCATTCCATAAAAATATTGAGTTAGCAATTTTTCCCACTTAATTTTGTTCCAATGTTTACTCTTCTTGTATACCTCTCCTTCCACTTCAGTCTGTTGTTCACCATCACTTCCAGTGACACTCCACCTTACACGCCCACAGATCATATTCTGATCAACTGTGGCTCATCCTCAAACGCAACTTCAACCGATGGCCGACACTGGGAAGGCGATGTGGGCTCAAAATTCTTGCCGAACGACGTTGCAAATATTTCATTAGCAGACACAGCAACCGAACAACATTCCTCAGTCACCCAAATCCCTTTTCTAACTGCCCGTATTATTCGATCTCAATTCTCTTATACCTTTCCCGTCTCCCCCGGCGAAAAGTTCCTCCGCCTTTACTTCTACCCGTCCTCCTACTCCAGTGGCCTCAATACATCTGAATCTTTCTTCACTGTCACGGCTAATAACTACACCCTGCTCAGCAACTTTAACGCATTTCTTATAGTTTCTGCCAAGAAATTCTCACCTGCCTCCCTCATTAAAGAATTCATCATCAATATTCAGGGTATGAATCAATTCCTCAAGGTTAACTTTTTGCCCTCTATGAATTCCTACGCGTTCGTTAATGGAATTGAAGTTGTTTCAACCCCGGACGACCTCTACATGGGTAACCACGACATGTACGCTAATCCCCTTAAGTTCGTGAATTTTCCGAATGTTCAGTTCGAGTTTGATCAGAACAAGACTGCCTTCGAAGCTCTTTACAGGCTCAATGTTGGAGGAAATGATGTTTCTCCGGTATATGATAGTGGGATGTTCCGAGAATGGGCTTCCGATGACAAGTTCATCTGGGGCGGAGATCAAGGAAATCCATTGAGCAATAATGAAATTGCTATCAAGTACACTCCGCAAACCCCAAATTACGCCGCACCCCCGATAGTTTATGCTACCGCAAGGGCAATGGGCCAGTTTAGCACCAGGTTCAACTTGAGCTGGATCTTTCCCGTTGATTCTGGGTTTCTTTATCTCCTGAGGCTGCATTTTTGTGAGATCAATCCTGATTTGATTACAAAGGAGAACCAACGGGTGTTCACAATATTCATCAATAATAGAACAGCTGAGCCAGAGGCTGATGTTATATATTGGGCACATGACCCTGGAATCTCGATTTTCAGAGACTACATCGTGTATGTTTCAAACCCACCAGATGGTCGCCGGAACAAGCAAGACCTGTTTCTTGCTCTCCACCCAAATCTTGACGTCAAGCCAAAATATGCCGATGCAATCTTGAATGGCTTAGAATTGTTCAAACTGAATAGCTCCGAAGGCACTCTTGCCGGTACCAATCCTGGCATTGCGGTGGATCCCAATTCCCTGGTGTCAAACACCAAGTCACCGAATAAGGGGAGCAGCGGGAAATTTCGGGTGTCTATTGCTATCGTGGGAGGGGTGGCGGGAGGGGCTGCCATGGCTTTAATCATAGGTTTCCGAACCCGGCTCCTCTCTAGGAGAGTAATCCTCCAGTTTCCTGCAATGCATGCTTGGATGTCAGGCACATGTATTGAATTTTTAATCAATGGTCCGACAACACTACTCGACTACATGTTTCCTAACCATAGTTAGAAGACTCCAACCAACGTCAATCTCTCTCTTTTAGATGACTAAAATCGCTAGGACCTCTATGTCAACTTCTCCATAATTTTGGCTTTAATTCCCAAACGTTTTAAGCTATTATTTTTTGAGTTAATTTTTCTTACACCGTCAAGTGTAAACCTACTTTACACGGATGGCTCACCATATTGCGTCACCTCATTAATGAAAATTAGCAACCTATTATAACCTGCAACCATTACCTATTACCAAATATAAAATAGTTTAATGATAAATATCTTGTTTAACTAACATGATAGTAGGAGCAAATTCCACGGCATTCATCATCACTAGTAATTCACCTTTTTTTTTTTGCCTCTTCCTTCTCTTTCTATTGTATTCTGAATTTGCAACCAAGTTCCTCTACTGATCAACTCAAAATTGGGATGATAGGTTAGACTTCTTTAATCTTTCTCTCTGTCTCTTTTATATGTATGATGTCTTTTATAAACCCACTTTAACTTAATTTTTGCAAAGTGTAAACCGTAATTCAATATTTGTTCAAGAATGGATTTTGTAGTATAAAAGAAAGATGAAATAAATATGTCGAAAAATAAGAAAAAGTAACAAGTTCCTCTTTATATCGCAAAATTATAGTGTAGATCGATTCCAACCATGTAAATGGAAATCCTTATTAAATTTGTTTTGAATATTTCAAGAGTGGTGCAAAACATCACAGATAGTACCTCTACTTTTTTTTTTTAAAAAAAATGACATTGAAAATTTTTAACCTGATTTGACACCATACTCAATATTGCAGAGCTGCACTTCAAGGGTTGCAAGCAATGTTTTAAAAACCGGACCGTTAATTGAACTGGTGAAGTGAAAGGGTCGAGGTTCAACCGGTCGGACCGGTTCAACCTCGGTTCAATGATTTTTTAAAAAATAATTTATATAAATATATATATGCACAAAATAAGACATGTAATGGACTAATTTAATACTTTATATGATGAAAAGTTTACTATTTTTTAATAATTTAGATTTTTAAAAATAAAAATTTTAAATTATAAGTTAAAATAAATAAATTTCATCTCAATTTCAATTATATCTAAATCCAACCTAAAATATCATAATATTTTGAAATTATACAAAATTCACGTCTATGAGAATTTAGATATTGTGAACTTAAATTTTAATTTACGTTTTGGAATTTAAAGATTGCAATTTAAAAAAGAAAGTTTGGAGTTTGAAGGAAGTCAAGAGAATCGAAAATAGAAATGTAAACTTGAAAAAAAACAAAAAATGAGATAAAAGTGAGTGGTTGTGGCACTACATAATTTGGGTTAAAGAAAAATAATTCTTTTTTAACTTTTTTCAATTTAATGGACAAAAACAAAATTAAAAGATGGAAGAAAATATCAATAAATTAAAAATAAAGATGTTTGATTAAAAAGGGAGTGATAAAAGAAAAGAGGAGAAAGAGAGAGAAAGAGAGTTTTTGATTGAAAAGAAAGAGTCATGAGAGGGTGGGATTTTGTAAGAAAAATGGAAAAAGAAATATGAGTATTTGTTTTATATAAATAAGTTAGAAAAAAAAACTAATAAGATGTGATGGTGCAATGGTTAATACATTGGTCTTCTATTACAAAGGTCTTGGGTTCGAATCTTGATAGCTGCATTTTGCAAAAAAAAAAAAAAAAAAAAAGAGGAAAATTTGAAAACCGGAAACCGCCGGTTCAATCCGGTTCGGCGGTTTTCACGGTTCGACCAGTTTTTGACCGGGTTTCTGGCAAAGTCAACTATGACCTTGAACCGGACCGGGGCTATGTCCGGTTCGCGGTTCAACCGGTCGAACCGGCCGGTCCGGTCCGGTTTTCAAAACATTGGTTGCAAGCATTATCTGACAAACTTGATGATTTGCCCTACGAAAATGAGCAAGACAATAGTTTATCTATTTCTCAAGTTGACTCACATTCTGAAATTCATGATCTCACTCAAGGTCAAACATCTCGGAAGAATATATTCAGCCCCGTAAGAGTTGCATCAAAAGGGCGTCCTCGCACCTTACGGATGAAGGGTGGTTTAGAAAATTCTCGTAAAAGCAATAAATGCTCTTATTGCATACAGAAGTGCTCTTATTCCTCTTTATATACCCACTTTAACTTAATTTTTGCAAAGTGTAAACCCTAATTCAATATTTGTTCAAGAATGGATTTTGTAGTATAAAAGAAAGATGAAATAAATATGTCGAAAAATAAGAAAAAGTAACAAGTTCCTCTTTATATCGCAAAATTATAGTGTAGATCGATTCCAACCATGTAAATGGAAATCCTTATTAAATTTGTTTTGAATATTTCAAGAGTGGTGCAAAACATCACAGGTAGTACCTCTACTTTTTTTTTAAAAAAAAATGACATTGAAAATTTTTAACCTGATTTGACACCATACTCAATATTGCAGAGTTGCACTTCAAGGGTTGCAAGCATTATCTGACAAACTTGATGATTTGCCCTACGAAAATGAGCAAGACAATAGTTTATCTATTTCTCAAGTTGACTCACATTCTGAAAGTCATGATCTCACTCAAGGTCAAACACCTCGGAAGAATATATAGCCCCGTAACAGTTGCATCAAAAGGGGCGTCCTCGCACCTTACGGATGAAGGGTGGTTTAGAAAAGTCTCGTAAAAGCAATATATGCTCTTATTGCATACAGAAGGGGCACAATAGAAGTACGTGTCCCAAATTAAAGAATTACGTCGACTATTAGGTGCAAGAAATGTTCTTGTTTAGAGCCTAGTAGCTTGATGTATTATCTTTTCATTCATTCACGTGTACTGTTTAGATGTTTAGATTACTTCACTAGAATGATAGTTTGCTATCAAGTTTGCTTGTCTAGGTTCAGATTACTTAAGTAGAGTGATAGTTTGATGTATTTATCCTTTCATTGATACATGATCACTTGTCCACTTCAAATGACTTGACCAACATATTTGTCCACTTTAAGTGACTTGACCAGAATGTTAGTTTTAATTGGAAATGTCATTATATTGTTATTTATTATTTGTTAGCAATGTTTTTTAAACTCGGACCAGAAAGTGAACCGAAAACCCTTCCGGCTCACGGTTCGACCGGTTCAACTCTGGTTCAAAAGTTTAATAATTTTTTATTCATTTTAATATTAAAAATTTTGAATAAAACTAAAATATTTATTTTAGAAAATAAATACTTAACAAAAATCGGTTGAACATCCGGTTTTTATCGATTTTTACCGGTTCAACCGGTTTTTGGCCGGTTTTGACTGGTTCAATTAATTCTTTGGCTTTGTAATTAAATCGGACCGGAGGCATGGCCCATTGGCGGTTCAACCGGCCGGTCCGGTTTGGTTTCAAAACATTGATTGTTAGCAATAGCATACGAAAGAAGACCAAACAGTTAGGCGAGAGAGCCATGTTATAAAAATAGAAAGACAAATTTATGCATCAATAATATACTAGTACGTTTAGCATTAGCATTTCAATAATATAAGATTGTCCATGCAAGACCTTTCCTGAAGTCAAGAGCCCATGATGGTGTTACAATGAAAACTAGCACAACATGCTAAATCACAAGACTAGTGAGATGCTAAACTACAAGACTAGTGAGGTGCTGCATTTACACCTGCACCAGAATTTTCCTTCAACTTTGTCCTGATGCAACTACTGAAACATCCAAGAGAGAGCCACAAATGCATGTCACCATTGTCAGCACTCATCACAACTTTGGTGGACAGTTAAATCTGAAATTGACAAATTGATCCAGTCAAACGTGACAGTTGGGATAAAAAAAAATAACATTTGTAAAATCAACTTCTATCTATCAGCAAGCTTCACCACCATTACAGAATCTGTTTACAATTCAGGTTAACAAATATTATGAGGTAAGTTCTAGTACAACTTAATTATACTTTTGAAGCACCTCTTATATGTCTTGCCAGGAAGACATTCCAATGAATCTGACTGGTACACTCCTCTAAAAGTTACATCTAACTAATTCAGGCCACACAGAGGGAGTTCATGATAACATACTTAACATAGAATGATACTAAACTAGACTTATTGGAAGATGATCCATGTGGGTAACCTGGACATCAGTGAGAAGATTCTCATTCAGTTGTATATTCAGAAAATATAGGGTCAGGATGTGCATACGAATTATGACATAGAGATCTTGTGGCACCCCACTTCTCCCTAAGGCGAACCAAAGGGTATCCGCGGGACGCCTGCCCAGCTCTCGCCAGGACTCAAGCCGGAACAATTCAAGCTTAAATATAAATATCCAACAATACAAGCCTAATTAAGAAAGTCGCTTCCATAACAATATTCAATGGAACACCATGAGTACAAAATGCATCAAACATTACAGTCTTACATTAAGTCCCAAAAATTACATCAAGTCTCCAGTTATACAATAACCCAAGGTCTAGCCATGTACATTGAAAACCCTAAAACAAAAGTACATCCAAAAGGGGTTTTCCTCTAGTTCGCTCCAATCCATTCCTGTTAAGGAAAACAAATCTAAAGGGTGAGCAAAACGCTCGTGAGGCCAAGGAACACACATGCAAGCACACAATCCAAGTAACAAGCCCAAATAATGGATAAAGTAGTAATATGCGAGAAATTAGCAATTCAAGCAATAATGTGTAAACAGAAACAATTCAAGGATACAAGAGCTCTCAGGAGCTATTTTCCACTTGCACGATCCAAAACCTCCACGAATTGACACTCCGTCAATCGGGTAAGTTTTTGTCCGTAGAACTTCACTTATCATGTCCCCTTTCACCTTACATACCCCTGTATCGGGCCCGCCTGTCATTTATTGGTGGCGATACTGCATCGAGTATGCCAAGCAAGACCTCTCATTAGGTCAAACTTATTTTTCTCATGGTTCACCAAGGAGCCCGACCAAGCCCATGCCGGCTCAAGTCCAAGGTTAGCCAGTGAGAGTTGGGCGTCCCCCAAGCATGTTTGAGTGTCGAGGAGATTCACTCCAACGACGTATGCAGCCATAGCATACAATTTCATATCGTTCAAGCATTTAGCATTTTCAAGCATTTGATAATTTCAAGCATTTGGCAGGTTTCAAGCATTTCAAGCATGAGTCATTTATTTCGAATGAGAACGAGTGCGATAAAGTACACACTCGACTCCATTTTAAAAATCTCGTTTCGTGGATATCAGGTAAGCATGTATCGAATGCATATAGTTTCAACTATCCATGCACTTGACACTCACCAAGTTTTTCAAGTAGAAACGTCACTAGAGTTTCAAGCGTTCACCGTTGGATCCTCTTGAAGGTCCTCGTCGGTGCCTGAGCAATTAAATAGTAATCCATTACTTGGACTCCTAATTATCGAGGAAGATTGTACACTTGCACAGTCTAAGAAAATTCTCGTGAAAATGAGCCCGATTTATACGTAAATCAAGGCTCAAAGGTGGGATTTTAAGGTACAAGAGAAATCAGATTTTCACCTTTGAAATCGAGTGTACAACGCTCGAGTGTTATCGAGGGGAAAAGGAGAATTCGAAAAACTCCATTTCCTTAAGTTTCAAAAATTTCAGATTTAAGGGGTATTCTAGCAAAAATCATAACTCACTCTTCGTAGGTCCAAAATTAGAAAACTTGGTACCGTTGGAAACTTCTTTCAAAGGACTAAAAGTTTCTAGAAGAAACCTTTCTATGATTCCTAATGGAAGATATTCGAAAATTAGCTCAAACTCGCTGTTCAAAGCTTGTAAGGCAGTTTGGAGGTTGGTTTTTCGCCAACTTTGGAAAATCGGCAAAAATCACAGGATTCGATCTAGCCTTTGAATTTTAGAACTCTATTAGAGTTGCAAGCAATGTTTAAAATCCAACAAACGGAACAAGAATTGGAGTTTTGAGCATCAAGATATAGTAGCTCAAAGTTGGTGCGAAAACGAAGCTCACTGGGCAAATTTCCAGATTTGAAGCTGGAAATTTGCGACTCTAGTTGAGCATCGAAACGGATTCGGAATAACACCAAATTTGGCAGTATTATACTACCATATGAGGGCTATACCTCTACCAAATTTCATGGAAAAATTCCCTTGGAAAGCTAGTGAACAAAGTCAATAAAGTTTGTAAAATTCCTAAGGCAATCTGCCTTGCCTTTGCGTTTTTCTCTTTTCCAAACATTTGGCCAATGAATTTTCTCAAACATCATTCATTTATGAAGAAAAGGTCTGTGACACATCCAAGGTGCAATTTGGTAGGTGGTTGGTACCAAGAATTCGAAATAACAAGTCCCAAATCAAAGCTAAAGCATTAACTAGCCAAAAGAGGGTTTTCTACCCTTGAGTCAGTTTCGGATTTCGGCCACAACTCACTCAATTCAATTCCGAATTGAGTGTGGTTGGTGGCATTAGAAACTACATTCATAAGGCTACAATTTCTTAGAAGAAATCAGTTTCAAAATCAGTCCACAACCAGGTCATTTTTGGACATCACGTTGCTGCTAAAAACAGAGTCCCCTATGAGGACGTGAAACAGGGCAGTCGACTTTACAAGCTCAGTACAGATTGCTCAGATCGAATTAGAACTTGCATTTTATACCGTTGGAAAGATGGGATTGTCTAGTTTCCAGTGCCGCAAACGGCACTCGATTTCGACATCGGAGCAAAGAGTTATGGTCATTTGAAATTCGCTGCCAGAACAAGTCTGGACACGTTTCCAGCCACGAAGAATTTTCGAAATCTAAACATTTACCCAACCAAATCAAGTGATTTTTGGTGGAAACATTCCACACAACCTATACAACATATTTTCATCAAAATTAAGTCAATTGGACCACAAAAAGCTACACCAAGGGGCACGGCAAAGGCAGGGCAGAACCGGCCCCTTCTTTCCTTTTGTTTCCTTTGAGTTTTCTTTCCACCTATCCACTTATAATCACTAGTTTAACCACTAAATCAACACAAACAACACCCAATATCATCACATCAGATCATCAAGTCCATTGTGGGATTTCATAGAGCCCACTCACAAGATTTTCAACAATATAGAAGTACCCACATGAAGCTACAAGCTTCCAAGTGCAATTTAACTTACAAAAGCTAAGATTTAAGAGTTGGATCTTCATTACCTCCTAGATGGTATTAAACCAGAATTTTTCAGTCCCTTTTTGCTCCAAGAAACCGTGAGGGTGAAGCTCCTTTCCTAGCCCAAGATGATCTCCAAGTGATTTGCTAGTTGTGGTAAAATTTTGGAGTAATTTGAAGTGAATTTGATGGTTAGATTGAAAGAAATGAAGAGGAAAGTTTCTTGCTCTTTCTTGCTTGAGAAGCTCGGCTGTTTGGATGAAGAAAAAGAGAGGAATGGCTGATGATAAAGCTTCTTGAGTAAGTTTGGTAGTTGGCAAAAGTCAACTCTTCAATCGCGCGCGCACGCGCGCGTTTCGTGCTCGATTCCTCTCGAGTTCGTTTCACTTGTGCACTAAACCTCTAATGCACTTATATTCATACTAATATGATTCACTCTTAATAGTCTAGAAATAAGGGTCTAAAGTCTCTCAATTAATCACGCGCGCGAAAACGCGTATTTCCGACTTGTGCGCGATAAAGCGAAATCTCTAAGAAATTCTTATAACGATTGTACCACTAACTATCACTTGAGTAGTTAAACTTGAAATTAACCACTTTAGGGCTAATGTATAAGTCTCCAATTTTCCAAACCTATTGTGCTCTCGAATCGATTATTATTTCCAAACGCGCAATCACTATTCACACGTAACAAGCATTCAAGAATTAAATTTCGAAACGAATCACTTTAAAAATATAAGCAAGACATAGTTCAATGTGTTTAGGTATAAAAGGGCTAGAGAATAATATTCGGAATATTTGGCCAAATAAATAATTAAATAAACTAGAATTTGGAGTTTAAAATGAGAAAATTGTGAGTCCTCACATCCTCTCCCCCTTAAGAAAATTTCGTCCTCGAAATTTACCTTGGTTGGTGAACAGGTCTGGATATTTTTCTCGCATTGCTTCTTCAATCTCCCAGGTTGCTTCTTCGATTCCATGATTCCTCCAGAGAACTTTTACTAATGGTATCTGCTTATTTCGTAATTCCTTCACTTTCTTATCCAAAAGTTTTACCGGTCTCTCCTCATAGGTTAAGGTCTCATCAATCTCAATACTTTCCGGTTGCAAAATGTGAGAAGGGTCTGGATGGTATTTCTTAAGCATCGACACATGGAACACATTATGAATTCGTGACAAGCTCGATGGCAATTCCAACTTATAGGCCACATTACCTACACGTTGTATAACCTTATAAGGTCCTACAAATCTCGGTTGTAATTTCTTTCCCCTTCCAGATATCAAACTTGCCTTTAGAGGTGTAATCTTAAGAAATACTTGATCTCCAACTGTAAACTCTAGGTCCTTTCGCCGATTATCTGCGTAACTCTTCTGACGGCTTTGAGCGGTCTGGATCCCTTGGCGTACCAGCTTCACTTTCTCATTGGCTTCCTCAATCCAAGGTATGGTAGTCGGATCTAAGATCTTACGTTCACCTACTTCGTCCCAACAAATCGGTGACCTACACTTCCGACCATACAGTGCTTCATACGGAGCCATTTGAATAGAAGAGTGAAAACTGTTATTATAGGCAAATTCTACCAATGTCAAAAATTTACTCCAACTTTCCCCAAAATCCAGAACACAAGTCCTCAACATATCCTCAAGAGTTTGGATTGTCCTTTCCGACTGTCCATCTGTCTGGGGATGGTAAGTGGTACTGAAATTCAATTTAGTCCCCAACATCTCTTGCATCTTTTGCCAAAACCTCGAAACAAATCTTGGATCTCTATCAGACACTATACTCACAGGTATCCCATGTAATCTAATAATTTCATCCAAATACAGTTTGGCTAATTTCTCCAATGGGTATTTCATGTTAATCGGCAGAAAATGAGCCGATTTGGTCAACCTATCCACTATCACCCAAATAGCATCATAACCTCTTTGTGTCCTTGGTAATCCTGATACAAAATCCATAGTGATATTCTCCCATTTCCACTCAGGTATCTCCAAAGGTTGCAAAAGTCCTGATGGTTTCTGATGTTCGGCTTTTACTTGTTGACAAGTCAAACAAGTTTGGACAAATTGGGCAATTTCCTTTTTCATACTCTTCCACCAATAAGAACTCTTCAAGTCTTGGTACATTTTATTCCCTCCAGGGTGTACCGTAAACTTCGATCGGTGTGCCTCTTCTAGAATTTCCTTCTTAAGTCCTTCATCCTTTGGCACTACTATCCGATTCCGAAATCTCAAAATACCGTTTGATCCCAAATTAAAATCCACCTTTTCTCCCATTTTAACTTTTTCTAGCCATTTTTGCACTTCAGGGTCCTTTTCTTGAGATTCCTTGATACGTTCCAACAAAATGGAATTCACTACAATATTCCCCAAAATTACTTTTCTTGGTTCAAGTTTAGGATTCCAACAACTGATTTCCTCCAACAAGTGCAATTCCTTAATCATCAATCCGGCCACTTGTACTTGACGACTCAAAGCATCGGCCACTACATTGGCTTTCCCTGGATGGTACTTTATCGTGCAATCATAATCTTCTAAAAATTCCATCCACCTACGTTGCCTCAAATTCAACTCCTTTTGAGAAAACAAATACTTAAGACTCTTGTGGTCCGTAAAAACCTCGAATATCACTCCATACAAATAATGTCTCCATTTCTTCAAGGCAAACACTACAGCTGCTAACTCCAAATCATGAGTCGGATAATTTCCTTCATGCGGTTTCAACTTCCTAGAGGCATAAGCTATTACTTTGCCATTTTGCATTAAAACACATCCCAAACCTTCTTTAGATGCATCTGTATAAACCACAAAACTATCCTTCCCAGTCGGCAGAGCTAACACAGGTGCCATTGTTAGACGTCTTTTCAACTCCTGAAAACTCTCTTCACACTTAGAACTCCAAATAAATTTTCCATTTTTCTTGGTCAATTCAGTCATGGGTCCAGCAATTCTAGAAAAATCCTGAATAAATCTCCGGTAATACCCTGCTAGTCCTATGAAACTTCGAACCTCAGTAGGATTTTCCGGTCGTTTCCACTTCGAAACAGCTTCAACTTTATCTGGGTCCACTTTAATCCCATCCTTAGAAATTATGTGTCCCAAGAAAGTCACTTCTTTTAACCAAAATTCACACTTACTGAATTTGGCATACAATTGGTGTTTTCTCAGGGTTTGCAAAACAATTCTCAAGTGTTTCTCATGATCCTCCACAGTTTTAGAGTACACCAATATGTCATCAATGAATACGACCACGAATTGATCCAAATAAGGCTTAAAAACCCTATGCATTAGATCCATGAAAGCAGCAGGGGCATTCGTCAATCCAAATGGCATTACCGCAAATTCAAAGTGTCCATACCTCGAGTTGAAAGCAGTCTTGGGTATATCTTTCTCCAAAATCCTCAATTGATAATATCCCTGTCTCAAATCCAATTTAGAGAATACTACTGCCCCTTGCAATTGGTCAAATAATTCATCAATATGGGGCAATGGGTATTTATTCTTAATGGTAATATCATTCAAGCCTCGATAGTCTATACACAACCTTAAACTCCCATCTTTCTTTTTAACGAACAAGACTGGGGCTCCCCAAGGTGAATCACTTTCCCTTATAAAACCCCGTTCCAACAAGTCCTGCAATTGTAACTTTAATTCCTTCAATTCGGCTGGAGCCATCCGATACGGCGTTTTAGAGATAGGTGCTACTCCCGGAGTCACATCAATCTTAAAGGCTATTTCCCTTTCCGGGGGTAAAGACTCCAATTCCTCAGGAAAAACTTCCGGATAATCTTTTACTACAGTCATGTCCTCCAATCTCACCTTATCACTAGGAGTATTGATTAGAAAAGCCAAATATCCACGAGCTCCTTTACTTAACATTTTTCTGGCTCGGATTCCTGAAATAAGTGCAGATGAAGCTAATCTACCCCGTATGTCCAGTTTCAAGGTTGCCTCTCCCGGGATGCACAATTCTACTATCTTTGTCCTGCAGTTCAATTGGGCATTATAACGGGCTAGCCAATCCATTCCTAGGATCGCATCATACCCCTTAATCGCCAAACCTATCAAATCGGCTAATAATTTCCGTTCTCCAACCCAAATTTCACAGTCTCTATACATCAAGTTAGCAACTAGGCTTTGATCCCCAGTAGGCGTTTTAACCTCCAAGTCATATGATAACTTAATTGGCTTCAATTCTATCCCATTCATGAAATTAGGGTTTACAAAAGAGTGCGTTGCACCCGGATCAATTAAAACCCTAGCTAAACGGTGAAAGATTGGAATTGTACCTTCTACCACCTCAGTCGCATCCGGTATCTGCTGATGATCTAGTGCATAAACCCTAGCCGGCACCTTTGGTCGGCTTCCTCCAGCACTGGTTTGCTTAGAAGTTGACTTTTCTGGTCTCTGAGTGTTACCTCCTATCCTTGGCGCCTTTGGACAACTTGCAACTTGGTGTTCGGTACTACCACACATCAAACACTTTCCAGACTTCCTCCAACAGTCGTTCTCAGAGTGGTTGGGTTTACCACAATACCCACAAGTGACTTGAGGGGTCACAACCGAACCAGTGGAAGGTGCACCTTTAGTTTGGGTCGGCCCACTACGACCTCCTCTAGATAAAGGTCCTCTCGAACCTCCAGCAGTCCTTATTCCTCCCATTCCTCTCCCAGTTTTGGAAGGCTGAACACTCTTACTAGTCTGTCCAGAAATACGACTAGAAAAGTTCCTCTTCCTATTGTGAAAATCTCTCACTTGCATTCTTGCACTTTCAACCCTTTGTGCTTTCTCTAAAGTCTCAGTAAATGTAGAGATTTGGGCTGCAGCCAAGCCCTCCTGGATTTCCACATTAAGTCCTTGTATGAATCGCCTTATCCGTTTTCGTTCATTTATCACCAATTCAGGGGCGTATTTGGAAAGTTTAGTGAATTTCCCTTCATACTCCGCTACACTAAGAGTCCCTTGTTTCAACTTAATGAATTCATCCTCCCTCTTTTCTTGGATTAAGGGCGGAAGAAATTTCTCATTAAATTCCCTCGTGAAGTTCTCCCAAGTCCAAGGGGTTTGAGTTCTCTCCCACTTTCCCTTTATCAGATCCCACCAAGCACGTGATATTCCTTCAAATTGAAATGCAGCAAAGTTCACTCGCCTATCCTCGGTATAATCTAAGGCAGCAAATATATTAGTCATTCTTTCTAACCAATTCTCTGCTACCTCAGGATCGGGTTCACCAGTAAACTTAGGCGGGTTGAATTTCAAGAACCTTTCTAAAGCTCTATCCTGTCCCCCAGGTTGGTTGAGTGGTGCAGGGTCTTGCCTATCCGCTAAGCGTTCTAGGATATCAGTCATCCTATTAATGGCGGTAGCCACTTGATTTCCCTCTATGTTTTCCTGCCCTTGGGTCGGTCCAGCTGCCGATCCCTGGTCATTCCCTTGAGGTTGGGCCTGTCTAGTTCCTCGCCCACGGCCTCGACCACGTCTTAATCCTTCCATTATTCTAGATGTGCATAATGCAAGAAATAAATCAATTATATATAAGAAGAAATCGAAACAAGAACCAAGCAGGCAAACATTAAAGATAACAATAATTTACATTTATTAATACTTCAAGTTCATACAGTTAGCAAGTAAGGGGCAATCACAAAAATATAGCACGTAAGTGCCATAAGAGTACTTTTAGTCATACCAGACTAAAGTAAGACAAGTGCCTCAAAAGAAGACCACACAGTCATGCAAAATACAATGGCCTCAGCACTCGTATCACCCCAGCTAACCTAACTATCCCAGTCAAAAGGGTCAAAAGAGTCAAAAGAAGGTCAATCGCTAGAACCTAGTCCACAGTAGGACTATCAGGGGGAACCTCCTCCTCAGGATCCTCCTCTGGATCCTCCTCATCAGAGGTTGGAACTAAATCCATCACCTCATCCGCTAGCCTAGTAGCATCGGCTAAGATCCCAGAGGCCCGATCACGGACCTCCCGACCTAAACTAGTAAGTCGAGCCCTAGTACTCTGGAGCTCCTCACGAACAACGGCAGCAGTAGCCACCTCACCCTCAATCACCTCCTCGAGCTCGGCAATTCTCTCACCCTGAGCTCCTACCATCTGTCTAAGCTCGTCCACCTCTGCCTGCAGCTCTAGGTTGGCAGTCACCAACTGACGACGCTCGTCGTCCAAGGCTAGCACCAAATAGTTCGGGTAGGCAAAAGTCAACCTACACGGGCATCGGGGATATCTAGTAGCAGGTGCATAACGCACTCGAGCTCCTCCACTAAGAGCTCGGTAGTAGATAGGCCTAGGAAGCTCTACGTGTCCGTTACCATTAGCATGACCATTCGCATGGCCATTCCCATTAGCCACGGGAGTCCCATTTTCATTTTCCATCCCTGCAAAACAAGTACACTTTTCGGGTTAGAAATTTAATCATTAACTTGTATGAATGTCTCTTACGGCATGCCTAACTTAACCACTAACTTGCCCATGTACCACTTGAAACACCACTAAGTCATTCTGTCTCAGGCCTTAAAGGTAGAGTATCTAGTAGGTCTCCCATATAGATCTCTAACCTAGTGCTCTGATACCAACTGTGGCACCCCACTTCTCCCTAAGGCGAACCAAAGGGTATCCGCGGGACGCCTGCCCAGCTCTCGCCAGGACTCAAGCCGGAACAATTCAAGCTTAAATATAAATATCCAACAATACAAGCCTAATTAAGAAAGTCGCTTCCATAACAATATTCAATGGAACACCATGAGTACAAAATGCATCAAACATTACAGTCTTACATTAAGTCCCAAAAATTACATCAAGTCTCCAGTTATACAATAACCCAAGGTCTAGCCATGTACATTGAAAACCCTAAAACAAAAGTACATCCAAAAGGGGTTTTCCTCTAGTTCGCTCCAATCCATTCCTGTTAAGGAAAACAAATCTAAAGGGTGAGCAAAACGCTCGTGAGGCCAAGGAACACACATGCAAGCACACAATCCAAGTAACAAGCCCAAATAATGGATAAAGTAGTAATATGCGAGAAATTAGCAATTCAAGCAATAATGTGTAAACAGAAACAATTCAAGGATACAAGAGCTCTCAGGAGCTATTTTCCACTTGCACGATCCAAAACCTCCACGAATTGACACTCCGTCAATCGGGTAAGTTTTTGTCCGTAGAACTTCACTTATCATGTCCCCTTTCACCTTACATACCCCTGTATCGGGCCCGCCTGTCATTTATTGGTGGCGATACTGCATCGAGTATGCCAAGCAAGACCTCTCATTAGGTCAAACTTATTTTTCTCATGGTTCACCAAGGAGCCCGACCAAGCCCATGCCGGCTCAAGTCCAAGGTTAGCCAGTGAGAGTTGGGCGTCCCCCAAGCATGTTTGAGTGTCGAGGAGATTCACTCCAACGACGTATGCAGCCATAGCATACAATTTCATATCGTTCAAGCATTTAGCATTTTCAAGCATTTGATAATTTCAAGCATTTGGCAGGTTTCAAGCATTTCAAGCATGAGTCATTTATTTCGAATGAGAACGAGTGCGATAAAGTACACACTCGACTCCATTTTAAAAATCTCGTTTCGTGGATATCAGGTAAGCATGTATCGAATGCATATAGTTTCAACTATCCATGCACTTGACACTCACCAAGTTTTTCAAGTAGAAACGTCACTAGAGTTTCAAGCGTTCACCGTTGGATCCTCTTGAAGGTCCTCGTCGGTGCCTGAGCAATTAAATAGTAATCCATTACTTGGACTCCTAATTATCGAGGAAGATTGTACACTTGCACAGTCTAAGAAAATTCTCGTGAAAATGAGCCCGATTTATACGTAAATCAAGGCTCAAAGGTGGGATTTTAAGGTACAAGAGAAATCAGATTTTCACCTTTGAAATCGAGTGTACAACGCTCGAGTGTTATCGAGGGGAAAAGGAGAATTCGAAAAACTCCATTTCCTTAAGTTTCAAAAATTTCAGATTTAAGGGGTATTCTAGCAAAAATCATAACTCACTCTTCGTAGGTCCAAATTAGAAAACTTGGTACCGTTGGAAACTTCTTTCAAGGACTAAAGTTTCTAGAAGAAACCTTTCTATGATTCCTAATGGAAGATATTCGAAAATTAGCTCAAACTCGCCTGTTCAAAGCTTGTAAGCAGTTTGGAGGTTGGTTTTTCGCCAACTTTGGAAAATCGGCAAAAATCACAGGATTCGATCTAGCCTTTGAATTTTAGAACTCTATTAGAGTTGCAAGCAATGTTTAAAATCCAACAAACGGAACAAGAATTTGGAGTTTTGAGCATCAAGATATAGTAGCTCAAAGTTGGTGCGAAAACGAAGCTCACTGGGCAAATTTCCAGATTTGAAGCTGGAAATTTGCGACCTCTAGTTGAGCATCGAAACGGATTCGGAATAACACCAAATTTGGCAGTATTATACTACCATATGAGGGCTATACCTCTACCAAATTTCATGGAAAAATTCCCTTGGAAAGCTAGTGAACAAAGTCAATAAAGTTTGTAAAATCCTAAGGCAATCTGCCTTGCCTTTGCGTTTTTCTCTTTTCCAAACATTTGGCCAATGAACTTTCTCAAACATCATTCATTTATGAAGAAAAGGTCTGTGACACATCCAAGGTGCAATTTGGTAGGTGGTTGGTACAAGAATTCGAAATAACAAGTCCCAAATCAAAGCTAAAGCATTAACTAGCCAAAAGAGGGTTTTCTACCCTTGAGTCAGTTTCGGATTTCGGCCACAACTCACTCAATTCAATTCCGAATTGAGTGTGGTTGGTGGCATTAGAAACTACATTCATAAGGCTACAATTTCTTAGAAGAAATCAGTTTCAAAATCAGTCCACAACCAGGTCATTTTTGGACATCACGTTGCTGCTAAAAACAGAGTCCCCTATGAGGACGTGAAACAGGGCAGTCGACTTTACAAGCTCAGTACAGATTGCTCAGATCGAATTAGAACTTGCATTTTATACCGTTGGAAAGATGGGATTGTCTAGTTTCCAGTGCCGCAAACGGCACTCGATTTCGACATCGGAGCAAAGAGTTATGGTCATTTGAAATTCGCTGCCAGAACAAGTCTGGACACGTTTCCAGCCACGAAGAATTTTCGAAATCTAAACATTTACCCAACCAATCAAGTGATTTTTGGTGGAAACATTCCACACAACCTATACAACATATTTTCATCAAAATTAAGTCAATTGGACCACAAAAAGCTACACCAAGGGCACGGCAAAGGCAGGGCAGAACCGGCCCCTTCTTTCCTTTTGTTTCCTTTGAGTTTTCTTTCCACCTATCCACTTATAATCACTAGTTTAACCACTAAATCAACACAAACAACACCCAATATCATCACATCAGATCATCAAGTCCATTGTGGGATTTCATAGAGCCCACTCACAAAGATTTTCAACAATATAGAAGTACCCACATGAAGCTACAAGCTTCCAAGTGCAATTTAACTTACAAAAGCTAAGATTTAAGAGTTGGATCTTCATTACCTCCTAGATGGTATTAAACCAGAATTTTTCAGTCCCTTTTTGCTCCAAGAAACCGTGAGGGTGAAGCTCCTTTCCTAGCCCAAGATGATCTCCAAGTGATTTGCTAGTTGTGGTAAAATTTTGGAGTAATTTGAAGTGAATTTGATGGTTAGATTGAAAGAAATGAAGAGGAAAGTTTCTTGCTCTTTCTTGCTTGAGAAGCTCGGCTGTTTGGATGAAGAAAAAGAGAGGAATGGCTGATGATAAAGCTTCTTGAGTAAGTTTGGTAGTTGGCAAAAGTCAACTCTTCAATCGCGCGCGCACGCGCGCGTTTCGTGCTCGATTCCTCTCGAGTTCGTTTCACTTGTGCACTAAACCTCTAATGCACTTATATTCATACTAATATGATTCACTCTTAATAGTCTAGAAATAAGGGTCTAAAGTCTCTCAATTAATCACGCGCGCGAAAACGCGTATTTCCGACTTGTGCGCGATAAAGCGAAATCTCTAAGAAATTCTTATAACGATTGTACCACTAACTATCACTTGAGTAGTTAAACTTGAAATTAACCACTTTAGGGCTAATGTATAAGTCTCCAATTTTCCAAACCTATTGTGCTCTCGAATCGATTATTATTTTCCAAACGCGCAATCACTATTCACACGTAACAAGCATTCAAGAATTAAATTTCGAAACGAATCACTTTAAAATATAAGCAAGACATAGTTCAATGTGTTTAGGTATAAAAGGGCTAGAGAATAATATTCGGAATATTTGGCCAAATAAATAATTAAATAAACTAGAATTTGGAGTTTAAAATGAGAAATTGTGAGTCCTCACAGATCTAAACTAATTGTACTTAAACTCTATAACCAAAACTTGTAAAATGTACTCAGGTTTGCTTAGGTAAATCCTTGGTGCCTCCACGCACTAGATGAGTTATCAGAAACTACAAAATTCAAGGGTCATTGTAACATGAATCCTAACTGATTTGTGTAAAATCCTTGGTTTACAAACCAATCATAACTCACAATTTCAAGAGACAAACTAGGTTATGTGTCACAAACTGAAACGAAGAATGCAAATCAATGACTACAAGAAACAACTGGATGCCAAACTAACTTAACTCATTTATTTTACGTACTCTAGATATCCAAAACATGTATAAAGAACCCTTCCTCGTATAACAATAACCAAATTAATTTTAAAAGGAAAAGTCATCAAAAGCATCACCAGTTAAGCATGCATAAAGCAAGCCAAGATTTCAAGATTAACCAACTCAAGAGGGAAATAGACGATGTATATAACTGCAAGAATTGTGCACCTTTATTGCATGTATAATGCTTAAATTACCACTGATTTGAAAAAAGGATGCTAGTAGAAAGTCATTCTTTTATGCAATAGTGGCATAGGGAATGAATGCACACCTTTACCAGATTCCTTGGCATTATATTGAGATAATGCATCAACTTTGATGAGCAGAAGCACAAATTGTACCTGTTGGACCCTAAACTCGAAAGAAATACATTAGTAAAACCGCATATCCCAATTATATTACAAACTTCTTATCAAAATCTGTACCTTCGGAGTGACCATTAAACCACAAGACTACTTTGTGTGCAAGACTTGATGACTGCCATAACCTAATTACACATAAATAGTAAGCCCAATTAAATTTACCTCATCTGCCAAAAGTGACAAGCACAATAATACAACATGGGCCTCGATTTAAAATCCGTGACAAATTGTTCCAGGCTTTCATTCTGTTTGAAAAATCATGTTCAAAAACCAACATAACCCATGAACTTCTATATTCCAGACTTCAATCATTTAGCAATATGATAGTCATGGCGACAGTTTTTTGAGTGTAGAGCCACACTTATAAGCTCGCTAATTAGATTTGCCTCTCGTTCCAAAGTAAACCCAAATAGGGGCAGTCTCATAACAACAGTTTGGAAGTTAATTTTACAATTCAAATCATCCCACATTAAATATAGCTTATAATTTGACAGATATCCATTGCATCACCTACTGTTTGAATAAATTGAATATAGCTCATAATTTTATTAAACAACCAAATTATCAAGTAAATTATGCTATTATCTGGATTTTAGTCCCTTTTCAAGAAAGCAATATCTTTTCACCAAATTGATCCAAATAGGATGATTCTTTAACAAAAAAACAGCCCACAACCACAAGTTGAAATAATTCCATCAATAATGCAATCTGGTCAATAATCATGAAAGAATTAGTAAAATTTTTATTATCCAATACAGGCCACACCCAAGATGAGTTGCATAGAATTCTCTATCTAGAACAAAACCATACTTGCAACATATACTCCAAGCACAAGGTCATTTTCATAGCTCTCAATAGTATCAAAGAGAAGAAGATAACAAAAGCGACATTTTTTTGCAGTACTTAAAAGGGATAATTGTGAGGACTCGCAAATTTATCTATTTTAAACTCCTATTACTAGCTTATTTAAATATTTAATTGCCCGTTTGCCCCGAATATTTTATTTCAACCTTTTTAGACCCAATTACATGGAACTATGACTTACGTATATTTTTAAAATGACTCGTTTCGAAATTTAATTTTTGAAATCCCGTTAAGTGAGAATAGTGAATACGCGTTTGGAAACAATAATCGATTCGAGGATACAATAAGCTTGAAAAATGAGAGACTTGTACATTAGTCTTGAAAATAGGTATTTTTAGGTTTAAGTGTTCAATTATTAGTTAGTGATACTATCGTTATAAAGAATTTCTTGAAAATTCCACTTTATCGCGCACAAATCGGAAGTACGCATTTTTACACGCGGCGATTAATTGAGGGACTTAAAACCATATTTTTAGACCATTGAGAGTGAATAATAATAGTATGAATGAAAGTGCATTAGAGGTTTAGTGCACAAGTGAAACAAACTCGAGAGGAATCGAGCACGAAACGCACGCGTGAGCGCGGGAGAAAGAGTTGACTTTTGAATTAATTAGAGCCACACATTTTAACTTCTCATGGAAGCATCACACCAGATCAACACCCTTCTTTTCTCACCTCAAGTGCACAGCTGAAAACTCTCATTTTCTCACCTCAAGAGCCGGCCAAAACAAGAAAGAAAAGAAAAGGAAAGAAATTCTTCATTTCTACCTCAAATCTTACTCCAAATCACCTCAAATTTTACACACAACTTGCAAACCACTTGGTGATCATCTTAAGCTACAAAAGAGCTTGCTTTCCAAGGTTTTGTTGAGCTTCAAGAGGCCAAAAATTTCTGCTTTGTTCATCAAGAGAGGTAAACCACGATCAACTACAAGAATCTTTGTTTATGAAGACTATCTTGCACTTATAAGCTTATATAATCATGTGGGTAGCTTTATTTATGTTGGAAAGTTGGTGTGTGGGCTCTATGAACTCCCACTATGGCTTGTTGGACTGATTTATGGTGTTTTGAAGTTGTTAATGTCGGTTTGGTGCTTGAATTAGTAGAAATGAGTGATATTATGGATGAAAGCTCAAAGGGAGTGAAGATGAAAAACTTTCCTTTTCTGCCCCGGTGAATGTCCGTGGCCTTAGGGCAATTTTTTGTGGTTCTAATGACTTGGTTATGATGTATACATGTTGTGTGGGATGTGTAGAAAGTTTCATCAAAAAAATTCATGATTTGGTTGGCCAAATGATGTGTTTTCGGAAGTCAGCAAAAACTGGAAATTTTCCCGTAACTGCTTTGGCAGTGTTTTTGTTTTGGCTATAACCTTTTGCTCCGGCGTCGAAATCGAGTGCCGTTTGTGGAACTGGAAACTAGACATTCCAGAATTCCAACAGTATAAAATGCACATTCTGATTCCACCTGAGTAGTCCATACCAATCGTTTGAACATGACTGTCCTGTTTCGCGTCTACACTGGGAGCTCTGTTTTGAGCAGTGAATTGATGCTCAAATATGAGCTAGTTGTGGACAGATTTTGAGAACGATTTCTTCTGAGAAATTGTAGCTTTATGAATATAGTTTTCAACTCCACTGACCACGCTCAACTCCAAGTTCAATTGAGTGAGTTGTGGCCGAAATCCGAAACTGACCCAATGATTTGAAACCCTCTTTTTGGCTAGTAAATGTCTAAATCTTGATTGGGACTCGTTGTTTTGAAATTCTTGGTGTTAATCACCTACTAAATGCATATTGGATGTTTCTTAGACATTACCTACACAAAGGGACCGTGTTTGAGATATTTTGTTGGCCAAACATTTTGAAAACGGAAAACTTATGTACAAGGCAGATTTGCCTTGGAAATTTGGAAACTTTGGTGATCTGGTTAACCAACTTTCCGTGCGTATTTTTCCATGAACATTGATAGAGGAATAGCCCTCATATGGTAGTATAATACTACCAACTTTGGTATCATTTCGAGTCCATTTCGATGCCCCAACTAAAGTACCTAAACTCAAGCTTTAAACCTGGAAAATCCTTCTTTGAGGAGGAAATTCAGCAACTTGGAGCCGCCATATATTGGTACTCAAAACTCCAATCCTTGTTATGTTTATTGAGTTGAAAACTTTGATTGTAACTCTAATTGAGTTCCAAATTTCAGAGGTTAGTTCGCATTGTGTGAATTTTGCCGAATTTCCAAACTTGGTCGAAAATCAACCCAAATCTGTCTTGACTTTCCAAAATAGCAACATTGGGCCAAATTTTGAATATCTTCCAATTGAAATCATGGAAAAGTGTCTTCTAGGAACTTTTAGTACTTTGGAAGTAGTTTCCAATGGTACCAAGGTTTCCAATTTTGGACATACAGAAAGTGAGATACGATTTTTCAAAGATCGAACCTCAAATCTGAAATTTTCAAACTTGACGGGAATTGAGTTTTTGAAACTCTTCCCTATCCTTCAATACTAATTGACCATTTTAGACTTGTCTTCATGAAGTAAATCAGTTTTTCCTTGTGTTAATAAACACTACTTTTGAACCTTGAATTTTGAGCAAGTAAAGCCCCATTCCATGGTATTTTCTAGATTGTACAAGTGTACAATCTCTCTCTTGATAAGAAAGGATTTTAAGTGATAGTGTGTAATGGATAACTATTATTTGCTCAGGTGCTCAAGGAGACTTTCACGAGGATCTCAAGGAGAACACTTAAAACCTTGTTTACGCACTCACTCTCTTATTTTGATTGGTGAGTGTCAAGTGCATGAATTTGTTGCTAAGTGGTTAACTGCTTCTTATCCGTTATGTGAATTTCAAAATTTTTAGACGAGTGTGTACTTTACCGCACTCGTTCTCTTTTGAACAAAATTATTTTCGTATTTTGCTACGTGAATTCATATTCGACTTGTACATAGTAATGTGGATGTGATTCGTATATGTGATTCCTATTTGGAATCGTCGATTTGAGCGTTGCTCATCGACTTATATTCGTATTCGTATTCGGGGGACGCCCAAACTCGTTGGCTAACTTTCCGAATCGAGCCAGCATGGGCTTGGTCGATAAGCTTAGCAAACCATGAGATATTCGTAGAGCATGATCTATTGGAGAGATCTTGCTCGGCATTACTCGTGCAGTATTGCTCGTGCAGTATTGCCATGATATACTCGAGTATTATTAAAAAACTTTGATGAGTGGACCCGGTAAGGGATTTAATGGTGACGGGATTTGAAGAAAAGTGGTGTATCTACGGATTTGATACTCAAGTGGTTGACGGAGTGTCAACATGAGATGTGATCAAAACTCCGACTCGACTACGTGGAATTTAACTCCTGAGAGCTACAGTATCCTTGAATTGTTTTTGTTTATTTTTTTTATTTATTCGAAATATGAATTATTCGAACTTATAGCTTTACTTACTATGTAATTTGTGGCTATTTGGATTGCGTGTTTGCATGTGTGTTTCTTGGTCTCACTGAGTATTGGCTCATCCCATTAGTTTGTTTTCCTTAACAGGAACCCGATTGGAAGGAGTTAAGCAAATGCCGACTTGAGGTACTTTTGTATTAGTGTTTTGATTGTAATCGACTAGACACTCTTGGATGTTGTATATCTTGGGGGAAAATGATTGTAAATTTGAAATTATGATGTAAGACTGGATATTTATGTAAGGAAATTATTTCGTACCTTTATTCCGACTTTTGTTGTTAGTATTAGACTAGATTTGAATTGGATTTGTTTCGAGTTCTGACGAGAGTTAGATAGGCGTCCCGCGGATACCCTTTGGTTCACTTTAGGGAGAAGTGGGGGCATCACAGTTGGTATCAGAGCACTAGGTTAGAAATCTATATGGGAGACCTACTAGATACTCTACCCTTAAGACTTGAGACAGAATGACTTAGTCATATTTCAAGTGATACTTGGGCAAGTTAGTGACTAAATTAGACATGTCGTAAGTGACATTCATGCGAGCTAGTGATTAGGTTTCTAATTCAAAGAGTGTAATTGTTTTGCAGTGATGGATAATGGAAATGGGGACCCCGCAGCTAATGGGAATGGCCATGCGAATGGTCGTGTAGAGCCTCCTAGGCCTATTTACTACCGAACTCTAGGTGGGAGAGCTCGTGTACGTTACTCGCCTGCTAATAGGTACCCTCGATGTTCGTGTAGGTTGACTTTTGCCTACCCGAATCACCTTGTGCTAGCCTTGGACGATGAGCGTCGTCAGTTGGTGACTGCCAACTTAGATTTGCAGGCGGAGGTGGACGAGTTGAGACAGATGGTTAGCGCTCATGGTGAGCGGATTGCTGAGCTCGAGGAGGATCCTGAGGAGGAGATTCCGCCTGGTAGTCCCATTGTGGACTAGGTCCCCCCTAGTGATTGACTCTTTTGACCCTTTTGATTGATGTAGCTAGGATTAGTTGGGGTGATGCGAGTGCTGAGGCCATTATATTTTGCATGACTGTGTGGCCTACTTTTGAGACACTTGCTTTTACTTTAGTCTTCTGTGACTAAAAGTACTCTTATGGCACTTGCGTGCTATATTTTTGTAATTACCCCCATGACTTGCTAATTTTATGAACTATAAAGTGTAAATACATGTTAATTAATGTTATCTCTGATATTTTCAAGATCATCTCTTGTTTTAAGAAATTTCTCGCGTGACCACTTTTGTTTCTTGCACTAGGCACCACTAGAATTATGGACGGACGAAAGAGTGGAAGAGGTCGTCGGTGAGGGGTTAGGCAAGCCCAACCTCAAGGGGATGAACAAGGATCGGCAACTGGACCGACCCAAGGACAAGACAATATAGAGGTTAACCAAATGGCTACTGCCATTAATAGGATGACTGATATCGTGGAACGATTAGCTGAGAGACAGGGACCGGGGTCACTTAACCAGCCCGGGGGCCAGGATAGAGGGGAAGATAGAGCCTTGGAGAGGTTCCTTAAATTCAACCCACCTAAGTTCACTAGAGAGCCCGAGCCCGAGGCAGCTGAAAACTGGTTAGAGAGAATGACTAATATATTCACTGTGAGAACCCGAAAATTTTCACATTTTCAAGTATTATTTTATTTCTTTGCCTATAGTTTATACTGTCCTTTGAAAATATTAAATGTTTTGTACATTTTACAAGTAAGTACAATTTTTAAATCATTTTCCTAGTATAAGTTAGTGTACGTAACTTGAAGTGCATTTGTTCGATGTGGGGCCTGCTAGTGCGATATAATTTTGCCGATTAGGTGATGAAATATTAAGTGATATTATTCTACATGGTGTTAGTAGATAATTAGAGGTTAGTTAGCTACTTGAATCATTGGAAGTGAGAAGATAAGCTTAAAACCTAAAGGACGCCGTGTGTCGCGTTCCGATTGGAGGAAGACTTGCCTAACTTTCTCACCTTTACTAAAACCAAATTTTGACCAATTTCATCCCATTTTTCCTTGCTCTTGGCCGGCCCTTTGGAGGAGAAAACAAGAGAGAGCTTCTTCCATTTCTAGCTTCCAAATTCACTCAAATCTTGAGTTCCAACCGACCAAATCGCAAACCCTTCCATACAAGTGACCACTAAGGGAAACTAAGGGCTTTGGTGGAGTTGATTTGGAGGAAGAAAGACTAAGCTACCACTTTCCTTGAGGTTCTAAGGTAAATTTACTAAGAACACCCCTCTTTGCTTCTAATAGATGGAAATTAGTGGCTTGTGGTTGCCACTTTGGGGGTTTTGTGCATTATTTCTTGGTTATGAGTAGTGATATGTGGATTTTTAGTTATAGTGAATTTTTCTGCACTGTTCTGACCAGTGTTGTTCGGCCATGATGGAGGCCGAATTGGACTTAGCTCTCAAAACATAAAAGTTGTAGATAATTGAATGTAGATTATGCCTGTAAATTTTCAGCTCAATCGGAGCACTGTAGCCTGTGAAATGACTATTTTACCCCTGCTGCCCTGTTTCTGCCAAAACTGGAAATCAGCATCTGTAATTGGCTCTTTTGGCTGGGAAGATGAATGAATTAGCTTTGGATGCATTCTTAAGAATTGTAGCCTTGTATCTTAGCTTTCCAACGGCTTTGGAATCAACTGAATCGGAGTTGTGTGTGCTGAGATATGACTGAATAAATCAGGACTGCTCGTTGAATTTCACAGTGAGCTTTGAACTGGAATATCTGGGTCTGTTTGGGTAAATTTGACTAGGTTACGTTGAGAACTGGATTGCGGTGTCTTCATAAGAATTGTAGAGCTATGTCTTAGTTTCGAAATGGTATAAAGGTTACCTCAATCCGATAGGTGTAGCTTTGGGTGTGACCAATACGCTAAAAGATGTCAAACCTGTCATTTTGTTCCTTGTCTTAAACCTTAATCCCGATCCCTTTTCTAGTTTGGTTTTGTAATTGAATGACTTTTAGCCTTTTTAACGGCTATTGTAATGAGATTATTTGTATGTGATTTTGGGGGCTGATTGAGGAAAATAATGAAGCCATAAATGGCTGGAAAATAGATAAATACAGAGGGCGTGCTGCCCAAATTTGCACTCCAATGGCGATTTCAAATTTTAAGAGCAGACATAAGTTTTACAACTATTTTACTCATGTATTTTGGACTAAATGCACTCTTTTTACTTCCAAAATCATACTTATACATTGCACTATTAGTTATTCGGATTTTCTTTGATTCACCAAACATTTTAATGGTTGAACTGTAATGTGTTTTCTTGATTACTCTTAGGGTTCCTTGGTGACTAAGGTGTTATCCGGAAGGAATACTTTGGACGTTATTTTGCTTGTTTAGGTGAGTGTTCTATATACGTTTTGTTTCTTATGATTATGTGACGTGTTATGACTATTTGGATTGTTTGATTAAATGTTAAATGGTTTCAATGATTGCTAAAATGATTTTTGCTAGGCGAGTGTGTACTTTATCGCACTCGACCTAAGCGAACATGAAAATTTCAATGATTGAATGATTAAATATTAATTGTGCATGAATGTAAGCCTTCGGGCTGAACTGGGCCCTGCCCTTTGTTACTGGTCGACTCGAGCCAGAAGCGGACTCGGTCGGGCGATTAGTGACCCTGGGTGAATGTTTGGTATACTCGAGTATGACCACGAAGTTGGCGGAGATTGGGGAATGAAATGAATGAACGAACGACAAGAAAATGAAGGAGTTTTCACTTACAAACAATGTTTTAATGATCGGAGAAATAAGGAAAATATTAGGCGAATGAATGAACGAACGAACGAATAGCTCCTCGTGAGCATGTATCCTTTTATTGTATGTGTTACTATTGCTTTATGTGGTGAATGTTATCTGGATTACTTGTTATTACCGGTTTTATGTCCTTGTTTAATTGCTTAATTGTGTATATAGAACCTCGCTGGGATTTTAGCTCATTCCACGCCTTTTGTTTTCCTTACAGGGGTAGCAAGCTTGGGCGAGGGGCCTGTATAGAATAGAATAGCCTAGTTTTGTTTTGAATTGTTTTGTTTTGGCTTTTATTTCCGCTCTAGTGCTTGGATAAGGTGGACTGTGTTGTGAATTCAGAGCTTTGGTATACATTTGGGACTGTACTTGTGGTTGAGATTGAGATGAATGTATTTATATGGTTCAAGTTTGGGTATTGTTTTCGCTTATTCGCGAGGCTTTTCTTATTTTATTTTATGTGAGTGAACGAGTTCTGGCGAGAGCTGGGCAGGCGGTCCGCCGAACCCTTTGGTTCGCCTTAGGGGAAGGTGGGGCTGTCACATTCACTGCTTTAGACTATACCGAAGATAGGCGAGTAAATTTTGCTGCTTTCCAATTTGAGGGAGTGGCACGTGTCTGGTGGGACTTGATAAGGGGGAAGTGGGAAAGAGCGCAGACCCCTTGGATTTGGGAAAACTTTACGAGGGAATTTAATGAGAAATTTCTCCCACCCTTGGTCCAAGAGAAAAGGGAAGATGAATTCATAAAGTTGAGGCAAGGAACTTCTATTGTAGCCGAATATGAAGGGAAATTTACTAAACTTTCTAAATATACTCCAGAATTGGTGACTAATGAACGAAGGAGGATAAGGCGCGTTGTACAAGGATTTAATGTGGAGATTCAGGAGGGTTTAGCAGCAGCCCAAATCTCTACGTTCTATGAAGTCTTAGAAAAAGCGCAGAGAGTCGAGAGTGCAAGGCTGCAAGTTAGAGACTTCCATGCTAAGAAAAGGGGCACTTTGTGACAGCCCCACCTCTCCCTAGGGCGTACCCTAGGGTATCAGCGGACTGCCTGCCCAACTCTCGTCAGGACTACTAAACGGTCACACACGCGAAAATAAGTGCAAAAGACCCTTAGATGGGGCGAATACATACATTCACAACATACATATCATTTACACAAGATCCACCATTTACATACACATGTTGCCAAAATTCACAATCCAAAAGGGGATATTCAAGTAAGATACATTTAGGGTTTCTACTGGCCGATGAGCTAAACAAAAGTACAAAAGAATGCCTAACTAGCTCTACTCGCTTCACAAAATTATGATTTCCCAAAAACATGCCCTGAAAGGAAAACAAAAGGAACGAGTGTGAGCTTTCGCCCAATGAGGTACTAAAAGTCATGCATTCAAAGCGCACAAATGTAGCCATGCTCAGTTACACTTACTATCACACCTGAAAAGAACACCAACCAAATTCAGGGGTAAAAGGATACGGGTGGCTCTCGGGAGCCAATTTCCCTTGCAACACTTGATCACATCCCGTTGACCCTCCATCAACGCTCAACGGACAAGTACGACCGTAGATCACCACTTTACTTCCAATACCTTCCACCATACTTTCCCCTACCGGGCCCGAACACCTCACAGTAATCAGGGGGTAATACTCGAGTATACCACAAAGTCGAGGAGCAAACGCTCCACTCGACACACAGTGATCTCGTGGCTTGTTACCTAATCGACTGGCCCTGACCGACTCGACTCGATGAACGGCCATTGAGGCTTGAGCTCAGTTATGACAGTAAGGTCGTAGGGTTCATGCCCCAACCGACATTAGGCCAAACCCAAGACAAATTCACATATATCCAGTAATCAGTTATACACATAAGAGAACGAGAGCGATAAAGTACACTCTCGCCTCGAGCACAGAAGTCACAGTTATCCAATTCAAGGAATCAAGTACACAACCAATTAAACACAATTCATGCATAGTACACTCACCACTTAAGCAAACAAATCACAAGTTTTCGCCCAATGGGTGTCCGGAATCACCGGCTCGACCTACAAGGAACAAGAAACTACAATTGAGACTCGAACACGAGTCGAAAGCTTCTTACATGAACTATGAAAGCAAAATTCAAGTATAGCTCAAAAATGGAAAATACTTTGATTTTAAGGCCAAAGGTGTAAACAACCCCAAAACCTCGCACTTTTACTCAATCACGACCTAAACGCACGAAACCCTAATTTTCTCGATACTCGGACAGCATTTCCCCTAAATTTCAGCTTTTCCATCATACAATCAAACATCAATTTCCATCCAATCCAATCACAATTGCTACAATTCAACCATAAACCAATCAATGACTTTCATTAGGGCCACAATACCCTTCATTCACAACCAATTGCAAGATTAATAACCAATTATAGAAAAGCCCCAATTCCAAAACCCTAAAACTGAAATTTTCATTCAAAACTGAAATTTTCCGCAATTAACCGCAATTCACATACAAGAGCTCCAATTGGCCCAATATTAAACCATCAATCCAAGGCTAACTAACATTTATCATTTAAAACAGAAAAATTCCCCAAAAATCAGAAATTTACTCAACTTTCAATTAAACCATCAAATCATCCATAAATCAAGCTATTAAGCCACCATAGGCCACCAATTTAGCATTATTAGAACCAAAAGTGAAGTTTCCAAGCAAAATACCTCAACTCTCAAGGAAAGTTTGTAGCTTAAGTGTTCCACCACCAAAATAGCTCCACCAAGAGCTTCAAGCTTCCTTAGCAAGCGGTTTTTATGGAGGAATTTGAGATTTCAATGGTTGGATTTCAAGATTGAGCAAGAAATGGAAGACACAAGGTGAAGCTTTCTTTCTTCTTTTCTCTCTAAGAAGTTCGGCCAAAGGGGGGAAGAAAATGAGGTTAATTGGGTCAAAATTGGTTATTTGGTAAAGGTGATCAAAAGTTAGGCAAGTCTTGTCCAATCGGGTCGCGACACGTGTCACCTTTTTAAGTTTTAAACTTATCCTCTTACTCACTAGGGTTAATCCATCTAGGTAACCTCTAATCACCTACTAACACCTAGTAATTAAATCCCTTTACGCAAAACTTAACTTAATTGGCCGAATTTCTCTCACTTAACGCACTAGCGGGTCCCACGTCCACTATTCACTCCAAAAATCTCGTAAACTAACTTATACTAGAAAAATATTTTTAAAACCCTATTTACTCATAAAAATGTCTAGAAAATTTATAGAATAAAGAAAATGTGGAAAACGGGTGCAAATAAATAAATTAAAGCCTAGAAATAAAGAAATTTTACGGGTTCTCACACTCTCTCCCCCTTAAAGAATTTCGTCCCCGAAATTTCTCACCTGGGTTACCAAACAGCTCAGGATATTTCTTTTGTATTTCTTCCTCCACTTCCCAGGTTGCCTCTTCTATACCGTGGTTCCTCCATAAGACTTTCACCAAAGGGATATTTTTATTTCTCAGCTCCTTAACCTTTCGGTCGAGTAGTTGTACAGGTTTCTCCTCATAGGTTAGGGTTTCATCTACCTCAATCTCCTCCGGTCGTAAGATGTGGGTTGGATCAGGATGATACTTTTTGAGCATTGAAACATGAAAAACGTCGTGAATCCTGGCTAAACTTGGAGGTAACTCGAGACGGTACGCCACCTTTCCAACTCTTTGGAGGACTTTAAAGGGTCCTACAAATCTAGGTTGAAGTTTCTTCCCTCTACCCGCCGTGATACTTCGTAATGGCGTGACCTTAAGAAACACTCGGTCCCCAACTTCAAACTCCAAGTCTTTCCTGCGGTTGTCTGCGTAGCTCTTTTGTCGGCTTTGAGCAGTCTGGAGTCTTTGGCGTATTAGTTTAACCTTTTCTCGTGCATCCTCCATCCATGGAATGATTGTTGGATCTAAGACTTTCTTTTCTCCTACTTCATCCCAATAAACTGGTGAACGGCATTTCCGGCCATAAAGAGCTTCATATGGTGCCATTTGGATTGAAGAATGGTAACTATTGTTGTAGGCAAACTCTACTAACGTCATGTGTTGACCCCAATTTCCCCCGAAATCCAAGATACAGGTTCGTAACATGTCCTCAAGGGTTTGAATGGTTCGCTCAGATTGTCCATCGGTTTGGGGATGGTAAGTGGTACTTAGGTTGAGTTTGGTCCCCAAGGTCTCCTGAAATTTCTGCCAAAACCTAGACACGAAACGTGGATCCCTATCCGAGACTATACTCACAGGAATCCCGTGCAGTCTCACAATTTCACTCATATACAGTTGAGCCAACTTCTCCAGAGTGTATTTCATGTTTACAGGTAAGAAATGGGCCGATTTAGTTAGTCTATCAACGATCACCCATACAGCGTCATGTCCTTTTTGGGTTCTTGGCAATCCAGAAACAAAATCCATTGTGATGTTTTCCCACTTCCATTCAGGTATCTCCAGGGGTTGCAACAAACCAGAAGGCTTTTGGTGTTCCGCCTTTACTTGTTGGCAGACGAGGCAGGTTTGCACGTAATGGGCTATTTCCCTCTTCATTTTATTCCACCAATACAATTTCCGTAACTCCTGATACATCTTATTACTACCCGGATGGATCGTATATTTCGATCGATGGGCTTCCTCCAAAATTTCCCTTTTCAAGGTTTCATCCTCCGGCACCACTATTCGATTCCGATATTTCAATATCCCTTCAGAACTTGAATTAAAATCAGGTAACTCCCCTTTCTCCACCTTGTCTCTCCATTTTTGGACCATCGGGTCCTCCTTTTGGGCCTCTTTGACTCGCTCCAGAATAGCAGAGGTTATTCGGATATTTCTTAAAATTACCCTTTGATGCTCTAATCTAGGGTTCCACTCACTCACTGCTTCTAACATCCCCCACTCTCTGACCATCAACCCAGCTATTTGAGCCTTTCGGCTTAAGGCATCAGCTACCACATTTGCCTTCCCCGGATGGTAGTTAATCGTACAGTCGTAATCTTCTAAGAATTCCATCCATCGTCTCTGCCTCATGTTTAACTCTTTTTGGGAGAATAGGTACTTAAGGCTTTTGTGGTCAGAATAAACCTCAAAGGTTACCCCGTACAGGTAGTGTCTCCACTTTTTCAGGGCGAAGACAACTGCGGCTAACTCTAGGTCATGGGTCGGGTAATTTTGCTCATGAGGTTTCAGTTTTCTAGAGGCAAAGGAAATCACATTTTTATTCTGCATCAATACACACCCTAAGCCTTCCCCGGAAGCATCAGTATACACGGAAAAACTATCTTTTCCATTAGGTAGGGCTAGAATAGGGGCCACGGTTAACTTTCGTTTCAACTCCTGGAAACTACCCTCGCACTTGGCATCCCATAGAAAACGCCCATTCTTTTTCGTCAAATTGGTTAAAGGGCTAGCAAGTTTCGAAAAATCTTTGATAAACCGCCGATAATACCCAACTAACCCTAGAAAACTACGAACCTCAGTGGGAGTTTCGGGTCGTTTCCACTCAGTTACCGCCTCTACTTTCGCCGGGTCTACGGTAATGCCCTCCTTCGAAATCACATGCCCTAAAAATGAAATTTTCTCCAGCCAAAATTCACACTTACTAAATTTGGCATACAACTGGTGATCTCTTAGGGTTTGTAAGACTAACCTCAAATGTTGCTCATGCTCCTCTCGGGATTTAGAATAGACCAAAATGTCATCAATGAAAACGACGACAAATCGGTCCAAGAAGGGTTTGAAAACTCTGTGCATCAAGTCCATAAAGGCAGCAGGGGCATTGGTCAAACCGAAGGGCATAACGGCAAATTCGAAATGCCCATACCGAGAATTGAAGGCAGTTTTGGATACATCCTCTTTCCTAATCAACAGCTGATAGTATCCCTGACGGAGGTCTAACTTTGAAAAGACTACCGCTCCCTGTAGCTGATCAAATAACTCATCAATATGGGGCAGTGGGTATTTGTTCTTAATGGTTACATTATTCAATCCCCGATAATCTATACACAACCTCAATGTCCCATCTTTTTTCTTTACAAATAGCACAGGGGCTCCCCATGGGGACCCACTTTCTCGGATAAACCCTCGCTCTAACAAATCCTGCAATTGTAATTTCAATTCCTTAAACTCGGCAGGTGCCATTCGATAGGGGGTTTTAGAGATAGGTGATGTTCCAGGTACCAAATCAATCTTAAACTCTATCTCTCTTTCCGGAGGTAGGGTTACTAGTTCGTCTGGGAACACATCTGGGTATTCACTCACAATAGGTACATCCTCTACCCTTAACTTATCAACGGGAGTGTTTATAAGGAAAGCTAGAAACCCTAGCGCCCCCCTACTCAGCAGTTTTCTAGCCCTAATGCCCGAAATTAATGCAGATGAAGCAAGACTACCCCTCACATCTAGCCTCAAAGTAGCTTCCCCAGGTATACGAAATTCCACTATCTTCCTCTTACAATCAAGTTGGGCATCGTACTTAGCTAACCAGTCCATACCTAGTATGACATCGTACCCCTTAATAGCTAAGCTTACCAAGTTTCCCAGTAATTTTCTCTCTCCTACCCAAATCTCACAATTTACGTATATCGTGCTAGTAATCAACCGTTGGTTCCCCGTAGGAGTACTAACTTCCAAGTCATAGGGTAAACTAACAGGTTTTATATCAATGCCGCACATAAAATCGGGGTTAACAAATGAATGGGTAGCACCGGGGTCAATCAAAATCCTAGCTAGACGATGGAAAACAGGGATGGTACCTTCTACGACTCCAGATGGGTCAGGGATTTGGTGTTGTTCAAGGGAGTACACTCGAGCGGGCACTTTCGGTTTCGACCCTTCTACTTTAGATTGGCCGGAGCTGGCTCTCGAAGACTGTGGGGTCGCTCTCGGTTCACGGGGTAGTACAGGACAAGTGGCTATCTGATGCTCCGCACTCCCACAGCGCAAGCATTTTCTCTCCTTCCTCCAACAGTTGTCCTCCGTATGGTTTGGTTTCCCGCAAAATCCACAAGGACCTCGGGAAACAGAAGCTGAACTCCCTTGCGAGGCATTCCTCTGCTGGCCTCGTCCGAACGAACCACCCCTCGACGAAGTCCCTCTCGACGTCCCCGTAAACCTCCCTCCACCGGACCCTCGTCCAGACTTAGGAGGGTTGCTCCGCTCACCCTGACTAGAACTACTCCCAGGAAATCCCCTTTTCCTCACCTGGAAGTTCCTAACTTGGAGCCTAGCGTTCTCTACCCTTAGTGCCTTTTCCACCGCTTCGCTAAAGGTAGTGATCTGGGCAACTGCCAGATCCTTCTGAATCTCCACGTTTAGCCCCTGGGTAAATCGCCGAATCCTTCGTTGTTCCGTTATAATGAGTTCAGGGGCGAACTTCGATAGTCGAGTAAACTGGCTCTCGTACTCGGCCACTGATTGCGTGCCTTGGCGTAGTCTGAGGAACTCATCCTCCTTCTTTTCCTGGACTAGGGGTGGGAAGTATTTTGCGTTGAATTCCCTGATGAAGTTTGCCCATGTCCGTGGTGTTTGTTCTCTCTCCCATTTAGTGCGTATAATGTTCCACCAGGAACGGGCAGCCCCTTCTAATTGAAAGACAGCAAAAGTAACCTGTCTCTCATCCGAATAGTGTAAGGCCGCAAAAATGTCTACCATCTTCTCCAACCACCGTTCGGCCACGTCCGGATCAGGTCCTCCCAGAAATTTCGGAGGGGCGAACTTTTGGAACCTTTCGAGGGCTCGATCCTCGCTCTCTATGTGTTCGCCAGGGTTCCCAGGGTTATGGACAGGGTGCTGGCCCTGATGCTCCACTACGTGGGCCAACAAATCGGTCATTCTTTGAATCGCGGCGGCCACTTGAACGTTCGGGTCAACCCTAGGTTCAGGATTAAGCTCAGGTGTGGGTTCCCGATTAACCCTATCAGTTGAAGGTTGCCTACTACCGCGACCACGGCCTCGGCCACTACGAGTACCTTCCATGTCTTAAGTTCACAATCTAGGGCCGAAACACAAGTACGGTATCAAAATAAGAAATAAGAGTAAGCAAGAAACAAGAATTAAACAATAAACAAGAATATCAAGGCAAATAACACATAAGCATATCAAACAAATTGTACAGTAGCAGTCAGTCAAATATGTACAAGCAATCCCATGGAAGTAGCGGGGTCAATCAAAAGTACATATACAAAGCTAGGTCAAAAGACAAAAGTAGCTAACTAGTAGTTTTCCCCTAGCTAGTCCCCACATGGGATCAAAACACGGCTCAAAGGAGCCCTAGCCTAGTTCCCTACGGAGCACACAGACTCTCCCCCATTACTAGAGCTAGGCGTGCTCCCCTCATCAGATGTACTAGTACTGGACGCCTCCACTTGCCTATTAGCGCCGATCACACCTCTGACGAGCGCCTCACACTCGTTAATGATGCCGCCCGACCTATCTCGCACTACCCTAGTCACCCTCGTGAGGCGGTCGGTGGCTACTTGGAACTGTCCCCTAAGAGCGTCGGTTCGCTCTTGCTCCTCAACCACGTCTCCTTCGAGCTCGCGGATCCGGTCCGCTTGCATTCGAATGATACCCCTCAACCTAACCATCTCAGTTTGGTCCCTAGCGGTGGCTCGCCTAAGCCTCCTCCGCTCATCAAGGACGGCTACTACTACTCGATCTATATACGAGTAGTTCTGGCATCGGGTATAGCGGCGAGTCCGACTAGCGGCACTCCAGCGACGGATAGGTCCTCCAAGTTTCTCCTGGTAGTCCACAACACGAAAGCGTCTCTGAGGTGGCTCACCTCCGCCCTCGGAGTTCGTTCCAGCCATATCCTACAAGAACAAGTTAAGATTCACACCTTAGACGAGAAAATCATACTTAATGGCGCCTTAACACAATCCTTAAAGGTGCTAAAACAAATTTCTAACTTGCCCAAGTTATTTCTAACCTAGGCTCTGATACCACCTGTGACAGCCCCACCTCTCCCTAGGGCGTACCCTAGGGTATCAGCGGACTGCCTGCCCAACTCTCGCCAGGACTACTAAACGGTCACACACGCGAAAATAAGTGCAAAAGACCATTAGATGGGGCGAATACATACATTCACAACATACATTACAATCACCATTTACATACACATGTTGCCAAAATTCACAATCCAAAAGGGGATATTCAAGTAAGATACATTTAGGGTTTCTACTGGCCGAGGAGCTAAACAAAAGTACAAAAAAATGCCTAACTAGCTCTACTCGCTTCACAAAATTATGATTTCCCAAAAACATGCCCTGAAAGGAAAACAAAAGGAACGAGTGTGAGCTTTCGCCCAATGAGGTACTAAAAGTCATGCATTCAAAGCGCACGAATGTAGCCATGCTCAGATACACTTACTATCACACCTGAAAAGAACACCAACCAAATTCAGGGGTAAAAGAATACGGGTGGCTCTCGGGAGCCAATTTCCCCTTGCAACACTTGATCACATCCCGTTGACCCTCCGTCAACGCTCAACGGACAAGTACGACCGTAGATCACCACTTTACTTCCAATACCTTCCACCATACTTTCCCCTACCGGGCCCGAACACCTCACAGTAATCAGGGGGTAATACTCGAGTATACCACAAAGTCGAGGAGCAAACGCTCCACTCGACACACAGTGACCTCGTGGCTTGTTACCTAATCGACCGGCCCTGACCGGCTCGACTCGATGAACGGCCATTGAGGCTTAAACTCAGTTATCACAGTAAGGTCGTAGGGTTCATGCCCCAACCGACATTAGGCCAAACCCAAGACAAATTCACATATATCCAGTAATCAGTTATACACATAAGAGAACGAGAGCGATAAAGTACACTCTCGCCTCGAGCACAGAAGTCACAGTTATCCAATTCAAGGAATCAAGTACACAACCAATTAAACACAATTCATGCATAGTACACTCACCACTTAAGCAAGCAAATCACAAGTTTTCGCCCAATGGGTGTCCGGAATCACCGGCTCGACCTACAAGGAACAAGAAACTACAATTGATACTCGAACACGAGTCGAAGGCTTCTTACATGAACTATGAAAGAAAAATTCAAGTATAGCTCAAAAATGAAAATACTTTGATTTTAAGGCCAAAGGTGTAAACAACCCCAAAACCTCGCACTTTTACTCAATCACGACCTAAACGCACGAAACCCTAATTTTCTCGATACTCGGACAGCATTTCCCCTAAATTTCAGCTTTTCCATCATACAATCAAACATCAATTTCCATCCAATCCAATCACAATTACTACAATTCAACCATAAACCAATCAATGACTTTCATTAGGGCCACAATACCCTTCATTCACAACCAATTGCAAGATTAATAACCAATTATAGAAAAGCCCCAATTCCAAAACCCTAAAACTGAAATTTTCATTCAAAGCTGAAATTTTCCGCAATTAACCGCAATTCACATACAAGAGCTCCAATTGGCCCAATATTAAACCATCAATCCAAGGCTAACTAACATTATCGTTTAAAACAGAAAAATTCCCCAAAAATCAGAAATTTACTCAACTTTCAATTAAACCATCAAATCATCCATAAATCAAGCTATTAAGCCACCTAGGCCACCAATTTAGCATTATTAGAACCAAAAGTGAAGTTTCCAAGCAAAATACCTCAACTCTCAAGAAAGTTTGTAGCTTAAGTGTTCCACCACCAAAATAGCTCCACCAAGAGATTCAAGCTTCCTTAGCAAGCGGTTTTTATGGAGGAATTTGAGATTTCAATGGTTGGATTTCAAGATTGAGCAAGAAATGGAAGACACAAGGTGAAGCTTTCTTTCTTCTTTTCTCTCTAAGAAGTTCGGCCAAAGGGGGGAAGAAAATGAGGTTAATTGGGTCAAAATTGGTTATTTGGTAAAGGTGATCAAAAGTTAGGCAAGTCTTGTCCAATCGGGTCGCGACACGTGTTACCTTTTTAAGTTTTAAACTTATCCTCTTACTCACTAGGGTTAATCCATCTAGGTAACCTCTAATCACCTACTAACACCTAGTAATTAAATCCTTTTACGCAAAACTTAACTTAATTGGCCGAATTTCTCTCACTTAATGCACTAGCAGGTCCCACGTCCACTATTCATTCCAAAAATCTCGTAAACTAACTTATACTAGAAAAATATTTTTAAAACCCTATTTACTCATAAAAATGTCTAGAAAATTTATAGAATAAAGAAAATGTGGAAAACGGGTGCAAATAAATAAATTAAAGCCTAGAAATAAAGAAATTTTACGGGTTCTCACACACTTCTAGTAACCTTTCGAGACAGGCAGATAAGAGTGCCCCATTTTTTAAAAAGGGAAAAGGAACGGGTGGAGTGGAGATATCTAGCACACCAAAAGGGACTGAATCAAGAGGAGATCGCAATGGACGAGGTCAATCAAGAGGGACACCTCCAAGTGGTCAATCTATGGCTCCCCAAGTTGTTTGTGGTTATTGTGGCAAGTTCAACCATACGGAGAGTGATTGTTTTAGGAAACAAGGGAAGTGCTTGTATTGTGGTAGTACCGAGCACCAGATATCGAAATGTCCAACCGTACCAAAAGAAGGAGGTAGTACCCAAAGGCCTAAAAAGTCATCCACTAAGCAGTCTAGTGCTGGAGGAAGTCAATCTAAAGCACCAATTAGGGTTTATGCATTAGGGTATCAACATGTTTCAAATACTGCTACAGTCGTTGAAGGTATGATTCTTGCTTTTCATTGTCTATTTGAGGTTCTAAATAATCCTAGTACAATTCACACTTTTACAAAATCCTAGATTTATAAAATAGAATCAAAGTTTGACTACAATGTAGGTGGATAGAAATTATGAGATATGGGTTAGCGATTGTAAGTTACTGATTGATCCGATAGGCGCGACTATTAAGGGGTATGATATTGTCTTAAATGTGAATTTCGAGAACGAAATTCCTTTAAGGAGGGGAGGATATAAGGACTCACAAATTTATCTATTTTAAACTCCTATTACTAGCTTATTTAAATACTTAATTGCCCGTTTGCCCCGAATATTTTATTTCAACCTTTTTAGATCAAATTACATGGAACTATGACTTATGTATATTTTTAAAATGACTCGTTTCGAAATTTAATTTTTGAAATCCCGTTAAGTGAGAATAGTGAATACGCGTTTGGAAACAATAATCGATTGAGAATACAATAAACGTGGAAAATGGGAGACTTGTACATTAGTCTTGAAATAGGTATTTTTATGTTTAAGTGTTCTATTATTAGTTAGTGATATACTATCGTTATAAGAATTTCTTGAAAATTCCACTTTATCGCGCACAAATCGGAAGTACGCATTTTTACACGCGCGATTAATTGAGGGACTTAAGACCATTATTTTTAGACCATTGAGAGTGAATAATAATAGTATGAATGAAAGTGCATTAGAGGTTTAGTGCACAAGTGAAACAAACTCGAGAGAAATCGAGCACAAAACGCACGCGTGCGCCCGGGAGAAAGAGTTGACTTTTGAATTAATTAGAGCCACACATTTTAACTTCTCATGGAAGCATCACACCAGATCAAAACCCTTCTTTTCTCACCTCAAGTGCACGGCTGAAACTCTCATTTTCTCACTTCAAGAGCCGGCCAAAACAAGAAAGAAAAGAAAGGAAAGAAAACTCTTCATTTCTACCTCAAATCTTACTCCAAATCACTTCAAATTTTACACACAACTTGCAAACCACTTGGTGATCATCTTAAGCTACAAAAGAGCTTGCTTTCCAAGGTTTTGTTGAGCTTCAAGAGGCCAAAAATTTTGGCTTTGTTCATCAAGAGAGGTAAACCACGATCAACTACAAGAATCTTAGTTTATGAAGACTATCTTGCACTTATCAACTTATATAATCATGTGGGTAGCTTTATTTATGTTGGAAAGTTAATGTGTGGGCTCTATGAACTCCCACTATGGCTTGTTGGACTGATTTGTGGTGTTTTGAAGTTGTTAATGTTTGTTTGGTGCTTGAATTAGTAGAAATGAGTGATATTATGGATGAAAGCTCAAAGGGAGTGAAGATGAAAAACTTTCCGTTTTTGCCCCTGTGAATGTCCGTGGCCTTAGGGCAATTTTTTGTGGTTCTAATGATTTGGTTATGATGTATACATGTTGTGTGGGATGTGTAGAAAGTTTCATAAAAAAATTCATGATTTGGTTGGCCAAATGATGTGTTTTCGGAAGTCAGCAAAAACTGGAAATTTTCCCGTAACTGCTTTGGCAGTGTTTTTCTTTTGGCTATAACATTTTGCTCCGAAGTTGAAATCGAGTGCCGTTTGAAGAACTGGAAACTAGACATTCCCAGAATTCCAACGGTATAAAATACACATTCTGATTCCACCTGAGTAGTCCATACCAATCGTTTGAACATGACTGTCCTGTTTCACGTCTACACTGGGAGCTCTGTTTTGAGCAGCGAATTGATGATCAAATATGAGTTAGTTGTGGACAGATTTTGAGAATGATTTCTTCTGAGAAATTGTAGATTTATGAAAATATTTTTCAACGCCACTGACCACGCTCAACTCCAAGTTCAATTGAGTGAGTTGTGGCCGAAATTCGAAACTGACCCAATGATTTGAAACCCTCTTTTTGGCTAGTAAATGTCTAAATCTTGATTGGGACTCGTTGTTTCGAAATTCTTAGTGTTAATCACCTACTAAATGCATTTTGGATGTTTCTTAGACATTACCTACACAAAGGGACCATGTTTGAGACATTTTTGTTGGCCAAACGTTTTGAAAACGGAAAACTCATGTACAAGGCAGATTTGCCTTGGAAATTTGGAAACTTTGGTGATCTGGTTACTTTGAGTTCCAAATGTCCGAGGTTAGTTCGCATTGTGTGAATTTTGCCAAATTTCCAAACTGGGTCGAAAATCAACCCAAATCTGTCTTGACTTTCCAAAACAGCAACGTTGGGCCAAATTTTGAATATCTTCCAATTGGAATCATGGAAAAATGTCTTCTAGGAACTTTTAGTACTTTGGAATTAGTTTCCAACGGTACCAAGTTTTCCAATTTTGGACATACGGAGAGTGAGATACGATTTTTCAAAAATCGAACCTCAAATCTGAAATTTTCAAACTTGACGGGAATTGAGTTTTTGAGACTCTTCCCTATCCTTCAATACTAATTTGGTGTTTTTGACTTGTCTACATGAAGTAAATCAGTTTTACCTTGTGTTAATAAACACTACTTTTGAATCTTGAATTTTGAGCAAGTAAAGCCCCATTCCATGGTATTTTCTAGATTGTACAAGTGTACAATCCCTCTCTTGGTAAGAAAGGATTTTAAGTGATAGTGTGTAATAGATAACTATTGTTTGCTCAGATGCTCAAGGAGACCTTCACGAGGATCTCGAGCGGAACACCTAAAGGCTTGTTTACGCACTCACGCTCTTATTTCGATTAGTGAGTGTCAAGTGCTTGAATTTGTTGCTAAGTGGTTAACTGTTTCTTATCCGTTATGTGAATTTGAAATTTTGAGACGAGCGTATACTTTACCGCGCTCGTTCCCTTTCGAATAAAATTATATTCGTATTTTGCTACGTGAATTCATATTCGACTTGTACATAGTAATGTGGATGTGATTCGTATATGTGATTCGTATTTGGAATCGTCGATTTGAGCGTTGCTCATCGACTTATATTCGTATTCGTATTTGGGGGACGCCCAAACTCGTTGGCTAACTTTGCGAATCGAGCCAGCATGGGTTTGGTCAATAAGCTTAGCAAACCATGAGATATTCGTAGAGTATGATCTATTAGAGAGATCTTGCTCGGCATTACTCGTGCAGTATTGCCATCATATACTCGAGTATTATCAAAAAACTTTGATGAGTGGGCCCGGTAAAGGGGTGTAATGGTGACGGGATTTGAAGAAAAGTGGTGTATCTACGGATTTGATACTCAGATGGTTGACGGAGTGTCAACATGAGATGTGATCAAGACTCCGATTCGACTACGTGGAATTTAGCTCCTGAGAGCTACAGTATCCTTGAATTGTTTATGTTTATTTTTTTTATTTATTCGAAATGTGAATTATTCGAACTTATAGCTTTACTTACTATGTAATTTGTGACTATTTGGATTGCGTGTTTGCATGTGTGTTTCTTGGCCTCACTGAGTATTGGCTCATCCCATTAGTTTGTTTTCCTTAACAGGAACTCGATTGAAAGGAGCTAAGCAAATGCCGACTTGAGGCACTTTTGTATTAGTGTTTTGATTGTAATCGACTAGACACTCTTGGATGTTGTATATCTTTGGAAAAAATGATTGTAAATTTGAAATTATGATGTAAGAATAGATATTTATGTAAGGAAATGATTTCGTACCTTTATTCCGATTTTCGTTGTTAGTATTAGACTAGATTTGAATTGGATTTGTTTCGAATCCTGGCGAGAGTTGGGTAGGCGTCCCATGGATTCCCTTTGGTTCGCCTTAGGGAGAAGTGGGGGCGTCACAATAATCACCAATCCAAACAAGAAAATAAGCAAAGCCCATGAACCTTTCAATCCTGAAATTCACATTAAAAGTCGTTTCCAGTATTACACCTCTAGGAAAACAAGGGCTTGCTTAATTAGCTGCTCAAACCCTCCATTAAAACAAGAACTTGCTTGCTGCCCTTCCCATATGATTTTTCACTATTTTTTAAAAACCCTAATCACTAATTGTTGAAAAATCGAGTTGGAAGATTGGTAAAGGGCGCTTCTACTATTGGTAGAACAAAGGATATAACATGTATTACAAAGGATGGAAGGGTGGAAGAGCAATAAAAAGGAGAGGATAAAGAAGCATAGAAATAAGAACAACAAGAGAGGAAGGATAGATAAAAGAGACGAATTTTATTTAGCAATAATTTATAAATATCAACAAATTAAATAGCATGGCAATATTATTAACTGGGAGTAATAGGTTGCCAATTTTCATTAATGAGATGATGCAATATGATGAGCCATCAGTGTAAAATAGGTTTACACTAACGGTGTATAGGAAAGATTAACTCTTACTTTTTTCTTCTAATCTTTTCATTTTATTTTTAAAACTTCTATTTTTCAATCTATTCCTTTCAGAACGAAAATTGGGAATGCCCACAAACTGAATGAAAAGATTGTGTTTTAAATTACTAATTGATATAGGAAAATCATAAAATGCTCAAAATCAAATTATCTTTCTAAAAACTATTTGCTAGGTTTAGTTACAAATTATATTTTTTTACATATTAATTTCTTTCTGACATATCAAATCACACATTTAACTTGTCATTCTTCTCATATGGAACTAGTGATTTAAATTAGTGTAATATGATTACACATTATATGTTACACGTTTTCAATCCAAGTGAAAATCATAAGAATAAAAAACATTACATTCATTGGATCAAATTTTATGAGATGTATAAATTTGCTCAACATTTCATTTGATTTTTACTAATTCATAAAAGTCCCATCCCGACTTAGTATACTGGAGCGTATTTTGTCTGTTAAGGTCAAGATTTCATACTTAATATTCTTTAGGGGAGAATAAAAATGTTTGTCAAAAAAAAGAAAGGAAGAAATTAACTTGGAGATTCAAAATAAAAATGATTGAAATTATCATGAAAAGATGACAAGAAGCTTAGTGTCATTTGACCCTTAATTTTAGCATCCTTTATTATATTGTATTTTCTTGGCAAAATCCCGTGCCCGAGGGATGATGACCAGCCATTTATTTTATTAATATATTAAAATAAAAAGGAGGGGACAATAACCTTACCTCCATTACAAGAAAATAACTAATAAAAGTAAATAAGAAGTACTACTCTCTTACAAGAGAATCTCTATCTAACATACGGTCACCTATACTATCAAAAGTAATGAAAGCTCTAATCCTATAAGGAAGAGATGAAGAAGAATAAAAGAAAAATCCTGATGTAGGGTTAAGGAAGCCATTCCATTCACCACTACATTTGCCTCACAGAAAACATGAGACGCATTACTAGGCAATTATCGAAGTAAATATTGAGGTGGCGTTTCGTTCGCATGTTGGAATCGGATTCGGATTTGGAATCATTAATATTGGATTTGGAATTGAATCAATCATTCCAATACATTTGTTTGGTTCAGTGCCAGGAATGTATATCATTACTATAGTTGATGTTTGGTTCGTTGGTTCTTTGTAAATGGGATATAAGAAATTTTCACTAATTAAATATATTAGTATAAATGTATTAGCAAATTTAGTAAAACTAATTAATAATTTCAATTATTAAACATGTATAATTATTAGTATAATTGATAATATCAATTATATTACATAGATTAATATACATTATATAATACATATAACTAACAATATCATTACTATAAGTTTGTAACTAATTAAATTAAATATTATATATATAATTAAATATAATTATACAAATGTTATAATATAAATATAAATATATAATTATATAATATATATAAATATTAATTATACTAATATTTTATATAAATATAATGTATATTATATATTAAATATCATAATTATTATATTTAAAATAATAAATATATTTATAGTTATATAATTTATTAATATTATATACATGTATATATTATAATTATATGCACATATAATATACATTTATAAATATTTATATATTATATATTTATTAATATTATCCATATAAACCAAGCAGATATAGATCTACCAGATTCCTCCGCGGATTTATCAAACCCAATAGATTTACCAAACCAATAGTCTATTGGAACTTCGAAACTTTTGATTTCTGATCAACCAACAAATAAATCTAGCCTTGGTATTAGAAAAGACATAGGATATTCATCAATAAATGTCTTAACTAAAACCCAACCTAGTATCAAACCTATAACTGTTAAAGATCTTCAAACAGAAATTGCTTCTCTCAAAAGAGAAGTTAAAAATATATTAAAAATATATTATTATATAATATTAATAAATATATAATATATAATTATAATTATATTTAACTAAATAATTATATAATATATAATATATAATTATAATTATATTTAACTAAATAATTATAATATATATTTATATAATATACTAATATTATATACTATAAAGTATATTATATATTAAATATATTTTTTATTATATATTATTATATTTATAATAATAAAAATAACAATAAAAATATAATATATTATTATTATATACATGTATATTTTATAATTATATGCACATATAATATACATTTATAAATATATATATCAATAATATAAATATATTATTATATAATATTAATAAAGTTTATAATATACATTTATAAATATAATTACATTTACATCTGATACCAAACGGGACGAGGGGTTAACCCCTTAAACGAAGAAAATAAATAAAAATTAAGAGAAGAAAAGCATAAGAGTTAGGAAGTGGGTCGCAGTCGAATTGTCACTAGTTAGTATAAGCGGTTGAACCAGTCATGTATAAACAAAATGTAAAAATAGAATGTAAAAACAAGTTAGTAAGTTAGATCAGGCGGTATAATCGGGCATGGATGGTTAGTATAATCAACACAAATAAAAGAAAAGTAAGTAAATGGATATAAGGTAGATCAACCGACCATTTGATTGAATATCAGAAAAACAGAACGTAAGAAAACTTACAAGATATGAAACTTGTGCAAGCTCCTTTGTTTGATCCTAAAAACTAAAATATAAAACTACGAACTTGTTTGTGGAGAGAGAGAGAGGAGAGTTTCTTCAAGTCTAGAGAGAAAGAAGAGCTTGAAAAATGGTGTAAGAATTGTGTGTGGAATGTGTTGGGTTTGAGGGGTATTTATGTGACAGCCCCACCTTCCCCTAAGGCGAACCCCAGGGTTTGGCTGGGTTGCCTGCCCAACTCTCGCCAGGATTCGTTCACTCTTATCAAATAAAACAAGATATAACCTCGAGGATAAGAGAAAACAATTCCCAACCTTGAAACGTATATTTACATTCATCCAATCTCAAATAGTAATACAATCCCAAAAGAGACAAAAGTTCTTAGTTCCCAATACAATCAACCCTATCCAAACACTAGGGCGAGTGCAAAAGCAAAACAATTCAAAACTACTAGACTATACTACTCTATACAGGTCTCTCGCCCTTACTCGCAACCCCTGAAAGGAAAACAAACGGCGTGGAATGAGCTAAAAGTCCAGCGAGGTTCTATATACATAATCAAGCAGTTAAACAAGGACATTAACCATGTAATAACAAGTAATCCAGAAAACATTTATAATATAAAGCAATGGTAACACATTCATAAGGATACACGCTCACGTGGAGCCATTCGTTCATTCATTCGCCTAACATTTTCCCTGATTCCTCCAATCATTAAAAACATGTTTGTAAGTGAAAACCCCTTCATTGATCTTATCATTCGTTCATTCATTTCATCACCCCCTTCTGGCCAATTCATTGGTCAGTCTCCACCAGACTACATGGTCATACTCGAGTATACCAAACATTCACCCAGGGTCACTAGTCGTCCGACCGAGTCTGCTTCTGGCTCGAGTCGACCGGTAACGAAGGGCAAGGGCCCAGTTCAGCCAAAAGGCTTACATTCATGTACAAGTAGCATTTACTCATTCACTCATTGAAAATTTCACCTTCATTTAGGTCGAGTGCGATAAAGTACACACTCGCCTAGCAAAAATCATTTTTAGCAATCATTGAACACATTTAACATCTAATCACACAATCACAACTAGCCACACAGTCACTGGAAACATAACGTACATCAATTACTTATTAAAGCAACAATCCAAATAGTCATAATAATTCACATAGTCATTAGCAACAAATCGTATATAGAACACTCTCCTATATAAGCAAAATAACGTCCAAAGTTCCTTCCGGACAACACCCTTAATCACCACGAAACCCTAAGAATAATCATAAGAAAATATTACGGTTCAACCAACCCAAGATTAAGTGAATCAAAGAAAATCTGAAATTAAATGAATCAAAGATTAAGTGAAAACCAAGATTAAGTGAATCAAAGAAAATTCGAATAACTAATAGTACCATGTATAAGTATGATTTGGAAGTGAAAAGAGTACATTTAGACCAAAAGATATGAGTAAAATAGTCGTAAAACTTATGCTTGCTCTTAAAACTTTGAAATCGCCATATGAGTCAAAGTGACAAAGAAAACGTATTTCTATTAGTCGTTACTTTCATTTCCAAGGGTACAAATTTCGACCGAATTCCAACTTATAAGCCTCGATTAAAGAAGACTCGAATATCTCAGATGATTCAAGTTAGTTTCATCCTCAAACCCTTACTCGTGTCGCGGGTACATCTACCTAGCCCTCGAGTGCAAATTTGGGCAGCACGCCCTTTGTATTTACCTATTTTCCAGCCATTTATGGCTTCATTATTTTCCTCAAGCAGCCCCCAAAATCACACACAAATAATCTCATTACAATAGCCGTTCAATATGCTAAAAGTCATTCAATTACAAAACCAAACTAGAAAAGTGACCGAAAATAAGATTTAAGACAAGGAACAAAATAACAGGTTTGACGTCTTTTAGTGTATTGGTCACAACCGAAGCTACACCTATCAGATTGGGGTAAACGTTATACTGTTTCGAAGATAAAACATAGATATACAATTGTTATGAAGACATTTTAACCCAGTTCTCACCCTAACTAGGTCCAATTTACCGAAACAACCCCCAGATTTTCCAGCTCGAAACTCACTGTGAAATTCAACTAGCAGTCCTGATTCATTCAATCATAGCTCAGCACACACAACTCCGATTCAGGTGATTCCAAAGCCATTTCAAAGCTAAGATACAAGGATACAATTCTTAAGAAGACATCAAAAGCTAATGCATTCATCTTCCCAGCCAAACGAGCCAATTACAGATGCTAATTTCCAGTTTTGGTAGAAACAGGGCAGTTGGGGTAAAATAGTCATTTCATAGGATACAGTACTCTGATTGAGTTGAAATTGTACAGACATAATCTACACTCAATTCTCTACAACTTTCATGTTTTGAGCTAAGCCCAATTCAGCCTCCATCATGGCCGAATGACACTGGTCAGAACAAGGCAGAGAATTCTCTAAGAAACTGAAATCTACACATCATCACTTCTAACCAAGAAATATTGCACAAAACTACTAAAATGACAACCACAAGCCACTAAATTACAACTATTGGAAGCAAAGAGAGATGTTCTTAGCAATTTACCAAATTGAAGAAGTTTCTCTTGTTTCTTTCCTCAAGAGGTTCGGCCAAGGAGGGGAAAAAATGAAGAAAAATTGGTCAAAAATTGGTTTTAGGAAAGTGAAATAATCCTAGTCAAAGTCCAACTTCCATAGGTTTCATGACACTTGGCTTTTCTAGACTTTTCTCTTCTTTCTTTTGGTCAAAAATTGTGGCTAATGTAAGAGATATTTTAAGGTTAATTAACTGAAATAAAAGCAAGGCTATTAAGGTAATAAAGTAGTGTTCAAGTGGTGCACTCACTTGGTAACAAACGGTACCCGTCGGTTCCAACCGTTTTTCCTTTAACTCGCACGTACTAGGGTTTTTTTTTCTTACCATTCACTAACTTATTATTATTACTTCTAATCATACATTTAATATCATCTAAAACTCACTCTTAAGCACTAAATTTAGTACACACTCCGTACCGATTATTTACACTACGAAAAAAAACATGAAAACCCTAGTTTCTCCTAATGATGAAAGAAAAGGGAAACCCTTGGTTCTATGGTTAATTATACCTAATGGGGAAGTGAATGAGTAGTACAGCTATTGTAAAGTAATAATTTCCAAATTAAAGGGAATTTTAAGAAAAATATAAGGGATTTTACAAGTCCTCACAATTTATAGCAAAATTTTCGTAGTGCTACATTGCCCGCTACAGTGTTTGCTACAGTAGCGCTATAGTGCGTACTACAGTACATCATTTGTCTTTTGTTGTCGTGTTTGCACAGTAACTTGCTGGATTGTTACAGTGCTTCTGGTGCTACAGTAAATTTTGATTTTTTCTGAATTTTGCTCCGAATGATTCAGCTTGAATATCTGTTTGTAAACTTAGCAGATTGTTGTAGATAACTCTTGTTTTGTTTCTTAAATCATTTTGTCAAATTCAGGTGCTTGCACTCCCCATTGATTTATAATCCAATGTTTGTGAAGGGTTAATTTCTGAATTTTTCTTTGTATTATAAAGTTTTGATCCTTCAAGTTGCAAACTGTATAGTTTGTTGGTTTTGTAGCAATGTTTTCATATTGGTGCCGAAAATGTGGAGGAATGCGTTGTCCAGTTTCGGTGTTGTAAAATACAACATCGAAATATTGGATTTTGTCTTCTCTGCATTATTGTTTGTAAGAGTAATAATATTTAGCAATAGGATTATTAACAAGGTTGCGAGGTATCCAATTGTTGACTGATGTTAAGTCTGTCATTTTTCCTGCAAAACAGAATTTGTTAGTTTTAAAGATTTAGAGAAAGGTAGGAAGGCATAAGGTTCAAGAAATTGAGGTATTATGCCCTCATTTGTCATAAGGTAAGGAATAAGTTTGTGAATAAAAGGTATTCCAAAAATAACATTGTTGGTTAGTTTTTTGGTTAGAAAAAAGGTATCTGGAATGGATAAGGAAGAAAACTGGATTTGAACATTTGTTAGTTTGAAGTTGACTTCAAGTGTAGATCCATTGGCTCCCCTTAGTCCTTCTTTGTTTTGTTCAAAGAACTGGGATGGGATAAGGTTTTCAAAAATACAACTTTGGTCTGCCTCAGTATCAAATAGGGTTTCAGTTTCGATTACATAATTATTGTTAATTAGTAATCGGATCTGGACCAAATGATCCTTGTCTTCCTTGGGTTTTTTGGATAATTGTTTTAGAAACTCAGTGTCTTCTTGGTTGATAGGTTCCTCAATTGGTGTTAGGTCTTGAAGAACAAGGTTGTTGAGGTCTTGTTTGGTTTTAATTGTCCTAATTTCATCTTTAAAAATATCAACTTCTGTTTGGAGGTGTTGAAGAGTCAAAGGTTTAATAGGTTTGGAGGGAAACCTATGAAGAATGTCTGTGAGGTTGTAGGTTTTAAGAATTCTAGGGTCGTTGGCTAAAGGATTTGAAGAATTTGTGGCTTCGTTTAAGGATTCTTTGAATTTGTTGAAATAGAGTTGTCTTTTCTCTATTTCAGGAGTATCTTCAATGATATAAAGAAGAAAGTTTTGATCCTTTGGCAAAACATTGATAGTAGGATCTCCTTCTTCTTTATCACTGATGGTTTGGGAGGAAGAAGTTGAAATATCATCTTCTAGTTGATTGATATAATCTTCTTCTCTTTCAGAATCATCAATTTCTAATTCGATTAGAAAATTTGATATTTGGGTTTTAATTTGGTCTTCCAACCCCAAGGTACTAATCCTTTGGTTGAGTTTACAGTATCGGACTATATGTCCAGATTTATTGTATTTGTGGCAAATAATTGGAGATGGGATTGTGATATGAGGAAGCTGTATGGGTAAAGGTTGTTTGGGCTGATATTTCTTTTTGTAAAAGGGGGTTTTGTCAGGATGTTTAGTGGACTTGGGCCGTTTGTGAGGTTTTTTGTAGCAATTAGGTAGCCCAAATTGTTCGCAAAAGGATCCAAGGTCTTTTCTCCTTTGGGCTCAATCCTTTGCAAGTTGTCTGAGTATCTTGTCTTGATGGCACACCTTGAGTGCCACTTGTTGAATCTAGCTGGTTAACTGTCCATAGGTTATTGCTTCTGATGGTACAGTTTCATTGTATTGAGTTCTCAATTCTTCTCGAACAAGGTCTCGTAGTGATTTTGGAAGACCATCAAGGAATTTTTCTTTCCAATAGGCCTTGTTGCCATCCGTTCTGGAGTATATTCTGGTTAAGAATGTGTCCTTGTACCATCTGAAGTCTGAGAGACTCTTGCACTTGAGATTGTTTAATAATTCTGATGATTTTTCTCTGAATATTCCTGGATCACCGACGAATGTCTTTGCAATAGTGAATATTAAGGTTGTCACCGCATCTGAGATGGTGTCTCCATATTGAAGAATTGGTTCACCATTAGTATCCACTTTGATGGCATTGAGAATGTTATCTTTGTCTTCCAAGGTGAGGTGTTTATCCCACCATACTTTTAGTTGCCCAGTAAATCCTGTTATTAGAATATGAACAGCTAATTGGTCAATACAGCCATGTGATATCCGATAGGCTGTTGCAACCATTGTCATTTGTTGAAGGATTATAAGAATGTTGTATTCAGAAATTTCATCTATACTCCATTCATATATGTTGTTACCATTATATGAATTTTGCAAGATATTGGGTTTTTCTTCAAGAAGGATATCTGGATATGTGGTTTTGGAATAGTATAGTTTCTGTAGGTTTTTTCAATTGGTAATCTGGTTTTGTGAAGAAGAAGAGGGTTGATGTAATTTGTTTAGGGTCAAAGATTCTTGAGGTTCCTCTTTGGTTATTGTGCAAGCCGTTTGACTATCACTTGCAAAACCTTAGTTATTTGACCCTTGTTTGGATATTAGGGTAGAGAAAGATTGTTCTATTTTGGCTATTCATTTTTCTAATTGGGTTAAGGGTTTGTTTTGAAGTTCTTTCTGAAATTTGGTTGGTATTTCATGAGATTTTAAAATTGGGTTTGATGAAGAGGTGGTTATAGAAGGAGTTTTGGAAATAGGTCGGGTTAAGAGATATTCTCCAAGTGTTTGGAGGTACTTGTTGGTATAGTTGTTTTGCTCATAGATTCCCTGGATGTCCTTGCTATTGATTGCTCCTTCATCCTGGGTATTTTTGAGCTTGAATGGTTTGGCATTGATCTTCGTTGATTTGTATGAGAAAGTGATTGATTTTGGTGGTGGAAGTTCTGTTTGGATTTCTCCTTCAGCTGTCTATCACCTTTTTACTATATTTGTTGTTTGTGAAAAAAGATAATCAATCCCGTTTCTTTGTGAATATTGTGACGCCCCCACTTCTCCCTAAGGCGAATCAAAGGGTATCCGCGGGACACCTGCCCAGCTCTCGCCAAGACTCACTACAATCCACAATTCAAAAGATCGAAATACATCAAATAACTTCAATATATAATTAACGTACTCCAAAGTATTTCACGCTTACAAGTACTTATCTGTCAAACTTAATACAATCCAAAAGAATATGTACTACAACCATTCGTTATAATACAATTTAAAATCTTCAAAAGAGAACATTCTAGTACTATTCACGAGCACTCTTGGTCTCGAACCCTGATAAGGAAAACAAAAACGTGGAATGAGCTACACAATCCAGTGAGGTTCCAAGACACTCTAGCAGTTCTAATAAATCAGGTAATTTGAGCATACTATCTATATGGTTCAGGTTGCATATTGGGCACATTAACATGGAATAGTTATCATGGTACAAGTAATTGAGCATAATACAAGCATGGTTCAAGACTGCATCTTGGCCCATTAGCATGATACAGTTAACAGTATGCAAAAATAAACACACTTTGAAGGATACGGTGTTCCAGTGGAACCATTTCGGTCAACTTCACCTTATAACTCCAGTGATCCCCTCGGTTGTCTGGCCATCACCTTATCCCTCCAGTGGTAATACTCGAGTATACCGAAACGGTGTCCCAAGGTTCCAACCTACCCGACCGAGTCCAGTCCTGGCTCGAGTAGGTTGGTAACCAAGGGCAGGGCCCAATTCAGCTTAGAGCTTACAACATGCACAAGTAATCAAGCAAATTGATAAACGGTAATAATTTGTCATTTTAGTAGGTCGAGTGAGATAAAGTACACACTCGCCTTAAATGACGACAATTTCATAAGAGCAATTATATGCAACATTTGCATTTAAGCACATAAGCAATATGCGGTAATTTCATATGAACAAATAATTCACCATAATCAAGTAATCAAATAGTCATGTAGTCAAGTAGGCAGATAATCAAGTAGTCAAGTAAATCGGTAAACGGTAACGGTTAACGGTTATGGTAATCGATAAACGGTAGTAATTCATGGTTAATCGGTAGACATTTATCATATTAATAGGCCGAATGTGATAAAGTACACATTCGCCTTAAAATAGTGGAAAAAGTTCATAGGAGCAATTAACGGTAGCACTTAACAGTTAATACATAATGACCATGGAATAAATATGTCGTAAAGTTATGCAACTTACGTACTCCTATATGGAACACTCACCAATTCAAAATAAGTGAGTAAGCGCGTAACAAGTGTTTAGGCGTCCGCTTCGAGTTCCTCTTGAAGGTCCCCTTGAGCGCCTGAGCAAATAACCATCAACTATTACACAATATCACTTAGAACCCCTACTTATCGAAGAAAGTTGTACTAGTATACAATCTACGGAGAATTCATGAATTGAATTTTAATTATTCGTAAATCGAGACTCAAAGGTGGGGTTTTAAAAATACAAGAGAAATCAGATTTTCATCTTTGAAATCATATGTAAAACGGTCAAGCAATATCAAAGGAAAATGAAGAGTTTCTAAAAACTCAAATCCCTTCAAGTTCAAAAATTCCAGATTTAAGGTGTAAGTTTTGAAAAAATCATAACTCACTCTCCGTAGGTCCAAAATTGGAAAAATTGATACCGTTAGAAACCTCTTCCAGAGTACTAAAAGTTCCTAGAAGACACTTTTCTATGATTCCTAATGGAAGATATTCAAAATTTGGCTCAAAGTGGCTGTTTTGGACCATTAAGACAGTTTCGGGGTTGGTTTTCGGCTAACTTTGACAATTCGGCAAAAATCACAGAATTCAATCTAGCCTCTGAAATTTGGTACTAAATTAGAGTTACAAACAAGGTTAAAAAAAAAACAAACAGAACAAGAATCAGAGTTTTGAACGCCAAGAAATAGCAGTTCAAAGTTGGTACAAAAATGACGTTTACTGGGCAAAATTTCCAGATTTGCAGCTTAAACTTTGGGACTTTAGTTGGGCATCGAAACGGACTCAGAATGGCACCAAATTTGGAATTATTATACTACCATATGAGTACTATTCTCCTATCAAATTTCAAGAAAAAACTAGTATGGAAAGACAGTTAACAAGACCACCAAAGTTTGGAAAATATTTCCTAGTAAATCTGTCTTCTTGCTTTTAGTTCGTTCCTGAACATTTTGCACAATGAAATCAGTCCCATTTCAGTTTATTCATGAAGTAAAGGTTCAAGAAACATTCAAGATACATTTAGTAAGTGATTAACACCAAGAAATTCGAAATAACAAGTCCCAATTCAAGAGTGGTCACAATTCAGTCCAAAATGAGGGTTTTAAAACTCTAAGTCAGTTTCGAACTTCGGCCACAACTCACTCAATTCAACTCGGAATTGAGCGTGGTTGGTGGCGTTGGAAACTAGATTCATAAGGATAAAATTTCTTAGAAGAAGTAATGTTCAAAATAAGTCCACAACTAGCTCATATTTGAGCATCAAGTTGCTGCTCAAAACAGGGCTCTCTGTGAAAACGTGAAACAGGACAGTCAGGTTCAAATGGTTGGTACAGATCACTCAGGTGGAATCAGAACATACATTTTATACCGTTAGAAATCTGGGAATGTCTAGTTTTGAGTTCCACAAACAGAACTCGATTTCGACATCGGAACAAAAGGATATGGCCGAAACAAGAACACTGCCAGGGCAGTGACGTGAAACCTTTCCAGGTTTGCTGTCTCACGAAAATTCAACATTTGGCCAACCAATTCATGGAATTTTTTGATGAAACTTTCTACACATCTCATACAACATATAAACATCATAACTAAACCATTAGATCCACAAAAATTCACCCTAACGGCCATGGACAACACAAGGGCAGAATCGGAAAATTTCTCCCCTTCACCTCCTTTGAACTACCCTTCATAAACTCACTTATTTCTACTAATTTAAGCACTAAACCAACATTAATAACATCAAAACTCATCAAATCAGTCCATCAAGCCATGGTGGGAGTTCATAGAGCCCACACACAAGATCTACAACAATCCAAGACTACCCACAAGAAGCTACAAGCTTCTAGGCTCAATCTAACTCAAGATCAACAAGTTTTAAGGGTTTGATCATTTGATACCTTCTTAGATGTTCAAGATCAGAAATTTCGGTCCTCTTGAAGCTCATCAAAACCGTGGAAATGAGGCTCCTTTTGTAGCTTAAGTTGTTCACCAAGTGGTTAGCTAAGTGGAGGCAAATTTTGGTGTGATTTGGTGAAGGTTTTGGTGAAGAAAATTGAAGAACTTTGGTTGGTTCTCTTCCTCCTTGTGGCCGGCTGTCTTGAAGCTTAGAGAGAGAGAGAAATGGCTGATGGTAAGGCTTGTTGAGGAAGCTTGGTGGTTGGTAGCCTTTTGTGGTACAAAAGTCAACACCCATTAGTGCGTGTATGCGCGCGTTTAGTGTCCGATTCCTCTCGGATTTGTTTCACTTGTGTATTAAACCTCTAATGCACTTATATTCACACTAATATTATCCACTATTGATAGTCTATCAATAATTTCTAAAATCCTCCAATTAGTCGCGAGCGCGAAAACGCGAACTTCCAACTTGTGCGCGATAAAGCGAAATTTCTAAGAAATTCGTATAACGATAGTATAACTAACTATCACTTGAATATTTAAACTTAAAATTAACCACTTTAGAACTAATGTACAAGTCTCCAATTTTTCCAAACTTATTGTATTCTCGAATCGATTATTACTTCCAAACGCGCATTCACTATTCTCACTTATCTAGCCTTCTAAAAATTAATTTTCGTAACAAGTCATTTTAAGAATACGTGTAAGCCATAGTTCTATGTAATTGGGTCTAAAAAGGTCGGAATAAAATATTTGGAGAAAACGGGTGAGTAAATAATTAATTAAACTAGTAAAATAAAATAAAATAGGAAAAATTGCGGGTCCTCACAACCTCCCCTCCTTAAAAGAATTTCGTCCTCGAAATTCATACCTTCCGTAATCTCAGATAACCCTGAACCTTGTTGCGTGATCATTTCATGTGTTCTTGCAGATGCCACTGGTCGGTTTCCTCCTTTATTGACTCGTCGGGGGATAGTTCTATTTCCTTGTGAAGTAGTTGTTTCTCATGAATACCGCTTTGGACAGTCATGAACTTTATGGTTGGTGCTCCCACATCCCATACATTTTCGCCCCTTCAGCCAACAATTTTCTTCGGTATGATTCGTCCTTCCACAATATTCACAGGTCGGACGAGGCATTGTAACTTGACTTGCTTGCTAGATTTTCCTTGGTTGTATCTGTCCTACTGGAACTCTTCGCGACGTAGTTCCTTCTGGTTCCCTTATCATGAGCGGTGAAGGAAGTGATAGTCTGATTCCATCCATTTCTTTTCTAACTTTGGGTGGTGGTTCAATTTCCTTTAATTTACTATCGGATGCATCTCTTTTCCTCGCTTAAAAGGCTCTCAGTTGAGATTTTGTGATTTCCACCCTTTGCGCTTTCTCGAGAGCGTCACTAAAAGTTTCAATCGGTGCTGCGGCAAGGGCATCTTGTATTTCTAAATTTAATCCTTGGATAAATCGTCTTATTTTCTTCCGTTCCGTAGCCACCAATTCTGGAGCATATGTAGATAATTTTATGAATCGGGTTTCATACTCAGCAACACTCAAAGTTCCTTGACGAAGTTTTATAAAATCGTCTTCTCTCTTTTCTTGGACAAGTGGAGGAAGGAATTTCTCATTAAACTCTCGTACGAAGTTTATCCAAATCCTTGGAGTTTGATCCCTTTCCCACTTATTTCTTATAACATTCCACCAAGCTCGAGCTGCTCCCTTAAGTTGAAATACAGCAAAAGTCACTTGTCTTTCCTCTGTGTAGTCCAAAGCATCGAATATATTTCTTATATTTTCTAACCAATTCTCAGCCACTTCTGGGTCAAGTCCTCCAGAAAACTTGGGTGGGAAGAATTTCTAAAACCGCTCTAAAGCTCGATCCTCCTCTATCTCTTGGTTTCCACGTTGGTTTCCTTGTCCAACTCCCTGACCTTGTTGAGCTACTAAGAGCTCTAGTATATCCGTCATGCGAGTTAAAACTAATCCCATTTGGTCATTTCCTTCTCTTCCAGCCCTTGGCTGGGCATTTTGATCAATATCAGACCCATTATCTACTCTTTGATTTTGGGGTTGTCTAGATTGACGTCCCTTTCGTTGTCCTTTAGTTTCCATGTTCACAGCTAATCTATACGCATATGCATAAATCTCACACTAAGCCATAATTAAACTACACACACATACCGGTAACAACATTTAAAGGAAAATAGAATCACTTGCACAAATAGCATTGTCACAATACAAGTCAAACATAAACTAGATTTCATTAAATCATAACACAAGTTATAGTCAAGAAAATTCATACCAAATCCAAGTCAGTAAACAAAAGTAACAGGTGATTATCAAAAGTACATTCATCTTCAAGGTACAAACTCTTAAGTTCTACTCCCATTGTCCCACTACAAAAGATCACACCTAAGATAATATCATACCTTTCATTTTCCAGATCCACTAGATCCGCCAAAATTCACAGTTTCTATAATTTGCACTAACAATTAAACACTGATTTCCCCGTAGGAGTCCTAACCTCCAAGTTATAGGGCAGTGATCACACTTTACTTGTGCCATTCGTGAAACTAGAGTTTGCACAAGAGTAATTGAGTCCAAAGTCAATTTCAAATCTAGTTAGATGATTCAATCTGGTAGTTCAAAACTCGAATAAGAAGATATATTTTCAATAGAAGACTAAGTGGCAGGGTTTCGGTTGTTGATCTCGCCTATTTTGATTTCCTTCTGGCAGGGTTTCGCTTGATGGGTTTTCTCCAGGTTTTTCAGGTAGCCCCTTTTCCCATTTTAAGGGGTTGGGTAGACCTCTCGAACTGTTTAGGGGTATCGCTTGGATTACCCCTCTTTCTAGAATGAAATGTCTTAGATTGAGATTTAGCATTTTCCACCAACTATGTCTTATCCAAGGCACCCGTAAAAATGGTAATCTGGACTGCTGTTAGGGATTCTTGGATTTCTACATTTAACCCTAAATAAACCTCCTTATCCTTTTTTTTCGGTGACTACAAGTTCAGGCGCAAATTTAGAAAGTTTGGTGAACTGCTCCTCGTACTCGGCCATACTTAATAATCCTTGTTTCAACTTAATAAAGTCGTCCTCCCTCTTTTCTTGTATAATTGTGATGAGCAACCCTAGGGGAAGACCCTCCTAGAACCTCCCAACTTTGTAATATCAGAGTTGGATCTTTTCTCCCAATGGAAATTGAACTTGATTGTTCTCATGAACTCAAGACCTCTGACACACGAAGGTAATCAGCAACCTTAAGTAAATAATGATGGATGAAGAGACACCACGATTAGGGAACAAACTAATCGATAAAGTCTGATTTGAATCCTAAGTTATGAACTCAAGAATTCAAGAGTAAGTTCGATTAAGAACTTGAAGGAAAAATCCTCACGATTTCTGGTTGTAATATTCGTCCCTTATTCTGAAAGACAAGAAGCCTTATATAGGCGTATAAAAGACCTAAACTAAGCTGCCAACAAAACCTAATCCGACTTGGAATTTCCCTTGCTAAACTCGGCCCAAGCCCAAGTGCAACTAGAAAAACCCTAATCAACTTAACACGAACAAATAACGTTGGTGCTTGACTAAAGCAAGCTTATGACCAACTAGATAAGCTACTTTAAGGATTAAAACTAGAGGACAACATGTCCTTTGTGCGATTAACAAACTACTAAACTAGGCAGCTTTAAAACAACTACTAACTAAGCTAACAAGTATGAGATCATTCTTTCACTTCAAACGTACAAGTGAACAAGGTAACTTCATGGTCCACCAAATCTTCAAACTTAGCTTGCTCCTTGCTTGTATGGTGAATGATCAAGACTCGTAAAGCTTCCTTCACCCTCTTGGATCTTGATCTTGTCATCGGACCACCAATGTTGACCAAAGGATCCTTGACCCAAGGTTGAAGTTGTTGCGCACCCGTATCCGCATCATTCCCTCTCTCCTCGAAAGGATTCGTCCTCGAATCTTCAAAGTCTGTATCAAAGTCAAAAGGAGATAGGTCAGACACATTAAAAGATGCACTTATGCCATACTCACTTGGAAGTTCCAATTTGTAGGCATTGTCGTTTATCTTTTCCAGGACACGAAAAGGTCCATCTCCTCTTGGATGTAATTTGGTCCGTCGAGATGCTGGAAACCTTTCTTTCCTCATGTGCACCCAAACCCAATCACCAGGTTCGAATACAACATGCTTTCTACCCTTATTCGCATGTGTTGCATATTGCACATTTTTCTTCTCAATTTGAGCTCGAACTCTCTCATGCAAGGTCCGAACAGCCTTTGCCTTTTTGACACCATCTGCGCTTAAACACTCATCAACAGGAATAGGTGATAAATCTAGAGGAGTTAGCGGCTGAAACCCATAAACAATTTCAAAAGGAGAATGAGTAGTAGTAGAATGAGTGGTTCGGTTGTATGCAAACTCGGCAATAGGCAAACATTCTTCCCACTTCTTCAAATTCTTTTGAACAATGGCTCGAAGTAAAGCACCAAGGGTTCGATTGGTTACCTCAGTTTGACCATCCGTTTGAGGATGACTAGAAGTAGAAAATAACAACTTAGTTCCCAACTTTCCCCAAAGTGATTTCCAGAAATAGCTTAAGAATTTCACATCCCTATCACTTACAATAGTACGCGGTACCCCATGCAATCTAACCACGTCCTTGAAGAATAAATCAGCAACATGGCGCGCATCATTTGTTTTCCTACAAGGGATAAAGTGAGCCATTTTAGAAAATCTATCCACTACAACAAAGATACTATCCATACCTCTAGAAGACCTTGGTAAACCAAGCACAAAATCCATGGATAAGTCTGTCCAAGGGGCATGAGGTACGGGTAAAGGAGTGTACAATCCATGAGGGTTACTCCTTGACTTTGCCTGCTTACACTTTAAACACTTATCACAAATGTTAGCAACATCACGCCTCATTTTAGGCCAATAGAAGTGTTCATGCAAAATGTCAAGAGTTTTATCAACGCCAAAATGTCCCATCAACCCTCCGCCATGGGCTTCTCTAACAAGCAATTCCCTAAGTGAACAGTTGGGAATACATAGGCGATTTTCTTTGAACAAGAACCCTTCATGCCTATAAAACTTTTGAAATGCAGCATGTTCACAAGCTTTAAACACATTAGAAAAATCGTCATCATGTGCATACAAGTCTTTAATGTGCTCAAAACCAAGTAACTTAGTGCTCATGGTAGTGATCAAAGTATACCTCCTAGACAATGCATCTGCAACGACATTATCTTTCCCCTTCTTATACTTAATGATATATGGAAAGGAATCAATAAATGCAATCCATTTAGCATGTCTTTTATGCAACTTACCTTGACCTTTAAGGAATTTAATTGATTCATGATCAGTATGTATCACAAATTCCTTAGGCATAAGATAATGCTGCCACACTTCAAGAGCACGCACAACAGCATACAATTCTTTATCATAAGTAGGGTAATTAAGAGCTCCCCCACTCAACTTCTCACTGAAATATGCCAAGGGTCTATTGTTTTGATGTAGGATAGCCCCTATGCCTATTCCACTAGCATCACATTCAACTTCAAAAGTCAAATCAAAATTAGGCAAAGCAAGAATAGGTGCTGAAGTTAACAAATTCTTAAGCTTATTAAATGACTCTTCTTGCTCTTTTTTCCATTGAAACCCCACATTCTTTTTAATTATCTCATTCAAAGGTGCTGCAATAGTACTAAAGTCTTTAACAAATCTCCTATAGAAACTTGCAAGACCATGAAAAGACCTTACCTGGGACACATTGGTTGGAGTCGGCCACTCTAAAATGGCCTTTACCTTGGCTGGATCAACACTTATGCCATTTGCACCAACAATATATCCAAGAAAGTTAACTTCATGAGTGCAAAAGATACATTTTTCCATGTTAGCAAATAGTCTATTTTCACGCAAGGCACTTAAAACAAGTTTCAAATGCTCAACATGCTCATCTAAAGACTTGCTAAAGATCAATATATCATCAAAATAAACAACAACAAACTTTCCAAGAAAATGCCTTAAAACATGGTTCATTAATCTCATGAAAGTACTTGGAGCGTTTGTTAAGCCAAAAGGCATCACAAGCCACTCATAAAGACCATACTTTGTTTTGAAGGCAGTTTTCCATTCATCTCCTTCCTTTATCCTTATTTGATGATAACCCGATCTTAAATCAATTTTAGTGAAAATGATTGCTCCATGCAAATCTTCTAACATATCATCTAACCTAGGAATAGGATGACGATACTTAACAGTAATGTTATTAATTGCACGACAATCTGTACACATTCTCCAAGTCCCT